>CM049848.1:22776664-23976664 GCA_027422415.1 Schizothorax lantsangensis | reverse complement strand
TGCTGTTCTGGATGGCTGATACGTAGGCTAAATGAATCGACTCCTCATGGACCTTCGTCCCAATAGACCACTGGCACACAGACCTCAAAACCTTGTTTGTTCGGGGAAAAAGGTTAGAATCAAAATGGATGGTTTCAACTATCACAACATATTTCTAAATACATATTAGTGCAAACTTGGATTCTAGAATGATTCTAGAAAAGTGATGGATAATTTCAGCAATATTGGCAGTTCAAAGCAGGAACCCGTGTGGTTTGGTGGTGATATCTCACCTGAACATTAGCCTGTGTTGATTTGCCGCTGTACTCAGCTGGAACCATGGGTGCGGATAGAGACTTGGGCATGAGGCAGGGGTAGCACGTCGCCCCCGACCGCTTCTTCACCAGCTAGTAAATAAAAGGAGAGTTGATTGGGATCAGACAGAACGCCCGATGTTGACTCCAAAATCACACCCCTAAAGAGCGCTAATTACTGTGCCACATCCAGATCGCCTGTTGGGCTGACCATCAACCCCTGCCTGTACCTCCACTCCCCAGAGACAGAGCACTTGTTTGAGGCTGAATAAAAGTCTCTGCTCCTCTGTTTAGTCTTAGACAGTGCCGCTGATTACAGTAAATTGATGGCCGTGTGTGTGAAGGTTTTCTGAAAGTAGGTTTTTAATGGCTATTGTCCTAACTAGACTATACTCAGACTGTTTTCAACTGGGCCGGGAACATGGTTCAAAGGTCGTTTGAACACGAGACGGGCTTTGTTTCCTGGGAAACAAAGGAAACGATGTTGCCACCCTCTACCAATTATCAACATATTGAAGGAAACGTTTTTTTTTTTCGTTTTTTTTTAGCATTTTCAATGCTTTCCATGATATTTGGTCACATTAGTTTTGTTCTTGATTCATCTAGACTTTCTGTTCTGTTCTTTTCTGTACAAAAGTGTCACTGCAACAAAACACACAAAAAATGTTTTGTCCGCTTAAGTTGGAGTTTCTTTGGAAGTTTTATTTTACTTGACGTTTTCACCCCTCATGAAGGAAGTGCTCATGGTGCAAATTAGCAAACTGTACGCCATGTCAGCTTACACTGTGGGTAAGCGGTAATCTGGGCCGTGTGGTTATAAACAGATGGTTCTCAGGCAATTAACAACTGGCATAATGTGTTGATTAAAATCCATTGAGCCCTGATGAGGGAGAACTAACATTAACTCTGCTCACGGGCTGTTGGCAGCTGCCCAAGCGATACTCATAACTCCAGTGACCTTGATAGTGAATCACATGTCTGAATCACCACAGTTCTAAAAAAAGGCTTGACTTAAACTAATTCAGTTTTTTTCTACATATTACAGGTTTAAACAGTGATCATATGGTTGGAGAGTGGAGAATATATGCTAATTCTAGTTCTGTGATAATAGTAGATAACTGCAAGTTAGTGGTGTAAAAATGCATTATTACATATACATTATACAAAAGTTTGGGGATAGTACAGTATGTGTTTTTATATGAAGCATCAAAAAGATCAGAAGATCAAAAGTGAAAGTAAAATATTTACAATGTTACAAATGATTTTTCTATTTCAAATAAATGCTGTTCTTTTAAACAATTCATCAAAGAATCCTTAAAAAAATTAACAGTTTCTACAAAAATAACAGTTCTCAACACTGATTAATAATAATAAATGTGACCCTGGACCAAAAAATCAGTCACAAGTCACATGGGTATATTTGTAGCAGTAGCCAGTATGAGTCAAAATTATCGATTTTTCTTTTATGCCAAAAATCATTAGGATATTAAGTAAAGATATTTTGTAAATTTCCTACTGTAAATACATCAAAACTTAATTTGTGATCAGTAATATGCATTTCTAAGGACTTCATTTGGACAACTTTAAAGGCGATTTTCTCAATATTATTATTTTTTTTGCACCCTCAGATTCCAGATATTCGAATAGTTGTATCTCGGCCAAATATTGTCCTATCCTAACAAACCATACATCAATGGAAAGCGTCAGCTTTCAGATCATGTATAAATCTCAATTTCAGAAAAATGGACCCTTATTACTGGTTTTGTGGTCCATGGTCACAAATATTTCTTGAGCACCAAATCAGAACATTAGAATTATTTCTAAACAACAATGTGTCATTAAAGACTGGAATAATGGCTGCTGAAAATTCAGCTTTGCCATCACAAGAATGAACTACATTTTTAAATAGTTAAAATAGACAACAGTTATTTTAATATTTTACAACATTTATGTTTTTACTGTATTTTTGATAAAACTAAAAGCAGCCTTGCATAACAAATGCATTTAAAAAATCCAACGCCAAACGTTTGAATGGTAGTGCATTTATATACACTACCTATACACATGAAAAGTCATCTAATATGTCTCATAAAGCCTTCCACACAAATCACCGACAGGATTGTTCCCACTTTACAATACTTTCTTTGTTGTGAATATGACAAGCGACGTTCCCTAATCAGCAGCAAAAGATATAAATGAGACTAGTCTGTCTTTGAGCCGTAAATTCTCATCTCCACTAAACACCTCATCAGAGGCATTCAACTGGCTTTTGTTTGTCCTCCTCTGCCACACACACACCTGGCTTCCTCTCCTTTAATTATTCACCAGCAGAGTGTCTGATCGGTAGCCAAGCCTGAAATATGACTGGCATAATCCAAAGGAAATCATACAGGCCTCAAACCAATTCAATTACTGAACAATCAAAGTAAAAAGGCCTCTAATTGCTTTAAAAGGGGGCTGAGAGTGCAGGCGGCCATTGAATGCTGACGGCATTCAGAACAGGACACAATGAGCAACTGCAGGGGGTGCTAAGCTCAAGCTAATAAAGATGGTTTTTCAAAAAGACTTGAGAGAGGGTGGAAACCTCGGCTTCGTGCATGTTCTCTGATCTTTAGTTCTTACAATTAGACTTATGAATGGAGGTGGTATTTGTGCACCTTCTAGCAATTTAAAAAAGCTCATTTTTCTGGACATTCATGAAGATATGCTTATACTACATAAACAATACAATATACCCAGTTCACTTTGTAACACTCTATTATAATACTTTCAAATGCAAAACTCCCCCAGATGAAAATGATGTTGATCTTGGGTTCATCTTTAATAGCTCAGCAGGTACTTATTTCTAATGTTTTAATTAAACTCAAATGTTCCTTTTAAAATTGTTTTAAAAAGACACAAATTAGTTATTTAGGTACTTGTAAGAATAAAGCAATAAAATGAATGTAGATTTACAGTTCAGATAATTATAATCTTGAAATAATCTGATGCTAAATAGTTGAGTTAATCTTGAAATTTCTGATTTTTTGATATCTTGACTATTCTGATCTCATCTTGGGACATTTTATTTTATTTTTTTTCCTGAAATGTTAAGTCTTTTTCTCGAGAACAATCTAGGAAGCAGAAGCTGTCCGTTTCCTTTCCATTTGATCTCACTGTTTAGAGGAGAAACACTGAGATTGCTGAGAATGTATCTAATTTCTTACCTTTGTAAAGTTCCACCTCTGAATGAAATGTCGTGCAATATCTCTTGCAGCCTTCCCATGAACCAGCACTCCAATATCATGCCAGGGCATCCGTGGTGTCTTATACCTGTCAATGAAATCTTAACCAGAGAAAAATAAACAACTATAATTCATAAAAACATTAGCCGAACCATTATACAGAGATGACGGACAGGCCTTTTGAAGCCATCACAGTGTGGTCTTTCTCTTTCAACGTCTTTGACGATGCACAAGCATCTTAAAAGTATTTCACTACATTCATCTATCAGACTCCTCCATTCTCCTGCTGTGTCCTACCCAGTTGGCACTATGTGCAGAACCAGGACTTCACATTCACAAAGCAGAGATGCAAAAATGAAGTTATCTCCCTCTGGCAAGAGAATAGAGCTGGGAAAATAACCCCATACCGACTACAGAATGGGATTGTTGGAAACAACTTCTCTGTCTTCTTTCCCTCATTCCTGTGTTGGAGGGATTGCTTTATTTGATGAATTTGACATGAGATATCAAAGAATCTGTAGTATAGTTGTCATTTTTGTCTGTCTTGTTTGCTAGTTTGTTTTTGTCTTAAGGCCTAAAGCGTTACTGTTTCTAAAAACATTTAAAAAAAAGAAGATATTTTGGCTGTGGCTGTGGGTTGAGATGTGCTTCTTCTGGGGTTTAATTAAACTGTTTCGTACCATCAAAAGGCTTGTTGAGTTTGACCCAGTCTTTCAGGATGAAGTTGCAGTAGTCTTTGCCATGCCAAAAACGAGTCTCTCCACAGAGTTCAGTACTGCCTATGTAGCTTCTTAGTGAACTAGTCTCTAAAACAGACAGACAGAAAAAAATGCATTACACAGATAAACTGTTATGATATAACAATTCATATATATTATATATCAACTTCTAAAGATTGATTAGTTCTCATAGCTGTGTCATGTCAGCTTCAGTGAACAAGGTTTAGTTGTGTGTGTATAAATGTACTGTATATACACTGGATTTAAGTGTCAGTATATGCATGTCACACAGATGTGTTTGGTTGTATGTGAGTACTAACCGTAAGGCAGGGGGAGAGAGTATGAATCGCTGGAATGCAGGGACAAGCTCTTGGTGTAATATTCCCGAGTGAGCGGTGTCCTGGAATTAAGACTATTCCTACTGTAATGTTCTACACACAGAACACACACAAACACAGCCTCTGTTATGTAACAGCAAAACTCGTTATATTCATGTCAAATTCTATTACTGGACTGTGGACACTTAATGATATTTGCACACTCAAAGGTAAATGTAATTTTTGCACCGCTATCAGCACCAAACAGAAAAGCTTCAAGACAAGTTTTAAAAAGTTTCAAAATGCTAGATAAAATAAAATGTATCAAGAATATGTAAGTTTCACACAATAAAAGGAAAGTATATAAAATATAATCATATCTCCATAACCTGGAGTCTGATGTCACATTTATTTTGTTAAATTCCTCTTACTGGACTCTGTTCCATCAGAGCTGTGGTGACTTTTCTCTGAGGGGGTTCTTATTAGTCTTCCGGTGGGCAGGTTGAGGTTGTTTTCTCCCTGTTCCTCCACTAAGGGCAAAGTTAAACTCGCACAGATCTCCCCTGGATCCTCCACTGAGCCTGAATCTCCTGCTTTCCCTGCTCCTCCTTCTCCAGTCTTTATTTCTTCTACCACCACATTGAACTTTATCTCCTCGCCCTCCTCCACCGTGGCAACTGACTGCTACAGGACAAAAATCAACACATATATCTTTAATCATATATATGTAACACTTTTGTTATTGCTTACAAATAATTCTAAAATACACAAAAAGTATGTACTTCGCTAATGATCAAAACTCATTTGAAAAATTAATACTATTAGGTTCATCTATTTAATAACTGCTTTATAAAATAAATCCATTAAAACATTTTAAAGCTTAAAGGGATAGTTCACTCAGAAATAGAAATTCCATCATCATTTACTCACCATCATTTTGTTCCAAACCTACGTGTCTTTTTTTTACTACTGTGGAACATGATGACAGAAGATATTTTGAGAAATGCCTCAGTGTTTCTGTCCATATAATGGAAGTCAATGGCCACTAAAACTGTTTTGTTAACATCATTCTTCAAAATATCTCCTTTTGTGAATGATGACCAAACATTTTTTGGGGGGGTGAACTATCTGTTAACTTTACCCAAACATTTATTTTACATGATTTATCCATTCCTATATATTATATATTTACAATTATTATTATTTTTTTCCATTGTGGGAACACTGATGCTCCAACACAATGTTTTGGTATGCTATTTTAAACATACTATCTCACATGTATTGTATCTGCCTTGATTCTGTCTACACTGTCTAGTATACTTTAAAAAAAAATTGTCTAAACTCTATAGTCCAAACTCTCACTGGTGCACAATCCAGGGCCAAAGAACCAAGAACATCTTTCCCACACACACTCTGAACCATTAAACAATGAAAACTTCCATGCTATCTATATGGCTGACACATCAGGCTAGCTGTCAGCATGCAGTATGTAAGGAGCAGTAATGGCCACCCGTGCGGCATCAGCCCAGCGAAGCTATGACTTAAACGATAGCGTAAGTGACTCCAGTCTGCTGCACAGAGTCTGAACGAGGGTAAAATGCCCTCTGATGTGTGCGAGTTAATGGCTCATGGGGGATCATAGTGCCCTCGACTTGACAAATGGCAAATGTCAGAGCACTATTCTCCTGGTGGGCATAATTTTATTAAGTGCAAATATCACTGTGCTCCTTAGGAGACGTTTTGAAAGGTTAGACCAACAGCTGTAACAGTTTCATGTATATTAGCAAAGATTTTACAGTTGAGGAGCCCCGCATTGATAGATACAGTCACTCAAGCATGCTAAGAGAAGCCCCTTAGTAAATGCAATAAGTGCCTTCATCTGGGTTCAAATCATGTTTATTTAAAAGCTCAGACCCATATTTAATGACACAATGGCAGGCAGGTAGGCAGCAGGCCGGGAGAGGTGGCATATAGACGAAATCAAGCTCCCATTTAGTGGCCCCAGTCATTTGTTGACTCACTCATCCATGCAGGGCCTTTATGTTTAATGCAGCTCTCAGGGGGGAAGGAAATGCCCAGCGAGAAGGACTGGAATTATCAACCACAGGCCCTTCAAGGGTGCCCCAGATGCTCTGTAATTGCAATTTTACGTTTGCTCGTTGGAAAAAGAAAAGAATAAGAAGGCAGAGGCCCTGAATCACCCGCCACAAAATCAATCCCAGTAAGCATTCAACAGAAATGCAGTCTGGACCAGTCCTTTATGAGCACCATTGTTAGAACGGCTACAAAATATAAATCACTACAATTTTAGTTTAGGTTAGCTGTCAGTGCTTTCAAGTATGAATCACAGATCAATACAATTACATCATAACATAACCTACAAATAAATACGCAGTGGTGAATTTGCATTACATTTTAATGAGTAGCTTTAAATAGAAGATGTTCTAGATTTTCAATACTGATTGGTGCATCGGTACACATGTTCAGAGGAGGCTTTAGCATCTGTCAGGTACATGTCACTTCCCCCATTGAGATCTTTGACAGATATCAGAAACACCCAGCTGGCAATACGCATGGCATGTTGACAAACATTGAGGGGCCACTGTGGGCTATCACTCTCAATGGGTCACATTTACAAGAAGTTCATTCCTGTCCACTTCACTTACGCCTCTGTGCCTCTGAGCAGAAGAGATATCATCCATTTCTGATTCGCCCTCTCTCTGTAAATAAATCCCTAAGAAATAACAAGGATATTCTTTTTTTAATTGTATTGTTATTCCTAATAGAATCCAACTTAATTAATCTTGTGAAGCACAACTGTTTTCAACACTGATAATATTAAGGAATGTTTCGGGAGAACCAAATCAGCATATTAGAAGGATCTTGTGATACTGAAGAGTGGAGTAATAGCTGCTGAAAATCAGTTTTGCCATAACAGAAATAAATTACAGGTAAAATATCATTATAAATGTATTAAAATTATTCATTAAAATAGAAATGCTATTTTAAATTGTAATATTATTTGATAATATATATTTTTTTACTGTATTTTTGATTGAATAAATTCAGCCATGGTGAGCAAAAGACACTTAAAAAAAACTAATAAAAAAAAAAAATCTTACTGATGTAGACCTTCTTACATGAGTGAGGCTGGGGGATAGAGCAGGACTGTGCTGAGGGCTTCTTCTCACACTTCCCACATCAGTCAGTCGGTGTTGGGAATCGTCCCATCTTCCGTAGGCCAGGTCAATCCCTCCCAGAAAGGCGAGTGACTGGTCAATCACCACCAGCTTCTCATGGTGAGCCCAGAGCAATGCTGTGGAGGGCATGTGATCAGGGTGTCGGATGACCTGTCAATCAATAGAGATGGGCAGCTTGTCAGGTTCCTTTTCTCAACTGCACAAGATGCTGGGCAATTCTTTATTGAAGAACAATGAAGAGTGAGGTTTTGTTCAGAATATTACAATTTTACAGTTGTCATACCATGTCTTGTATGTTTGTTGTGCACAGTATACTATTATATACTATATACACTACAGTTCCTGCAAGAAATTAATACTTTTATTTAGTGAGGATGCATTAAACTAATCAAAAGTGACAGTAAAGACATTTACAATGTTAAAAAAGATTTCAAATAAATTTGAACTTTTGATCTTTCTATTCATCAAAGAATCATGAAAACAAATGCATCAGGGTTTCCACATATTGCGCAGCACAACTGTTTTCAACATTGATAATAATAAGAAATGTTTCTTGAGCACCAATTAAGCATATATTAGAAGGACTTCTGAAGGATCATGTGACACTCAAGACTGGATTAATGGCTGCTGAAAATCCAGCTTTGCCATCACAGGAATAAATTACATTTTAAAATATATTAAAATAGAAAATAGTACTTTTAAATTGTAGTAATATTTCACAATATTATGGTTTTAATTGTATTTTTGACCAAATAAATGCAGACTCGTTGAGCAAAAGAGACTTCTTTCAAATACATTTTAAAAATCATACCGGCCCTAAACCTTTGAACGGTACGTAAAATACCCACATGAAGTATTACATGTGTCAAAATACACAACATACAACCAGAACATACTGTATATGAACATGAGGACAGCCTGGAAGTTCTTTAGATCTATGATGTAATCAATCCTTCAAACACATAGATTTTACAAGACTCAATTTATTAAACTCTTTTGTCAATTGACCAAATTTCTCAAATATCAGCTAAAGAAATACAGCGGGGCCTAAGCCAAAAATAACACCACAATGTAGATGGTGTCAACCTTTGTGCAAAACAGCTGTGTCTCCAACAGCTTTGGCAAAGCCTCCAGATGACGCCGCCCCTGGCAGGTGTTTCTACACCAGCAGGGCTCAGGAATACCTCCACCCAGCTGCTTCGCCGCACACATCCTTGGGGTGTGGATCCCAAGCCACTTCCCAGTGTCACTCCTCTGCCTAGACTCAACCAGCACTCCAATAAGATAATGTGACGGCACGTCAATCACGCACCGGCCTGGGGTGCTACGGTGATGAATACCACAGCGTTATGGTGCCACAGAAGCTCTGTGGCACCAGGGGAGACAGCAGACTTGCTGCCTCAGGCTCTTACGGAGACGATCAGCAAGGAAGAACCTGACCATCTCCAGACACAATCCGTAGGGTTCCCAACACAGCGATCCCGTTCATTCTACTACAGAGAATTATGGCAATGTCCAAACATGATCTAAGTAACATGCTATTCTGTGTCCTGAGGTAGTGGGCACGCTGGGTACTCTCGTGCTTTCTATGATTTGTTTTGATTGAACCTTATTTCTTGGAGAGATATGTGTAGACATAAGAATGGGAAGCTGATAGGAAGAGACGGGTCCTCTCTGTAATACTGTCAAGATTCTGCTTTTGACAATGTTTGACATACTGATCGACTCACCCTGATGTTAGAGTGAAGTCCCATAAGGGTCTTCTTTGTGTACTCGCTGTTGAGACCCATCACTACCTCAACTTCTTTGTAGAGCAGGACAAATATCTTCACTCCTTGTTGCTGAGTTGACAAAAGACAAAATATTGTTAAACAACTTTTGGACTGGAAAATCTAAAGAGAACTGGGTGAACTGTGAGGTGCAACGTAATATATGGATGTGTGAGAAGTAAAATTAAACTGGCTGAACTCCAGATTTGAGCAGGTGTTCAGACTCACTGCTTTCCGCTTGAGGACATGGTCTAATCTCCACATGTTCCCGTCTACTACCGGCCGTTTGAGGAAGATTTCTGGGCTTAACCTGAGGGCCATATCAAAACCAATCAATGCTTTGACAACTTCTATACAACTTTCATTCTTTATTTCTGTTATATTAAAGGGATAGTTCACCCAAAATTGGATTTTTGACACAATTTATTCAGCCTCATGTTGTTCCAAACATGGCTTTCTATATTCTATCAAGCAAAAAAGGTACATTTTTAAAGAACATCCTGGCAACTCTTTTCAAAATTATCTTCCACAGAAAGAAAGTCATATGGTTTAGAACAACAGGGTCAGTAAATAGTGACAGAAATTTTTGCTTTTAAAGAACTTTTTCTTTAAAACTGTATACTTGTTTGGTTCAGTAGGTATTGCTAAAAAGCTTTGAGAAAATCAAACTACCGTCACAATTTTTTTTTTTTAAATCGCAATGGTACAAAAAAAATGGTACATTAAAATGTGCTACATAACCGCTCACAGAATTGTGAAAGCGATGTACATGGGGAGTAATTGAAGCTGATTCTAATCTGTACCACCAGGCTGTGATGAAGATTTCCTCCTTTGCTCCTTCCAGGGCATCAGCTATGGCATCAAAGTATCCAGCTGCGTTGACAAACCTTCAAAAGGAGCACAGGGCGCTTCATTTAAGAACTGTGTCAGGGTACTTCACAGAGATTTAAGAGAAAACGTTCTAGTAAGTGTTGCTCACATGTCGACACAAAAAGAACAAAGAATGAGGGACTAGCTGAATTGAATTGAAGATTATTGTAATAAATTAAACTGAAAATATTGTACTATTTAAATATATATAGAAATAATGAATTATGTCTTCTATACAATCACAATATCACAATTTAAATAATTAATGTGACATGACAGCAAATTTTCTCACCATTTTGATGTAGTGTTTTCTCTAACCGGTGTGAAAGACCCATGGCGGTTTTCCCTCAGAAAGTCCTGTCCAAACATTTGAGAAAACTCATCTATTGAGTGCCCCCACCAACGAGCCTGCCTATATGTGGAGCACTTGATAGTAAGTGCCCTGTCCAAAACAAAAATGTTGATTAATACTTGTTTTTGTCATTACAAAACAAAACAAAAAAATGCACTCTTGTCTTGTTTTCCAGTAAAAATCTAAACATCCTTTTTAAGCCCAATTTATTTAACTTACTATTATCTAAGAGTTTTATTAAGGCAAGACTTGTTTTTAGAGAATACTGAAAATACACATATACATATATGTATATGGAGTTTTTGAAAACATGTTCAATAGCAATAATTAGTAATTACATGATGAAATAACTGGAATATAAAACACATTTTTCTCAACCTGCCTGCAAAGATTCTCAATCGTGACTCCATGCCTGCCTCCGGTCTCCCGGGTCCCTATTTTGATGTGAAATCCCTTATCGTATAGAATCACGGTGCCTACTTGGCCATCTTCTGGCCTCATGTAGAGAACAAAGGAGTCTTTTACCACCAGCCATCTGAAACATGAAGCAGTCACCACATGAGAGCTGAAACAAGGGGGAGAGCCATTCTATCAGCTGTGGGAAAACATCATAATAACCTAAATAAGTAAACAACCGAAAAAGAGGACATGCCATGACCTAAAGTCTCAGCAAGGCTGCAATCCGAGGAGCAAAATTCAATTGGGGCTGAATCTTTCAGTGTTTGCTTTTAAGAGCCATGTGAATTATGTAAGTGTAATGTTACTGTAGCTGCTTGTCAAAGAAAAAAACAATAACACTCCTGTCCGCACAGATGAAGATAGTTCAACATCAGCATCTGTTATTCACCAATATTCATTTCAGGGCTTGGTGTTCTTACTTGTGAAACCATGAGACGAAGATCACGCACTACTGATTGAAGTGTTTTTCTCAGAAAGATATTATGTCCACATTGTGAAGAAAGGTGAAAAATAAAAATTACAGTTTTCATCACAGTATTATGATTTTGTGAGTGTAACATGTAAAACAGCTCTCACCTTTTGGACCACCGGTAACAGACGCTGTTGGATCCGCAACAGTAACACACAGGGAATGTGTTTCCTCCTGATTTCTTTAAGATCAGACCTTCACTTTTGTCAAGGCAAATGAACATATAAATGAACAAACACAAATCAAGCCATTTTTTTTATTATTTGTATATATATTTTTTAAATACATGTAAATTCTTACATTCCTTTTGGTCCGAGATCCTGAATAAATGAGATTTGACTCACTTCCAGAAATTCAAGCTGAAATAAAATTCAATTCACATCAGTAAGCCTCAATCCAACTTTATGGCAAATGTATATGAGCCATACACCACTTACTTCCAAAATATAATTATTTCATTTCTTTGAAACATTTTAGTTATGGTGACTAAAATGAAGTACAAATTGGCATCTGCTTTGTACAGTCCAGTTCTACCTTAATAATTAGCCAGGAAAGTGTGAGGTGAAAACTGAGGCAGGGGGCGAATGTTTCCGGGTACAGGTATGCTTTAATTAGCCCTGCAAACGAATGCTAATTATGTGACTGTCAGAGAATTAGCCTGTGAAGCACTAAGCTAAGTGTAGAATCACCTCTCAGAGGCTTTCTCTACAAAAGAGCCTGTTTTAATGAGTGGGGACACAGCAGGTAGAGTTCCTTCCAGAACCTTCATTCTGCCATCATGTGACACAATGGTAACTGAACATTTTTTTTAACACTAGGGCTATTGCTAGACAATAGCACTGCACAGACAGATTCTATTAGAAAAAATTGTCAGTAAAAATTGGTTATACAGTCATTATGTTCTCATTATGCACTAACAAAAAGTACCACATATTATTACGCTATTTTGGGCATGGTAGCATGTTGATATCACTATTATTTAATGCTGTTTGATTATTCCGTAATGCCATTATATTACCATCACATGGTACTGCAAAAGTACTTTTTGTAAGGGTACAGACAAGAAAAATGTTGAGCTGTGACTTACAGTTGCAGGATGTGTCCTGTATAAATGCCTTTTCAATATATTCCTCAGATAGTCCTCAAGTTGCAGCTGTTAGAACAAAACAAAGATTGAAACACTGAAATAAACATGTTTAAATACAATTACAGCAATTATAGCATAAACTAAATGAAGCAATCTTTTTGAAGTCCACTTTTACTCTCTATATGGTATTTTATATATATGAGCAGTATAGCAATATTGTTTGAACTGAAAATAAAAGATGTAACTTTTCTGCTGATGAGCTGTTCCTCCTTGACGAGGGCATCAGGTCTTCGTGGTAACGTTGGGATGCGTTCTCCATGAAACAGTTTACGGCCTTTAAATGACCTCCTTTTGACTGAGTGACTGACAAAAAGAGGAAACCTGACTGTCAATATTTGACAAGATTTGGGTTGTCTGTCCATGAAAGCACCTGATTTGATTAACCGAGAGGTAACAGTGCAGTGAGGCTGAGAAAAGGGTTTTTCGTAGGGTTCAGGGGCGCTTACGAGAATACATCTGGGACAAATTGAGTACACCCAACTGAAAAATGAAAACACTCAGCGGCACAAAAAGCAGTGGGGCGGATTGTGTTTTCAAGACTTGTGGCATGTTTGTGAGAGAATGTATACATATAGAGATGAAATTAGTACAGCACATCTTACATTCGGCTTGGCAGGGGGATTTTTAAGAGGGCCCTGAATTTGAGCAGCTCCTGATGAAGTGCCTGGAAGTGCTTAAAACGACGCTTGATTTTCCACTTGAAATCTCCATGGCTCAACTCTATCGTATACAGGTTGGGATTCAGCACCTTTGAGTGGATCATTTCAAGAAACAAGACTGATTGAATATATTTTTACACATATCTTATCATGAGACATGTTACATATGTGTACATAAAACATTCAAATACTACATACTATTGTTTTTATCATATTATCCTGTTATTAAAATAGCATTATAGTTCTAAAAATGGTTTTAGAACATCTTAAGTGTTAAAGAAATGTGCAAGTGATTCATTTGTGATCCCATTTTTATTACCCTTGTAGATGTGAATCGCTCCACCTCTGTCACTTGTACTTGGATTGGCACTTCCTCAAGAAATATAACACCATCCAGGGACTTGAATGGAAGAAAGCTGTATATTGCTTGAAAGGATATGGTCCTTGGTTCTGAAAACAATCATAATATTGAAATGTTAATGATCATATCTCAAGGGATAATCACACGAGCCAGGTGAGACCAATAAGAAAACACTGACACACACCTTGATGGTGTGGTAATCATTCAGACTCATGTTGGCCTTGTATTTTAAAATGGTTGATAACATCTTAGCAATCTAAAGTACAGCTACTTTAGAATTAGTTTGTTTGGCTTTTCATCTTTTGAAGTTGTGCAGTAATGGCATGGAGAGGCTCCATTTGATTGTCAGCAGGATAGCGATTGAAGACTCCAGCTTGAGGTGTATGCTGTGTGCTCTGGAGTTTCTCAAAGCTAAATCTCCTCTGCATCAGATAATGATTTTAGTAACTATGTGCTTTTACCTGCTGAAATTAACATGTTTGTTCCTGGAAATATTAATGAACACACACTGCTTTAGCAGTGGAGCATAAGTTGCACTTTCTATGAACAGGGTACAAAATAGAGCCCGAAATCTTTTTTAACATATGGTCAGTGAGGTGCTTAACATTCAGGACAAAAAATTGATCGTCAACCTCAGGAGGTCAAAATAAATATTATATGAGCTGGATTTTCTATTTATTTTATGTGAGGTTTGCAATTTTTGCAACACTGTTACAAAAATCTGTGACGTTTAAATACAGTATATACAAAACTTGGATTTGTATAGCAATAAACACTGGAATTCAAGTAATAGGATTGCACATTTAGCCTAAATTCACTTAGTTAGGTGATGTTTGGGGTCAAATTTTAATTTACAGTTACTAGATCAACTTATATTTACCATGAATTATAGAAAATGTTGTTTTATATTTTTTTCTAGCAGTAACTTGTATAGAAGAGTTGCAGTCAGTATTCAGTATCAGCTGTGTGTTTCTATTGCACTGCACTGCTCCAGCATCTCAAAGTCCAATATAGAGCAGTCTGACTCACTCTCCTTCTGACATACAGTAACTACAGCAGTATGCTGAGAGGTCAGATGTCCTACGAGGTCACTGATGAAAGCGAGGACGCAGTACTGTGCAGTTTACCTCCACAGAGGTCAGTATGGCCACTTAAGTCCAGCTCCTCTGGGTCGTTTTGTAGGTCATCTTGGTCCAAGCTGCCAGAGAACTGGCTCATGACTGACTCCAGTCGCTCCAGTTTAGGAGGCCCTTGACGGCCCTTCAGAGACATTTTCACTTAAAGGCTTTCATCTACAAAAACAATGAACGTTATTTCACCACAGTATACAAATACAAGAATAATGTATGAATTGTTTAGTGCTTTGTGATAATAATAATAATAATAATAATAAGAAGAAGAAATATTTTATTAGTTATACATCAGTATTTGTCATTAGTTTTGCTGTTGGCAAGCTAATTTAAACACAATAAATATTTGTTCACATAACCAATTACTACACCCCTTAGCAGACACCCCTTCAAATCATTTAGCTGCATTTCAGTGTTTTGTCTTCTAAATATGCATCAATATCTCAAGTTCTGATTTTTTTTCCGGTCACTGATAATTGCCCCCATATGCGAAATGCATGAAAGATGGATTTAATATCACTTGGCTGGTTGCAGCACTTTGGTATTTATATGAGGGGGAAATCTGTTAATGAGGGGCTCCTCCTCCCTCTCCTGACCGACCCCAGAGCCAATGGCCCAAATGCAAAGTGACAGACAAGTCATCAAAGAACATGGGGATGTAATGTCTTGTGATCCCAGAAAGGGTGACAGACATTGATTTTTTTGCAATCTGATGGTACATGTAATGATAAAAGAAAGGAAAGGTCAGGGTCAAATGGCATGAAAGTGAGGAAATGGCTGGATATCACGCAATGTCACGGGCCACAAACCTTTTCTGCAACTAAACATTGCAAGTAACGTATTTTATTAACTTTATGACTGTTAGTGAAAACAGCTGTGCTATATGAAAGTACATTAATTTATATTAAAAGCACAGCTAATAAATATTGTCTAAACTAATTTGAATAATAGCTTGTAAATTGTAATTTTTGGAATAATCATTTTGCAACAAATCTTACTTTTGTTGAACATTATAAGAAAAATCTAATTAATAAATTAAGTGTGTGTGTGTGTGTGTGTATATATATATATATATATATACTTTTTTTCATTCCAATTTGTGTCAAAGTGAGTGAGAAAGCAAAAAATAAACACAGAGTGCTTTGTGCTTCATTTCACCTGTCATTGCTCCAGTAAGACTGGGAATCTTCCTAATGGAAACGGCTAGGGGCCAACGGCTGCAAGGAGGGGGCGGAGTCAAACACACTTGTGATTTCCTCTCCCAGAAGACATTAACATTGGCAAGATAAACATGGGCAGTGCGGGCAGAGGTGTAACTGCCTTACCTAGAACAGGTAGTACAGACAAATCACTATATTTATCTTGACACCAGTCTTATGAGCCAACTATTTCAATATACTAATGTAATACATATACATATATATATATATATATATATATATATATATATATATGTATAATTTAAATATTTGAATGCAACTTTTTAAAATTATGTTGTTTTAATAATGTCATTCTAATATATTTTGTAATGTTGTAAGGTAAAAAGATTGTAGACACCTATATTTATAAAATGCTCCACAAACACTGTTGATCTTTAGCTATATTTGTTAATTTTTATATACGTCTATTAAATACTGACATGGTATTGCTCACTGCTTAAAAAAAATCTTCAGTCTGATTTGATGAATTTCTCAATAACAACAGCTGAAATTAGTTTTAATCAACAATCATTCAGCCTGAGATCAACAGAGAAAGATACTTTGCTATTGTCTGCTCAAAATTTTTAAAAAAATTAAAAGACAATATTTTTAATTGCATGAGCTTTGCACCCAATTGTGTATCACTGTGGTCATTCAGGTAATATAACAAAGTTACTGTAAAATATATGCAATACTTTTGATATGAGATGCACACAGGACAACGAGTTTACTGGATTAGATTGGATCTGTGGGGGATCCAAATTCATACATTTATTTAGGCCGCAAATTGTTCATGATAATCATATGTGTGTGACAACTGCAATGTAAATAAGGTTATTAGTTTGTGGTGTAATTAGACAGGATGTGAGTCTCCATTCAGTACAAACGGGACAGAGGCAATTCATTAAGCAGGTAATAGAGCACATTATTGTGCAAATGTTCTGCATCAGACTAAATCAATCACCACTATAACTGCACATTCTTTCATTAAAGTGAATTACAAAGCTGGAAGAGGGGAAAAGATCAGAGCTTGGAACAGCAGGAAGGCAAACTAAGAAAATATAGAGAGTTCTTACCTCATTTTGAAGCCCGTGGAGGAAGAACGCTTCTCCTGACTCTCCTACGAGACAGGAGATTACAACAGGTTGTCAGCACTTTGCTTCTAAACTCAATCTTATTCTCTGTGGTAACACAGCTAACTGGTTTCTGTTAACTTGAGGAGTTTCAGGGCTGTTACCCTCTTTGAATTATGTCAGCAATATGACTGGACAGTTCCATCCACGGCTCTTACAATGTATCATCACACCATAGGGGAACAAGGGAATGGTTTCACTGCACGCTCAAAGCCCCTATTGATAGTGCAAAGCTCTGCCACTGGTGCGAGTGTTTGTGTTTGAAATGTTTGTACCAGGAATCAGACAGCTACAGATAATCTCTGTGAGGTCATCCCTCATGAGATGGGGACTGGTGGAGGACTGGCCGCAGTGCTATTTGTGTTGCTGTGTGAGTTGTGATGTGTCAGCGGTTCAAAAGGAGAGAAGTTGGACAATCATCATTATGACACGTTGTCACTATTGTAGCTGAAATCTCAACTATCTCAGAGTTTGTGTATTCAGCGTGTATTTTCTAAGGTAAACACAACAGGATGATCAATAACAATAGGGTGTATATGATAAAACGGCAGGTGACTCTAGATAAGCCTAGTTTGTGGCCTATATCCAATTCTAAAGTCGAACAGGCAAATAAAAATTGCACAGAACAGAATGTTTAGACATACGATGCAAAACTATTTTCACAGGTTTGAATTCTAATTGTATGACTCATACGGTTGTATTATTATATTGTATACGGTTTTTAAAGGAATAGTTCACCCCAAAATGAAAATTTGCTGAAAATGTACTCACCCTCAGGCCACACAGGACATAGAAGAATTTGTTTTTCATCAGATTTGGAGAAATGTAGCATTACATCCCTTGCTCACCAAAGGATCCTCTGCAGTGAATGGGTGCCGTCAGAATGAGAGTCCAAACAGCTGATAAAACATCACAGCAATCTACAAGTAATCCACACGACTCCAATCTATCAATTAAGATCTTGTAAAGTGAAAAGCTGTGTGTATGTAATAAAAAATCCATAATTAAGAGGGTTTTAACTTTAAACCATTGCTTCCAGTTAAAATACGAGTCTTCTATCCATAATGTTGCTTTCTCCAGTGAAAAATTTGTCTCATCTGAATTAGGAGAGAAATGTGCACATATCAAAATGCAGCTTTTCACTTCACTCAAGACGTTAATTGACTCTGATTCTGATTCTGATGGCACCTATTCATTGCAGAGGATCCAGTGATGAGCAATGATGTAATGCTAAATTTCTCCAAATCTGTTACGATGAAGAAATGAACTACATCTTGGATAGCCTGAGGATAAGTACATTTTCAGCAAATTTAATTTTTTTGGGTGACCTATTTCTTTAATCCTCCCAATAGTAGCCTACAGTTTATAGTGGCACCTCTTGGTGTGGATGCATGTAGTTTGTTTACTTACTGCTGCTGCTTCAAACTGTTCATCTTTTTTCATCCTTTTCAATGCTTGTTTGTTGGACAGAGAAATTTAAGTGTGCGCTCTGACATTTCATTTCTCAACTAATATCACATGCTGATCCACCATATCACTCTTGATTGTTGACTTGGGCTCAGATGTTTATAAAGTTAACATAATAAGCATTTACATATTGTATATTGTTAACAATTATTCATTGTACAATAACTCGGCTTTTTTTTTATGAAGCATACAATATCGATCTGATTCACTGTTTAACATTTCCTGTCATGTAGCCATCAACTGTGCAGTATTTTCGTTTGTTTGTGAGTCCTCACATTATATCCACTCGGCTGGCTCAGGTCACGTGACGTCACACGGTCTATTCTTCTCCGCGCGCTAGCAGGAAGTACAGGCGAGAGGCTCATGCAGGGATCAGCCATCGTTTAGCCACGTATTAAGCCTTTATTTTCACATTCGTGTGGTTTAGCGATATCTGCAACGTATTTATTCGACGCCGGTGATTTAAAGCTTGTATTGCTCGTCTTCAACAGATTGTAAATCGTCCTCGTCGGTGGGCAGACAGTTATTAACGTCAGTGCACGTTTATACTATTATTATTTGTGAATCATGTTTTGACGATCGTCATTCTCGCGCGAGCAAAATATATGAGCAGACAACGTAGAAAGCGTGAATGGTCTCGTATCCTTTGCTCGCTTTGACAGCCGGTTGCTATGCATTGCATGCATCTGTGTGTACAGCCATGCAGCAAAGCATGCAACTGTGCTGAGAGGTCACACCGCCTTTTCTAACAGATCTCTGTAGTGCATACAGTAGGTATGTTGCAGTCCATGCGCCCTTCTCGCAAGATGTTTGCTTCTTATTTTTGGAGTGTTAGTTTGCTATTTTAACCTTCCACCTGCTTTCTTTGTTCTGCAACACAGTGGTGGGTCAGAATGAACAGAAACCACATGAAAGATGGTGCTTTCTGAGCCTTACTGGGATCATCACATCCCCCTGCCAAAACTGGGACCCTTGCACTCCCGGCTGGTCACTGCCTTTGTTGCCCTGATCTGTTTCATAAACAGCTATGATGGGGACTTTGTCTTTGATGATTCAGAAGCCGTCATCAATAACAAGGTATCACCCTCAATCTTGGTTTTTAATACAATGACAATGGATGCTGACTAAGGAGTGGCCGTGGTCACCATTCAGTTTCATTGTATGAAAAAAGCAGCTTTGACATTCTGTTGCATTTAAACATGCATATTGTTGTAATGGTCAGTTGTGATTTCAACATACAAATCATGTCGCTACTTTAATAGTACATGATATTTGCAGCTTTTTTTGCGGTATTTATACATCGTTTTAACAGATTTTCTCTCTCTCTCATTTTGTAGGATTTGAATCCTGACACTCCATTGAGTAACATCTGGAAAAATGACTTTTGGGGAAGTAATTTAAGTAGCAACTCCAGTCACAAATCCTACCGGCCGCTGACCGTCCTGACCTTCAGGTACGTTCACCACAAAGACAAAAGAGTCTTTCAATTACTGCTGTGTGACTGATGATTAACACAAGGTAATAGTCCAACATGCTTATAGTGAATATTGTCAAACCTCTTTGCATGTATTAGATGTGTGGACTTGTAATTTTATTCTCAGTGGGAAATCAAAAGAGTTCCCCTGAGTGCTCCTCACCGATTGCCACAATAATTGACATTAAAATTGGATGCATATATTGCCTTTTTTCAAACTCGTTTTAGAATTGTCTTTGGCATTTGACTGCAACTGTGAGGAATCTATACAGGGGGCATAATTCATGTCCAGCATGCTGCTAATGAGAATGACATCGTTTTGCATCAGTAATGGCCCGTTATATCACCTCAACCATAAAGCTGCTCTATAATGCCGCAATGTCTGTATGGCATTGCATCTCTGCTGTTTTATGTTTTAGAAATAGACAAAACTTTTGTGATCATTGCACAAATCAAAAGTTAGTTTTAATCATTGCAATTTGTGTCTGTTACTTATTTTCACAGGATCAACTACCTCTTGGCTGGTGGACTGCATCCGATTGGCTTCCACGTGCTTAACGTTGCCCTCCACTGTGTTATTTCTGTGTTAATGATCGATGTGTTTGCAATATTAATTGGCGGCCTGGTTCACGACGGAAGAGGGGCGAAACTCAATCTTTCTCCGAAAGCTTCCTTCCTGGCTGCGCTCTTCTTTGCTGCACATCCAGTTCACACAGAAAGTGTAAGTAGAGTGGGAAGACGTGATTCAGCAGGCCGTCTCTGCCCGGTAAACAATCTCCGACTACAATGCTCCATATCACAATGTTCATTGATGTTGCATGAAATATACATTACAAGGCCCGTGGAGAAGAAAGCTTCACGCAGCTGGTGTGCATAGCATAGGTGGGCTCTACAGTCAGCCGTGGCTATTAACAGCTACCGAATGCTCGCTCTGCCCTGCCACGGATGCGTCCGAGCATGGTAGAGTCTGCCGATGCTCTGGTATCTGCTCTTTAATCAGGTTCAGAAAGACCGGCCCTGGACCTGGAGGGGGTGAGGTTCAGAGAGACCACTGACTTGGGCCTACGGGAGGAATCAAAGAAGGTGGCCCCAGGACTCCAGCCAGGGCCGACTGCAGTTCTGTAATGAGTGCTGCCTCCTGCCTTCACTGTTAATTTGGCACTGCCAGAAATACAGGCAATTTCACAGACGAAAGGGCGGCGAAGGATGTTTTTATGCTGCCTGTTTTTTTGCCTTTAATGTACAAGCAGGATTTAATTTGTTTAGGTATAAAATGTGTAGCTGCTGTTAAAAATGATTGCCCTCAGGGTGGATTTCACGGTCGTGATCCGCTTGATGATGGATGATGCTTGATGAGACAGTGTCCTTTAGCTCTCTAAAAGTATTTAGTTGGAGTTGATCTTGTGAATAATCTCCTCTGTTGGCTCTCTGTCTTGTAGGTGGCTGGCATTGTTGGCAGAGCAGATTTGTTGTGTGCCCTCTTTTTTCAGCTCTCTTTTCTGGTTTACTGCAAAGCGTTTCAAGGTCAGTTGATAAACGAATGCACTAGACTCTGATACAGTTATTACGGCTCTGTGGGAAATTTAGTTGCGTAAAATTTCAAAATAATTTTTCAAAACTTTAAATTTGCAATCATTTACAGCTTTTTTAAATCCACAATCATTTGATTTTCTCTATAAAGCACAAAAAAAGGAGAAATTTAGAAAATTACACTGGTTGTTCTTTTGGTCTTTGCTTGGGAACTGAGCCTTTTAGGATTCCAAAAAGGAAACAAAAGCATCATATAAGTGGTCCATTAAACTTTGCCACTGTATTGCAAGTTGTCTTAAGTCTTCCAAAAGCATTGTGTGTGAAACAGACTGGAATTTAAGTCATTCAATGATAATTGTTCATTCAGTGTGCTGATGACCTATTCAGACAAATCATCGAATCACTGAGTTTGTGAACAAATCAAACATATTTTTGTGAAATGGATCCCCCAATTCATTAAAAAGATCATAATGATTAGTTCTTGATTCATTCAAGGATACTTTTATGGTTGCTTTGTTTGGTATTTGAAGCTTAAAATCTTTGCATCTTGCTTGAGGTCTCATTGCAAGGTTGTAATGAATTAATCCACTGCATGTTAGAATCTCATTGAATATCTTACTTTGTATCAAGCATACAGTTTAATATAGAGTATCTTGAATTTCTCTTTCTAGGTGGTGATAAAAAGTTCTCAGTGTTGTGGATATTTGGCAGCATTCTTCTTTGTGCTGTAGCAATGCTGTGCAAGGAGCAAGGCATTACAGTTTTGGTGAGTGAAAATATGCATGCATTTGAGAGTTGCAGGTCAAATAAAGTAATATGCAATAAGCATATATATATGTTAGATTATCTCTCATATATTTTTAAAATACAGCGCTTTGTTCATCCATAAAATATCTTGTTCTTTTCTTCCGTGTGTTAAGGGAGTGAATGCTGCTTATGATATTCTCATGGTCTGTAATCTGAATATCTATGAGCTCGCTCACCAGCTGCTGTCCAGGAGAAAATCAGCTGATGTAAGTGACTTATTCACAAGGTGTCACTCTTTGGACCCAAACAATCTATGGATTGATTTATACTTTCTCTTTTCCACCCAGATTGGTGGGATGGTGAGAAGTGGTTTGCTTATGAGGTTGGCTCTTCTCTTTCTTGGTGGATCCTTTCTTTTGTACGCAAGGTGGAGAATCATGGGAACTGGGCCTCCATCTTTCACTGAGGTGGATAACCCAGCATCCTTTGCTGAAAATGTCATCTTGAGGGTAAACAGTCCTTTCAGTTTGGGTTTTTGAATGGCCCTTTCGAAGCTGAAGTTTCACTGGTACTGTACTGACAAATAAAATTATGGCATTCTGACGACCCTAGTCAAAACCGAAATAAATATAATTTTAGTAGTCATTTTTACCCCAGACAGACTGTGCCATATTTTTCACATACTCCTTAAAGAATCACATGTTTCTCTGCTCTCTCTTTTCTCAGATTGTGAACTATAATTACTACTACTCCTTGAATGCCTGGTTGCTGCTGTGTCCCTGGTGGCTGTGTTTTGATTGGTCAATGGGCTGTGTACCTCTGATTAAATCAGCTACCGATTGGAGGATTTTCTGGCCTCTTTTGCTGTGGTGCTGTCTGATGGGCTTGGTATACCAAGCTCTGTGCTCACAGGACAGCAATAAAAGAAGGTAAGACCAGCAAAACAAAACATGCTTTGTCTAGACATATGGAAAAATGTGTGTGATGATTTGAAAAAGAATGCCTGGTTTTTGTTCAGGCATTTATTTGTTTACAGTTGCCATAATGTAATTCTACCGTAAGATTTATTTTAATGGATTAATCATCATTAAGTCATCTAGTCATATTTACTTACCCTTATATTATTTCATCCTGTAAGCTGTTTTGTTCCCCCTGAAACACAAAATATAAAAAGACACTTCAGATTCTCCTTATGGAACAGTAATGACAACTATACTCAACAGCAACTATTTCCTAGTTTATTACACTAGTTTTGGGCTGTGGTGATACAACCATATTGATATCACTTTTTTTCTTACAATATTGCATCAATATTTATTTTATATCAATATACACACTGAATTTATATGCAGCCATTACTACTAATATCTTCAGTGTCACATGATCCTTCAAAAATCCCTCTAATATGCTGTTTTGGTCCTCAAGAAATCTTTTTTTTTTTTTATGCCTGCTGAAAACAGTTGTGTTGCTTAATTTTTGTGAAAAATGACAGCTTTTCAGGATTCATTCATGAATAGAAACTTCAAAAGAACAGCAGTTATTTGAAATAAACTCTCACAATGTTGAAGACTTTACTGTCACTTTTGATCAATTTAATGGGTTCCTTCTGAATAAAAGTATACCTGTCTTTAAAAAAAATGTGTATTGTATATTATTCTCTCTGTGTTTTTAGGACTCTGACATTTGGCCTTGTACTGCTGGTGATTCCATTCCTGCCAGCCAGTAATCTGTTCTTCAGGGTGGGTTTTGTGATAGCCGAGCGGGTGCTGTACCTCTCCTCAGCGGGCTACTGCCTCATACTGGCCTACGCTGTGGGCTACTGTAGCTGCCACTGGAAGAAACACAAGGTATGTGGCCTGTTCTACACCAATTTCCCACTTATCACCTCCTAATATTCACCATCAGACCATAATTCACTGTAACTAATGTTCCGTTGAGTTTGTGTTCACGTCTCGTGTCTGTGGGATGACCGCAGAGGCTGCTGAGAGCGGCCACGTTGACGCTGCTGTGTGTGAACGTGGCTCGCTCGGCACAGCGCAGTCAACAGTGGAGGTCTGAACAGAGTCTCTTCACCAGCGCCCTGTCTGTCTGCCCGCTCAACGCCAAGGTGAGACCGCACACCTCCCCCCGTCATGCTGCAATTTAACTCCACTCCATACTTCCATAACCCATCAACACACAAAATGCCTTGAGCAAGACTCTTAACATCAGGTTTCTCCAGAGGAACTGAACATGTAATAATTGTACTTTGAGTCAGTTTGGATTTGAAGCATCAGCTAAATGACTAAATAAAACATAACAGAAAAGCAAATAAAATATTTGTTCTCAATTGTATTCAGTCCAGTTTTGCACACCAGTGACTTCATTAGCTTGATGAGCTCTCTAACTTTATCCTTTCTTGCACAGGTGCATTATAACGTTGGCAAAAACCTTGCTGACAGAGGCAACCAGAGTGCTGCAGTCAAGTACTACAGGGAGGCAGTGAGGTAAAAAAAAAAAATCATGATTCTGTCACATTCATTTTGGCAGTTCTTCCATCTTTCAGCACTTTAAACAGTGTGATCTATTGTCTATTATGTCAAATATAAGTTAGTGTTCACCTTTTGTCTACATGTTACAGATTACACCCCAAGTACGTTCATGCCATGAACAATCTTGGTAATATATTAAAGGAAAGAAACGAGTTAAAGGAAGCCGAAGAGCTCCTGTCTGCTGCGGTTCATATCCAGTGAGTGAAGATTTTTAGTTCAAATAGGCCTAAATTGTGTGTAGTTAAGTTATGTAACCTTTATTGATTTCTGCTGTGTTTTTTTCGATTGGATTAGGCCTGATTTTGCCGCAGCTTGGATGAATTTGGGTATTGTGCAGAACAGTCTGAAAAAGTTTGACGAGGCTGAACAGAGCTATCGGAATGCAATTCGATTCAGGAAAAAATACCCAGACTGTTATTACAACTTGGGACGTCTGGTAAGCGCTGTGTTTTCTCTGTAATTTGCATAAAGCATTCAATACATTTAAAGCATGTTTTCCTACTTAATACATTTCCCCATATTTTAAACATCAATTTCAATAGTATTACAGCATGGATTTTTAATATGTCTAGGGTGGTTTTGGTCTTGGGCTATTATGTTCATCCTTCCTGTGTGAGTACAAACCAACATGGTGCAATTTATTATTAATTATGGCAAGAAATTGGCTATTCCGCTCTAAATATTGCCCATTATGATGTGTAATGACATGCTATTTTTGTGTTAATGAAGGTTTGATTTCTTTACTCCATGAATTATCAAAGCATTTTTATCAAAGATGTGCCATAGTGATTAATGCTCATGCCTCCTTGTTGATCATGCAGAAAATGCAAGTCCAAATCTGCATCATTTCCCTGCCCTTCTCCTCCTATCTAAAAGAATACAATTATTAAAAAAATGGAATTGTAAGGCATGATGATTTTTTTTGAAGAATCTTTGTCCTTGACACACACTGGGCCAATTGTTTATGATTGGTGCTTGTTTGTTTTATCTCCAGTATGCAGACCTGAACCGAAGCATTGACGCGCTGAACGCCTGGAGGAACGCCACCATGCTGAAGCCTGACCACAGCCTGGCGTGGAACAACATGGTCATATTGTTGGACAACACTGGTAAGGTGTAAATGGAAAGTGATTTATTAAAAGGCTAGAGCATACTGTCACAAACAGTGTAAAATTGGTGTACTTACAGCTGATATACTTCTCTTATTAGATGTCATCTGATCTGGAATACTTTAATCTGATTGGCTAGTTGCTGCATTTCACAGACAATTATTTATATAATTTACATTACATTACATTGTCATTTAGCAGACACTTTTATCCAAAGCGACTTAAAAACGAGGACAATGGAAGCAATCAAAATCAACAAAAGAGCAATGATATGTAAGTGCTATAACAAGTCTCAATTAGCTTAATGCAGTATACGTAGCAAGTTTTTTTTTTTTTTTTTTAAAGAATAGAGCAAGCTAATGTTAGAGGCCTTTTTGCTTTTGTTAACTCTATAATAAATTAAAAGAAAACATACTGTAGATAAAATACAAAAAGATTTGAAAAGCTAGTGTTAGTTTTTTTTATCTTTATCTTTTGCATATATCACAGTTTAGCAATGCAGTATAGATCTGTATTGTTACGTTCAGACAGGGGCAGTCATGTATGCTTAAACTGAGTGAGTGTTCTCATTAAACGTGACCTTGACCCTGCCCTTGGGGGTAAACAGATGATCTTGGCCTCCTCCCAGATCTTCCCGCCTTGTCGTTTTCATCTGGTGTCCCAAGTATAGCCGCGGCTCATAGCTGTGTGTGAGATAGAGGGAGAGAGAGGTGTGAACTTCCATTCTGCAGATGCTGAGCGTCAGGTGTACACTGCCACATGGGGCCATGCTGCATAATTAGTTCACCCTTTACAACAATTAACTCCTGCACCCCATCTTCACCCCCTTATCTCGTCAGAGACCCTACAGGGATGAATAAGTTAGCTTCTTGTTAAATTATCAAATTACCTTTTAATACTTTTTCTTTGTATTATATAAAGAGCACATACTACAATATAGTTCAGAAAGTATAACAGACTTGGTGATATAACATACAGTTTTTTTTAAACAATATATTTTAATATTTGAAAACTGTCACAAAACATTTTCGGAGCATTTGTGATCATTTTTGGGTGATGCAAATGAACCATAGAATTTTCTGCATTTTGTGAGTCATGAATGTCTAATGTCGCAGTTTTTTTCTTTACCAGCCCTATACATTTTTTTGGTTAAACATATATTTAGGTCAGTAAACCATAATTGTATGCACCTATTTGTAGCTTGTGTTTTTATTATGATGAGAAACTCTGACGAGATGTTACAGGATTAATAGAGGATGTCCTTTCCGGGAAATGCCGGCATAAGAACCCAACATGATTAGACCGGAAGAGCAAGAATCAGCAATGCTTGAAATTTATGTATTAAAAGCCTTGTGTGTTGTTTTAAAGCCACTCTTCCCTGCCGTGTGGAGAATGGCGCGATTCCCTGACAGAAGCCGTTTATTCAAACGCGTCTCCCAGGCAGGTTGGCCCTCCCTGGAGAGTCTTGGCACGGTCCATATTCTTTGCCAAAAATAAAAAAATCTCTGGCACCAGCATCATCTCCCTCTGCATTTTCCAGCCTCACTTGATCCCAAAACCCCTCCCAAAATAAGTAAATGATTGCAAACAGGAAATTGGAGATGCTTTCAACTGCTGTTCTTTCCCTATAATATTAAACTGAAAAAGCATCAAGAAAGTGTGCAAACATAAAACATGAGTCATGTTTAGGTTTCAACAGTGAGGAGGAATCCTCAGAAGCTCATGAATTTGTTAAGGGCCAGCCGGTGAGAGAAGATCTATCGGAGTCTGTGGTCAGAGGGAGTTTTGACATCCAGATCAATAAGTCAGTAGCCCTTGTGTTGCCCTCTAATTAGGAAACTAAAAGAATCGGCCATGTGTGGAGTTGAAAAACTCTCTTCTGGAGGCTGCTGACACACCAGAGCAATCCGCTCTGCGCACTCAACAGAAATTACAGAATGACAACTATACGGATGTCCTTTTGTGACATTTAGAACTATTTATAAAAATGTAAACAATTTGCTCCTTCACAGTTCTTTGTAGGTTTTTTGTTGTTTTTGAATTGGCTAATTTTAATGATGGAAGTGGTCTGGCACACAACACACGCTTCTTCTGTGCAAGAGATATAGCTCTAAGAGTCTGGAGAATGCTAGTTAAATGTTCTTTTTACATTTCATCTATGGAGCTACTAAGGTGTTCTGTGTGATTTTAGCACATTGCTGGGGTTCTCAGTGGTTGCTTGGTGTTTGTTAGGATATTCTGAGTGGTTGCTAGGTGGTTACTTGCAGGCTTAAGTCAAAAGAGTCCACCCCCCAAGTCACTATGATATTCTGGTCCTTAGATGTCACTTGGGTTCTTCCTTCAGTGTAATAGACTATGCATGAACGCTTCTGCATTAGCCTTATTGGCCAGCTCAACTTCCAGTGCAGTATATGGAAACTGTGAGAAAATTAAAACTTGAGGAAGTGCCCTTCTATAGGGCAAAGCAATATTACTATTAAAGTTTCTGGAATTTGTTAATAAGAAGTGTTAATTATGTTTTAATATAATATACTAAAATTGTACATTTACTACCATTAATATATATGATATTCTATACAATACTACATTTTGACAGTTATTAGAGAGAGTTTGCTATGGGAAAATACTACACCTGAAGCTTGCGTAGTACTAAGATTTCAATAGAAATAAATGTAGGCAGTAGACATACATAGAGCCAATTCTATGTTTTTTTTTGTTGTTGTTTGTTTTTTTTAAAACCAATTTTATCACAAGCCAAGAATCATTAAGTCTAAATTCTTTAAAAAAAAGTAAAAGCCCAGCAGTTTGAGTTATTATTCATAACTTAATGAGCAACAGTAATATTTTGTGTATTAGCAAGGTAACAGTTCATGTTGTATTTCATTACAGGCAATCTGGCTCAAGCTGAGCTGATTGGAAAGGAAGCATTAAAGATATTGCCAAAAGATCACACCATCATGTTCTCCCTCGCCAATGTCCTTGGGAAACAGGAAAAGTACAAGGTTAATACAAACTTTTTTCCCATGTAGTGCTGCTTTTTCTGTGAAAATGTTACTCAAACTATCTCTTTGATACAGCAGGAACTTTATAATAACCAATGTTCCTTTTTCTCTCAGGAGTCGGAAGGATTATTTCTTAACGCTCTGAAGATCAACCCAAACATTGCCAGTTGCCATGGTAATCTTGGTAAGTCTCCCAGAATCCCGCTGGCACTTCAGTATTGTCACAGAAAACAGTTGTGCAAGTTTTGACTCCTGCAATGTTACACGATACAGGCATAAATCGATGCGACTGAATCAATAAACAAAGCGAAGTGGCTATGATTCTTCTCCCATTCACTGGGGACCAATGCTGAGTTACTGTACAGTCCCTTGATTTAAGTGACGGGTCTTTTTTGTGCTCTTGCAGCTGTTCTTTATCACCGTTGGGGAAAACTAGACTTAGCAAAGCGGCACTATGAACTGTCTCTTCGACTGGATCCCAGCGCTCCAGGAACCAAGGACAACTACAACATGCTAAAACGCAAACTAGAACAGCGGCAGAGGACTGTTGAATAACACTGTTTTTGATAACTGCATGCCACACAAGTCTTTGTATGGTCTCTACATAACTAAATAAATTAATTAATCTTATTATTTTTCACGTTTGTTCTTTACGAATGCATACAGATGCTGTAGATGCACACAGTGCTTCCATCCTGGCCACATTATTGTCTTATAGGTCAAGACTGTGGTTTCTTAACCGTCTCAAATGAGTTTGTCACGTGTAACTGTAGTCTCAAGACATATGGAACATATCCACTATCTTGACTTTCATCTTTGACCTCATGTTATGTCAGCTGGGCCTCTATTTATTAGTCTGTTACACTTTGTAATTGCAAAGTATGTTACTCTTGGCCATCCACCAAGAACGTTACGTACCCCACTGTGGACATCGCAACAAATTGCATTTTAAAATATCGAGTTATCTTGAGTCACACGCACCATAGGCCAATGGTTTTTGTTAGCGTGTTTGTTTACACGCCTTCCGCGATATCTTACATGCATGTCTCGAGGACCAGATCATGGCCTTTCGTTCCTCTGAGTCCTCTGTAGTTAATGTCGGAAAGGTGTTTTGCGAGTCTGTGTTCTGATATGCCGAGGCCGGGGCCGTAGGGTCACCCCAAGTAGGAAGCCAGCAGTCATGACAGCAAAGAAAACAGTGAAGCTCAGAATGGGGGCTTCAAAGGAGGTGAAACACAGTCCCTAGGGGCATCTCACACATGCTGACTGCTCTTGAAAGTTAGTGGGCTGACCTCGAGACACGAATTCAGTCAACAAGTCTCCTCCTTAGTTTAAAGTGCACCGTGCTTCTATTTTTTCACCTGCTTCCTCCAGCCAACAGGACACTTTTGAAGAACCAGGATCGCAAAGACGGTGCTAAGATGACAGGGTAGTTGGTTCTAACGATACCATCCTCAGATCTGAAATATCAGCTTGCAGTTGGTATATATAGATGAAGGTATTACTAGAATCGCTTTTTTGAACAACAAAAGCACTTTTGAATTATTGTGTAACCAATATTTGTATTTTCATGCTATTCCTACTTCTACTTTCCTTCACACGGCTGAAATTGAACCAACATGGGTGGACCGGTGTCTTTCCATTATGCTTGAATTTCACACATGATGTACCAGTAATATTTTCATAGTGTTACATAGAAGGATTACTGTGTCCACTTTTGTTTTTGCACATTATTGAGCTTAAAAGTGTGGAATCCATTGGAGCTCCACATAGCCTCTGAGAAAGTGAACAGTTGTACTAAAATTCATGGATAGGACAAATGGTTCTAGAACAATACAGCAATTTAAAAACATCAACAAAAACCATATGGAGAATGCATTTGAACATTGTTGGAGCATGGAGGTTTGATAAAGAATGATCAGAGCAAGGATTCCTGGGACAAAAGAAGCTGTATAGTACTAATGAACTGATTAGATTGAATATATGACATTATGTGAGTTGTAATTATAAAATTGACTTGCTGGAGAGTCGGTTGTTAAAAAGTGTCTAGGAACATCTACCTGTCAAGTTATCCTTAAAAGTGAGGGCCACTTTAGTGTAATCAAGACAGAACCAGTAGCATTTTTATTAAACGTAATTTGAATTGGCTAATTGTCTTGATTAGAACTTGAAATACTTGATTCTTATTGGTCAATCACAACATGGTTTTTGTATACATACTGTATTTTTGTATATTACAATGACCTTCCCTGTCACCAATTTCTTACAATGCATCTCTTTTCACATCTCTTGTAACACTTTTTTTTTTTTCCGGTAAGATTTTGGTATGATTAAAAAAAATAAAAAATCCATACAGGCTGCGAAAAATACTGTAAAACAGTAATACTTTGAAATATGAAATATTATTACAGTTTAACAACTATTTTCTATTCTAATATTTTTTGAACATGTTAAACGATCCTTCATAAATCATTCTAATTTGCTCATGATCATTAATACATTAAAATTATTAATATATTTGTGGAAGCATGATACATTTTCATTTTAAACTATTTTATCAGAATTTATTTGAAAGAATTCCCTAACAATTAAAATGTCTTTACTGTCTCCGTTGATTAACTTAAGCCTGGTTTCACAGACAGGGCTTAGACTAAACCAGGATTAGGCCATTGTTCAATTAGGACATTTAAGTAATTTTTATAAACTTGCCTTAGAAAAAAACATTACTGGGGGCTGTTTCATAAAAGGCACTAAGAAAAGCGGGGATTAAAGTCCAAAACCTGACTTGAAATAACCTAACAAATCAATCGGGACTAAAGTGGTTTCATAAACGACTATTTAAATTCACGCAATCTTACACGAGCGAACGAGCGCTGCTGGGCGCATGCATGCACACAGATGGAGCAGAATAGAATAATAGCGCAAGAATTCTGAATAAAATATACATTCTGCGAAAATATTTATTGTTGGACATTAAATGCGACACGTAGAATTTTAATCCTACATATAAGTGTATTTTTATGATGGCAGTAACTGTAAATCAAATGTAAGCTGGCTAATACAGCCATAATAGCTTAAATGAGGTAATGAGTTAATGCTTTAATACTTTAAAGAGCAATTTTAGATTGTAATGTTTTAATGTTCTAATAACATAAAAGGTACAGCTGTCATAAAATCAGAGAGAAAGGCTGCATGGCTAGAAACTTCTGATCAACTGAATGCACAAGTACCAACTATGTTCAAATGTTTTCATATATCTTAAAAAAGGTCATTAGCCTACATTTAATAAATTACACAATAAATTAAATACAGTTAGTTGTAGCCTGTTTTTTATTTATTTGATTATTTAAGGTGTATTTTCTGTATACTTTTATTTTTGGACTGATACTGATTGTATGTGAGAGAGTCAGTGGTAATATCGATGCGTTCCTATTGGTCAGTGTTAGAGGAGCTCAGCTTAGCCTGACAGTTAGCCTGCTCCTGACCAGGTTAGTTTACCAGAATAAGTTGCCACAGTGACTGAGTTTGAGCTATGGTAATTTTGCTTTCGGAAACCAAATCAAGTGAAAATAAATCAGAATTACTGAAATAAGCCTGGCTTATTTGGTAAACTAGTTTTATGAAACAGCCCCCAGGTGTGCATCTAAAGACAAAACAAAGCCACTGATATGTTTTAAGATCAGTCAGTGCAAGTTTCTTTCAGTTGAAACTGCTCCGACTTACATTTTAGTCTAGGATTAGGCTTAAGCCTTGTTTGTGAAACCGGGGGTTAATGTTTCCTTGGTATAATACCTATGTATTTCTTTAAAAAATATCATACTGACTATTTTTTTTTGAACAGTAGCGTATTTGGTAAGTTGCAATGTATTAAGCAATATTATAAGACCGTTTTGATTTACGTAGATTTGTAAGTAGTGTCCATTTTTGGTTTCAAGTTCAAGTTTCAGATAAAAGATCTAGAGCAAAACAGTAGATTCAATTTTATCTAGCAAGGAACTTACAAAGCATGCTAAATTTAACCTCAACTCACAAGCATGTTGCTATAGTAATATCACAGCATGACAATTAATTAATTCATTAATTGTTGATTGCAATGGTACTAGTATGATTTAAGAGGACTAAATGAGGAAGAAAATAGATAAATGTAAAAAATGAAATATCTTCCACTTTTTGATGATCTCTAACCATTATGAACCAATTTCTGTTGCGACCCCGGCTCTCTAGTTAAAACCACTAACAATTAAGCCTCGCTGTTTCCACACCAGCAGTTCTAGGAATTGTCTGCGATTCTTTGAATCCAAGAGCTGGCGGAATCTGTCTTAAGTGAAAACAAGGGAAATCTTTTTTCCTTTTTTCCAGAGACCTGAGGTTTATTTAAGCTTCAGCACTATGGCTAGATCGCAGTGCAGCACTTGACACGTGCCGCTTTGTGAACGTTATTAGCCGCTTGGCCCCACAGTATGTTTAGATGAACAAGCCCTGAATCACATTTTACAGCTCAGAGCTCCTCTGACAGACTGCTAATCAATCTGACAGGATGTTGTCAATGTTGCTCTTCTAAAATACTCCCTGGCCCACCCTGCAGTCCTTTAAACAAAACTAATGGGTTGTGATGTCGGCTCTCCGACTTCCAATCTAATTGATGTACATTTTGCAGATCTTCCCAGAACGGTAGCCTCCATCCGGCACGGTACATCCGCTCCTCTGACACCGGGTCAGGATTCACGCACACGTGTGATTATTAGGATGGCACTCATTAGGGAGCATCTTGCCTGACACTGTCGTCGCCCCGCTCTGAGGAGCACTATGCGAATTACTGCGATACACTCCTTGGCATTTTAAAAAGGACTGATTGTCACACACGATACCGCCACCACCAGTCCCCGCGTCCACCTCTGCCCTACTGTGATTAATTGTTCGTGATGGGCAAGTAGAGGCCATTGATGCCAGCTGCTGGTCTGGGTTTGCTGAATTAATATCATGGACATTTTCTGCCAACCCTGCCCTGTCATTCACAAGTCCTTGAGACATGAAACAAGTTTAGACGTATACGTGGGAGCATTTTTGTATTTCGTCTTTATCTCTGATTATATTATTTATTTGATTTGGTTTTAAAACCCATTCAAATTTAGCAAAAAATCTGTTTACAATATGCCAAGTTCTTGGAAATGTACTCTTTGTATTCTTGTATTCATATTCTTATGAAAGAAAAAAAAAGGAAAGTGAGGATATTCATAACAGACATCAGACCCCCCCAAAAAATATCACAATGAATTGTAATATAGAAATTAAAAACATTTTCATTATGGACAAGTTATACTCAAGTCACTATAAATGAATTGCATTTTTATGTATTTCTGAATAAATTAATAGATAGGACAAAAAAGAGTGCCACCTTGATGTAGAAGATAACTTACTATAGCCCGGTTGTTTAAAATAAAGAGTGTTCTTTTCCTTAGGGAGACAAATGGAGAAGCTATTTTTTTAAGGGAGCCCTCTTAGCTGTTTTGCACAACAAAATGAGACGCTCTGGATCTTATTGGGGAAAAAAAGGTGCACTGAGATGGAAATTTATTAACTGGCACCAGTTAATGTGTGCATTATTCATTTCTGGTAAGCATGAAAAATGATTTAAAGAGGTTTGAAATTGCAGCTGCAAAGGATGACTGCACCGAGCCAAACTTGTTCATTTGATCCTTTAGCGGTGCAGAGGGGTGTGAGCTGCTCTCTGGACAGGGTTTACAGTAACAGCTGTGCTCCTCTCACAAGGGGGCGGCCACTCGGCCGGGCGGTGGGCCACTCCGAACAGATGGAAAAATACATCAGAGCTCTCTCACTGTTATTAAAAACACAATATCCTCTGCTTTTTAGGGTTTAAGGCGGGTGGGGGTGAATAGGGTGGGACAGGATCGAATGGAATGGCTGTTGGGCAAGTTCTTATCATCTGGTTTTCCAGAAATCAGAGAAGAAAAAAACAGACTCTGTATTTGTCTCATGTCAGTCGCGAGGGGCTTCTTGCGTTCTTTGTGTCTGTGTGTTTTTCTTGGTCTCTCTCTCAGCACCACCCCTCTTTAGCTCAGCGAGGGCAGCGAGGAGGAAACGGTGCCAGTGGCATATGGCTTGCCACTGTGCTAAACATCCATACTACAGACAGGTCCATCAGTCACAGCTCTGGCCGTGTGAGAGGCGAGTATGGGTGCCTGATAGATGGTGTTTAGAGCTTACCTGCTGTTACGACATCACCACTGAAACACTGGGCTCCCCCCAAAAGCCCACGCCGACACTGGAAACCGCAAAGCGTGAAATACCACGTCTGGAAGTGCCTACCGAGTCGGCCGAGTTACAACAAATAATAGATAAGCTATTTAAACCCTCAGTTAGGGACCCTGGGTCAGAGCCGCGCACATGCCAATTAATGCGCAACATCTGCCATACAGGGAATGAATGTATATGAGGAGCCTCGATGCGATTCTGGTAATTTAAGGCCAAATGTTTCCGTTGCAAGAGTGGGCACCAAATTGGTTCGAAGATTGGGTCAAATTGGACCATTCTTCTCAAAGCCTTTTCCTATTTCTATGAGGAAAGGTTTGTCTTTGTTCCTACTTGGGCCCGGTGTTTTTCTGCCAAATTTAACAGAAGGCTCTGAGGGTAAAGGGGGTCCACCCCACCATTACCTTCTGCTGCTGAGCAACTACCCACCAAAGACAATCGCTCAGAACCCCGCTGCCTGCACCACAAAGTGAAAATCCTTTAATTAGACCTTTATGTTTTTTCCCCATCTAACATTCTTCGTCAGAGTTGCTGGATTATAAAAAAGTAATTCAAGCAGAATTCAGTTTCTGCACACAAGACATTGTGTAAAAATGTTTAGCTAATGCAGATGTTATTTATATATTTATTTAATAGTGGGAACTCATTCACTTTCAACAGTGAAACAATTTCTTACATTTTTAGGTATTTATTCATGATGACACTTTTCAATCAATGAAATGCTAAATCTATGCAAATGAAACTATTCTGAATAAAAGAGAAAAAAAAATCTTATCAGGCTACAGATAATTAACAAAATATGTAATACATTCTACTAAACTAGTCAGCAGCTCCAGAATCTCCACTAAACTAGTCAGCAGCTCCAGAATCTCTACTAAACAAGTCTGCAGCTGCAGAACTGGCCACTGGGGGCAGTGCTGTCTAAGAAACCACTTACACAATCACTTCTGTGAGGTAAAAAAAAAAAAAAAGGCAAAACCGTTCTCTCAAAAAAATCTCTTCTGTGAAATAAAATGGTTTGTTACTTATTAAAACAAACAAACATATACAACTAATTTCTATAAAGCTTTCTGACATTTCTAAAACAAAACTACCAGAATATGTATAAATTAAAAGAATTGATCAGGCAAGGACACGTATTATTTGCCATATTTTTCACAGTCTAAAAGAAATTGACAGTTTGATCACCCAAACTGACCAACTCCAGCAAAAATAAATACATAAAAAGAGACAAAACAGGTTAACAAATGTGTAAGTAATGTGAAATAATAATAATAATAATAACATCTAAATCTTGTATTCTGTACAAAATCCTGAACAAAATACACTGACTGAAAAGGTTCATGGGCATATCGAAAAGGAAGGGTACAAGGGGAGGAAGTGTTATATAATTAACACTATCTAAATAAATAAACAGTCAGACTGGAGCCAAGGAGGCCCTGTTTTCTGTGTTAATGCACTATTGGATTTCCAAACATTTAAATGGGTCTAATTAATGTCTCACTCACTGTGTTCTTATTACTAAAAAGGCTAATTATGCAGATGGATAACATCAGAGCAGGAGCATTTACATGTAAAATCAGAAAGCCATTTACTAAATGAGCATTCTTTCCATCTGTTGGTAGAATATTATAATTCTGTGCCTCTGCATGTTTGAAGATATAACATGAAATGATGTTTCTGAAATTAGCTAAGTATTCCAATTTGACTCCACAATGTTAGATAATATACTTTGTACTACCGTTGCCTTGCATCCAATACTGATAAAAAAAGTAATATTAAATATTAGCAAAAACAAAAGCATACATATTTCATGTATTTAATTTCATGCATACACTTCCTCATATATATATATTTCTTCCTTTCCAAAAATAAAATAAAATTAAAAGCCCGCCATTTCAATCCAGTTTTAATTGCTTCGCTTTATTTGCTTAAATGTGCTCAGACATTTGTTCCTCGTAACCCTGTGAAAGAGTAACATGTTTATTTCTCTGTTCACTTCACTGGCTAATCTCTTCATTAATAAGTCATAATTGCAGACATTAGATAACCACAACAGATTTGCCTCCGACTGAATGCTAAGCATTGCTAGCCAAGCGCTTAACTGCTTCATATTTGCCCCTGTTCCACCCGGTGGAATCCATAGATTGTAAATTAGGTCTGATGATATACTCTACGCTGCCTGGGCCCCTGCGTCAGGGCAGGGAGAGGCCACAGGGCACATTGTCCTCTTGACTTTCCATGCAGCCTTTGTTTTTTTCTTTTCTCTCAACAAAGCGATCAAGTGGCATATCGCACATGACAGGATGTAAAATACATTCATTTGCATGAATTTAGAGACTGCTTTGACTTTGCTTTATGTGTGTGACTGACCGACGACTCCATAAAATTCACTTTAGCAGCGGGGGTCCCGAGACCTCGCTAAATACTACGGCAATACTCCTGTCAACAGCCTGTCAATCATCAGAGGGCAAATGAGGTTGATACGAGCTGCAGTCATATAGAAACGGAAAGGCATTTTAATAACAATGATTAGAACTAAACTAAGAGTGTGCATAAAAATTCTAAATACATATATTCTAATGTTTATTATAATGTTTAGCTGTCACATTACTTTAGGTATAAAAGAGTTAATAATAGGTGATCTAAGTCACAGACCAAATAAATTACTCAATTTTTCCCCAAAAGAATAACCAGATTTAATGTATGTTTTGCAATACAAGAACGGATCAGTGTCACTCCTCCTCACTTGTCTTGGTTTCACAGTCCATTAAATTATTAACAACAGAGAGCAAACACAAAGGTCCACAGAAAAAGAAGGAATAAACACAGCAATCAAATCGAAGCTTTGTGAAAGACTTCGAGGGGCCCGAGATACTTCAGTGCGACAGCTGAATTTTCTGCTTAAAAAGCAGATCTGATGAGATGCAGCATTCATGGAGCAATAATTCAGCCCACATGCACAAGCTGCTGTTACCTACTAAATACAAGGGATTTTGTCAGACAATAGGGATTCAAATCTAAAGCTTCTTTATCTAATGTAATATAAAGGGTGTTTTTCTCTGCTGAGCACAATTCCTAAAATCTCACACTCTGCTATTTATCTATTCAGGAAAGTAAAATTAAGAGCGTGGAGAAATGACAGGAAGATGTTATGGTTTTCTGAACCTATGTAAATATTATTTAATTATTCATGTATAATTTACCCTGCGCTTCAGGGGTCTTTAAATAGCAAAGTCCCAATTTATATAAAATTGTCCAATGTAAACAATTTAATAATAAAAATGTTAATTAAAATTTCTTTTTTTTTTTCATTAGCATATCTTTATTTTATTTATAATTTTACTGGCCATGCTGATTTCATTAGAACGAATCATGTCTGTTTAAAATTGCATTTTAATCACTCATATATCACAGAAAACTTCAGACTGAACAAGAACGTGCAACATTTAAAGCAACAAAAATCTTGATTATAACTGGCATTTGTTATTTTATTATTTACAATTTGATTTGATTATGTAAATTATTTTATTAAATTTAGATTTTAAAATTATTTCATTTGTATTTTTTCCTAAATTAAAATGAATCTCTTGAAAAACAGAGTATTATCTGAGGAGTTTCATGTGATCTTGAATGACAGACTGCTTTTATTTATTTCAGTGGCTTTGGGGACTAATTTAAGACTTCAAAGAGAAGGTTAAGCTTTTCAAAATACTTTCTGTATATTTCTGCAATACCTACAAATAGAGAAAAGCAAAAAACCTTCACAAATGAAAAAAACAAACAAATCTGTCAAATGGGGAAAAAAATCTAGCTGTAAAAATATATTGTCAGTTCTGTGTAAGCATTTAATCTACTGATGGGTAAAAATTATGAAAACAATGACAACGTTCACATTTTGAAATGTGAAAAGAAGAAAAGGGAGGCCTCGCTTTACCCCGGCTTGGATAGGAGGATAACATATTTTTGAGCCTCAAAGGTGCTCTGCTCGCCTGGCAGCCCAGTCAGACACGAGCGAGCAGGGCCAGAGGGGTTGTGTTCTCCCTGCGTCTCCCAGCCTGACGGACACCACCACCACAGTGCTGAGCACAGGACGCCAGCGCTGTCTTCTGGCACTTCCCGGGGCCTGTGCCGACTCAGTGTGGTCACACACTTACTCAGCAGCCACACCTTTACAGCAGACTCACTCACACACACAAGATCCTGGCCTGCTCCTCTCGTCACCGGCTGACGGCTGCACTCCAGTGCGAGCGATGCTAATTAAAGTCCACCCACAGCATGATTCACCAAATGGAGCTACACGCCGAAATATTACTGCCTCTGTATCTCTTTCCTCTGTTTGATTCTCTTAATATCATTATTTCAAGACAAATACTCACCTCGCTTGTCAAAACATTAATTACAGCACAGGTCAGGTGAGGAAATTACAGAAACATCATTTGCGGGTCTGGTGAAGTTTTGCGGAGAATCCAGAAGATGGCAACCTATCTCTGATGCACACGTCTGATCGCTTGTTTAGGTATTTATCAAAGCATCAGTCATTGTTTTCTATGTTTCATGGCGATACTGGACAGTGATGCTCAGGCAAACATTGCTAACAATACAAGCTAGAACCCCAAAACAATTCTTGAATGACTTTTTTCAGAAGGCTCAAAGATACAATTTTAGCTGACAGCTAGTGCACTGAAATCTTCCTTAATACATGTTCAAAAGCTAAAATAGCCTTAGGATTTCCTTCATAATATCAAAATAAAGACTTCGTAATGCTAGTATTGAATACATAACTAAAAACGTCACATAAAGAAGACTTCCCGATTCATCATGGTAAACAACTTAATATTTGATATCTGCCTGCTCATGTGTTTAGCTTATTCCATGAGCGGCGTGCACATGCAATCATAATGCATTTACCATCCAGGGAATTAAGGATTACTGGCCAGATAAAAGCCGCTTGCTGACGTGAACTTAAACCAGATTGATAGAATCAAATGGGAGACCTCCACCGGTCACTGGTTACTTCTCCAATAAACCATTTCCAATTCAAACTCTCCAGCTGCAACTGTACAAAGAGATTGCAAGTGTGTATAATTATGCTAGATTGGACCATTTATGGTACCTGGGTTCACGAAGAACTAACATTCACTTTCAAAAATAGGCATAATAAAAGTATTTACTGTACAGAATGACAAAAGGAATGCTCTCTTTATTGTCGTCCTCAGAGGAAAAGGCACTGAGCATTGAGGCAAGAGAAGGACAGTGGTTTTACTCCACGCTGTAGAATAGCCACTTGTGATCGCAGGCCGAGTGAAACGCGACACCATGAGACTTGACCAAATTAGAATGAAGCTTTACTCTGCTGGACTCTCTCTGCATCAAGACACTCTGGATTAAAAGCACGCTGGAGACGCAGCCCGCCAGGGACGGAGTGCTAGCGGGAAAGCAGCGCTCATTAAAATACACTCAAGGAGGACGAGATTGAGTGGAAAATGAAGGAATGAGGAATAGATGGTCCTGTAAAAAAAAAAAAGTAGTCCTCAGACAACCACAAATTCCAGTGCTTTTTAGCTGGTGAACTAGAATAGCCATACTGTTAATCAGGAAAATATTCCTTAATATTTATAAAATAAAAAAAATATACAGTCTGTCCCGTTTTTCATACTTGCACTAATCACTAATATATTTTATAATATATAAATTTAATACTAATATATAATTTTTCCAGGAAAAAATTACTAAAAAAATAATAATTTTACTTGAAAAGCAGATATATATTATAGAAAAAGAAGATATATATTATAGAATAAGTCCTATAATATATAACATAATACAGTAAGTAGTAAGTGTCTACTTACAAACGGTAAAAAAAAATAGTCAGTAGTCAAAAAAACAAGTCTTTAGGATTATTTTTTAATAAGAATGCATTTTCATCGACTGAAAAAAATCACAAAAAGGTTTAAAATTCAAATCCTTTGAAAATGCTTACACTAGATAACTAAGTATATACTATATAAAGTCATATATATTAAGTAAACCTTGTTTGTTTTTCTTTTTCCCTGATTCTACTAGTTGATTGTGTGAAAATACTTTGTTCTTTGGCAGAGCATGACTTTAAATCAAGAGTGGCAGACCACTGTTTAGAGACAAGGGATGACAACTAATAGTGTCTGGGATCAAAGACCTGATCAAAACATGACATTGTACGTCAGATCCAACAGAGCCGATCACGTGTGTTTAGAAAAATGTACGGAACTTCTAATTGATCAGCCATTCTGATGAGATGAAATGTTCTCATCAAAGCTGGAACACCTAATGGGGGAATCACAGTCTCGGTACAAACAGTACCATTATCTCCGGGGCATCCGTACGCATTTGTGTCCGCAGCTGAGAGCGAGCGTCCCGGCCCGGTCCCTAGGTTCGTGTGGGGCTTTGACCCGTGCTACCACCCTCCCAAGTGTCACTTTTGATGCTCGTGGTAGGATCCATCATGTGGTTGGCAGGCTGGCTGATAAACAGGCCGGTCCCATGGGAGCGTGTGTGTATGTGTGTGTAGGCTCTCCAACAGCTGGGTGGAGGAGCTGAAGAGTGGTGGAGCTTGCAGATGTGAATCTGGAAGCGACAGAAGGTATCGGCGTACACATGTTTGTTTTTCCACCTCTCCTGGAGGAAAAAGGAGGCCCTTGATCTAGTGCTGAGCAAAACAGTTAGCTTTTGTTTCAAGAGATGAAAACCAATGTCGCTGTGAGGAGGGGCCAGAAAATGAAAGAAAGAAGAGAAGGGGGGGGGGGTCGCTTGAAGTCCGGAAACTGAACGAGGAGACTGGGTGGTCACTCGCAGCCTGTCGTGACCCTTGACCTGGTGTACATATGATCAAGAGACTCCCTCTAAAACACTGTTACACAACAAGCAGTTCTCATGAAAGACACCAGATCACATGTTCCAAAAGGGTCTCTCACCTTCTCCATTGATTTCTGTCTTTATCCCTAGTTTCTCTATCTTTATTAGTCTGTGACCACTGGATTGGGTGACTTCTAAGCAGACGACTGATATAGAAGTCTTCCAGGGTGTACAGGAGACCCCTGCAGTCCATGCTGTACAGGGGGCCTGCTAACAGCGTTATGAGCCAATTATAATATGGTTTCAATTTGCATCTAGAGCGGTTTCAACACTACATAAAAGTCTAACGTATGCCTAAACTAAATGCCTAAATGTATGCAGACTTTTAATGTAATGCTAAACAAAAGTAACATAAATATATTAATGGAGAAGTCGTGGCCTAATGGTTAGAGAGTCGGACTCGTAATCCAAAGGTTGCGAGTTCGAGTCTCAGGCCGGCAGGAATTGTCGGTGGGGGGAGTGAATAACCAGCGCTCTCTCCACCCTCAATACCACGACTAAGGTGCCCTTGAGCAAGGCACCGAACCCCCAACTGCTCCCCGGGCGCCGCAGCAAAAATGGCTGGGCCACTGCTCCGGGTGTGTGTTCATGGCAGGTGCGGACTGGCCTTTGGGAGCACCGGGACATTTCCCGGTGGCCTGGTGGCTGATTTGGCCCGCTGCCCTGTATTATTTATTTATTTATATTTATTTATTTTTTGCCTTCCCAATGTGCCAAAGTGATCATTTCCGATTGTGGCATTCCCTAATAAATCGATAAAAAAATCATAAATCGGTTAGTCTTGACTGACAGCGCTGCGCTTCACGTCTGTTTCTTGCCTCCGTCAAACGGTTTTGAACAGAGTCGATGCGCGGGACTCGAGGAAGGAGAGGAAATGGCCAGAAGAAACAGTTAAATGTAGTGAAATTACTAACCTGTTCAGGGCTTCAAGTGCAGGTCAGTTTCATCTGTAACACGCTACTGTAGTTTTGTCTTTATTAACCTAGTTGAGTATTAAACTGCTAGCACCTGTTAGGCTGTCAGTAGCACCCCATTATTATCATCAGTCAGAATACTGTGCTAAAGGACATCATTATCGATTGGAAAGTTACATTAATAAATTTAGCAGGCAGATATTCACATGGGTTTATTGTATAGAAAGGGAGGGAGCTAGAGCAGACAGCAACACAAAAATATCAGTCAGACCAAAAATACAATAGTGTGTTCAGTATTAGGATTTTCAATGTAATAATTTTGGCATTTAGGCACTTTAGAAAATTTGTTTTAATATATTTGTATGAATTATAGGTTTGTTAAATCTTGGGTGTTTAAGTCATTTTAAGAGAAATAACATTATGTGCAAACAAATTGCAATGAGGTGGTTGTTTTGCAACAAGGTGAACACAGTTCTGTTAATAACAGTAGACCTGCTGGTGAAGAAGTGACAGGTACAAGAAAAAAGGGAGAGACAGAGATATTGGAGAAAATGAAGAAAAGGAAAATGGAAGCGAAGGTGCAGTTCAAAAAAGAACCTTTAATTATTTACCACGGCCCCGACTAAAGACTTAGACCTTTTTATGTGATGGTCATACAAATAGGCTAATAGGGTTGTCCATGTTTCAGAATTTGTTGTGGGTGTATGGGATGGCCTGGATGTGTGAGATTTCCTGGCCTGAAATTTTGTCCCAGTCCGCCCCTGGTTCACGGTGTGTGTGTTCACTGCTGTGTGTGTGCACTTTGGATGGGTTAAATGCAGAGCACAAATTCCGAGTATGGGTCACCATACTTGGCCGTATGTTACGTCACTTTCACTTTCATTAATGTTCATTTTCACAATTTTTGTTTATGAATAAGAAGAAACCTTGTGCCCGATATTACTATTTGTGGGCAGAGCTCCATCTCTTTACAGAAGTGGCCCGAGGATTGAGGAACACCACTGTTCTACTGTCCCAGACTTTGCTGTTCAATCTGCATTGTGTATTCCTGTGAAATAACCAGTTTCATGTGATTTCAAAATCTTTCATGAAGGATTTATGACCAGAGAAGATCAGACCCAAAGCAAATCTCTTTCTTAATTCTAATAAGCATTTTGGTTGAGGCACCAGTAATACATGAATAAATCCCTATTATTCCTTTCATTACATTACATTGCATTACATACATTTTCCCAAGAATCCAGCTGAGAGTACAAACAGCTGATAAAAACATTGCAATAATCCAGAAGTAATCATAGGTCCACTACTCCAGTCCATAAATGAACATCTTGTGAAGTGAAAAGCTGCACGTTTGTTTGAAAAAAAAAAAAAAAAATCTATCATTAAGGCTTTTTTTTTGGTGTTAGTTTGTTTGATTTTGTTTTATTTCAAACCAATGCTTCCGACTAAAATACAATTCCTCTATCCATAACGCTTTCTCCAGTGGAACAGTTATCTTGTCCAACCCAATCTCATGGTAATTCGTACATATTTTATGAGGTGGCTAATTTGTATGAATTAGTACGACCTTTTAGTACGATTTTAGTCATACGAATGACCTAACCCTAAACCTACTGGTGTCTAGACAAATCATACAAAATCGTATGAGTGAGGTCGTACAAATTCATACGAATTAGCCACCTCATAAAATACGTATATATTGGTCATGAGATAGCGTTGTCTCGTCTGAATCAGGAAAGAAATGTGCACAAATCAATCTCTTTTTACAAGCAAAAACAGTCTAAAATAGTTCTAAACAAATATGTCAGTGGACTTGGATGTGAGAAGACAACAGGGAAGTGTCTCTCATTCTGATGGCACACATTACACTCGTGAGTAAGTGATGTAATGCTACATTTCTCCAAATCACTTTTGAAGGAACAAGCTCATCTGCATCTTGGATGGCCCGGATTTGGATACATTTCCAGCAAAAAAAATTTTTTTTTTTTTTGTGTGAACTATTTCTTTAAATTGGATTGCTCACCCAACATTATTTACTAATCCTCATAATAAACCTTCCTGACTTTTTGCCTTTTGTGGAACACAAAGTAAGATCTTTTGTAAAGTTGCATGGAAACAAACAGTTCTTCAAAATATCCACTTTTGTGCTCTGCAGAATAAACAAAGTAATACGGAGGTTTGGAATGACACGAGGGTAAGAACGATGTTTGTTCAAGCCCTTACAAAATGGCACAGTGTTTTGAATGCATGGTACTGAATGAACACCATGGTATTTTTAATTGGCTTCTCTTTAATTGGTGTAGCTGTTTTCATTTGTTAACTTTGGCACATACACCCTAATAACCTTCAAATATATATCGTCTGATTATACATGCCCACGAGTGCTTTTGTTCAAAGCGCTGTGTGTGTGTGCTAGCAGCCGGAGTGGTGGCAGCCTGTTAGCATTCTGCCTTGACGACTCCATCAGCCCAGTCTCAAGGTAGCTGTCAATCAGAATGCATCATTTAATTCAACAGCACTCCAAGGACTTTTCCTCCTGCAATGCCCATGACAGCAGAGCTACGGCTCTATTCACTGATGTGCACGGTTGTATTTGCAATGTTCTAATAATTAGAGCGAGTGAGAGAGCGGATGTGGAGAGGTGAAGGAAAAAAACAGCAACAAGTCTCAGTACGCACACTGAAGATGGTTCATTTTCGAGAGCGGCACTGGAAGCGCGGGGCTTCTGCAGCACAGTGGCACGGCGCTAAATAACAGTGACAACGCTGCATTCATGCTCTTTGGAGAGACATGAATTCATTCTCAGCTCACTCTAATTAGATTAATGGTGTTGTGGCATACAAAGTGGGCCCACTTCACATTAGATAGTGTACGAATGAAGACAAACACTTATTTCAATTCCAGGCAGAGAAAAGCAGTGGCCAGGGTAGTTAGCATAGCCCTTTATGGTGCAATGAGATGTTAATTGTCTGCCATTACCTCTAAACTGCTTGCTTGTTGTATTAATCACAGCGCTAATTGATGCAGAGATATAAACGTAGCCACGGGCGAGAACGTAGAGGAGAGAGAGTTGTAGATGGTAGATAAAGAATTTATCGTGTGAACCATATGGAGATGGCATGGCTTTGAATACACCTAAACATGCCTAGTAGCTCTACTTTCCTTGATAAGTTCTGCGGTGAGGGAGTTTTATAATTTTTTTACTATCACTTTTTAATTTAAGAGAAAGACACTTCAAAAGGGTGGTGAAGCATGAATACCAGATGTAATGTGTGTGTGTGTCCATATGTACTCAACACAGTGATGAACAACAGAGACATGAAAGAAACAAAGGGTCTTCGGTTATTAGAAATAACCTCCTATTTTATAAAGTAGAATAACCTTTTTTATAAAGAAAATTAAAATAGTTTTTCAGTGAGCAAAATTATTTTAAACTGAACTTGTTTCTGTTTCTTATATAAGTATGCATTTGATTTAATGATTACACTTTTAGTCTAAGTGAAGTAACTACATAATACATATTATAAATAACTAAACTCATACTTAGGATTTTTTGACAGATTTCTAAAACATTTGATTCTTGTGATCTGTAAATTATGTAAACCGGAACAAAGAGGCATGACTTAAAAATAAATAAATATTCAAGATTTTAGGTAAAAAGTATAAAATGTGTAAAAAAATCACTCGTCTTTAAACAGAACTTTCTGTTGTCATCATCCCCCCTCATGTCACTCAAAACTTCTATGACTTGTAGAAACTTATTTTTCTGTAGACAACACAGTAAAATGCATAGTTATCATTCTTTCAGTTTTCTAATGCTAACCAACGCAACAAAGTACAGGAATATTTTGAAATAATACTAAATTTTAAAACATCTGTTTTCTATTTTAATATATTTTAAAATGTAATTTATTTCTGTGATGGCAGCCTTGAGAACCTTCAGAAATCATTCTACTCTGCTTGGTGCTCATGAAACATTCCTAATAATTATCAATGTTGAAAACAGCTTCTTAGTTTTGCAGAAACTGTGATGCATTATTTTCAAGACTGCTTGATTAACAGAGGTTCAAAAGAACAGCCTCTTTTAAAACAGAAATCTTGTGTAATATCATAAATAACTAATATTTTAGGAATCTGTCAAAAAACGTGTTTAAAACTAAACATTGTCATTTATTAGGTAAATAACAAACTGAAACTACTAAACAGTCTTTATTCACACATAGCCATTTTTATTTTGTAATGCCTCTTTTGGCCTCTATAACAGCTTGCATTTTTGCTGGCATTGTTTTTATATATTTTTCCACCCTCTCTGTTGTTACTGACATTCTAGCTGTTCCCAAAGACTTGCTTTTGAATAAACCCTTGTGCGATCTATCTTTGAATCCATTAAATCCCGACAATAATTATATTTTAGCATTAGAAACACTACTGTGACACATACTGGTGTGGATTAACCATTACACAAACATAAAAAAATATTTTGGTAATCACCAATACTGTGAGTTTAGGGCAGCTGTGGCACAAGCCTTACACTAGGTGTTTGTTAAGCACTGTACAGTATATGCATAATGTGCCTGTGTGTAATGGTCAACGTTAAACAAAAGTAAGTTCAATGCACACAACACTTACAACCCCATTACTGTAGCAATCAGGGAAAGTCATGTACCACTTCACAGACCAAACATGGAACAGAAGAGAGGAGGCACAGAGAGAACAGAAGCAGCAGAGGGAGAAGATGGCTTTGTCATATGGAAGGGAGGAACAGTGAAAACAGATGAAAGGACCTGAAGTGAAGGAAGTGTTTAAAACAAGTCTGTGCGCACCTCAGGGGGCACCAGTGGCCACCTGCGTGGGGGACGTGGGGTCCAACACCTCATGACTCCCTCCCTGCAGTCACCAACACCTGACTGAAGGTACGATTCACAGCCTTAAATTTATGCTTGAATGAAGGCATATTAAAAAATATATATATAAAAAAAAAAACTGAGCTAATATTAAGCTACATTTTTTATGGTGGAAAAGAACCGAACTCTATATGCATACTAATGTGTTACTGGAATTTGGACTTCAAAAGAACCAGAAAAAAGATAAATAAAAAAAACCTTGGTCAATGCTCTTGAATTTCTTTCTTTCTGTCTTTAAAAATTCTCAAACCGGCCACTTAAATACCTCATACTGCCTCATACTTTCATGAAAGAAACCCATTTTAAAATGCATACTGGTGTGTCAAAATCAATTTTAAAGCACCTAAAAGAGTCACTCCTAATCCTGGACACAAGAACTAGAGTGTGTTGACGAGGTCATGTTTTTAAAGCAACCCGATCCAGCTAAGCTGAGACTAACTACCTCAAACACACACAAAGCTCTACTTATGTCTTCACACATACAGCATATTTAACAGCCAGATCCGTCAGCTTAGTAGAAACAACTATCTTACTATTATTATAAAAAAATAGACACTGAAACGGTGTTCCTACAACAAAATGAATGAGTTTAAAATCCCTCCAGCACCCAGCACATGTTGTTTCTCTAACAGTTTTTCCAGTGTCGCTGTTCAACTACGCAGGTGTCTGGAGTTTTCTGGACTTGTCTTAAATATGTCTTTTTGTCCCTGTCAAATCACCCTGAATTCACTGCTGATGATGATAATAATAGTGTTGGGTGTCCATTGATTTGCCGCGGCCCCTTATTGTGAGCTAACGCCAGAAGACACTCATCTCTCCCTTTAATTAGGCCCTGGACCAGTTTCTTTTTTGATGTAGTTACTCTGTGGATACAGACAGCCAATGCCTTTGTTAGCACCCTTGGCTTTGGCCTTTGAAAAGACAGGTTCTGACAACTTATTTGCAAAGGAGACTAAAGGAAATTAAATGCCTTACAAAAAGAATCTGAAAGGCGTTTTACAGCGCCTTTGCTCATTATCCACTTTGTAAAGTCACGGAAAACAACTTCTCTCTTTTGGTTAATCTCCAGGTGAGGACATGTGAAGATGCTACTTAACACTGATACTGGAAACTGTAGCAAAACAGGCACAATGATTGCAAAAGAATGCAGCAAAAAAGAAAGAAATTATACACAAATTATAAACGTAAAAAGCAAACACACAAAAAGGAATGCAAACACATCTAGAAAATAGAAAAAAGCGTGTGGCCAGCACAGTGTCTTCATGAGTTCCCAGTCATTTTTTTCTTATCCACGGGAGTCTAATTACCTAAGCACTGCTGCCCGCTTTCAATCAGAGTTAGCGAAAATGACATACTCCTTTGTTCCTTTCTCATATCACACATGATGCACTGTCATTCTTCTCGCCGCTGAGCCTAGAGTAGTATCTTTCCCAGGCTGCCATCTGTCCCTGGCGTGGCCCACTTATGTGGGAGACCATAATTCTCCCCCGTCATGGTGGCTGCACATATTTCATGCTTGCTCCTGGCTTTCTTTATGCCAACTATTAGCAGCTTTGAGGACTTTGGGTCAGCTTAATAATCATTTAAAGGTTTGTTAGGCACTGACCCTGCAAAATGGCCCCCCAAATTGAAAAGTTATTCACCATGTCCTTCATCGAGTGTATCTTCACAGCGCCTTTGTTCTCAAAATAGAACTTTTCATCAAGGATGCTTCTTTTTTTAAAAGATGCTATCAGATTTGGGATGCTCAAAGTAATCTTAACATGTTAAGCAGTGATCAAGCTGTAATTGCATTATCATATTTAATTTGGGCTCAATAGTCACTAACTCCAATTATTTTGAATTATAATTATGCCTTGTAAAAACAACTAGTCAGTGACAGTAATTAGTGTTTGGCAGAAACATTGTAAAAAAGATATATATAGAAACAGGTGTCCACAGAAGTTAAATAACAGTTTGCATTTTTACTTATTTTTTACTTAATTTAAATAAATGTATTGACTGAACTTAAAATGATTTGCCTTGACTTCATTCCATTGTCTTGACTTTAAATTTGCCATGAAATCATCATAACAGTTGTGTTATTTTATAATGGTTATCTCAAACTACTGATTAAAATGACATGAATAATGACAAAAAATGGCAAGACAACACATTAAAGGTGCTATGTGCAGACCTCAAGAATTGGCACATGAAACAAACTGGAATGCATGGGAAAAGGGCTGAATAAGACTGAACTACTAAAACATTTTTCAATTTGATCCTACTTGAACACAAAAGACACCGAACCAACAAGTAACTGCTGTGCTTATTGTTTCAACTTAAAACAAAATAAAAAGTAAGAACTGCATAAGAAAAAAGCTGCATCAAGTTGCATTACTTATGTTCCTGAAAGTTGTAAGCTGCAAAAATAAAGCAAATCATAAAACTGCAATAATAATAAAAAAACTCTTTAGTTATTATTTAGCATTATTCACTCACACAATACACAAAATGTACAATCAATAGATTGAATGGAAAGCCTGCCAGGGGGTGGCAGCCTGATACATGCGAGTCATAGATGGCTCTGTCTGTGTCTGCATGACTGGGTGAAAGTCATGGTCATATCATAACTCATATTTAATGCAAGGAAGGGTGAGAGTTCAGACCTTGTCCTCATTACATGGCCCTCATGACCTTTAGCATGTTGCCCATCACTCTTGGACATTGCATCATCCTCCCCAGCTGTCCGGCTGTTGTATATATAGCTGGTGCAGACACCCTTCATACAATCCAGGAGAGGACTAGGAAGTTCCATCATAAAACCAATCAGGGAAACCACACTGGGGACCGTAAATCACAGATTTTTGAGGAGCACTTGAAGGTCTGGGAAGTGCACATTTCCCCATTATACTTCACAGGAAGCCCCACATTCTCCTCCTGAACCCAGGTCACATGGGGTCACAACCTTGGGAAGGCTATTGCATATAGGTAACCATGGCAACCATGGCATTAGAAACACAACAGCGTCCCCCATCCACACCCTCCAACACAGGTTAAGTCAAAAGAACTGTTTAGATGCAAAATGTGGACTAAGTCAGCTGTAAAAACAGAAAATGGTAAGATAATTTATTCTCAAATTTGATTTTATAAGCTTTAGGCCTACATCTATATCGGAATCATAAAATTGTCTGAGTGCTATAAAACACTGAAATAAAGTATAGATTAAAGTGCTACCTTCTGAAAAACAATATTAGCAATATTTTATGCATGATAAAATGTCCTGAAGAACTAGCTCTACAATAAAGAGCAGGCAATGCCTTAAATTAAAATAAAAAATAAAATATGAAATGTAATCTAATTTAGTATAAACTAACTTTACAATACCAACACTGTTAATGTATTGCCATGAACTGAATAATGATACTACTGCCTTCTGAAGAGCTGCTTATATCTGAATTAAACTTGTTTCATAATTGATGAACATTGACACAGCGAACTGAACTGAAACAACACTGAACTAAAGTGAGCTGAATAACACTAGTATCTTCTGTAGAGCTGTTTTATATCATAATTGATGGACTTTACAACATTACCAATGTTATTTGACTGTTTATTAATGTGAAGCTGTTTGGCACAATCTGTCTAAATCACTTTAAATAAATGTGACTTGACTGTAAGTGTTCAGCTTGAGATAGGATCCCAGCAGCAATAAGGATACCAAAACTACGACAGGCCAGACTGACAGGTAAGCTGCTGTAAGGCTGTACAAATGACACAACAAAAGCAACAGTAGGGTTGACAGGACTCACGGTCTCATTTGATATCCAACCTGAGACGTCTCACATCACCGACTCTGGCCAGCTCTTGTATTCCTACTCTATGGCAGCTGGGCATGGTGCCACTGTTATACCAGGTAAACATGTCACAACACCGGCCTCAAAAAACAAGACTTTCTGGCTTTTCTATTTGAGATTTGTGAACATGATCACAGCAGGCTGATTAGAATGAGAGTGGTGGAAACGAAAGTGCAGGTTAGGTTGGCAGTGCTGTAATTTTATGGACTGCTATTTAGTATACATTTTTAATCTAAGTGACATACAGTGCACTAATGGCAGGGACAGTGTCCCTGTAGAACAACCTAGTGTTGTGTGCCTTGCTCGAGGGCCCAATGATGATATGGTTCACAAGGTCACCCACACCCTGGACTGAACCTACAATCTTTGATTAAGCAGCACAGAGGCTCAGACACTGTGTGTGGTCAAGCCTAAACACAACAACAACCACAAAAAATAATAATGTGAAATATTAGTTTAAAATGTCTGTTTTTTTTACCTTTAATTTAGATATATTATAAAATGTTATTTATTCCTTTGTTGACAAAGATGACGTTTCAGCAGCCATTACTCTAGTCTTCAGTGTCACATGATAAATCATTAGAAATCATTGTAATATGCTGAATTGGTACTCAAGAAACATTTTTTTTAATTATCAATGCTGAAAACAGTTGTGCTGCTTAATATTTTTGTCAAAACCAAGATGCATTTTTTTCAAGATTTTTCTGACGAGTAGAAAGTTCAAAATAAATGATTTGAAACAAATATTTTTAACATTTCATGTATTTACTGTCACATTTGATCAACTTAATGCATCATTGCTAAATAAAAGCAGTAATTTATTTTAAATAAAAATCTGAACAGTAGTGTGTATATATTGTATAGTTAACCAATAATTTAGATACAAACATTTTTGTGTTTCTTGTAACAAAAAATGGTTTTATGTCAGCCTACCAATGGTTGCTAGCTTGATTCAAACATGGAAAAATATAGTCAACATCCACAAAATAATTTCACCCTTTGTCTTTTAATTTTTCCATTCCTCTTTCAATATATGTATCCAAAGGCATGGTATCAAAAGTTGCTTTTATATGACTTCTGTTCCAGTTTGACAGGCTAACACCCATGGAGGCCATGCCAAATGTGCCTAGAAATAACACCGGGCCTCCCTACCGTCTCTGAGATTGCCCACCTAGGAGCCTGGCACACACCATGGCGCACGCAAAAACCCTGGTGGATTATACTCATGTAGCATATTTCATAATGCAATGCAGACTCCCAGCTTTCCTCCTCTATCTGCCCTCATTGTCCCAGTCGGCTGCCGACGGGCAAGCGCAAATAATTGCTCTGGCTGCTTCTGCGCCCCACCTCACCTGTTCCAGACGGGTATATCCGAAACACGAGTCATTAATAACAATGACACAAAGCATTACTACATAAACACTTAGCGAATGGCGGGTGCTGCGCGCCACACACCTCCACCACTCTCCTGTTCCCCTGTAATCAGAGCAGTGAGGTAATGAATGTGGAAGATAACCCCTCCGCTGGGCGGAAGGGGAGATAAAGTCGAAAGTGATTAAGAAGAGGCGGGAGGTGAAGAGGAGGTGGTTGAAGACGCTGCTATGGGGTCCTGACAAAAGGTGCAGGTGTAGCAGTACATTCTGGACAGGAGCTGCTCTGACAGGTGACCACAAAACTACCGAACAAGCAGGTAATTACCCGGCCAAGGTAATTTACTGGACTAAGTGCCACTTTTGCCGCCCTGTTGGTGTGACTGTGTGCAATTATGCACAGAGGTCTAACAATGGAACATGTGTGCCATTCACGAGGTGGGCTGAGCCGACCGGCCCGAGACCACCAAAGACACACATACACCACATCAACTGTGGACACAAAGAACGACAGAGACAAATGAATGCTCAAAATGAAAGGTAAGTGTTGACTATGACTTTAAACATTACTTTACGCTGGCATAAGCCAGCAGAAGTGTGTTATTTTGATGCCTATAATGACCATCTTATCGGAAAACTGCATCTTTAATTTGTGGAAGATCTCATTATTCATAAGACAGATTAGGCCTCCTGTATGACAAATAGGCAACCTTAAATTATCATTTACATATTTCCTCTTTTTAAGTTTCAGTCCGACAATTTATTGAAAATACAGGCAATTTTTGAGCCTATTTATTTATAAGACCCTTGTCTTTCATCTCAGCTCCCTATAAATCTGGGGGTTAACAGCTGTCAGCGCTCTTTAAAGAAACTTAAAAGATTATACTGGAAACAGCTATCAGAGCTACCAATTTGGTCCAAAACTTTAATTCACTGCATATATGCATATACTCAAACAAACACACACATACAAGTAAAGCTGCATCTGTTGCTGAATCTGTGGATGCGCGCTTCAAATACTACTTTTCTCCCCGTCCATTTTGTAATAGCAATCAGGATACAATCAAAATCTTTTCTTTAAACCCCACATTAATTTCTGTTTGATGTCAATGATTCAAATAATACATTTAAAATCATATCCAACAGCACAGCGAGCGCAAATGATAAAAGCTTGTGTGAAATAACGCACCTCCCTGCCCATACAATCATTTCGGTAATAATGTAATATTGAGAAATAAAAGGCCCTAATAAATGAGTTGGAGTTGTCCGCTTCCTGACGCAGTCTCTACCCTGTGTGCGAAGACATCATTATGCTGAGACAAATGAGTGCGCGTGTGTGTACTCGGGTGCATGTGGATCTGTGCGCACGAGCGTGTTTGTGTGGATGTGAGTCTTAAGAGCTCACTCAGAATTCACATCCATCTAGACGAGCGGCGGGCTGATAATAAACGCCCCTCAGCCTGATGATGGCTTAATTACCAGTGTAAAGAAAGTGTTTAATCTCTGACCCGTTTCATGTTCTCGCCACTCTCTTTCTCCAGAAGTGTGTGTGCGCGTGTAAAAGACACTGCTGCGTCCCACTCGTAGAGAGACCCCTGCCGTCTGCCAGGGGCCTGTAGGGTGCAATTAGAAACCACTAAATTAAGTTGACTATACGGTTTCATTTTTCGCTTTCTCCACCCCCTCCTCCTCTTCAGCCTGCGTAATTAACATGGAAAACTATGCGTTGTGCCAGAGACAAAAGTCTAGAATCTCAAAACAGCTGCTGTTATAAGGAAAATATGGTTTTATTTCCATGTTCATATATTAAAACTACATTATCATAATCTCATGTGCACTGTCAGGAAACAAATATTACCTTTAGGACACTCAGCACCCTCTAAATGTACTAGTTTGCCTAAATATGTAAATTCATCATTTATCAAATCATCATTTACTCACCCTTATGTTGTTCCAATGTTATGTTCCTTGTGTTGTTGTATGGCTTTCTCTCTTCTGCAGGAACAAAAAAAATAATTTTAAAGAAAGCTAGGGTCTCCAACTACGTACAAACAAAAACAACCAAAACACATTTTCCAAAATGTTTAATATGTACAGGTTTGAAACAACATGAGGGTGAGTAAATAATCACTGAAATTTTGGTGAACTATGCCTTTAAAGTATCAATATGAACCCTTCAGTGGTAGATAGGGTACAAAGGTGTACATTTTAAGGGACCGGCCGAGTAACCCCAGCTGTTGTACCCCTACAAATGTGCTATTTTACACACTTACGTGCTTTTAAAAAACTAATTACTCAGACTGTCAAGGCTCACATATACTCCAAGAGATACTGAAGAATGAACTGCTGTGACGTAATTTAAAACAAAACTGAGAGGAAAGCGTGCAGCACATATTAACGTGTTCATCTAAATGCCAATCCCAGCAGTATGGGTGGCGTCAGGATGTTCCACTCCTCAGGTATTTCAAACTTCTATTTACCACTAAGCGAAGAATGAAAAAGAACTTCATCATGAGTATATTTGAGCCTTCATTTGTCCAGTCCTAGAGTGATATATGACACAGTGCTAACAAACCAGCCAGCCCCATTAACAGTCGTCTGGAGGCTCCAAGGACCACTAAATCCCTGCGTCTCAGCTACACAAACAAAGTCAATCCACCTGAGACGGCGGGGGACAGGATGCTGGGCTACTTATAGCAACCTGAGAGCCGCAAACAAGAATGGCAGGAAAGCTGCTCGGGCCCAGACGCTTTGAAGTGCCCTACCGCTAAACTAGTCTGATCGGACAAGCCAGCATCTTTGAAGGCAGGTTATCCTCAACAGCCGCGTGTCCTGTTGTGAACGAATTGTTTCCTCTTTCAATTTGTCTTGATTTTTTTGTTGAAATTGACACTTGGCAATTGTTCTACTGGGTGAGGCCGGGTCCTGCTAAATGCGAGCCTCTACCGGTGACTGTGCAGTGTTCTCTAGTAGCGAGTCAGGTGCCGGGTCTGAAGTAACGAATCAGTGCAGGTGACACTGCTGTGACACTCCAAAGGAATCTCCTGTGGGGTGACCTCCCTCTAACTGGCCATTTCCTCTATCCACTGGGTCATGACCTTTTCTGCATCGGCCAAGTGAAGCCATTAGTCATGGGAGTGAGGTCATTCTGCAGGAACACCATACATCACGCTGTATATTAGAGATGCTACGAGATGTCAGCATTAATCTTTCTAATCTCTGTGGTTTTAATGATGGCCTTTGACTCCGACAAACTCACAGTTCATAAAGGCATACAGGAACTTTCTATGTAGGATATGATGTGAAAGAGTTTCAGAGTTTTGTACACCAAATGCGATTACAAACTTTGGGAGCTCGGGTAAGGTGTGACGGGGCTAAAGCGGTTTTCCAGTAAATGCAAGAGTGCAGGTGAATAAAGCGGCAAAGGAAGACATGCTCTGGTTTTTGAGAGCGCAACGTGACCCCTTGTGTGCACAATCAGAAGCATGATTTTTTTTATAATTCACATTTACAGTGTACACTTAGTAGAAGCAGCACATAATAACACACACAAACAAGTCCTCTGACACTGATAAGATTTGCAAAGCATCACCCGTGTAATCTGAGAGCAAGGAAGAGGAAGTTCACAGATAATCCTTGAATCCGAACATACATTGATCTTAAAACTCTTTTGATACAGTATGCCTACTGCTAACTTCAACTGAAACACAGTACTAAAATACACTATATTGCCAAAAGTATTGGGTCGCCCCCTTCTAATGAACAGGTTTGACTACTTTAGTAATTTCTATGAGTACAAATCTTAATGTTAAAGCATATAATGATATTCTAGGAAATTGTGTGCTTCTAATATTATAGCAACAGTTTGGACAGGACCCTTTTCTATTCTAACATGACAATGCCTCTGTGTATAAGGCAAGGTTCAAGAAGAAATTATTGATTCAGTCAGTGTGGAAGAACTTGACTGGTCTGCATAAAACCAAGTCCTAATCCCAGTTTAACACCTCTGGTGTGACTGTAAATGCAGACATTGAGCCAAAAACACATCACCAAACACCAATGACTTGTACATATGGGTACAGTCATTTTAGACACTTCCAAAACTGTTGTAAAAGAGATGGAAATACAATTGTTAAATACATGAATTATGTTCCCATCATTGTTGCCACAGATTTGGAAGTGAATTTTTCTGTTCTAAAGAAGGGGGTGTCCCAATACTTTTGTCTATATAGTGTATGTACAAGTCATTGGTGTTTGGTGATGAGTTTTTGGCTCAAGGTCTGCATTTACAGTCACACCAGAGGTGTTAAACTGGGATTAGGACTTGGTTTTATGCAGAGCAGTCAAGTTCTTCCACACTGACTGAATCAATAATTTTCATTTTGAACCTTGCCTTATACACAGAGGCATTGTCATGTTAGAATAGAAAAGGGTCCTGTCCAAACTGTTGCTATAATATTAGAAGCACACAATTTCCTAGAATATCATTATATGCTTTAACATTAAGATTTGTACTCATAGAAATTACTAAAGTAGTCAAACCTGTTCATTAGTAGGGGGCGACCCAATACTTTTGGCAATGTAGTGTATGTTCAGAAAGCACACCGAGTTGGCCTTGGTGCTAATAAATGTTTTGTCACTGATAATACTATCCCCCTAGATTTTACATATTATCAGGACTGGCCCTTTTTTGGTCTCTGGATTTGCCCAGGGAGAATTTATGCAGCTTCTCTCCTGTGTATCCTATTACCCACTTGAATTCTGATATAAATCATATTTGTTTTATTACCATGGCCAATGAAATCAAGGCTCAAACCATCATTGTGATTAATGAAAGCAACGCCCTTTTCCTGTGGGTGAAGAGAGGGCATCCTCATCCAACTGGCCCATCCTTACTTTCCTTTTCCAAATAAACACAGCAATGTCAACCGCCGAAGCACATTTAGTTTTGACCCGAGGGCCACGAGATATTCTTAGCTCACTGATCACGCTCCAAGCGCTCATTGAAAGCGCTCTTTCGCCATGGCGGGGGATGAGTGCGGAGCTGCACGTTGGCCTACCCCGAACAGGAAATTCCACAGCTCTCCCTAGCCTCTGAACACAATACTACTCAAAACACACAAGATGAAGGCAGAGAGCGGGAGCAGGCCAGAAAGTTGCTCGGTCTCTGTAGATATCCCTCTTTCAACCTCTAATCATCCTTCTCAAATAGGGGACGAATATGCATTATGTAACTGAGACAGGAAAGGAAAGCCAAAACACACAGAAACAAAGTGTAAAGAACAATCGAGCTTTGATACAGGTCGCAGAGATTCGTTTTGCGGGCTGAGTCAGCATGAAAGGGCCGCGGAAAGCGTTTCGCCTCTGGGTTGACCGCCGATAAGAGCATTTGATGGGATTTGAGAAAATGATAATCCCCGTCCGTGACTATAACTTTCTCTTACAATGCGCTCTTGAGAGGGGACAGGCTCACCTTTAAAAGTTAACATTTACAAATACAATACATTTCCTGCTGTAAGTGCCGGCAAATCGGTTCAATCAATTAATTAATCTGAGAACCCTGTGCAGGGGACGACAGTAGTCTCACAACAGGACACACGGTTGAATAGGATTAATGGGTCGCTGTTCCTCATCGTTCGGTTCAACTCGTTTGCATCCAGTCAAATTAATATGAATTTGGGTGTCCATTAACCAGCCTCATGATGCTCGCGAACCCTCTTTCCACATATTGACCTAAACGCACAGCGTGTTACGGTACTGTGAAAGGAGAATGGGCGGCCAAGCCAAATGAACAGAGAAGCCTCCGTATTCTGCACTTTTATCAAAGAGTTACTGCTGTGCTCAAGTCAATAGAAAAAGCCCCAAGACTTTTTGCACGGGGTCTACCGCACTTTTAGGGAATGATCGAATGTAATACGTACAATTACTTTTTTGATCTTCCTCAATTTTAGCACATCCTCCATTTTTCCTGGAATTAACTGATAACACATCCATAGACTGCGAGCGGTCAATCAATACTTGTCATTCACAACGTCAGGAAGAAGTATAAATCTGGTGACAACCCGCAAAAAAGATCTAGGTAAAAAAAAGTGCTGCATGCCTGAACGACAGAACTTGTGTGGAAAGAGTCTCCTTCATTAGATACAAAATTATTAATGTAATGTTAACTTCTTACTCTGCAGGTTCAAATGTCAGGTGACAAGTGTGGTCACATTCAGGGAATGAGAAAGAAACACCCTTATTCCCACACAAATTATGGCAAAGCTAGAAAACAGTGGAAACAAACATGCAAGTGCACATTAACACCAAATGTTCAAGATCATCAAAGAGGTGCCTAAATATATTTTGCATATTTACCAAAGAGTTTTAGATTTTCATGCAAAATGTTGAGACATGGAGAATCAGAGTTTAAGCAAGATGTATATACTTTTTTTTATTTTCCACATCCGTGTAGAGGAATTTTGGCAGTCTGAAAACCCTTCAATGGTGCTGAATTACAGCAATTCTGCAAAGAAGAGTGGGCCAAAATTCCTCCACAGCGACGTGACAGACTTATCTCCAATTATAGGAAGTGCTTGATTGCTATTGATGCTACTAAAGTGCAAAAGAAATTCAGGGGGCAATTACTTTTTCCACATAGGGCCAATTATCATCATTCAATTATCATTTTCAGGTTTTACCATATTACGTTTTGTATAAATAGGCTCCCTTGAGAGAATATCTTAAATGTTAAAATTTTCCTCAGTCCACAATGATACAAAGACCTTGAAAAGGGTTAATGGCCACAAAGCATTTGTGAAACGAGTAGGCGCCGTCTTCACCAAGACAGACTTAAAAGAACTAAAAAAATCTGTGAGCCACCTGCTTTGCTATGGCAGAGTCAAAGGCATTAGCGAAACATCACAGGTCTAAAGACTGAGCCTATTGTGTGTGGCCTTTCATGGCATTGTTATGATTGAGAAAGACGGGAGAGACATCTGCACCATTCAAGGAGCTGAAGTCCTCCTCCACAGGCTCATGTCAGGTATAGTGTTGAGATGTTTACAGGGGGATTAATATACATGCTCTTAAAAAAAAACTTGCTTGTGCGCTTTCTTCTCCTCTTATCATTGTTCCAGAAGCACGTTAACGTCTACCGACGATTCATTGGGCAACTTCTGACAGGTTTTGTGTTTTTTCATTTACATATAATTACACTTTAATAGGAGAGTGACAAGTGCAGGGACTGTTAAGTGGCAGACAGAACACAGGCTGTACGGGACCCCCTAAGATACAAGATGACAAGACGCAGCACTGGCTCCATCTCCTGCTAATTAAATGAATCAATTAAGATACTATTGTTGCAACTGTGTAACTGATGTTCTATAGTGGCAATAACAGTCCCACTGGGAGCCCCTTCACTGCATTAAAACACTGTCCTCTACAACTCCATTTGATATCATTAGAAACACTTATTTGCGTCTTGCTGTCATGGCAGGGGAAGCTGCGAATTATGGAAATGTGGGTTGACCACGACAGGGCCCAGTGTGAGACGGGATAGGTTCGCTTCCTGGACTCTGAGGAGGACTTGCACTCCTAAACTCGGAAGTTCCTCAAAGTTCCCTGATGAAAACAGATCCCGCCATCAGCGCATCTGCCGATTAGTCACTAGGTAAGGGTCACACATTTGCATAGCCTTCCCGCTAAGCGACTCTGCTTTATGCGGATCAATTATCATAATAAATTTACCCTCCTCAGTTAAACTGATTAAGTTCCAAATTGTTTCCGATGGCCGTCATTAATCCTTAACACGGGCTAAGTGGTTTTGCCACAAATTTGATTGGGCTTGTGTATCAAGGGCCAATTAATGGCATAATAATTCTGAACCCTGTTTAATTTCCAGTGTCAGGATGCGGTATGAACATACACAATCCAATTGCCATTTAGTTAATGTACAATTTCAAACTCTCGGGATGATAATTGGGGTCTGAAGCAATGGCAGATGTGTGAGGTGACATTCATTCGCACAAAATGAGGGCCAATTTTCTTCAGAATAGCTTGGAACGAAAAAAGAGAGAGAGCAACAAAGTCATTCAACCTAGATGGTGTTTTACAGTAATACAGTGCAAAACGAGATCCTTTATGAATGTGATTTCGGTTTTTAACAAAGGTTTATTTTTGCAATTATTTTGTTCTTCCACCATTTCATCACTTCACACCCACAATCATCATTTCAGCAAAGGGGGTCAAGAACATTACTCGACTGACACTAGCACGCAGAGCCCGGCAAAATGTGCGGATTGGTGTCTGTCGAAAGACTTTGAAAGCCTAAACTGTTTATCTAAACGGTTGAAGCCTGGCAGGACATGAGTGGGCCGCTCTGTCATGGCGTCTGGCCTGGCTGAACTCAGGTAGCCAACGGCAACATTGTAACACTGTCTCAGATCAGTGGATGACTGGAGACTGTTGTCACAGTCTTGAGGAGTGAAACCTGACGACGGGAGTCAGATCGCTACACAAACACAGCAGGGCTGCTGACCACAGCAACTGGCCCGAAAATAATAAGTAGCCATTTAGCACACACTTATACCCAAAGAGATTTACAGTACACTTATCATAAGAATAAACCTCAGTAGCAACCTCGCTCTGCTCAGTAAATAACTGGGGACTCTGTGGACGTAAATATCCGATATATATAAATGTACTATTAATTAAATAGATATATTATCTGATATATTATCTTATATATATAATTTAAATTTTTAGTCATTTTAATCACTTCATATTTTAAGTAATTTTATGGTGGTCAATCTCTCTCTATATCTCTCAAAATGATTATCCATTTTTCATACTGTAAAATATGTATGTATACCTATATCTACATATCGCCTCACAACAATGTGAATATAAAACTGTGTATAATAATACTGTATATAAAATATTAAGTATATAGCTATAAATGGAACATTTGCAGAAAAGCTGAATAGGCCTATATATTCATCTATGTACACACATACTATGTAGCCTACTCTATACAGAGGAGCTTTACAATTTTTTATGTCAGGACATTGATGAAAAGATTTAGTAATAATCTAAGGTTTTTTGATGGTTTCTTCTGCACATAATGTGCTATTGTTCATCTTTTTCATACTGTGCCCACACAAACACAAATCACTTGCTCTTTGCACCTTATGAATTCTAATTAAGTTGCTCTGCTGCATCTATGGGATTTGATCCCCAGCTGTGTAGCTTGGCTTTGGATATTACCCGACGTCCTTCACGAAAGCTCTCAGTAGAAGCTCTCTCTCTCTCTCTGTGCCTCTCTACCTCTCTTTATCTGTGCTTCCTGTGCATTCTAGTGCCCACTTGTCAGATGGCGAGGCTAACCTCTGTTTCTGCACCCGCCAACTCACGCATCCAGTGTCAGAGAATCAAATGAACCATTTCCACAGCACTGATGCCCCCATGACAGACAGGCCGAGGAGGCTAGGCACATCAGCTCAGATGGCTCAACGGCTGACAGCAAGGTCAGGAGAGTTGTGGCTCGGCTCAGTCCGGGATGGGCAGCATTTGGCCGAGCTCGCAGCCTCAAAGATGTCTGTGATTTACCTGCACAAAGACCTGCAGCAGACTATATTACAATGAAACATGATATACTTCAACAGACAAAACGCAATGACTAGCCTCGTAATATCTGTACTGTAACATATGGAGGACGAACCAAATCTTTACAATTCTTTAAAAAAATCATCTAAAAATTAATGTTCTGTCATAATGTTAGACTAAATGTCAGACTTTTTCTGTTGGACACAATATACATTTTTTTCAAGAATTTTATTTTTGGGTAAATCTTAAATACACAGAAATGAGAAGGAAAATAAAAAAACATGGAAAACCCACTGATCCAGGGATCTGTTCCCTGCCTTGCCTTAACATTTAAATTTCCGAGCTGGAGACTGAGAGGGATGTGAGCTAAAAGAGATGGTTTCTGTGTGTGCAGTTGCTTATTCCTGCAGTTATTGTGAAGGTTGCACAAAGCACTCCAAAGCTGCATGGGTGTGGATCAATGCAACGGTTTGTACAGGAGCTTTGGCTCACTGCCCAATCAACGTCTTCCCGGTGACCCCTTCTTCCCCAAACACAGTGAGATTCCCATCAGCCCCTGCTACAGACATGTGTATCTGACACCACCCCATCATCTGCTCGGCTGTGTGACTTTCTCAACAAGCTGTTTGTGATTGGGCTGCAATCTGGTAGGCATGATGTGGTGAAGAAAAATAAAATGTGATGCTTCAGTGTTGATGGATCAATTACCATTTCTAACGATATTACATACATAAGAATCAAGCAGAAAGGAATCCCACAACATCATGGTATGTTGCTAAAAAAAAAACCTGCAGGGTTTTGAAAGTGTTAAAAATTTGAAGGAGAGTGAAATTTTAAATGCTTGGAATTTAAGCATTTAAATTCCTGTTTCTGTTTTGGAAACTATATAATTTATAAGGTGAGATTTAAATACTTAATACTTTTAAATACTTTAGGACTTTACATTTTCTCCCAAATATGAGACACTTCAAAAAAACAAAATGTTCCACCCCAGAGCAGGGGCCAAAATCAAACAACGTTTCTGAATTCTGCTGTATCCCTTCTTATGTGTGTGATGGTCTTTTGGAGAATAGAATTGATTGTGAAGGAAATTGAATCACGCCCATTTATAGTGTTGTAAAGTGTGCCGTTGATAACTACAATGAAAATTTGAATAGTAGCAAACAAGATTCCAATTCAAATTTTAATGTACAAAAATAAAATATGGATGGAGAGATGGATGGAACAGGACATCATCTTCTCAGTATCCAGGAGCCTGTCTTTAGAATAGAAAAGGGGTTAGGGAACTCAGTGGTGGGCCCAAAACCCCCCCCCCAAAAAACAATCCAGTCAGGTTCAAATCCTTGCTACAGTACCACATATACACAACATTTCTATTTGCCATTGGAAAATAAAGCTGTCGTAGGTTTGTCTTTCTAAGCCAAAGGGAGACTCTCTCAAGAGAAGCCTCAAAAGCTTTGAGATGTATTATAGGTTAATTCTTTTCAAAACAATGCCTCTGGGCCAGAGCCCAGTAAGTCAAGCGCAGACTCTCAAGATTTTATTGCTGTGACATAAATCTTTTAATCCCTTCAGAGTGCCACGGCTCTGCCGAGGAGGGGATGGGGCAGGCCCCGGGACGAGGCCTCACCACAGAGCACCAGTTGTGCATCAGGTAACTACTGCTGCCGTCGCCACTTCTGAAGGACTCTGAAGTGAAAAGAGCAAAGGGTTCGGCCAGCAAGGGGATGTGGCGGCTTACCTGAATGCATATTTATGAGCCAGTCACGGCGGGGAAAAGAGAACCGACAGGGATGAGGTTTGCGCTTGTTCAATCCCCCTTCCCTCTGTTGCCACAGCACCGTCTCACTACCGTGCACAGATCACACGCACATTACCACACCTTTTTAACTCATCTGTGTTTTCCGTGTCTCAGCGAGCCCCGAATCAGATGTGGCCCAAAGCAGCCGAGAGACATGACCACATCCAAAAACTGAAAAGGAATATCCAATGTTTATTTATAATTGTGCTCTCAAGTGACCGTTCTGGTCTTGGCATGTTATCTATTCTCTCTCCAAAATAAATCTCCTCATGTCCGAGCGCTGTGTTATCTAAGATGCTATCTGGGAGTCAGGTCTTTAAAGAACAGGCAGGGAGAGAGAGAGAAGAGGCTGGAATGGTTTTAATCTGCTGGGTTCTTCCTCTTTTTCTGGACTGTGAAGTCCTGGCACAGAGAAGAGGACTGGAAATGGCTTGTGAGTTTCTTTAAAGGATGGCCTGAAGACTTCATCAACCTAATCCTGGTGGACTTGCTTAGGAAACATCTTCCTTTGACCTCCAGGGGCCTCATTTATCAACAGTGCGTAGAAAAGGTTCTATATTTTGTCCTACGAATGAAATTTAGAATGTGCCTAAGTACAAGAAAATCCATATTTATCAAACGTGCGCACATAGTTCTTACGCACATGATTAAGCAATCATTGTTGATAAATCCCACGTGCGTAAGTACCATGCTCGTTCACGTTCATTTGCATTCGGAAACGCCTCCAAATGAACCGTATATGGTAACAACACTTCCCTTTAAAAATCACGATTGAAACCCTAACCCCTACGTATAAGCCACTCTATGCTCTCGCCAAGCAGATCAGCACAAGCTGCGGAGCGCATTGTTTGCCAAGTCTTCCAATAACGCAAGATAAGACAAACATTTGTCACAGCTGTCTTTTATAGGGTTTGATACAATTATGCAACTTGTGTTTAAAACTAGAAAAATTATAAATTGAGTTTTTTTATAATTAAAGGAAACACAGGACATATGTGGATTGCTTAATGCATACTGTGACACTCTTAAATGCTTTTTATATGTAGTGTCGCCATTCTACAACTAGATTCTCTGCATAAGCATGCTCAGAGGTGTGCTTATATTTACACACATTTCTACATATAAGTACAAGTTGGTAGATCCCACACTTTGCGTGAAACTGTTCTTACGCCCTCATTACGCACACATCTTGCGTACGCACGGTTGATAAATGAGGGCCCAGGAGTTTATCAGGATAATTTAACAGAGAGCAGTCCTGGTGCAGATCACCCGCCATAAGCATTTATCCCACCCTGACACAAAACCGACAAATAGATAGTAATGGACGTTCTTATATTAGGGGTGTGTGGCAATCAGAAATTAATTTACAACATCTTTTAAATTCCAATTCAATGTCGGTGCCAATAGCCTCGTGGTCAGCGTGCTGACATACAGCGCCGTTGTGCTTCAGGCATCCTGAGTTTTCGACTCCCGCTTGTGGACCTTTCCCGATCTCGTCCCCATCTCTCTTTCCCACTTCACTTACTGTCTGAGTGACAGAATGAACGATAGATAGAACGACAGATAGAATGAAAGAACGATAGATAGAATGATAGTTAGAAGGACAGATAGAATGACAGAACGATAGATAGAACGATGGATAGAACGATATATAAACAGAACGATAGATAGAAAGATAGAACGATAGATAGATAGATAGATAGATAGATAGAACGATAGATAGAACGATAGATAGATAGAACGATAGAACGATAGAATGATAGAATGATAGAACGATAGAACGATAGATAGATAGATAGAATAAACTCGATTAATTGGTTGGGGAAAACACTCCATTTCCCAGAATGCTATTATGTGTTAAAACTTCTTTGAATTGCAATTCAGTAAATTCATCTTCCTGTCATTCAATTCAACTTCCTGTAGGGTGTGGCCAATTGCTTTTAAATGCATGCCATTATTCAAGGTTAGCCAAGATGTCCTTGAGAAGATGCTCAGGCCAACCTGAGGCAGTTGCGGCTGATTTTTTCTCTTTGTTCAAGGATATTCTCGGTGTACAGTTGGTCAGGTATTGACTGGCTGAAGCGGTGTGGTTACAGGAGGACTATTTTGTCTCCTTCACCCAGTTCTTCAAGGATTTCTTTAATCTCTCTCTGACGGAAGGCAGGTCTTTGATGTGTCAATGCCCCTCCTTAATTCACTCAATATTTGATCTAGGCCTCACGCAGCTAAATCTAGCAGAAGTGCTTTCATATGTCCACTGCTTTACAAACATCATCACATCTGTATTGATTTAAAGAAGTCAACAGCCAAGAGATGCAGCTTTGCATACTACATGACATCACGTGGCCACGGGAGCTGTAATCTTAATAGCCATTAGATAAATAAACAGTTACGTAATATTTCCTGGTGGCTGACATACAGTATCCTTGAACGCTCAAGGGCAGAGTTGGCTGAAATTTCACAGCTAAGGTGTAACACAACCAGATAAATCCAAAGGTCTAAGGAAGGATTTGCTGTGTTTTCATGCCTCTTGACTAAATAGCAGAGGTGAAATATTAACCAACCATTGCAACAGAACATCTTAGATTTTTGGTACTTTTAAGATATCCACCATGACTTCAGACAAAATATGTAATATTCATATTTTCACATTAATAATACATATTTTGAACGCCAATCAAGAACATCCATGCTAAGCTATCTAGTGACTGATTCTTAATACTAGGGCTGTCAATTTAACACCTTCAATCAAAACTATCGAAAAGAGTGCAGATGTGAATAGAAGAATCTGTGTTCCTTGGACAATCATTACTATGGACTGTATAGGCCAGTGATAGACTTATGATCAATGATGTGAAAAACTATATATATATACTGTATTGAAATAAATATCGACTTCAATTCAATAATTTACCACAGCATTTGCAACCACCAAGATTTACCAAAATAATGTAAGATGATGTCTCGGTCTTCTGTTCAGGTGTTGTTGTTTTTTTTTTAGCAAATGTTGATATATGCTATGTTTTACTGTGCACTGTTACATATGTGATAAATGTAATATTTAATTTTCCTCTGATTATAAATATTATACATATATACTAGAAATGTATACATCTCATTAAAGTAGGTTAATCAGCATATCATGTAAGCAAATGTATTAAAGTGGTATAACTGATCGACGGCCCTAATTATGCTTATATCCCCTTGATATCTCATGACAGGACACATCACTGTACATTTGAAGATATTGCTTATATGCTATTGTGCGAGGAACATTTGTGCTGGCATTTCTAATTTGAAAAGTTGAGGTTTTTTCAGCTTTGTGTTGTAATTCTCATCTCAGTTTTTGTCAGTGCCCTTATGTTTGTGGTGCATACGACAACAACCAGATGGTAGAGCCTTCTGTATTGAAAGGTAGTGCTTAATTAGAGCTTCACAACTGTAATGGTCCCATTCAAAACAGACAGAGGCGGAAATTAATCTGAAGGAAAATAGCTTAAGTATTCATGACCCATGAATAAACACCCTCAACTTTGAACAGGGTCAGTGCATGAATATTCAGTCTATATTATGCTAAGTGTTGCGCATAACGTTTATAATGTTTCTGGAAAATATTAAAATGTTTAAAATGTTTACAATAAACAGCTTCAATTTTGCCTCATACTTTACATTAATCTATATGAGAACTTTACGTTTATTCTAACAATATAAATGTGTTCTCATCTAATTAAATAATTAAAATGAAATATTCATGATATAATAAAATGTTTAAAAAAATATTACAAAGATCATACATCTTGAATATTGCCTTTAACTACACGCCACTGAGCACGTTCCTATTCCACGCTTGGCTTAGACAGCCGTGTTCTCCTGCTTAACACTAATCAAGTATTCCTCATTACATCCCAGTGGCTTCATGTGACACTATGCCCAGTCACTCCACACTTCTGTGCCAAATTAGTTCCACCTAGTTGGCTACCAATGACCTATTCAATGTAAATGGAATAGGTGGAGAAAACAGACCCTGATACAGGTTCAAATCTGTACAGTTAGGACACAAATGCAGCAAAGAGCATTACAATGTTACCAATGGGAGTAGAAAAAAATGGGATATTCTTGAAATTCTGATAGCCAGGGTTTTCAATCCAGGGGTCTGTGCATATGTAAAGAAAAAAAAGAAAGTTTAATGACATTTCTAATTTTTTGAATAAACTACTAATCTATTGAGCATTATAGTAAGCAAGTTTTCTACTTTATGTCGGCAAAATGCATAAATGTTGTTTTTTAGCAGGTAAGTCTCATTTTAAAACGCACCAGTGATTCGCCGCCAAAGGAGACCAATCTCATTAGAAAAGATGTCAAATATGCATTGCGTTCCTGGTCAGAAGAGGACCGAAAACATCAGGGGGTCAACGGATGGTCAGTAATTCATCAAAACATTGTCGTCTGAATGTTTAATGCATGTGACTTGCAATAGGTGTTTTTTTTTGGCATATGATTCACTCCGTAAAATCTTAATTTCAAATGCTTAAATCTTTGGGGAGAATGATTTAGTTGCTACAAAACTGACAGCCACAGAATGTTCTGGCAACTCCGATCAATCTGTCAGAAACCGAAGAGCTGTGAAGAGCTTTTTCCCCCCTTTACGTGCTTGCGCATTTGTGTGAATTTGTGGGTGCGTACAGTGTTGACGGGCATTCAAGCAGACGCCAGGTTCCACTGGCTGGACACATCCACGCCTCTCCCGTCAAACGTCCACCTGCAGAGACGTGGAGACAAGACTGTTAGCACGAAGACAGACACAAACCAGCTCTCAAGTTCATCTCCCTGTTACCATGCGGCAGCCATTTTAAACAGATGGTACCCAAACAGCCTGTCATGTTTACTGCTGCCGCCATAAAAGACAAGAGTCCAACAACACGGTCCCGCAGAGGCCCCGAGGGAGCAGCCAGGGCCCCGCAAACAGCTGCCTGGGGGAGCGGAGGGGCCTCAGCCCGGGCTCTACCCCCTCCCTCACTGGCCCTCAAAACTCTTTTACCTATGCGGACATGCTACATTTACTACAATTAAACAAGCACGCCATTTGAATACGCGGTGACACTTCGCAACCTGCTCAACGGGGCCTGCATATAATCGTGTCCCCGTGGAGCCAAGAAGAAATTGTCCGTGTCAATATTAATGAAGGAATTTGCATTGTGATCTTAATTAAGGGTGGAATAATGAAGCTCACTTTTGAATTCGTTAATCGGCAAAAACTTGTACTAATACGTTTGCGTGGCCTATAGAGTAGGTGCGGCCCTGCGGATGATGTATATATTCCGCCAGAGGTTGGCTGAGGTTACGTCAACTGAAGGTGGCACGGTGCTAATAAGGCAGGTGCCGCTGGGCTTCTCTCCTCTTCGTCGGGTAGGCAAGATGGTGGCCTGACCCCCACGCAGCCTCCTGGCACTCACCGACTGTCTTTCCCCAACATATCAAATCAGTTCTTGGGCACGGTAGTCCAGGTGTTCCACTTCACTACTTCCTCCAAGCACAGGTTCATCCAATTCAGGCTCTGTAGCCTCCTAGCTGTACAGGAGGAGTCTCTTACAGTGAGCGCCAGCATGCTTTCACACCGCAAGCAACCCTGAAAGGCCGAAGTGCTCAAGGGTCTCAAGTGCCCAATGAATTATTTATAGACCCTGAGAGAGACGGAGCAGAGAATTATTACACAATGGGTTGCAAACGAGATCAACACACCATATAGTTACATCCAAATGAGCTTGAGAGTCTTAAAGACTCTCACTTGAGAAGAAGAAAGAGGTACGAGGAGAAGGAGGAGGAGAAACAGAATGAACAAGTTTGAGGAGGCACCCTTGGGATTCCTAGCAACATCTTGAGCAACTGACAGACAGAGTGGCAGGAAAATAAAACATGCTTTTTGGCATCTCTGTTTCTTCTTGGCGGATTGAGAGCGTGTTTTTAATTTGTCGGAGGATTTTGGGTAGGTGTTGCAAAAAATGGCTGAAAACAGAACATTTTTAAATGTGTCAGTAGTTGTGGCTACCTACGAGACAGCTTAATTCAATCCCACTCACTGTAACAACAAATCAGGTATAATTAAAGTTGCTTACATGAGATTCAGATTTCTCTTGCACATTTGTCAGCAGCTAATCTCCTTGCCTTAGGGTTTGTGTGGATTCAGGGTTTTGTGTTGAATTTATAAGGTCAAGAGGAACAGCTATATATCCCACACACACAGCCTACAGGAAGGTCACATTAAAACGGTCTTGGAAACTTTTTGCAACACCATTTTTATTTGATACTTTTTTTTTAAATTCATCAACGTTATTTGTTTTATTCCCTTTCATTCTGAAACTGAAAATTATTTTAAGAATATCATTTATATCAATTACACATTACAATTCCAATATTTACTGAAATTGTCATTTAAAAAATATTAAATATTACAAATAACGTTCCAATAATTACTGAAATTGTCATTTAAAAACATGAATACTTATTTATTGTGTGCATAACGCTTTAAAACATGCAAGCGGACCAAATATACTACTGAAAGTGTAAAATGTGTGCTTTAAGAGTTTTTCTACCGGCTCACATAATCAAAAGCACACATAATTGAAGACGAAACAGCCATATCTAAAAAAAAATCAGTAATGCCCTACAGAAACAAGTTCTGTGTCATACTTGTTACTTCAATCCAACATGAGCCAGACAGTTATAACCAATTATCGGCGCACTGGCCAGTGACACTGAACTTGCCAGAAGTCCCAAAGTCCAAATCTAATGCAGAAGCTAACAGAGAAGTTATAGATGTCTCAAAATCAAACTTTCAAGACCCAATATCTGAGCTTTCAGCTAAAGAGACCTCAGTCTGACAGCAGCATTATTTACAGATGAGGTCTGGAGAACCAGGGGGAGATGAGTTCCATGCCAAGCCAGTTGTGTAAACACAAGCTCCCGCTTGGACAAAGAGGAACTCTGACTTCAAAACAACAGTAAAACTGTGAACCTTACAAAACCTTTGGGGACTGGACTGTTTGAAGTCTTGGCAATTCTGGGTACGGGTGAGTGGAGAATGAATTCTATTGCTACAAACCATCATCAGGCCCATATGATTCCCTGATTAAGACCATGTGTCAGACGACCGGTGGATTATTGTTCCTGCTGAGTGGCTAGTGGAACAGCGATTGGTCCAAAGCTAGGGGCACACGTGTCAAAACAAGAAGGGGATCGGACTCTTTTGTCCAGAATGTACAAAGATCTTAAAGAAAGCATCTGGTGTCAACTGCTTTGGTATCCAAATACATAAAATAATGCTAATCAACTGACAACTCATCTCTATGTAAGGACATCTATACATCTATATACTTTAGATCCACTAATAGTCAGAAGAGTAAACAAAGTTTTAACTCTGTATTTGCCTTAAGAATTTATTGGCTGAATGAGACATTTTGCATGTAATGATAGTTAGAGCAAAGCAGCGTTATTTAGAAGTTGTTCAAGGGACAGTCCACCCAAAATTGAAAATTGTGTTGCCATTTATTCACCAAACCTGTATCACTGACATTCATCGGTGGAGCAGAAAAGATGATATTTTGATAAATGTTAGAAATATTTGTGTCCATATAATAAGTGAATGGTGTCCAAAAACAACAAAAGAACAACAAAAACTTAATGAACTGAAAAACATGCATATATTTTTTGCTTATTTTGTACAGTTGTATGATACAGTAGGAGTCAGCACTCTAAATGATTCAACTTGGATAACTTTGATGCAACATGGCAACAAAGTAAGGGTTATACATTAAAGATCAGGCCTTACAGACAAGCTATTCAAATACACTACAACAGATCAGTGCTTATTACCAGTCAAAAACTAAATAAATAAATAAAGTTTGTCTTCTTGAAATTAATTCTTGTCTACAACATAAAGGTTAGACAAGAAAGACAATCCAAGCAAAAATCTTTAAGTTTAAAAGCCAAAAAGTCTTTCTGCTTTACAATGAATAAATATACAGCACTAGAAATGGAGAGGTGGGTTATGTCAGCACCTTTGAGAAGAGAGGAGGCCAGGCCTGGTGGGCGGCAATGGGGCAGAGGATTCCACGAATACATACGCGATTTTCTTTTAGAATGTTTAAAATAGTATTGGCAGTAATCAAGGCGGTTTCAGGGAGAGAGGGGTCACGGAGCTGAAGTGATTGGATGAGGTAGGATGAGGTAGATCAAAGGGCTTGGTGCGGGGGCTTCTCGGGGGGGATTAGACCCCCTCCCTGTTTGCATTTTCCCGCTGTTTTGCTAGCAACCCTGCACACGCCGCCTTGCCGAGATCAACCTTGGCTTGTTATGACAACAGGAACAACAAACAGAATAGCAGAATACAGCTAAATCCACCAGATACCAGTCCACCGTGACTTTGTAATGAACTTTTGTTCAGATGGCAGGTGATGGATGTCCTATTGGCCAGGTACCCCGAGCCCCGCTGCACCCCAGACAGGTGCAGCTCAGAATACTGACGAGCCAATAAAACACGAGCAGCACAGGATGTGGCAGCCTTTCTTGTTCCTTTCTCTTCATTTTGTAAATGTGAACTGGACGTTTGACAGCTGAAACCTTCGGGAAATCACAGACATTCATTCTCTATCAAACAGAAATCAAAGAGAGGAGCCTACAGCATCCATACCTTGAAGAATCAAAACCGTTGTCATTGTAGAAACACTCTGATGATGAGCCTACTGAAAATTATCTTATTCGAAAACCAAAACACCAAAGGCTGTTTGTATATCACATTTGGAGAAACACTGATAATGAGAGACGTTAAAATCTCTTCCCGCCTAGAAATTCTCACAAGCTCCCCTCCCTTGTAACGCAACTCAACCAAGCAAAAGCATGTAGATCTTTAACTTTTATCAGGAAAAGTGACTTTTAATTGAGCTAAATGACTTCATAAGGCTCGCACAAAGCGCATTTGGTCAAGAGCGCTTGTAATTAATTAAGCAAGTTTTAATGAGTTTCGTAATGAGATGTAAGACATGTAATACTCTTTGTGTACATGTTCTGTATTTCCTCCAACGTGTCTCCAACACGGCGCTCTTGTTTGATTAATTCTAATCCACTTAATTAGAAGCCATAAGATTTCCCTGAAGGATTTAATTCACAAGGCTGCATTCACTGATATTAAGTCGTAGGTTTATCACTCTGCTGCCTAGTACAACAACGAGTGCACCAAGAGCAATATAACGCTAAGGACATAATGTCAAAACTCCTATGTCCCCCAGCCAAATTCCGATAATTTCTCACAACATGGCGCTTTTACACCATTACACAATTCAGCCAAGAAAGTGCATGCTGGGATTGCTGGTGCACAGTTGTATAAAAACACAAGACAAGGGGATGAAACACTCGCTCAGAATGAAATGTTTCAACACCAAACACCATAAAACCAGTGAGTGTGTGATGTGGGTCCAGAAAGATTTTACTGCTCTGTGGGGTGAGGCATAAAACCTTGTGTATCCCACCCCCACACTGATGTTAGTGTCAAAGCAGAGAAACATGGCATCTGTGCCAGCACAGAGGTGAATAGGCATCTCTTGGACATGGCTTCCATGTTAATTCAAATTTTATGCCAATAAATTGGTGAAAACACCACCAGTGTGAAATATATCTTTACAAGTTATTTAGACTAAATTCTAAGGTCTGAACATTTTATGACAGACCTGTCAGTATGACGTAACTACGTATCTGTTTGTGTATCTGCCAGTTAGGCCAACGTCACAGCTACTCAACCCCTACCAAGATGCAATTAACAGCATTAATATTATATGACTGGCATTTACCGATAAAACTACTGTTTACACTCCATTATCCTTCTGCTTGCAAAGATAGACCTTAGTCCTTTGCTTTCTGATAGGGATGCACAAATATAAAAACTGCCATACAGATAAGCCAATATTAAACTTTTATTCTATTTTAAATCATTTAAAATTAAAACATTTTTTTTTTTTTTTTTGCCAAGAGTGAATTGAAACACAGCATGATAATATAAAGTACGAAATTTCAAGATTTGCTAAAGATTGCATATACTAGTGTTATTAAATTATAAGTTACGTTAGTGTTATGCAAAGTATTATAAAAGTAAAAATAGGGGAAATGAGCATGCGCAATTATTAATAAACTGGTCTTATTTTTGAACAAAAAAAATAAGTAGAAAAAAGAGAAAATAGTCCAAAAATAAGCACACAAGAAAAGATTACAGAAAGCACACCTTAAAAAGATAGAATATCAGAACTTTGACATGCAGAAAGAGCAGGATGCATGTTAAATGATCCAGAACAAGTTTTAATCCCACTTTTTTTTTACTATAAATTACATCAAGAGGGCAGTTAGTGTAAATCACTTAACTGTTTAATATTATAACATCAGTGGACCTAACAGACACTCAAAACAAATGGATTCAGTTTTCAAAATCAGTAGGCCCAGAATTGTAAATTTCAGCCAAGAATTTTCATTTCAGCACATCACTCAAACGTACAGTTGTTGAATCTGGGAATCAGGGAATAACCGATACATCACTCAAATGTATGGCTGCTGAATCTGGGAATAAACAACAATGAATATATCTGATATATAGGATGATCCAGAATAGATCCCAGGGCGCACTGGAGGCAGGAGGGTGGCGGGGGGTTGTCTGTATAGGATCTGAAGGTTGATGCGAGGTGCAGTCAGACCCCTGTTCTCCAGGCCGGCTTGCTATTCCCACCACCTCCCCCTGTCCTCCCGCTGAGACACGGCGACTGGGTGAAACAATGCTTCCATTATCCACCGTCCCTCCCCAGCATCCAAAGAGCAACGTGTAGGGAGTCTCAGTCGATTAAACCCAACACTCTCTCATTTATCACTCACCCTTACATGTAGGCTGGAGCGTGGAGCACACACAACACAAGAGGTGCTGAGTAGGACATGGGTACATCCTCGGTGCAGTCACATCGGACTCCCGTTTGCCTTAAATATCCTCGAAATTTGCTTATCTTCCGATGCAGATGTAGCCTACACTTCGCTTGTCCTTAATTCTGAAATATTGCTTGGGTTTATTAAAAAACACAAACATGATCCATTACAGCTCCCTTTGCTACCCTCGCGCACCCACATACGTGAAGCAAACACATTAGGAACTGACAGCCATTTGTTTGCATCCACTTTACAAGCTTCTGGGAGGTTCCACTTGGTATCAGGTTCGTCAAAATTTTTAATAACTTAATGTGACCTAAACTAGGTCACGGGCAAATTTGGAGTTAACACAAAGATGCAAAGCAAACTAGAGAGAAACATGAAAACAACAAGAAACGTAAACTATTTTAATTCATATTGGAGTATTTTGAAGTCTACTGGAATTACGAATAACATAATACACCGGGGAAAAAAATCCTCAAACATCTACAACAGAATGTCTGCCATGAGAACGTCATGTCTCATCAGTCAAAACAACACAAATACTGGCTCATCTAGCATATGGTGCGCCTTTGATGACAATGACAACACATTATGCACTCTAAAAAAGGTCTTTCTTGGGCACAATTTATAAAGCATGTATTTATGAAGCATAAACAATCAGTTAACATTATTTTCCTCCAGATTCCTAATATTTGTGACTAATGTTCCATGTTACATTCATTAAACATTGCTGTATTAGCTGCACTTGGAAGTGTGTACCTCGTCCACCATGAGGGTTTTCTCTAATGCTTAGCTGGCTACTGGCCTACCACGGTGATTGCAGGCTGGCCTGCTTCCAGTTCCTGTACCCTGCCCAGGAGAAAGAGACACACCACAGCATCCTCCTCTTCCTCTGCCCGGCTTCTCCCAGACACAATGCTGGCACCCTTACAAGACCCATTTGATCAAGACAACTCTGTCACTCAACGACTACCGCACTAGAAATGAATGACAATATGTTTTAATATTTTATACATTCGTGGCAGTATATCTGTTGTTTTGTTTCTTAGCGAACAGACCAAAAAACAGAAAACAGGAACAAAACATTCAAATAATTTCCACAACTGCATAACCAGACATAGATACTCTGTTCAGAATACAATACCTTGGCCTCACTCTCACTTATCATCCGTTTTATCTTCTCTGTTTAGTTAATAAAAAGCTCTAAATGTTATTTTTAAACCATTTGCTTACTGAAAATAGATTAAAACCCTTTCCAGATTGGCTGTGTTGGCACTTGCCCAGGCTATTGTGAGGGGCAGATTGTGACACCAGCCGCTAAGCACCACATTCCCAGTCTGCTTACTGTGCAGTCAGCTAGATGAGCGTTTTAAAAACGAGCAGCCATAAGGGCAGCCACCGAAACACACTGCAACTCCATCTTCCAGAGTAGGCCCGTGCGGTTCCTCTGCAAAAATACTGTCTTTGGCAGTCCGCCACAGGATTCAGGCAAAAGCAACCACGGGTCATTCTCATTTGAGGTGTGCCGCTTAAACAACGCAAACATGCCACGGGTCGAGGTGATGTAGCTAACGCCCGTGTGGGATGCTGGGAATTCAGAGCGTGGCACAGGCGGCGTATTTTTGCTGTGATTTGACTGACTGGAACAAATCTGACGTATGTGGCATCCTGATTCCACAACCTTACGGTACAAATCAAAAATCTTCTCCCATCAGTAAATGTATATATATAAATTTTAGATCATTATACTATAATTGTTGAAATACTAAAAAAAAAATTATGTGTATACACGCACATAAATGGGCTGTAGCAGGAAATAAATGATCCTGTGTAAAACCATTATGTGACCGATTGCACAGACATAAGCCATGAGAACCTCCACTCAGTTATAAGTCTGACCCAGTCACATTAAACACACCATTTTTTACATTTATTGGCCTATAGAGGGAAAACTAAGAGAGACATATTGACTTAAAACATTGTTAATAGTCAAAGTGTCATTAAGGGATCCTTCTTTATAACTCACACAGCAGGGCGTCCAAAAATGATCTGGAGTGATGCACTGTGCTTTGTGGCCACAGCAGTGATTTTCTGCATACAAATCCACAACGAAGGACACAACGCAATAGATAAGAGAGTGAGGGAGGGTGTGAGAGGGTGTAAAGAGGGGGAAAAAACTTCAGAAAGTTGGGCCATTCATGTGAACGGAGTTCAGAGAATTTGCAGGCAGAGTGAAAAAGATATTTTATGCAGGCACATAGCTGTATTCAGTGGGGGTAGGCCGAAACGGCTACATGGAGACTACAAAGCGTGGCTCCCATGGCTCATGAATAAGTCGAGGAAATGATCAGAAAAAAGGAGGAAAAAATTGAGAGATGTTTAGACAGATGGGCACTTAAAGCAACTAGGAAGCGGCAAAAACAACCCAAAAAACTGTAATGCAACTTCAAATTCACCTAATAATTGATCTTTATTCTCTCTTTCTATCCACCAAGAAAGGTTAGATCAAATCTGATGTGTTATGAGAGCCTGTCAAAGAAACATCAAAGGACGTATCTGCTTGGAGCCCCCCAGATTAAATTAAATTGCTATCAAGAGAATCGGTTAAAGAGAGAAAGAGAGGGAGTCATGGAATCAAATAAAGGACTTTCAAAAAAGACTGGGGCACAAAAAGAAAATAAATAGCAGGGGGAATTTTGGACCCCCCCAAAAAAAAAAAAACACGTGCAGTAGAAATTTGAGTGAAACATGTTCCGCAATATTTTTAGAAATATGATTTGATGAGATTCTGGCAAACATTTTTTCCTCTAGGCCTTTAATGTAATATCAAATGTTGCCTTGCTGGGGACAAGATGATATTATGAATTTAGAGAACATGATTTATTAATGCCAAGCTCTGTATCAAATGTCTGAAGCGCATGAGTAATTATTTGCAAAAAAACAGGATATTAAATAGTAAGATTAAATCCAATAAGTGATTTCACTTGCCTTTACTAAACATCTCATACAGCGACCTATTTTTAAACATTCTGGTAAAAAAAAAAAAAAAAAATCAGATCAAAGCTGAGAAGTCGCTGCTGTCTTTAGACTGAGGAGTATGGCACTGGCTGCTCTACCAAACCTCATTCATCACATTCACCGTATCGCGGTCTCTCTGTAGTGATCATAATCCATTTCCACAGCTAGCGTCCCCTACGGCCAGGCTTCTCTCCACAGGACCAACAAACAGAGGTTAGGGGAAGCCAACCTTCTGCTTAACTGTTTTTCACACTATAAACCAATGCTTTGGTTCACACCCTCGCCCCGTGCCAGTCATATGCTCAAATGTGAGAGAGAAAAAGCACTGATAGAATAAAAACCACGCAATATCTATAGAATGAATTGGATTTAGGTGGAGAATTTACCAGTGTTGCAGCATTAACCCCTTTGGAATCCATCCACGGGCCCCATCGCAGTCCATCTTAACCCCCAGTTGTTCTGCTTGGCTAGTCGAGGGTGAAGAAACACAGCTCCTGAGAAAATGAATCAGTTGCAAATCAAATTAGTAAGTCCTTGTGTTTCTCACCACAGAGAAATAAAAACAAAATTTAGTAGATGGACCTCGACTTTTAATCAAATTCTTTAGCAGATCAGCAGCCCACCACAGCTGAATCTACTCTTCCAAAGGAAGCATCACCTAAAATAACCTGAATAAAGATGACTGAAATTCTTGTTACAAAACCAGCAGTCATTGTTATCCTTTATTACAATAATAACGTACCTGTATTGTTGTACAGAGTGGGTGTAATTTCGCTATGACTGATTTTAAGGTGGTGATGATTATGAATGTGGTCACGTTGTATTTAGAGCCCCAGTGACTGGTCACTGGGGTTCCTCAGGGATCGGTTCTTGGACCCCTCCTCTTCTCCACATACACTATATCACTGGGACCCATCATACAGGCACATGGCTTCTCCTACCATTGCTACGCCGATGACACACAGCTCTATCTCTCTTTTCAACCAGATGATCCAACGGTAGCTGCACGGATCTCAGGCTGCCTGGCGGACATCTCGGCATGGATGAAAGAACATCACCTACAGCTCAACCTGGCAATGACTGAGCTTCTTGTCGTCCCTGCCACTCCGACTCTACAGCATGACTTCTCGATTCAATTAGGCACATCAATAATTACCCCATCAACTTCGGTCAGAAATCTTGGTGTAATCTTTGATGACCAGCTGACCTTCAAAGAGCACATTGCAAAGACTGCTCGATCTTGCAGGTTTGCGCTACACAACATCAGAAAAATCAGGCCCTTCCTGACAGAGCATGCTGCGCAACTTCTTGTCCAGGCCCTTGTCGTTTCTAGGCTGGACTACTGCAATGCTCTTCTGGCTGGTCTTCCATCAAACACAATCAAACCTCTACAAATGATTCAGAATGCAGCGGCACGACTGGTCTTCAATGAGCCCAAAAGAACCCATGTTACACCTCTCTTCATCTCACTGCACTGGCTACCAGTGGCAGCTCGCATCAAGTTCAAGACACTGATGCTTGCATACAGAACGACCACAGGCTCAGCACCCTCCTACTTCCACTCACTATTACGAATATCTACATCCCCTCCAGAAGTCTGAGATCTGCTAGTGAGCGACGCCTTGTGGTACCATCACAGAGAGGCTCAAAATCACTCTCCAGAACATTCTCATTCACCATTCCTGGATGGTGGAATAATCTTCCCACCCCTATCCGGAATGCTGGATCCCTGTCAATCTTCAAGCAACAACTGAAAACTCATCTCTTTCGGCACTACTTAACTTCATCCTAAACTTGACTTAAAAAAAAAAAAAAAAAAAAAAAACCTTTCCCTTTATCTTTCTCTCCTTCCCTTGTTCTTAAAAAAAAAAAAAAAAAAAAAAAAAACCTTTCCCTTTATCTTTCTCTCCTTCCCTTGCTAGCTTGTACTTATTTGAACAATGACTGAGACTTGGTGTTACGAGCACTTCCTCTGTCTGATTGCCTCTTCAAGATGAATCGCTTTATGTACTCCCCAATTGTAAGTCGCTTTGGATAAAAGCGTCTGCCAAATGACTAAATGTAAATGTAAATGTAGAGCGCTAGTCATGTTTAGAGCCTTCAATACCTATTCTACTGTATAGCTATAATAATCAGGAGCATATTTGCTTAATTAAAATGAGAGAAATACAAAAGAATCTCTGAATGATAAGTTGCAGGTTGAGCAGAAAAGCTCAGTAGAGAGATTACTTAAAGCAATATGCAATTTTCTCGCAACTGTTGTGTTCATGTGACCCCCAAATGCCATTTCTCATTTATAGAATTATCTGTAGCTGTGAAGTGCAGCTTGAAATCACAGCGCCACACAAAGAGCCGCACTGCAAGGTAAACATGCCCCCGTCTGACCTTTAGGGGGGCGTGTGATTGTGCCAGCGTCGCCATTAACGTAAACACCTGTGTTACAGGCAGGGGTTGGCAGCACCGGCTCTATGGACCAACATTGATTTCCACTTAAGCTCAATACAGCTACTGTGCACCTCTGCCTCAGAACTGGCAATATTTATCCAGGGGCCAATAGGGGACATCCCATTGTGGTGCAGGCAGAAGGACAAAGGCAGCCACAATGGCTAAGAATCATCCCACCTGTTGACACCAAGCTTCTTCCTCAGCTTATTCATCCCGGCTCCTCAGGGGAGCTCTGTCTGGCTCCTTTTTGTCCATCCTCGGTCTACCCATCTTTTTTTCTTGATCTGACTTCTCAAGCACTTCTGCTTGACAGAGAAATACTTTTGATTGTCATGTCGTAAGCATTATAGCAGTTTCAGAACGGACAAACAACTAGGATGAATGTACATGACCACAGACTGATTGATTGGCTGGATTTGAACTAGATTAAAATACTCAATATAAAATGATGACAAATTTACCTAGTAGGCATGACAAAACTAATTCAAAATCTGATCAAATAATTTCATTATATAAGAATATTTAGCATAAAATTATTTTGTTTTTAATAAATTGATCATTTTATAATACAAGGGTTAGGGTTACTTTTATAATATCACTAACACTATCATTCAAAAGCTTGGGGTCAGTATGATTTAAGAAATTAATACTTTTATTTAGCAAGGATGCATTAAATTGATTGAAAGTAAAGACAGTTATTGTTGTTTCTTGTAGTAAATGGTTGCTAAAAATTCAGCTTTATCACAACAATAAATTACATTTTATAATATATTAAAATAAAATTAAACAAAATTAAAATTTTACAATTTAACAATTTTACAATTTAACCGTTTTTACTGTATGTCTGACCAAATAAAACCGGCCTTGGTAAACATAAGACACTTAAAAAAAAATAAAAAAAACAAGCCGACCCCAAGCTTTTAAACACTATTGTATAACAACTTGAAATTCAAGACATTATAAATTCAACTACAACTTTAAAAGTTGAACTTGAAATTCAAGACATTATGAATTCTATTGTATTAGAACAAGTATCTAGCCCAGTATCTGTGACCAGCAGCACTTGCTGCATAGTGATGGATGGATCCAGGACCTAGTGGAGACCACAATCTCTCCAGGTGGGCAATGGTAACCTGGTGACCTTTGTAGAAGAATTTCTCGAGCAAAGGTCAAGCGGCAGGAGTGAGGTAGCATGACATGTGTCTAAGCTTCACAGTACAGATTAATGCATGCCTCCTCTGTCCCAAAATGAATTTACCAGCCCAGACACCACAGGGAGCACCATACCACAGGAGGGCACTCTGAAAAGTAATCAATAGCAAAACAAAGATGCCAGAATTGGAGATACTTGCAGCAAGAGTCCTTCCCTATTTTTCCGCTCATCCTGAATCCTAAATAAGTAGATTCACAGCCATGACGACTGCTGAGACAGCGGGGGTGGGATCTGGGTCCAGCCAATGGAAACCCATCTCGATCACAACCCCATCCAACAGAAATGCGCACCACAATGGAGAGGCAAACAGCCTAAAATCTCAAATCACCATGCAGTGCTGATCAATTCATTCATTCAAAGCCAGAGAGTTAAAATTAACTCTTTACCCACCAGCATTTTTAAAAATAAAAGTTGCCAGCCACCGCCAGCATTTTTGATCATTTTCACAAAACTTTCATGGCCCCCAGAATATATGGTTATATGAATATATCAATATATGAACAAACTAAATTTTTTTTATTCTAGCTTCATCATGAATTGGAATGCAGGTAAGTTTCATAAAAAAGCAGCGCATAACAGTGAACAGAAAGTGGATTTCACTTCATGTAGTCACTGGACTTAAGCAATGTCATCATTTGATCATCTACTCATGAGTGAAACAACCAAACATGGAGTCCTAAATCAATTCTTCACTTGTAATGTTGTCACGAATGGATGGGAATAAGTTATGTGACAAATACAATATATGCAGGACAAATGATTTGTAAGGATGTCATATCTATTAAGTTGAAGTTGATGTCCATATTTTCTTATATTTCATACTTTCTTTGCATGCTGCAAGGATGTGGCTGATTGCTCTGCTAAACCAATAACAGTCATGTATACAAAGGCATCTGTGAGCTGTTATGATATAGCCACTCACAGACCTCCTGGTAGGTACTTCAAAGATGTGCCACTTAAATCTATTAACATACAGAAACAAAATCAGACACCACAAAGAACGCCCCACCACCCACCCTAGCAAACACACGCCCAAACACACGGTACACTCCATACCACCTTCTGCACAACCGCATCAAAGAAAACATCCGAAACGTTCTGGAAAACCTACAGGAACAGACATTAAATCAAATAACATCACTCATAGTGCATGTTTAGCCTTTGTCGTGGGCATAATACCAGTCTTAAAACATCTTGTGTCCCTCAGCCCTCCTGAACATCATTATAAATGTCAAGCGACAGGAAGAAGAAAACACTGATCATCTGAGAGATTAACGTCACAATTACATGTGGAATTTCATCATGATTAAGGCAGCAAACCGTTTAGTCCATGTTATGCCTGATCCACTCAGTGATAGAGACAGAATCAGAGGAAGATAAAGAGGGATGGAGATGAGAAGAATAGAAAATCTTATTGTTATCAAGGTGTAGGGATGGTTATTATAATTCCTCTTAATAATTTTAGTCACCTCAGTGGGCCCATTACTAGGGCCCTATGAAATCCAATTTATGCCTAAATTCTGTGTTTTGTGTTTTAAATTCTGTTCTAATGGTTTAATTAAATTGCAATAATCCAAAAGGATGTCTAAATAATTGAATTCATAAACTTTTAATTTAATAATTTATTACAATTTGAACAATAATACTACCCTGGTTTTTATGTGTTTAGTTTTTTTTTTCTAGATTCTGATTTCTAAATCTTATGGTTTAATACAAATATATTATCCAAACTGTTCCACTCATTCACACAGACAGATGCAGAGCATGCAGACTTTAAAATGAAATAGTCTTTTTACAGTTTACTATTTACAGACACTGACCAGCATTATACAGTAAACATTTTTCTCTGATTCTGTCCGCGTGTGTTCAATGTTTTCGAGTCCCTAAAAAGAACCAGTTCAAAAGAGTAATTTGTTTGGGACTCAGACTGCATCGGTCGCGGGAGAATGCATATGCAAGAAACTTTAACGGAACTGACCGTCATTTGATTCCAAAGCCTATCAAGATGTTTTCTGATCAAGAAGCGGAACTGAAGTCGAGTAAACAGAAATACATTTCTCAGGGCAGATAACAGGTAATCAACAAAAAAATTAAATAAATAAATAAATAAAAATAAAGAACAAAAGGACAGCCCACAGCCTCAATGCTCTAAAACTATATTTAATGATAGACAAACAACATTTCGATCATGTCAGTTTTTGTCAGGTAGTAGAGAATAGGGGCAACAGGGGCAGAGAACGGTGGCATCAGACAACAGAAGGCGGCGTGGAATGAATATTATCAGTGGGTTGAAGCAGCTGCCGAATAACCTGCAACTACAGAATACAGATAACAATAATACTGACGAAGTGCACATGAGCGTTCAGAGGCATTGATGGGAAAACCCATGAACACAGGTTTAACAATGCACACTAATTCAGAGACTTATCCGATAATTAAAATAGCAGCAGCTAGATCAACAATGCCAAACAGTCATCTTTATCAGCAAAAGAGAGGAACATCTATAATTTGTTTCCAGTGAGAAAAACATGAATAGTTCAATCCTTCATGCATAATGTCTGTGCTAGCATCAGAACCATGGACTACTTGACAGGCCAAATGACAGCCAGCACTTCCCTAAACGTAACATTACAAGCTGCCTCTTCAATTTGATGCTACCTGCACACAAGCACAGGGGGTGACTGGACATAAAAAAAAAAGAAGTGAGAAAAAAAGGAGAGAAGGTACATGTCCCATCATCTATTTTTATGCTTCTTTTAATTTACATTTCCCTGCCCAGCTGATAAAACCGGACAGGGAACACAGGGACGCTGACACTGTGATATCTGGCGGGCGGCAGAGGTCAGCTTTTAACCTGTCAAAAGCGCAGTACTTATTAGAATAAATCTCCAGACTCACCAAAGGGCAGCACTGGCCCCTGGTTCTGGCTGACCCAAGGTGGGCTGGAGAGGGGCAGAGGGCCTGTGCTCTGATGTGCAGGTATGAACCGAGTGTCTATAATGAGAAGCCTGTTCAATGAGATGAGGGGGGAGAGAACAGAGGGAACTGGAAAGGTGTAAGGGTTGAGGGACAGCACAAACATTAAGCCAAGGTAACAGAGATTATCACCTCTCGTGGACAACCATTTCTGTGTTTTTTTTGTTTTGTCTTTTTAAACTTTAAATTCAGGCTTTCTTTAGTCTTGAGAGTTTCTTGAGTCAATAGTATCTGAAACTCAAAAACAAACCCTCAGAGAAATAAGACAGCTCAGGTATATTATATTATAAATATTATTCTAAAAACATAAAACATCTAAATAAAAAATATATACCTATTTTAAAAAAATACAAAAATATAAATACTATATTTTAAGGCAAATGTGTAAGACAAGATAAAATTCACATTTACCCATTGAGGTCAGGGCAGTATTTTCAATCAGGGAAGTACGTCAGAGAAAAACAAATGTGCCCAAATCCCTATAAAAATGTTGATTTAAGACAATGTACTGATAGGGTTTTTTGGATATTGGAAAATATGATTAACACTCAATAAATATCATGAACACTCATCCAGGAGTTAGGTTCCAACATTTCCAACTACCACTTTTACGTTTCAGGATTTGGCTTTAATTAGAACTACTGTATATAAAATATCAAGGAATATATACATATTTACATAAAAAAGGAAAACTTGGGAACATTTATATTGTACATCCTGTCCAATCAACTTCTAATTTTTACAAAAAGTGTGGTGTTTTTCTTTTTTCACATTTAAAAAAAAAAAAACACATAAAATGCTATCAGCCATTCCAAAATATTATTCCAAAAATATTTAAAATGTCATTTCCACCAACGTCATTGCCACATAATAAGACGAGTAAGTGATAAAAAAAAAAAATACCTTAATTTTTTTTATTATTCTATAATCCATATACAGGTATGTCCACTCTTGGACAGTGTTAATGACTAAATCAAGTTTACTCTCTGAAAGCAGACAAACACTAAGTTATTTAAGTGAGAAACACACATCCAAAGCAGTGTTAATTTCGTCGACGAAGACGACGACGAAAAATATTCGTCAACGAACCTTTTTTCTGTGACTAAGACAAGACGTTGACGAGCTAAAACTAATATCTAATGATAAAAACTGATGAAATTTATGCCGCGTCTTCGTTAACAAGACGACACGAAAACACGACGTCTTTCAAAATGTGCATGACAGTGCGTCTCTGTCATTGGATGAGGGGCGTTTGTATATCTAGTCTCAGTATGGCAGCCGCAGTGGACGGATAGGCTATACGCGAACTAGCGATCTGAAAAAATGGCCTCAGCACCCGAAGGGTTAGGGACTGGGTGACCAGACGTCCCGTTTTTCCCGGGAGTCACAATTCGTTGTCGATTAACTTAATGTTAGTGAAGGTGGGATAGGCGGAATCGCGCTGATAGAAGTGCTCTCTCGCGCACGCTCCACTTCTTCAGTTCTCATACAGCGCACGGTCAGTGCTCAGCGCTCAAATACACACACAGCAGTCCAGTGTCTATTGTGTAGAGTCAGAGTATCTCATGTAAATACAGTCGGTTATGGCTTAAGTGAGCGTATAACAGGTGGGTGAAAACTGAATGTGTCAGTATTACATGCGTGCCTTCAGTCTTAAATGGACAGCATTCCTAATTATCTGTGTCATCAATGTTAACCAACAAAAGATGTTAAATAAATGTATACTTAAGTAAACCTACTGTATCTGAAAAATGAGTTTAATTTGTATCTACATATAAAATAGCTACCAAAATAAATGTTGGTAATAACTAAAAGTTGACAAAAATGCAATGACTTTTCGTCGACTAAAACTAGACTAAAACTATGAAAGACTCAAATGACTAAAATGTGACTAAGACTATTAAGCATTTTCGTCTCAAGATAAAGACTAAGACTAAATCAAAAATGCCTGCCAAAATTAACACTGATCCAAAGTAAAAGGCAGAGAGTGGAGAGACAACTCTATCAAATGTAGATCATTCCCCTAAAAAGACTGACGACCTCTGACCCCACCAAAGAGGATGAAAGTGAGAGATCGACATAAACGAAAGAGTGGAAAATCAGCCAGCCCGCAAAGACAAACACCACACAGGAAGAGCTGGAGGCAATCGCTCGGCACTGAATCAACACTGTGCTAGTGTCCCCGCGAGAGAAACCCTGTCACCGCCACACCTGAGGAACGCTCTCTGAAGCACCTACAACACAGCCAGAGGATATGACGCCTGTGCCAGGCTGCATGTCTGAGCTGACCCTAGAACAGATCCAAAGCTTTATTGCGCTGTGTCTTCTCTGGGAGTGGGGAAGAATGAGGTCAGATCCGATTGGATTCGAGCATAAATAGGGAAAAGTACAACAAAATGGTGGCACAGGTTGAACAATGCAGCCATCATCAATCACTCAGGGCCGTTTCCTGCAGGAAGCACACTCACTCTGCTTCCCAACACGCTGCTGCGGCAGTAGGACCTGGTCACCCAGGTGACCCCCAGCAACCCTTTCTATGACATCAGAGGCCCCTAATGCTGTGCTGGCAGGCACTGAGAGGAAGCCACTGGAGGTGGCATTTGCCACAGGGCCCTGAAGTGCAGCCCACCCTACTCAACAGGAAGCAGAAGCATATCAAATAGTAACAGAGAGCTTAACACAGAACTGCACGAAAAAAAAAAACAAGCTCATAAAACACACCCAAAGCAGAGAATGAGCATCATGCCTTTGGTACCTTGAGACCTGCATGTTCAGATGCATTGATGTCGAGAATATTTAGGTTTCATTAGGGTTTGGCCACTGATTTAGTAGAAAGTCTATGAATTAATTAAGAAAGTAATGAATTAATTAAATTCCTAGATCAGGAGTTTTCAAAATTACTGATGCCGGCAGAAAAATATATTGTTAACTTTGATCAGTGACAAACCCCCATCTTTGAAAGGATGGCACAAGATTATTAGGCAAATGATTCCCTTAGAATTTTTTACTTCTGTTACTCACATGTCTACTGAAGCATACCTGGATTTTATTGATGTCTCTTTAAGTAATATTTTGAGTTTTGGTATGTTAGAAGGCACAAGTTTTTTTTTTTTTTTTTTTTATAGGATTATAAAAGATGAGCACTGTCTGGTTTGGTTATATTTATGTTATAAGTGGGTGAAATTCTGATAAAAAAAAATTATGCCATTAACCCACAAATATTATGATCCCCTTTACTATATACAGTATAAAGCAGCTACACATTTTTATGTAGACTACTGTTCAAAGGTTTGGTGTCTGTAAGATTTCTGTAATGCTTTTGAAAAAAAGTATCTTATGCTCACCAAGGCTGCATTTATTTGGCCAAAAATACAGCAAAACAGTACTACTATGAAATATTATTACAATTTAAAACACCTCTTTATATTATATTATATTTTAAAATATAATTTCCTGTAATGGTAAAGCTGAATTATCAGCAGCCATTCCTCCAGTCTTTAGTGTCACATGATTCTTCAGAAATCATTCTAAAATGCTCATTCATGCTCAAATATTAGCTTCTCAAATATAAATGTGTAAAATACTATGTGAAATATATTTTTAAGCATAAGGCCACTTGAAGAGAAAGATAAATACTAGCTATAAACAGAAAAAAAATAATTATTAATAGATTTCCAAGCAATCTATAAACAGCAGAATGAAACAATGTGTCAAATTTGATAAATTGTTTAGATATTCCTATTATTATTACTCCCTTGCAGCACCTAGGTGTTTCAGCATCCCAGTTTGAAAACCCCTGCCCTCTGCATTTTCTTCTACAAGTAGAGGTAATCTCAAAAGATTTATTGAAGATTACACCCCTTGTGGCCTCCAATTAACTGAACTTGTTAAAACAACTTGAAGAGCTGTCACTTTTAGACAATAGCGCAATTACATCAGTGTGAATTATAGAAAGAGGATGGGAACACTTATAGAAAAGCTGCTGCAGGAAAGACAGAAGGGCACTGCTTCCTTCCCCAAAACAAGTGAGCCATGAGCTACCAACACTGAGCCTGAGAGCAAAGCACCTGCAAAAAAAGCATACTGTAAGCTGCTTCTGATAGAAATCGGCTACAAAATGACTACTTAGTAACTGACCAAAAAAAAAGGTGCATACTTCAACTAATCCAAAAGTCAATCAAACACACGTGGCTTTGTCACTGAAGTTGACACCACTGAAGAAGATCAGAAAAAAGCCTCTTTGATCTCCTGACCTGTGCTTCCTCTTCAGAGGAACGCAGCATGACCCGAGCTCACCCCTGCTTTAGACAGAGAGAAGATCCCCTGTCTGTAGCTTTCAGGGCTGGTCATCATTAGTTGCTTAGTTAAAGACAGCCCTCAGTACCTAAGAAAAAAAAAAGACTTCAGAACTTTCCGGTTTAGCCCTCTCTTTTCGATTCTGACACATCTATCTTCTCAAGGCCACAGGTTCACAACGGCTAATTCAATTTCACCCTGCTGCCCCAGCCGCCAGGCTGCAGAGACGTGCATCTACAAGATACGGCCTTGCAGCCACCGCTGGAGATTCGGGAGGATTTTGGAAGCCCTCAGGCGGCCTCGAATGTAATAGACACAGTTAACGAGATTGTAGAGGGGGCAGAGGAGGATGAGGCGCAGGTACAGCATGCCATGGGCTTCCTGCCCACCGGTGTGGTGAATGTACGGGCTGGACCACCCACGTGGAGAACGAAGACTCTCGCTCGGCAAACTTTTATCAGGAGGAGGCCGAAGTGTGTGCGACTCTCTCAAGGAGATTTGGAAGACTTAGAGGGGAAAGTAGCGGGGGCAACATCTGTGTGGCGCACCATCGGCTTCGGTTCACTTATCGGAGCGCTCGCTCCCCGCACCAGATGTGACTTGGAGGTGGGCGTGTGTCGTGGCGAACGGCGGCGCAGCAGCGGGCAGCCCCCCTCTTCTCCTCTCAATACCTGACAGCTGCTGACCCAGAGGAGCAGAGGAAGAAGAGAAAATTAAAGTCAGACGGAGAAGAAAAGGAAAGAAATCACACTTTCTAAAATGCATTTCGGTTCCTGGAGGGCCACTGATAAGATGTGTCATTCCATAGGTCTAAGTGTGGCCGATCGCTGGAATGCAATAAGTTGGTTACCACCACCTCATTTACATCTGGATGTGGAACCTCAAAATGAGGTCATTGCTGCTTATTATAATAAATGCATAAAATTAATAAATAATGAGTACCAATTAGTCAATCTTTTGGCCGGTTCATAATGTAATGTAATGTAATGTAATAATAATAATATAATATAATATAATATACAATATATAATATACAAAATATATAATATAATATAAATAAGAACAAAAATATAAGGAACAAAAATCCAACTATTTTTAGCAAAATTCTCTATTTTTACCCACAAATGCAGAGCCGGCCCCCACTTCAAGCTTTGACGAACAATCACACAATTAGACAAACAATCTGATGTGAAGATGAAGAGACAAGATTGGAGGAGAAGAGAGAAGAAAGCCTTGCTGTGCTGAAACACACCCCTTCAGATGCTGGTGTATAGACCCTCAGCAGGAAACACTGCTGACTCCTGGAGAGAAGTGTGGGTGAACAATGCCCAGCGCAGAGAGGGAGTGTGTCACTGAAACCACAGGAATCAAAGGGACACTTATAGTTACCCCACGCGTCCACTATAACAAACACTTCCTGCCCTGTTTGCACAAACACGCTGAGAGCTTCCCATGTAAATGTAGCAGTCGATATGAATGTGTGGAGGTGTACAACTCAATCTACATTCAATCTGTACAGGCCTCTGTCTCGATCATTATGCACTGAAGAAGACACGAAAGAAAGCAGCGCTCTGGAAGAGGTAAAACAGACCCAGCGTTTGCCAGCAGTAAGTCATGTATGCACAGCTTCGGTAAAAAAAACATCAATATGATACAAGACACAGACATTTATTAAATTGTATAATTTTAAAGAGAACTAAAGTAATTTATGCCAACTTTGACTTAAAGTGCTATATGACAGTGTCAATTTATGGCTAACAAAGCCAACAGAATTTTGATTTTAAATAGCATAGCATAGCATAGTATAGCATAGTATAGCAAAGAATAGAATAGAATAGAATAGAATAGAATATAGAATAGAATAGCACATTCAAAAATGGCTTTGAACTGTTTTTATATAAATGTGTCTAAACAACCATAATTATATTATATTATAGTATAGTATAGTATATTAGCTATACATTATGGCCCAAAAAGGGCTTTAAACATGGCTCATTCAATCAGAGTTTAGAATCACTATGTGTTTTATGAAAGTCTCTAACAACCATGACTAATAATATAATACAGTATTATTATTATTATGTCTATGGAAAAATGGCACTGCACATCGCTCATTAAATCAGAATTTAGGGTCCCTATGTGTTTTATAAATGTGTCTTGTTGTGGATTTTTCCTCGTTCAAAATAAATCGCACTAAGGAGGTTTTGAATTCAGATAGACCTTTATTAACAAGTTAACAAAAGGCTGAGTAGATGTTCGAACAGCACACTACTACACACTACATACTACATATACTACATACTACACACAACTGAACACACTACTACTGAGTCTTGTCTCCAACTCACATATATACATCCTGAAGTTTTCACAGCATTCCATATATTTACATTTACATTTATGCATTTAGCAGACGCTTTTATCCAAAGCGACTTACATTGCATTCAAGTTACAGTTTTTTACATTACATTAGCTCTTTACATTATATGCACCGTTGTATTTTTGGACAGGTATCTTTTACCATATATATGAATTCTTGAGGAATGATCAATCACTGTCATGTATGCACTTCTAGGTCCTGAATAGATTATTTCCATATATGAGTGCCCTATGAGCCCTAAATCGTTCACTCTATTCATAGGCACACTGCAGCCCTTAACACAGTTGCTTCACACAGTCAAACTAGATAATAGTAAATAATAGTAGGATTGAAATGGGCATAATTCTATGTATTATATTAATTCAAGATTAATAAAAATCTTCTACAGTCTAAACAACCATAAAGGTAACATAAGATGCCAGACAGATAAATCAAAAGCACATGCAATTGAAAAGTACAGTGGCTGAGTAAGTAAGAGCACAACGCCTGCAGGTATGATAAAATGTGGCCAAGTGATGCACGTCACACATGGATTCTACTGGGAAAAGGGCCTGTCATCCACTTAGAGTAAATATTTTAAAACCAAAGCCAGGCTTAAGTGCACCAGAATCTCAGCTGAGCATTGGGGCAACATGACTATACAATAACAACAGACAAGATCAAATGTCCCCCAAGCTGTCAAACCCTTCTACAATCTCATCTATGGGCAGGTGGAGCCACCCACCAACAAAAAGAAATAGATTCTGGATCGGAAATACAGGCATATGTCAGATATCTAATTGGGTAACACATGCTACAAGTATTACACTTACATCAGTTCTAACTACTGCCAATACTTTCACAACTCTGTGGTGCTGGTGACAGCCACGGTGTCTGCTAAATTATGTCTACTAAAGCCAACTTCACCACATCGTGTTAACAAAACCACACAAGTCCTTGATACCTGCAGCCGCAAGCCAAAAGGTAACACAGCGAGTTACGGCTGACACACATGGACAGTTTTTGGAGATACTGCCGTGCTGTAAATGATCTAGAGAGCCTTCCATCTACTGTGTGTGAAGCTAAACACTGTTCTGAAGTCAGTTGAGAGACAAACATCATGAAAGCAGATAGGTTTGAGCCTCCAGCTCTGTCCATACCTCCTTCTGTGAGCAGACGCCTGATGAAAGACTCTGGCGACTTCACTCAAGCAATTGATCACATCAACAGACCTCACATCAAATGAGGTATGAAGTTAGCCTAATGCCCACCCTGAACTAGATACTCGGTCATTACAAAGCGAAGAAGGGACCACCCTGTAGAAAAAAAAAGAAATATAAAAAAGAGGTCAGGTGCATGGTACAACCTATACAAACTGCTAGAATAGAATGTGCCACCAATCGTTCACAAATTGAGTTTTACTGCTTCAAATAGTACAATGATGATGGCAGTTCCAATGAATCTGTGTCATTAACACAAGTCTGTTCAAAAGACTGCTATGAAGTCTACTGCTTTGTGCCTACTGCTCAAACTGATTTACCATTGACAAAAAAAAACTTTTTAACCTTCCACTGGCCAATTACAAGGTATTCCGTCTGTCACATGATGCAATCAGCACAGTGAGGTTAAACTTTTGCTTGTCTTTGATGTGAAAGAACACTAACGAGCTAACGGATTGACCAAAACAGTGGTACTTTCTCAGACAAAACAAAACTAAAATCATTGAATCAATAAACAATTATATTTAATATTAGATTGCTAAAAAATAATGACAACTAAAATCATAAAAACAATTTAATATATCTATGAGAAAAAGGAATCAAGTAAATGCATAGACAGTCTTTGTTGTGCTGAAAGATTATGACTTGCTTGTTCATCTCATCTCTCATATGTTAAGATGCTTTTGTTAGTGTAGTCTTTCCACAGACTGTCAGAGGCACCCCGCCAATACTCTAATATAGCATGTAAAAAAGCCATAAAAGGCAGATCAAACCTGTCTAGAACTAGCTGGACTGTTGCCAAAATGTCTACCCGCCTCCAAAAAAAAAAAACAACAATGCTTTGCAAGCAACAAATTACATTTTGTCTAAAAACCACATACATGAAAGCCCCCCTTAACTTCAAAATGTCCAGTATCAAAACACTTTAACATGTAAAAGGGTTATTTAAAACTAATAAAAAAAATGGTCTCACGTAGGAAAACAAATCCTTCACAGAGAAAACCCTTACAGGGTTGTATTTTTCTCTAAAATCTGTCCAAAGACCATTCCTTTCTTCAAAACACCCAACCAAAACAGAAATTTATAAAGTAATAATTTCAAAATGACCTCTGTCAGAGTTCAAAGGTCTCCATCTGTGTGTGAATTACAGTGACACAAAAGAGTGATGACCCTAGAACGGCTTGCCTGTGACTACCTGCTGCTCGAAAAACACTGGCCAGACATTAAACCCAAGCGTACTGAAAAGATCAAATGGGGCCAGCAAATACTCCTGATCTCAGATAAAATGGAAGGCCAGGAGGAGGAGTTCTTCCTTCAGGACATCTCAGACCAGATGCCGCCATCGGAGGCATCGAAGAAGAGAAATATGAGTCAGGCCACTGCGAGGAGAGAAAGGGCAAAAATTTTGATTTTAACGAAATACGGTGAAGTACATTACACTGTTAATGTGATGGCTGATGAAAATATTTCATATTTAAAATTTAAACAGACCCCATCCTGCTCCCATGAGAAAACCAGGTCCATTTGCTAACTATTATGAATCTGTTCAAGTACTGTTCTCCACTTTCACTCACAGAAAATAATAGTTCAGCAAAAAAAAAATAATAATAATCTGTGGAACAAAGATATTTTGAGAAATGTCAAAACTGTTTGGTTACCAACATTCTTCCAAATATCCGTGCTCCACAAAAGAAAAACATCATACAGGTCTGAACAACATGAGGGTGAGTAAATAACAGAATTTTCGTTTTTGAGTGAACTACCCCTTTAAGCTACACTCCTATATTCACTCATTGTAAATTACTGATACAAATGTGCACTCACTGTGGCATCAGGACACGCTCACATTATCTCTGTTTATATTACACTCTGCTATAGCACACACACGCAGCAGCTGATCATCTGTGGTAAAGAGCTGACGGGGGCGTGAAATGTCCAGAATAGATTCTTCCTCGTTTCATTCATCCATTACCACACGGACGAGCGCAGAAGGACAAAGAGGTATGGAGGAAGATGAGGTGAGGAGCTCATGATTCTGATGTATAACATAAGAGTGCAGAATCAAGCAGAATGGCCACAGGGGCTGCTGTTGGAACATGAAATGATCTTAACCATAGATAATTGTAACTGTAGATTAGAAATATATAGTATTACACAGTAAGGCAGCACTGGAAACATAAAGCTTTTAAACTCAGAAGCTTACAAAAAATAAAAAGACTAAGCATTACGACTATTTTTACTAAATTGTGCAATTGAACATCTGGAGAAAACACTCAAAGTTTTATGTCCAGTTAAATCTCCTGATATCAAGATAGCTCAGTGCCGTTAAGAAGCTTTCCTGACCCGGTTTTGTAAATGCATTAGCCACATTTACATTTAAACACTACACTCACTTAAAGCAAGATGCACGGATATTAAAATGGATGAAGAAACTGAAGTAGTGTCAGATCTTTTCTTCTGTATTGTGATACAGCAGAGTGAAACAGATTATATAGGGTAGGGACTTGATTCTATCTGATTAGGAGGAGTTTGTGAGTGAATTATAAGAAAGGGAAGGTGATTAAGTGGACTAAACTATTGGAGAATTCCAGTATGCATCACCAGAGAGAAGTCCTTGACATTTCACAGGAAGATCAAGTTATCACGAGTTACAAAAAATATTAAAATTTCAACATGCATACATGAATCACAATAAGATCCAATAAGATGGATTTAGAATTTCCACTGTAATTTCATTTGGAATTTCCATTTCAAGCCAACTTTAAAATTCTGACCAACAATCAATAAATTGCAGATTCTATAGACATTATGCGTCAGAGAAACAAGTGTGCAGCCATCTTCAGAATTTTTCTTTGAACTTCTGTTTTTGCAGCAGCTCTATAACATCACTGTTGAAGAGTAATTCGCTGGTGAAGTGGATTTACTTATTGTAGAGTTAAAGTTATCGTGCATTGTAATGTTCAAAGCAGATATCATAATAAACGTCAGCAGACACAAACACAGCACACCCACACGTGCCTCAATCAAATAAAAAAATCAATTTACGTAATGTTTTTAATTGTATAAATGCTTTATAGTCTTTAAGCTTTATATAAAGAAATTTTATGTGATTTTAACCGAATCTTTCTTGAAAAAAGCAGTGACCTCAAAGACTGTTCTCCACTCACCCAACAACTTCATCAAGCATGAATTCCTAATTTAGAAGCCTGTTACCGGCGTTGTGTTCCTGTGTAAATCTCAGAGCTGGAGGAGACACCTGGCTCGATGCTTTCCTCTCCCCCTGACACTGCAGCTATCTCACTGTAAGCATCATTAATGCAAGCCTGTGTCCCACCTGCTGGAGGTGTGAGATTGACCTCTCCCCTTGGCCGGCAGTACTGCTGACACAGACACCTGCCATGGCGCCCTGCCCCACACTGCAGTTCCCTGCGCTGGGCCGAACTTACTCCAACCTGCCCTGGCCGGCCCGGAAGTCAGATCCCACAGTACTTCATTATCTTAGCAGTTAAAGGACAACGTCTCCGCTCATCTGCTCTGTTTACTGAATGCTGTTAGAGAGAGATGAGTCATTCCAGATGACCTGAAATGGATCCCAATGATTAGGGTTGAACGCTGAATGCAACCAGTAAATTATTTAAAAGCATGCGAGAGAAATGTGCCACAATATAATAATAATACTTGAAATGAGTGGATATAGAAAATGTCACCACTATCACATAGCTGTGAGGACAACTGATAGCAATTGACAAGAATGTTAAAAGCACTTGTGAAAAGCCTATAATTTGGCCAAGACGTGGATTCTTTTCTTCATAGCTTTTTACTCTATGAACTTTCATATCCTGCTTAAGTGGTGCTATATTCTCCTGTTTTCTTGCTTTTTAAAAACCGAACAGTAAGAGAGATCATTTTCATTCAGGCTAATGAATGCAAGTAATTTCCATTTGTTGTTAATCGGATAAATCATATTCAATTTGTTAGTCAGAACCTGTTCCAGCCATTTCGTCTTAATTTCCACCGGCCCTTCACACCAGGATTTTGGACGACAAACCGACAGTCATATAATTGTTTGGTGCCAAAGACACTGAGCATCCGAGACTCCATATATGGTGCCAGGTATCTCATCTTTGACTTGAATCTATCAGTACTAAGAATTCCTCCGCAGCTCATTTTCTTTCAGTTATGCTTCAGTTTTATTTCAACGTGACACAAAAATATAATTTGATTAGAGCTGATTTCAATCATAACACCATATGTTTAGAGGCCTCACCATGTCTGAATGTCATTGCATGCTTGGTTAAAAACAGAACTATGTTACTTCAGCAGTCAAATCTCAGGATTACCTTAGTTTAGAAAATCCCTGGAGAGTTTTTTTTTTTTTACACACCTCACCCAAGTTTGTGTTTAAATAATTATGAGTGTTATATGTTCAAATACTACAAGGTCTCCATGAATTCAAAATGAGCAGCTTAGCCACATTATCTCTGGGATTGCACAACAACCCATCAAAAGCATCAAAGTTTTTCTGTACTGTATAATATATAACTCACTGTCTCTCGTTCAATGCAAGACAAAACCAACTCTTCTTGTCCTTCTAAATGTTTGCCATGTTTTCCATGAAGCACGTGGCAGGAATGTCCATGTCTCTTAAGAAAATGGCCATGAGCACAACCATTACAGTCAGAATTGTACTCCTGGCAGCAAGGGTCAGATTAAATGGCTAAAAAAAAAAAAAAAAATCACTTTTGATCTGCAAAAATTGGCCTCACTCCTAAGGAGGAATCGTTGTCTCTCATCTGTCCATCAAATATACATCCCTTTGAGACTCACCCAAGTGTAAAGGCAACATTGCAATCACGCCATACTGCAAAAATCCATACTCACTTTTATATTTCAGAAATTAGTTGGTGTATACATCCATTGCACCCAAAGAAAATGCCCATGAGAACAATAGAACTGGGCTCCACATTACTTTTAAAGACACAAAAAAAGCACATAATTTCTTGTATTTTTCACAAGGCCAGAAAAAAACAGTAGAAAGCAAAAAAGCTCACAGTGATGCTCAGAGGCAGGCTGCTGGAGGAAATTATCCCTTTGATTGGGCCTTTGATACAGTATTAAAGAAGCCAGGCTTGGCACACCACAAACCGTAGATCTAGTCTCATTAGCAGTCCGTGGACTTGCACCTCAGACTTGCTGCTCCTGTATGCTGCAACAAAGAGGAAGACAGAGGCAAAGGAGTCAAGATAAATAGTCACACTGCAGCAACAGCAATCCAAATGCTAAAGACGCGTTTGTGAGATATAGATGACAGGCTGGAAATGTAAAAGCCAGCTCTACATATGGCCTTTGTCAGAAGCTGTTACCAAAGAGAAAGCTCACAGTTCACACTGTAGAATAAAAATCCTTGTGCAGCATTTTGTGATCATGCAGAAGTATCATACGCTGTAAAAATAATAGCGTGCACAATAGAGTAAAACAAAGCTCATCATTGATACAAAGGCACAGTTGGTGACTGTCTTTTTTTGGGATTTCAGGAAGTGCATAAATAAGGGGGCTATAAATGAATCAAATCCAAAAGCACTCTTACAACAATGCGTTATGTTTTCCTTTTTCCCTAAATATGAATTAGCAAGCCATAAAAAGCAAAGAAAACACCACTGATGCACATGCTTTCATCTTACACATTAAAGGACACGGGGGCGCAATAAAAACAAGTCTACTTCCTGTTGGGGCACTGAGAAGGTTATGAGGGTCTCTCATCTTCAGCCCACGCCTTGTGATGTGTTGGACGTGCCGTGATGTCTGCATGCAAATCATCCCAAAGCATTCTTTTGAATTAGTGTTTTCCGAATATTGGCAGGCTGGGTACACCGACATTGATCGTTATTTACTTGCCATTGTAAACTTTTATCTCATAAACGCACTGGAATTTAAAGTCAGGATAAAATGGAAGCAGCAACAGATATTTTCTTCCGCAGTGTGACATATATTCAAGTGAAACAAATTACCAAAGGAGAAAAAAATGTAGAGCAGGGACTTGATTCTATCCATCGGGTGTTGATTGAGGAGGTGTGGGGTTTAAAGTGGAAGTGAAGCAGTCAGTCAAGTTTACATTATTTAGTAAAGTGATTTCCATTTTGATTAAAAAATATATAACAAACATGATTAATGTAACTATTTTAAAGAAAAAAGGTTGTTTTGTTATAGCTTTTGGAGCAAGGGCGCCGCCATCTTGCAGTACCACAGCGTGTGACGTCACGGGGTTGGTTCGCTCCGATGGCCAGTTATAGTAATATAAGCATTTCTTTACATTTTGAACACAGGAATGTTATTTTAACACACAAATTTGGTTTTCACCATTATTTGGATGAATATTCAACATCAAACTGTCTATCTAAGTTTTGATCGTGGTATCCCAAACATTAATTGTTTTCATAATGTGAGGCGCAACTTGATATAAACAAACAACGCTTCATACAATATCATTCATGTCGCATGTTATTGTTATTCAGACCATTCAGACATATGCATTACATTGACTGGTTCACCAGTTGTACACTGTAAACAATTTATCATGGGTCTTGTAATTTTCATAAAAAAAATTAAGGTGATAATTAAAAATAGTGTGTATATTTCATTAAAGAAATTGTGGTTCAGTGTTGTATAGAAAATATTGAGGACTTTTTACTAATAAAATCAAGAGATATGTTTTCCTCATTTTTTTAAAGGAAACTTAAGCAGTTTTGAGGCTTGAATTGAGGAACTGATTAAACTAAAAAAAATAAGGAAAGAAGGCTACCTATTTATTTTAAGAGAATTAGCTCAATTTTGCAGTTTTATTTTAGAGGTGATTGTTAGTTCCCAGCATGCTTTGCATATGGCTGGATATGGAGAGTCAATTTTGAAATTAAATGCTATTTTATGTGTTTTTGAGTGAAGGGAAACATCTATTAATGTTTAATGTTCAGTTATGTTTGCCATTTGAAAGAGTTTCTGTTACGTTGGAGTTTCCATTGTGCAGTGCAATCGTTACCATTGTGCAGAAGAGTAGAGCTTATGGATATGGATACTACTCCTATAAGGCATTAAGCTTTGTTCAATGAGCAGTAGCTTTGCTAGTGCAGTACTTTCTATTATTTCTCAAGTATTTTCCTACTTGAGCTGTATACAGTCTTTTAAATGTATAAAATAACTCAAAGTCAAATACAAAAAGGCCTCACTCAAAATTACAGACTTTTGAGAATCAACTTTAAATAAATGAGCATATTTCACTAATTATATTAAATTCATTGTGTTATAGATTAATTAATTTAGGAGATTTTACATGATTTAATCAGGTAGATTCCATAAAAAAAACAAGCCTTAAAAACTACTCAAAAATACTATGAGTAATATTGTTACCATATTTTTTTAAGTAGATAGCTCGTTCCATTTTTTACAGTGATGTACCATATTTTATGTTCACCTGCGAATACAATTAGCTTTCCTGCTGTTAACAGGCCGTAGTGTTTAACTAATCACCAATCTGAAATTGAGCTTTCTTTCACGCCTTCATCAGCAAATGCACACAAAAGCACATCGGAATGACAGTCTTGAGGAGTATCCACGTAAACGAGTATTGTTTCCGATCCGCACTTTACCCCAAACCAGCAGGTTCACGACTTCTCCAACCCCTAATACTGCTCGGTCCCATCTCCGTATCGACTCAAATGCATAGGCAATTGCACTTATTATGGACTCAACAGTGTTTTCAAGGTCATCTTGCTCCATTTCAAAACAAGCGTGTGTTCAAAATGTAAAGAAATGCTTATATTACTATAACTGGCCATCGGAGCTGCAAGATGGCGGCGCCCTTGCTCCAAAAGATATAACAAAACAACATTTTTCTTTAAAATGGTTACATTAATCATGTTTGTTATATATTTTTTTATGTTAAGTTATTTTCCTAAATAATGTAAACTCGACTGACTGCTTCATTTCCACTTTAAGGGGCCTAAATGATTAGTAAAGTCCAGCATACATCTCCAGAGAGAAGTCCATTTCATTGGAAGACTGATGATATTTTAATAAAAAATGACAAGTTTAAAAAAAAGTAAAAATTAAACAAGGATGAATCATTTACAATGATCAAAAACATGCATTCATAAAATGGAATTTTCTATTAACGAAATGAACATTCTGGCATTGTTAACAAAACGTCATGTCATTTTGTGACTATTTTCTCAAACTCAATGATTAAAATTCAAAAAATTGCAATGAATGTTTTTTAAGGTCCAAACGACTAAAACAGACCATAATCAAAAGTATCATACAAATGTATTCCAAGTTGATATTCACAGTAGCTCAACTTCACAACATAGAGAATTCTTTTGAGCCGGACATTTTCAGTGAATGAGTGCACAAAACTGAATTTGTTCATGAATCAGACTCCAGATCTACTCTATAACTGAATAACATAAAAGCTCTATGACCTCAGAAGACTTAGCACATATGGCCCACTTTTTTAACACTTATACAGTGCATTTGCTTCCTTTTTGAAGCTAAGAAATCTTAAAGTGTCAGCCCTCAGAATTTCACCTTTTACAACCCACCGAAGAAAAAGAAATTCAGATTTAGATCAACATGTGGGTGAGTAAATGACAGAATTTTTTGGTAGCTAAACCAATGCAGAACTACATAAGCAGTATATGTTACTTAAACTAAATACTTAGAGCCGGAAGAAGAGAGCCATGCCTTTTTTTGTTAGGTGAAAGGAGGTGCCTTTCCTCTGCTTGGCTCTTTCAGAGATGAGAGTAGGAGGAGGACACAGTGACTCCCTGCGCGAGCCGCATAAAAGACAGCTTACAGCCAAACCGGCCTTTGGAGGAGGCGCAGGATGAAAGAGGACTGAGTCTGACCAGGCCAGGGGGTGCAGACTCGCAGAGGGAGAGCGAAAGACAAGAGAGAAGGGCTCCGCTGCATGTAATTAAACATTCTTCGCCGGTTTTAAGCACAAGGGCTGAGACAGACGAGAGACCCCCTCCTTACGTCCCACACATACACATGCACTCTTCCAAACACAAACACACTCCCACAAAATGCACACTATGCCCCAACCAGCCGCAGTCCACCTGACAAGTGACAGCCCAATCTGATTAAATGCCAGAGGAGGAGGAGCCAGCCTGGCCTCCATGACAGGCCAAAAGTGATCACCATGGAGATACATAATTACAGCTGTCAACGCGTCCACCATCCCGCTGGCATCACCCTGATTGCTCTCAGCAATAATGATAGACAAAGCTTTGCATGCTCTCGCCCGCCTCAAAACACAATATAAGCATCCAGCTACCACGCAACGCACACATGAGCACACAACAGTGGCATTTTAATTAGTTTTTTTTAACCTACCTACTTTCTCTCTCTTTCCACACCACCTATACCCCCCTCCTTCACGTGGACAGGCCACAAGCGCAAGTGTTATTACATGAAGCTCCCGCTGTAGCATTAATTGAAGAAAGATATGGTGGGACAGAGGCGGTAGGGGGTAGAGCGCGTCCATTATCACTTGTGCCTTCAACAGGTCTCACGTTTGAAAACTGCAAATTGCAAAAACTTGCAAGGGCAAAATGTTTGACATTACTTGATCTGCAACCATATGGTGAAAACCTCCCTAAGAAGAAGAGAAGAAAATAAATGAATAAATATAGGAGGGGGAGGAAGGGTGGGAGAAGATGAGGGACAAACAAATCCAGTAAATAATTATTTAAATGGTGTAATTAAGGTTTTTTTTTTTTTACTTCAGAGGGGGGAATGTCAAGTGCTCTCTTCTTTTGGCCTCTCCTTTGTGGATGTCCTTGCCTCCTATGCTATATGTGACAGTGACAATAAACATACTAAAGATGTTAAAACTACCTCCTGCGGGACGCTTAGGGGCGAGACAAGTTCACGCTGGGTGTACACTCTTCTTTTTTTTCTTGCTGAAGGTTGATTTGAGTTTGTTTCTTTAATTAAGTTGGACTCACATACATATTGGGGAATTAGTTCATCCATTTAATTATTTTCCAGTGCAATTAACAAAGCTCTGTCACCTTATGGTTGCTCTCTTTGGAAGTGAATGTGACCTCAGGTGACAGAACGCATCAAGGCGCCTTTGCCTGTGCCCTTTAAAAACACCAACATTTGCAGAAAACAAAAGTGTCACATTTCTTTTGTCTCTACTTTAAAAATCATTGTCCAGTTATATTTAGAACTTAAGTATACTGTCTCTCAACATTTTCTTAAAGATATTCATTCTCTCCTTGATGTCCTTTAAAAACGTTGCATGTATCAGAGGTCATGAAAACATTGTTTCTTAAAAGATATTTTTCCTGGCAAACCTTTTACATTCTCTGAATCATCTGCTAATAAAAAAAATAATAAAGAACTGTAAAGGGGACAGTGTATGGAAAATTTTAGAGAAGGATGTTATTGCAGCTGCTCCCATGCTTGATGCTGAAATGTCTGCTATTAATTACAGATTTACTTACAGCTGCTTGATGGTTTAAAAGACAAGATAAAGGAGCAGGAAGGGACACCAGCCACTTCAGGCCTTGTTATCACAAAACTGGACTTTGTATCATGCTGTTTTGTTTATGAAGAAGGGTCTTTGTATTGTTGTGTGAAAGGAAAAACAAAATTGTTTTCCTTCCTCTAATATAATTTAGTGGCTATAGTTGAAATTCTTACAATCCACAAAACTGTAGACGTCCTAATAGTTCACCTTGATCTCATTAGCATACATAGGTGCATAATGTTTACAAATACGTTTTTGTACATTTGATATATGGCGAAACATATACATATTGATAGCATCTAAAGTGGAAAAGTATTTATACTTTAGAAATAAAAAAATATATAGATCCTTTATATTCATTTTTATACTACCCCATTCAAAACCTAACCGTTTCTCAACAATATAAAAAACATAATAGGCATATAAAATGTACAATTTTAGTTACAATACACTATTACAATAATATTTCTGATAGTTTTTTGATGAGAAGAATGTTCATTCATTTTAAAGTTTAGGATTGGGTAATCCTTTAAAAAGTGTTGAATACGGCATCAGAAATCACACAGAACAGAATTAAACAATTATAAAGCAAAACTAGGCGAATGCTGAAAAATGCTAAAAATTCTGTCATTTATTCACCTTCAAATTGTTCCAAACCTGTAGGAAGAAAAAGAAGAAATTCTAAAGAAATTGTCAATTGTTTGGTTGTACATCATCTACATAATCTAATCAACATAATCTACTTTTGTGAGAAAAAAAATCATACAGGTTTGAAACAAGTGGAGGGTGAGTAAATGATAGAATTTTCATTTTGGGGTGAACTATCCCTTCAAAAATTCAGTAAAATCAACCTATAAATTCTATTCATTCAATATTTCATAAACCTAAAATGATTTGTCTATATTTGCATGCCTATAAAAAGTTATTTTAGATGCTGTCAATGTATGTTTCGGAAACATACAAAAATGAATGTGTACAAATACGATTACTAATGATTACAAATTTCAACAGATAACTTAGAACTTATTGTATTAACATCCATCAGATGAGCTCAGGTAGGGTCTTGAAGACACACACAGGAAATGTTGCAATACATGGTTACCAGTCTGTGTGTCTTTGCGTGGTGCTGAGGGAGGTGGCAATGCCATTAACTAGCAGGTAGAACCCTGTGGCCCCTTGAGGCAGAGCTCCTGACAATCAGGGAACAGGGCCGGCACATTTGCAGGGATCCTGAGAGGAAGCAGAAAGCAAAGGAAACATTAACTGTTAAATAAAACACAGGAAGCAGGGTTAACTGCCACTCCTCAGAGCTAAAGCCATTGGCGGGGTCTATTTTTTGCCCAATTATCCTTGGTTAACAGGATTAATTACCACTACCGCTTTTCTTTTCGCTCCTTCTCAGTCAGCGACTAATAAATCTACAACTAGCTCTCACAGACTGGGAAGGCCATCATAATTAGCATAACAAGTCACAAAATCATTACAGGCCTAAATTGCTTACAGAGACAATCAACACAGGCCTACAGGATGTAGTATGGACGGTTTTTGGGGTGGGGGGGCTGTTTAATTGAATAAAAATGTTGTGTGGTGTGGTTCTAACAGCTAAACCACATGAGGAGGTGGGGCAAAGGGACTGATTGACACAGAGACTTCAGTCGTCAGCCACGCCTACTTCAGACATGAGTCTCCATTAGCAGCAGATGGAGAGTGTGTATGAGAAAGAGAGAAAACTGTGTGTGTGTGTGTGTGTGTGACCATTCATTCCCCTGCCAAATTATTTGTCATTTTACTCAAATACAAATGCTAGATTGCAGTTGTCATCTGTTCTCTTTCATTTCCAATGAAGCTTAAAAGTAATTGTGACATGAACAAAAGCCTTCTTAAAAATGAAATATGATATTTGCATAAATATTACAGTTTTTGTGGTACCAGTGATTTTGGTTCATTCATCCACATTGTGCTAATACTTTGTTCATATATGTCACTGCAGGTACAGTATAACATTAATTTGTATTAATAGATTTTTCTTACAAACCAAAGTGAATTCCACTGTTTGACATTGAGATCACTGTCAAAAAGCAGTCCAATTGACCTGAATTCATAATATTGCTTTGAATTTTAGCTAAAAAGCTGTACCAAAGTCATTTCTAAATGCAAATCAATACCACCATACTTCTTGGAAACTATAAATCATCCCATCCAGGCCTGCATGCGGTCTTAATATGGATGACTGGTTGGCAGTTCTGTTGCTACTGAATTCTGTAACTACTTCAAAGTGATCATTGGTCTCTTTGAGGCTTTTTCCATAAATCTCTTTGTTTTACACAGAGTTTTAGAGACAACCTTTCCTAGGCAGTGTCTGGGTGGTTTGATTCACTTCCACTTAAATCAACAATGCCCACTGGGACTTTCAAACACTTTAGTGTTGGTTTGTAGTCTTTTACGCATCTGAAATATGAGTTTGAAGGACAGTTATAAAAAAGAAGCCTAACATCTCAATTCTCATTTTATTCCAAAAAATGTGGCTTATTTTATGACACACAGGTAGACACAATCATGTTCCTGTTAGGGAAGTTGTACAAACCCAACAGCTCCTGCAACACAATAAATGTGAATATAACAATTTTTTTACAACAGCTCTATTAAAAGCATGTCTCTGTGTGTTTAGAACTAAAATAAATCACAGAAAATTGCAGAATTAGCGGGATAATTTAATAAAAATAAAACAAATTGTTAGAATATTTTTTTTGCCTCAAAATGTTTACTTTTTACAATGCCTATAATGAACTAAATTAATAAATCTTGTGACCTTAAGGGATGAATGCAAAAACTATAAATGGCTGCTTGATTACATTTTCCCCAGATGATTAATTAAACACTGAAAAATATTCAAGCTAATTTTATTCAAAAACATCTATTACTTTAGAAAACTATTGTCCTTCGCCATCAATTTATCTTTATTTCCTCTGACAATACTAATTATTATTTTTTATTAGGAAAGAGAATCCAAAGAATGTAGACAACGTTAGAAGAGAGAAGATAATAAATGGCAGAAAATGCTTTTAACTTTTCAGTATGTTGGGAGGGTTGCTTCTAATGGCACAGTGAACATAACGTCACATATGTACACCATTACAGCTGTCTGTTTGACAGCTTCCATCATCTTGTACAGACCAGCCCATGTTTGCCTATTAAACTTTATGGATCTATTAAGAGGCCAAATAAGCCAGTCACATGGCCATTAATTTCCCTCATAATATTTTCATAGTATATAAAATACGTTGAAACCTCATGAGGCCAAATGAGATCCAAAATTAAATAAATAAAAGCTTTTGAAAGTAATCAGCATGTTTGTTTTAACAGCTGTATTAATTGCTATGCCCAATTTAGATTTATTTTAAAATACTATAATATTCCCATTTCTCTATAATGTATGCATTTCACAAAGATTTAAACATATATTTTACTTTACACTCTGTAGTAGTTAAAAAGCTCCGTAACTCTTCAAATTCTGGAAGTTTTAAGGCATATTATGACGATGTTTTCTGAAATAGCTACTGCATCTGTGCTAAAACTCATGGTTCTTGCATAGATACATTCACGCGAGTCTGTTCATAGTCACAGAAAGCCGTGTCAGCCAGCGCTGGTATTCCTTTGGTGACAGACTGGCTGGTCTGTGGCCGAGCTGACTGCATGCGGCCTTGTGCCAAATCTAACACTATCGAGTCTGGGAGAGGACGCGGCGCAGCCAGCAGCTGCCAACCAGTTTAGCTCTAGCCTCCTCCATTCGCCTGCTTTCACTAACCTGTCCTGACAAGTAACCAGATTAGCGTAGTCTTCCATCAGTGCAGGGGAGCAGAAAGAACAGATGGATCTTCCTGTAACGCTCCCCCCTCGGCTCCAAGCTCAGCACCGCAGTGCTTAGCTCGCACAATGGCTGGGGCCCGGCCCCGTCGCAATCGATGTGCTATGAGTTAATTGTTGCTAACAGCTTTGCATAATGCTGTTCGGGGAATACCGATCTCCATCTTCATATTCCCCTATCCTCCCGTCTTCTCCCCACAAACCACGAACGCCTCACAAACCGGGAAAATTGGCAGACGCGTATAGCTGAACGCCCACTTCCGAGGGAGATCGGAGACCTGGACGATTAGGAAATGCTAGACAGTTTCAGATGATTGAATTACAGCCATGTATATACATTGCTTTTGTTTACACAACGCCACAACAATGACACACGTACAGCAAACGAAACACGGCAATGTCAAGGAAATAATTGAATGAATAATGTCAGAGGTGGAAAAATGGAGGAAAAGAGAGCAGACGGAGAAAACAAACGGCAATTTATAACACTTGTCATCTGCCGAGAAAAACTGAGCTCGTCTTTTTACAGTTTCTCTGGTATGTATCACTAAGTTTGCTCAAGTGAGCAGATGGGCGCGCTAATTAGCTCAGTTCATGCCGCAAGTTTGTTTATAAAGAGAGAATGGGAAGCAGACATTTTGACACATTTTATTAACATATCATACCTTAAAGCTCTGCCTCCTGATACCCAGAAGGCTTTTTAGTGTTTTCCATTTATGCATACACACACAAATACAGATGGCCCCCATCACCAAACATACATATGCACACACACACATATACATATATATATATATATATATATATATATATATATATATATATATATATGCACAGGCTGAACACAGGTCTAGCAGCTATAACCTTTAAAATGAAACATATATGTCCATGGCTGCATGCTATTTAAATTCTTGCATTTAGCCAGCAATTTTATTCTAAGTGACTTTGAGTACACTCAAATGTTCCCTGGGAGTCAAAACCTTTGTGTTGCTAGCGCTGTGCTCTACTACTTGTCACCTGACAATCCTTCCTCATTCTTTATGCGCACATGGAAGAGATGATGTCACCGGCAGAGAAGCGTAGAGGGAAGCATGGAGTGTGTCTCTCTGCAAGGCTGGGGGATTCCTGCATGCTGTCATATCTGTGTCACCCAGAATCCCTACTGCGTCTCTCTCACACACTCTTGCTCTGACCGGCCTGCTCTGACTAAACAGACGACATGTTTAGTACCATCTCACTCCTAGAGGTTTGCACACTAATTAGAGTTATAAAAACCATTTGAACATACTATGCTGTATTTTCAGATCTGATGTAAAAAAACAATTAAAATAATGTAGTGATATTATAAAAAAACAAAACAAGTGTGTACATAGACCAACAATGAAAAAAATATGGCAAAAGCACATACTGTGTGAAAGAATGATTGTAAAATAAATTGCTATGGACTGTAGCCCAGTGATGTTCAATGATATGGAAATAAAAAAATAAAAAAATATTACATAGTTCTTTGGAAGACTTGATTCTGATTGGTCAGTCGTGACATTCTGAGGTGTGTTATTCCTGTTATGCCATGGTAATATTGTTGAAGTGTTCGTCTTGTTGCAGAACGGTTGTTTTGCACTGTAATGGATTTAAAATAAAAGATGTTAAAACGCTTTCTTCTCAAATAGCATTTTATGTCCTTATCATTATTTATGGTGAAAAGCTACATAATTACTGATACAAATGTACACTATGCCTTAAACGTCCATCTTGTCTGAACATTGTCTAGGATAGGAACTGTTTTTCTTTGGCGAAGCTTTCCGTTTCCACATTGTGGCCCTGATCACCATGTCGGGGTTTATTCGGCGATAACAACCGGCTTTATGCACTTATCACTTGCATATCCAGTTCTAAAATTGACTTTTTGTAAAGTCTAATCAATGATTTACTTGCCTGGCACAATAATGTAATCATTTTGAATTATCTTAAGTCTGAGGATGTTCTCGGCTATTTGATTACAATTTGATTAATTAATTGCATATGAAATTAATTTGATTAAAATGTAATTGATGTAATAGATATTTCTTTATAATGTTGTTCTTTAAAAAGTAATTTTATGTGAATTAATTTTTTGTTAATCATCATTAGCGGGCTTGCTGCCTCCACTACAAACTGCTGCATTTGCTGGTCAGGTAGATTGTGTTCCTCTTACAGCCATGACACTGTAGTGCTGACCAATCACAGAGTAGCATCGTGATAATTGTGCTGAGAGAGGTGAAGTCAGGGTCGTAGGTATATATCAACCTGTTTCATCATCCTCTGTATTGAATTACACCCATGTTTCTTTGTTTAAGGATGAGGAAAGATTGAGTTTACTTGAATTGATTACAGGCTACTAAACAGCAGGTGCATTAAATCCCATTTCCAATTTCATATCATGAAAAATCTATTTTTGTTCTTGATATTTTATTTCAAAAGGGTTTATTGTAATATGAAAACACACTAACTTTCTGAACTGAACTGAACTTAGCAAACAGAAATGACCATGTCAATGATTCTGATTTACTGTTTAGCAACTTGTAGTAAAGTAATTCAAAGGAAGTGGTATACACTCTTAAAAATAAAGGTGCTTCACGATGCCATAGAAGAACCTTTTTGTCTAAATGGTTCCAAAAAGAACCTTTAACATCTGAAGATCCTTTCTGTTTCACAAAAGGTTCTTTGTGGCAAATAAGGTTCTTCAGATTATAAAAAAGTCAGAAAGAGATGGTTGTTGAAAGAACCTTTGACTGAATGGTTCTTTCTGAAACCAAAAATGGTTCTTCTATGGCATCGCTTGAAGAACCTTTTGAAGCTCCTTTATTTTTAGTGTAGTAACTTGTAAGCATTGGTACTTGTTTTACATGCGCATAGTACGTTTACACAGGGGATTTGAAGTAAAAGGCCTGTTTGATTAGAGATGACCTCAGGAAAAAATATTAAATAATGTGATAAAAAAATGATATGCCTTGTTCCCTTTAAAGCATGAGTATTGATTATTTCCCAAAAATATAAGGAAAAAAAAATTCTAAATGTGACATGCTACACCTCTGCTAAACAAGATGCGACATGCTACGCCTCTGCCAAACATGATGTAACTACATGTAATGTCAATGTTGCTGAGGAGGAAAGCCAAGGTTTTCCAACAACAGTTAAAAATTGTACTGCCACAAAATTTTTATATTTAAAAATATACAGCTGAGATTTTTGTAAAAGCCAAAAAGCCAGGTTATTTATCCTGATACAATCTAAATGCTGGTATTAGTGGGAAATGCCATGTGTGATAAAAACATTTATTTTTATTTTATGGTTACTCTATGATTATGACTCTAATTATGAACAATCATATTAACATAATCTCAATATTCTGTGTACATGAGATCAATCACAATCACAGTAATGCATTAATTACATTATAATGGTGAATGTCAATGTCAACTATTGGTTGTTTAAAATACTTTAGTTTCCTCAAAGTGTTAACAGTGGAAAATAAAAGGTTCTGCAAGGTTTCGATATCAGTAACTCATGTCTGCATTGCATCCGAACACATCAATAAACATCAGACTGAATATTACTGAAAAGCCATCTGCTTTCCTAACACTTAATATATCACAACATGCTCGCATTTTAAGCAAATGTTCGCTTTAGTGTAATTGACATTTTGAGTTATTACAAAAATGTTTAAATGAAACCTACAAGGCTTCATTGACCACTTCCCTTGCCTTTTTGTTTCTTTTCATTCCTTATTTCTAGTCTTTCTTTCACTCAGTAAGTCAGAGCTATTCAGGAGAAGAAATTATCAAAATGGCCATATTAAAATTAACAGCAAAGATTTATTGACTATATCTCAGCTGCTCATGAACAGTTTGGAAGAAAATGAAATCACAGGGTTTGAAATTCGCAAGACTATGTCAAGGAACAATGACATGTTCTTGTCAAATTGCAATGACACAGACTTGAATAAGGCAAACTGTGATCATTGCCATGGTTACAGGGCAGGGTGGGTGTAAGAGATATGCTTTGTGCACTATTGTAGTTTTGGTTTTGAGAGCAACAACTGTGAAGGTTTTAAAATGGTAATTGAATGGATAATTAAAACGAGGACAAAAAATGTAAAAATCTGAATATGAAACATTTTACCTCCCTTCTTAGTGACATGACATACAGCCAAGTATGGTGACCCATACTCGGAATTTGTGCTCTGCATTTGACCCATCCAAAGTGCACACACACAGCAGTGAACACACACACCGTGAACACACACCCGGAGCAGTGGGCAGCCATTTATGCTGCGGCGCCCGGGGAGCAGTTGGGGGTTCGGTAGTCTCAGCCTCAGACGTCACGCCCACGGAACGTTGGCTAAACGGCTGATGCATATGGCACACTTTTCTGGAAACACTTCAGGAATGTCGAAGTCGTCATCTGACTGGTTGAATTAAACCGGATTTCTGGGAGACGCGAGTGTCGCGTTTATTTTCGGCCCGCCAGGAAACAAATATGCCGTGACGCCAATCCCCCTCACGAAAGAAGAAAGCCGTCGTGTTTACAAATGTGACGACGAACGTTTATCAGGGTCAACTAAACGCTGAATTTTCAAAAGTATGTGAAATATTTAAAGTTCGCGGCATAGAATCTTTAAAATACATCCGAGAGTTTCACACACCGGTCTGTTATTATGGCGACATTTCCACGCACCGAAACGTAACGCTGAACGAAACAAACTATGATTGGTTGTTTGACATGTCGGTCAAACGGCCTCATGGGCGGGCCTTGGCCAATGAAACCTGCCATCTATTCCAGACCTTCAGCCGTCAGTCTGAAGGTCTGGCTACGCGAGACTAGGGGTTCGGTGCCTTGTTCAAGGGCACCTCAGTCGTGGTATTGAGGGTGGAGAGAGCGCTGTACATTCACTCCCCCCACCGACAATTCCTGCCGGCCCGAGACTCGAACTCACAACCTTTCGATTACGAGTCCGACTCTCTAACCATTAGGCCACAACTTCCCACTGACACCGCAACTTGACGCTGACGTGGAGCCTGAGTCTGTGTTTTGATCTTGCCAAGCTGCCTTTATCTTTTTTTCCCCAATACATTTAAAAAAACAATTCCACACATTAAATTTTACATGAACTGTTACAGGGCCCTTGGTTGAGTTCAAACTGTTGAAGATTATAAATGCAGTCATATCTGTGGTGAGTCATGTCTTCATGTTTCAGCTGGTCATTTGCTTTGAGTGCAACAAGTTTAGTAAGTTTTCTTCTTACAGCAGGGAAGGCTTCACATGATGTGATTACAGCTTGGATGATGGCGAAGATTAAAGATTTAGAGGCACGTATCTAAACGTTAGTGGAGTTTAATGAGATATAGAAGTTTAGAGAGTCGTTAGATGTTGTGTCGGATGTGATTAGTGTAGCGAATCATTTACAATGCTTGATTCTGCCATCAGAGCCTCCGCAGCAAGACTTCACCAGCCTGAGATAACAAAAGAAAACTTAAAAAACAACGTCTTCACTGGCCTCATCCCCATAAAACTACCTTGTCATGCACTTTACTGTTGTAACACTAAAGGTGCAGTCACATTAACAAATATTCAAAGGCAAAAAAAATAAAAATAAGTGTAGGGGAATCCCAATCATGTATATTCCTACTCAATGACTGGAACAGAAAATGTGACCACACTTCAAAGCTTTATTAACTTTCTATCAGATCTATCTCCAAAGCTCAGTGTATAAACAAGTACAAACATGGGTTTAACCTTTTCTATCATTGTATTAAATTAAAGAGAAAAGCCATGCACCATGATTCAAGACAATTCTGAAAAACTGGCACAGAAAAAACTAAATGTATAAAAAGATAGTGTTTAAAATTACAAGCAGGATCTGAAATATAGCAGGTCTGCATATTTTAAACTTAAGCTGAAATAGATAGTAATAGCTCCATGAATTTGAAAGATACAACTGATAATTAAAAATAAAAAACTAGCTATATACAACCACGTCAAAGTATCTCATATCACACCCCAAGAGAAATTTGAACTGTTATCCACACTTTTTTCAGTGAATGTGTGTAAATTCTGATTTATGCACTACAGGTAAAACATTTTTTTTTAAAAATCTAGAAAAATAAACAGTACCTAGAAAAATAGACAAGTGCAATAGACAGTAAAACGATTTGCACTACAATTCAGTGTGTAAAATTATAAATATCTGTTTCCAATATCAGACAGCATTACAGAATGTTTTAGTGCAGCTAAAATAACTAGAAGCAGATGTCTTGCACACTCCAGTTAAAGAAGGCTGTGTCTGCTCTTACATTAAAAATTAGTTGGTTAGGACAAGATGAGCTTGCAAAATACATAACAGCAATGTAAACATGTATGCTAGACCCCTATACCCACTAGACATAAACTGCCCTGCAGTGCCCTCACACAAACCAATCATATGACTTCAGAATACAGCAGCCGCTACAAATGTCTCCATAAAGGTTCAGTTGGTTCAAAACGCAGCCAGAGTTCAAAAATCAAGACCGTATCAACCCTATTTTATCCAACGCTGACTATGTGTTCTGTATTGATTATGAAATACTGCCTCTTCCATATTAGGCTCAAAGTAATCTAGCTCCTCAGTACTCTCAATCTCAGGATTTTAAATTCTAGACTATAAAAGGAAAGTGATTACGGAAAGCTTTAAATGGAAATCTCTGTCGCTCCACTCACATAGACTGTTACTGCAGGATACCCATTGTGAGGTTCACTAGATCCTGTGCTAGATCCAGCCCCATATCCCATCTCATCTCATCTGTGCTGTGAAGCCATCCCTACTGCCAGCTACAGTCTATAAAGAGACACAGAGGAACCCTTCACTGACTGCTGACATGAATTTACTTCTGCCATCAAAGTTTGTTTTCATTTCGGTTGATCAATAAAACCTATGCTCATGTTTCCTTAAGAGAAAATAAATCCAAAAAAGTGTAAACAAGTCAAAACAGTTAAATATTTTACAAGTTTAAGACAGAATATTTTTTGAAACAATCAATAAAACTCTGGAAAAGAGAAAAGGGTTTTGAAAGGTTATTGGTTATCATTTTATATTCTTAGTTTGATGAAAGTGGTATCTTACAGTATTTCAGTGTTAGGGGGTAACCTAGCAGTAAATTGTTCCAGCAGAGTAACACTAGTTTAGCTGTTTTCAAAACAGTGTTTTTACAGTAGAAATACACACAGCGCAGTGTGTCAAAAAAAATTACACAACCAAATACTCTACCGCAACAATCAATCACTATCTTATTATGTCCTCGTTCTCCCTCTCTCATATTTAGCGCTAGCTAGCGCAACAATTCAATGTGGTTTTCCGTTCACATAACGGTCTTTGGAGCACTGTAGGCCTTTTTGAAACTATCTATTATGCTGACTGCCAATACATATTTGTGACTTGCATATATAAATTAATTTACTTGTATTAATCATATTTAATTGTATTAGTGCATTTACACTACCGTTCAAAAGTTTGGGGTCGGCATTATGTTTTTAATGATTTTGAAAGATGACTCATGTCTGTTAATGCTGCATTTACTTGATTAAAAAAATACTGTAAAAATAATCTGTGAAATATTATTACAATTTAAAACAACTATTTTCTATTTTATTATATATTTATTATATTTCTATTTTCAACATGCATTACTCCAGTCTTCCAGTGTCACATGATCCTTCAGAAATCATTTTAATATGCTGATTTGGTAATCAGGAAACATGTTTTATTATCACAGTTGAAAACAGTGCTGCTTAATGTTTCTGCTGAAACAGCAATACATTTTTCAAGATTATTTATGGAAAGTTCAAAAGAACAGCATTTTTGTAACAGTGTAAATTACTTTACTGGCACTTTAATACATCCCTATCTAAAAAAAAAAAAAAGTATAATTTTTTTTTCAAAAAGAAAAAATACTGTACACAAACTTTTAAATGGTAGACTACATTTGTAATATAATAAAAATAATTAATAAAAAAAAAATATATATATATATATATATATATACTGGTCTGATTGTTAAAATAAATATGACAATGTAGAGTAACTATGTTCAATTACTCCAATTCAAGTAACCTGAAAATAGCTTCCTCAACACTGCAGTATTTAATTACATTATGCGTGAAAGCAGATCTGTTAAGTCGAACATTATAAACCAGATGTACATGATCTCTCTGCATCGTCTCTTTCTGTACACCTACCTAGAGCGAGTCGGACATTCCTCTGGCGGAACAAGAGAGACTAAAAAAAGGAGAGGAAGAGAGGGCTGGGGAGAGGCCAGCCATACCAACCCTGCAGGCATGGCACTGGTCCAAACCCTACACTGCTTAAGTGTGAACCCGGGGGAGGCTGCTGGGGGTGCAGAAACCCACATTTCCAGTCGTCCCTTTACGTGCCAAAGCTATCTCACAAATATGATTACATATTCCCTCTTCCAACCACCATTATGGATTACATTAGATCTTAAATGGGCCAAATGCACACTACACTTGAAAAATACTGAAACACACACACACACACACGCACACTCATTCAGGGCTCTTTAGCGTACCCCTGCTGTGCCCCTCCCCTTCAAAGCTAGAGGGGATTCACATGAACCAAAAATGCTGATCCTTCACAAAAGCACTGGGCAGAGGGAAAGGTCATCCACAACAGGCCAGGAAAATGCATGCCATCCTGGCTTTCCCTCTAATACCTTAAAACCCCCTCACATTCCGGCCTAACCTACCTTTCCTCTAATGTACAGATTCTTCCATGTGAGATTGCTGGTTTTCTGGACATCAACCAATAGAAGCGCAGAATGCGTGTTATCAGTGCCCTTCAGGCGATGCCACTTTGAGGAGTGTGTGACCAAGCGCTTGGGATGACGAGCTAAGCCGTTAACCACACCTTTGACCACTGCCGCTCCCCACGAGTCAACGGTACAGCCGAGATGGCTGATAATGTTTTCACAGGGAAAATCTAAACACAAAATACAACAAAAGAACATGTTTAGAGAGTATTCATACATGTCACAGCTTTTGGCCTATCATTGCCCTCACGGATATCTGGTACAAACAACACACACTATATACATATATGTGTGTGTGTGTGTGTGTGTGTGTGTATATATATATATATATATATATACATACACACACACACACATAGAACCAGTCTAGTTTGCGGAGTCTTGGCCTATTTATTGCATATTTTTCACAATCCATAAAGTAAGTTCTTGAGGCCAAATCAACCTCTTAGCAAACCAAACTCTAATTCAAAACATACATACAAGAACAATAAAGTGGTATCTCAATACAGTCATTACGCTAATAAGCCATAAAATACACTCATGAGGACCATGCTAGGATGAACGGATAGATAGCAAATCTACACTAACAATAATGCTATAAAGATATGCAAAGTCTATGGCATAAACATAAATAAATATAAACAACATTACAAACTGGCATATGTAAGGTGCATGCAAATTCAAACAAATACAAAGACGAATAAATAAAGTGGCAGAGTGTGGTAGTAGTGATGATATCATGATTCATGTGGTAACGTTACTTTGATGTAACGTTAGGCTAACGTTACATCAAAGCACCCCATGAAGCCTATACCACACTGACTGACTACGAATATACTGATATTACATGCTCCAAGTGTATGTCGAGAAAACATTATGATACCATGGACGTTTTGAACATTTAGCATTTGTTGTGTTTACCTGCAGTAGTGACGCAGCACGTGCACCAGTGGTGAACTTAAAACCATATACCATATACCAAACAACACAGGTTTGGTTTCCATTATTCCATTAAATATTTCGTTTTCTCAAGCTCTCTTTTTGTTCTTTGTGTCCTAAAGTGCAGCATTTTTGTTTTATGTAATGAGAACCCGCTCGAAAACATTCAGCACATAAATGTGTTGTCTTATACAGACTGAACTGCGAACCGACTCAGACTGTAATGCTAACCCATTTGATTGATTCAGAAGAACCGACTCAAAAGAGTGATTCATTGGGGAATCGACATTGCTTCGAATTCTAAACATCCGACGTAAAATGAGACACGCGACATGATTCACTGCACGAGTGAGCTGATCCAAATGATTCAGATTGAATTGAGAACCGATTTATTTATTTATTTATACAAATATGCTTGGGTTTTTCCTGTAAATCATATTCTTCTATAAAGGACAAAATATGTATTGCATTTTTCTTTTTCATCGCTTTGTATAAGAAATAAACTCATTATAAAATGCACAAAACGTTGGTTTCGCTTTCAAGTAGCCTACTTAGATTTGTGTATATTAAATTTTCCCAGCAGAAGTAGGCTATGTTGTTATTGTTCATTACTGCGAACCGATTCTTTGAAAAGATCCGACTAAACAATGATTCATCTGCGAATAACGCGATTTATATTTTAAACAGACTACTTGGTTCGTGTTCAGTGCAATTTTGTCAGAGAAAATGTTTCTCAGGTCCATATAACTTTATTTCCCGAGTCGTGCGAAAACATGTGTAACCTTTTAAAGCTGTATGTGGTTCAGGTGTACAGTTTGTTCCACACATACAGAAATTGGATTGTAAACTGCCTCCCCGGCCTAGCTGATGTGTTGCTCAGTCCTGATGGTGAATAATATCACATTTAAATGTTTTCGTTTAAGGACATTTCTATTCACTTTTGGATAATAACTTTGGTGGTAGCCATTTTATGCGCTCACATCCAAATATTTGATTTTTTGTTTTACACACATACAGATATAAAATACAGAGGCATGCGATTTTATCCTGCCCTCTAACTCAGATCCAGCCCAAAGAAAAGACTTTACAAACGTGTGTTAATAATCTCTGCAGAAACAACATTTCACATCATGTGTGAAAGCCGCATCGTCCCAGGCTGGGGCTTTGGAAAAATAAATCAATAAAAAACAAAATAAAGGAGGAACAGAGGGTAGAGAATGAGAAAGTGAGAAAGAGAGAGGTGTAGAAGAGAGAGAGAAAATGGACGGACCGCTGTTCTACAAATATTTGGAGATGTGGTGCTGTTTTCATTGCTGACATCAACATAAATTTGTGCAACGGGGCCCAAGATGCTCAGCAGGTGTCACTTTCTGTGAAAGGAGTAGAAAGAGAAGTAGAAGGTGGGAAAGGTTTTGAGGGTGGGAATGGAATGAGAGAGGTGGAAGACAATGACCTTTGCCCTTCTAAACTGTGCTTTCTCTCCCTCAGAGAAGTGTGGTCATCAGCGCTCAACCCTCGGCCTTTACCACCTCACACCGCAGTGCTTTCCTTCTGTAGCCATCTCATCTGCCAAACCTAGAAGCTCCACTCAATCCACAGTCCTGACCACAACACACACACAAACAGGCAGAAAGAAAAGGAAAACACACACACAAACTCCACAGGCGGCAGTGGTTCTCTTTCTAAGAGGCTCTAGCAATACATTCAAATCATCAAAAAAAAAAAAAAAAAAACATAAATCACTATTAATGGCATCAAGTGCTGCATTTAAAGAGAACATTTCTTTACCTGGTGAACAGACGTGGCACATATTAATTTGTGAGAAACAGGTTGTGTCAGTTTTAATATGCACTGTATACTGTGTGTGTGTGTGTGTGTGTGTGTGTGTGTGTGTGTGTGTGTGTGTGTGTGTGTGTGTGTATATACTGTATAGATAGATCACAAATCATTCTAATATGCTACTTTGCTGACCAAGAAACATTTCTTATTAATAATCCATGGTACATTATTTTCAGGATTCTTTGATGAATGAAAAGTTCAAAAGAACAACATTTCTATTTGAAATACAAACTCTTTTGTCACATTATAAATATCTTATTTAATGCATCCTTGCTGAATAAAAATGTTAATTTCTTTAAATAAATAAATGAATTAATTAATTAATTATGCTGATCCCAAACCTTTTATTGGTAGTATAAAAATCACAAACTTATGAAACACTTTTTGTACAAAAAAAATAAAAATAAAAATTGTGGCATAGGTGTGACTTTTGATATTTCACAACTTTTTTAATGTAACATCATGATAAAACCGGCAACATGTATGGCAGTCTGGTTAGGTTTGTTTCCCGCCATAAACTAAGTCCAGATACAGAATATCTCCCAGCATTTGGAGTATCGACCAGACCTGTTGATTCATTGTTTCTAACATTGCTTCCACACACATTATTTATTCAGCCATCTTGTCCAAGTCCCTGGACACTTCCTGGGTCAGGACTTCCTGGGCAGCAGTAGCTGAGTCAGCGGCCAATCAGACAGCCCCACTGGGGCTTGCCGTGTCCAGAGGTATGCTTCCTGTTTTTGTCAGTGCTTGTCAGGAGCCACCTGGCCAGTGCCGACCAAAGAGGGTCAGTTTGCTCGGGGGTCCGTCCCTGAAGGGAGTTCAGGGGGTCAGGGAGCGGGAAAAAGCGACCCAGAATGACACACAGCGTAGCCGCGATGCCACACATGAAGCGTGACCTGTTTAGCTACAGCATAGCGAAGGCAGCGAGGCTTAATCCAGTTAGTTCCAACAATCTCTGGGTCACCTATACAATGACAATTGATATACACAATTTAGGCCCACTGGATCTTTAGTAAACCGCGCACATGCTCAAAATAGTCCTGCATGGAAACAAATCCGGCCTCCGTTCACAGCTGCATCAGTCAATCACTCACAAAGCCACGATTTCACCGCATAAAAGATCATTGTGCAAAAGTGCAAGAGCAATGGTGCAGTAAATAACACAGCAATTAGCACAGGTTGCGGCAGTGGTTAATAACCGTTCTGGCTCTGGGTCATGCCTGCTCCTCTGTGCAAGTGCAGAATGGAGGTTCGGGTTCCTGCTGCCCACAGCAGTCTGGACCTTTCCACTTCACCTCCTCCTAAAAGATGCCCCACAATGGCCTCCGGCTCTAATGAGTTGGCTTTTTGCGTGGACTCTAGCATGGCGAACAGGTGCGACTGGGACTGGAGGCATGGGGAGAATGGGAAGAGGTCTCTGTTTGTCCCTCCAGTGTCTGCCAGATAAACAGACCGACCAGCAGAGCAACCTTAAATTCTTTCAGGGAATAGGTGAAAGACTCTGCAGCTGGAGGACTTGAATGGACCCTGCCACACTCCACCAAACTCTCTAATGAGCAAAAGCTTGGCACAGGCTATTCGAAAGGACAAAACAAAAAGCCACTGTGGAGCTAAAATGAGAAAGGAAGAAAGACATACCACATGGGTCATTATAGGGACATTCTGAAGGACGAAGACATTGGGATGGGTAGTTCAGGATGTATGGATGCCAACACGGCTTGGCGTAAATTAAAAAGCTTTTCTGGGAGAAAAGACTGTTCCTGCTCACTCAACCACTGAGAAGCATCATGTGAGTCTGAACCAAGTCAAGAGACAATGGACATCAGTGAATAGATAGGGTGCTTATTTTCGATGAACGCTAATGCAATTTAAATGAGTGTGTGTTGGAGTAGCAGACATGACAGGGTGCTCATTGTGTCTCTTTAATAGTTGTGGGTGGCGGAAGCTTTAAAATAATGCAATTAAACACTGACCTCTTGGATGCGCTAACACACCAATCTGGGTAGGCCTTGTCAATCAAGTGTGACAAGAGAGCGTTCATAGTTGCATTCTGAGTTTTAAATGGAATTTCAATTAAAGGAAAACACCAAAGTATCCATAGTACTCAGGGGCTACATTCCATGTCTTCTCCCACATGGCAAATAAATAAATGAAGAATTAAATAATATATTTATACTACCTCTCAAATGTTTAGGACTGATAAGATGTTGTAATGCTTTTAAAGATGTCATTTATGCTCACCAATGCTGTATTTATTTGATTTAAAATACAATAAAAACAGTAATATTGTGAAATGTTATTGCATTTTAAAATAAAATGTTTCCTTTTTATATTTTAAAATGCAACTTATTCTTGTGATGGCAAAGCTGAATTTTCAGCAGTCCTTACTCCAGTCTTCACATAAGATCCTTCACATGATCCTTCACAAATCATTCATGCTGATTTGGTGCTAGAGTAATCTTTATTATTATTATCAAAGTAAAAAAGTTTTTACTGTCACTTGAATTTAATGCATCCTTGCTGAATACAAGTATTCTTAAATCTTGATGACCACCAACTTGTCAATGTTAATGTATATTTCAATACATTTTTACAAATCATTTTGCTAATTCAGATTTAAACATATATTAGCTTGTTTTTTATTTCTCTCTATTGTCAAAAACATCGTAAAAATACATTTTTAGATATATTCTCTTGCTCCTTGAAATACATTTTGACCTTTGAAGGTCAAATACAGGTAAATATGTAAGAGAAGCTAAAGGACAATTTACACCGTTTAAATCATACACAGGCTTTATTTGACACCTCCTAGACTCAATAGAATGGGTTTGACAAATAATAATGTTTGTTGGAAATGTCAAAAGGACAAAGTCACTTTTATTCATTGTATCTGGAATTGTCCACTTATTCAGCCTTTATGGCACCAAACTTAAAAATTTTGAGCAAATGGCTTGGAACAACAATACCATAATCACCAAGGTTGTGTCTATTGGGAGACAGGGAGCAGATGCCAAATATTACAAAGGGAGAGTTCGCAGTGATCATGGTGGGGGTCTCTGTGATGGCTAGAGTCATCTTGAAACACTGGAAAACTCCCAAAACCCCAGAGCTAAAAGAATGGGTCAACATAATGACTAAAACAGCTTCGTACGAATATTTGCTTTATAAACTACATAATAAGAACAAAGCGGTATCTGTGCGCATTCCGGTTTGGGAAGAGTTTTGGTCTTATGTGACGCTGTCTTTCCATGTGACACAATCATTTGGATTTTTTCATTATTTTCATTTATTTATTTTATTATAAGTGTTAATTTCAGCCACTGTATATATTCTGGCCTTACATGCAGTATTTGTATAAATCTGTAATATGTTTGGTTTGATATTGTCATGTACCGGATGAAAACAATAAAAACTTGAATTCCAAAAAAATATATATTTCCTAAGCTGCAGTTTCAGTTCTACATGTATCAAAATACAGCAAATCAACAGGCAGTAAATAAACTTTCTTTTTAAACTGATTTATTTTGTTAAACTCACACAACTAGTGTTATATTAAACAGCAGTCAGGAAATAAAGTCTTCCAATATATATAGGTTATATATATATATACTGTATATATATATATTATTATTATTATTTGTCCATTGTTGCAGCCAGGTGCAGGTGGAACTGAGGGAATATTTCTCTCCACAAAGACCTCCAGAGCAGCAATGAAGACTAAACAGTGCATTAGCATTATGCTAACATAGCCCAGGATTAAGGAACATGAAAGGCAGCAAAGCCTTGGTAAGATGGTCTTCAGCAGTCGGCAGCTGGAGAAATCGATGTGAGAAGCACAAGCAAGGCACATCTACTTGAGTCACTCCAACAGGAAAAAGAACAGCTCTGGGCCACACAGAAAGAGAACATCCCTCTTCTTAAAACACTGTATTGTAACACCAACACAACATAACTGCTGGCTTGGAAGAAACTCCAAAAAGTGCTAATAGTTCTGCCTCTGATTACTCAAAACAAAGAATCAGCTTACAGTGATTGGCTACCTTTCAATCTTTCTTTAAGTATTTCTTAATTTTTGGATGCTCTCAACACTTTCTTCACTCCACTTTAAATCAATCCTCTGCAGGAGATTCCTGCTCAGCTTTTGTAGAGAAAGAATTGAAAACACCCACTTATTTCTGCATATATTTATTTTATTAAATTGTGTTTATTTGCATACTGAGATAAAATATATATATTTTTTTATTTCAGTGATGTGAAAGTGTTTTCTCACATTTATGTCATCAAAAAAAAAAAAAAGAAAAAAAAAAGATGAGTGTTTTCTGTTACAGCTGCATGGCCTGGGTGCACTATTGAGACAAGTGCACGGCTTATGAATGTGGATCACCCACTGACACGCCTACAGCACCAAACATTCCTGCACCTTCCTGCCCGGCTAAACAAAATAAATCAATCATGTTAAAAACCCACACAGAAAAAGCCATGTCAACACTAGGCCTGATGTAGGTTGGATCATAATTTTTAAGTAGATTTTCATGTTACATCCTTGGCCATTACAACAGAACACAAATACAGTGGTGAGCTTTGATCACAGCATGGTGAAAAATTTATGAAGAACAAGATGGCTGAGGGAGACCAGATCGAGGTATCAGTAGGCAGGACAGAAGGTTCTTGGATGTGCGCAAAAACGTGCCGTCACACTCGTCTTCTGCCAAGAGAGACGAAGGGCTCCCAACAAGCCTTCAAATCACAAGCTGTAGAAATAAGACATTTGAGACAATAAATACCTTAACACAATGTGGACATTAGAAACCTGGCTCACTTCATATCTAAATCAACTCCATGTGGAGATCCTCTGAAATGAAGAGGAAAAGTAGTTAGGTTATTACAATTCAGAAAATTCATTGTTTATTTTATATATTTGTATTATTTGCTTATCTATTTTGCATTCCTTGGAAATAAAAATTAATATCGGGAATGAAACTGTTATACACTTACAATAAAGTTTGCGGTTTGGGTCGGACTAAAACAAACAAGGAAAAAAAAAACCTGGAGGTTATTGGAGATTTTGAGTTGATGAGCAGCCCTCATGCATTCAGTTCCACTTGGTTCCACACAGATAAGACAGGAATTTTAACACACTCAAGCGTGGGCTAATTAAAACCCCACACTCTGTGTTGCCAGAACAGGAATCAATATGCTTATTTAATTAATCTATACATCACACAAGTGCACACAAGATCAGCCCCAAACCAGATCACTTGGCTCAAGAAAAAAAAAAACAGAAACAGAAAAAAGACAAACATACTTGGCTCTCCAATTGTGCTTGACGATAACATTGAATGTTTGAAAGCACTAAAAGTTTGCTCCTCGAGGGCTTACAAAGTCAATTACATACAGAAACACACTGTATGCTGCGCATGCAATAGTCACAAACATGGGCCCTTTTCACTAATTGAATCGAGTTCAATGGCTTTAACAAAAGAATCTCATTATCTAGACTTCTCCAAATGCTCTGCCCTCTGGAACTCTTTCACACTTTCAGGCTGCTCTGAAAACTCGGCTTCATAAAGCAGGTCCCAGGCCTGTGAGAAGTGCTAATTTGTAAACGTGTCTGTGAAAGAGAACAGAAGGTTATTAATAATTCCCTTGACCTTGTTCGAATCAGATATCACAATGAAGGGTAATGTTCAATAATTGATTTACTCAGGCTCAGTTGTCTCTTTAAGAATGATGATTTTTAAACGTGCTGACACTTTTACTCTAGCCGAAGGAAACGGTATTATTACTGGATACTGGCAAAGACCGGTTGAGATTTAAAACCGAATGTGGGCTTACTTTTCTTGAGGCCTGGATTTTATATTCAAAAGCACCATTTCTGGCAAATTGCACTGAAACCCCTGGAGGGGTCTTGAGGGGGTGTTCTAAATTTTGTGTCATTTAAAATTAAAAATGTTTCAGTTATATATAAAACATAGAAAACATCACAAGCTGATGTGCTAATGAACTTTAGACAAAACTGCAGCAATGATTTAGACTGGATCTCTTCATCTGCTATAGAGGGTTCCTTGGCAAATGACGAGATGCTCATGTTTTGTCCTTAAAATGAAATTCATAAATACAACAACACCTACAAAAATGTCCAGATACAACTGTCCTGAGATAATGAAGAAAAAGGGCAATATAAAGACAGAAATTCTTGAAAAGAAAAGCTTACTTATTAACAATAATAATAAATAATTTATATTAAAATATTAGAAAGGTAATGTAAGATAAGATGTAAAATGTCATGTGGAGAGACTCTCCCAATTTTTTTTTAAATATTTTATTAAAAATAGTTTCTATATTCATAAATAAAATATACTAAATCTATTAAACGTATATATTATATACTAACTTATATATTAAAAAATAACTTACGTTATTTTTGTTCGGAAATAATGATTAAGATTACACATACATTTGTTTGTGAAAAGATGTTTTTGCACATCAAGACTTTTTTCTGGTTTTTCATACCACATGAGACCAATAAGAAAAGAAAACATTTCTAAGTGTTTCCAATTATTTTTTTTGATTCTGTTAAAAGATTTTTCCTCATATGTCACTGACCCTCTTTCATCGGTTTTGACCTCAAACGAGGGTCTCGACCGCGTCGTTGCTCTCTCTTACGCTGTGACTACATTTCACTCCCCTTTGACTTTATCAATTCAATCTTCTTCTGTTATCTAACCCTCGTTTCTTTTATTTCTCCTTTTGTTTTTAGCCTCAAAATCCAATTAGGCTTCATCTGAAACACCAGCAGTGTGGGAACTTTATCCATTCATGAGGGGAGATAACTAAACTAATTAAGCCTAGGTTCCTCTCTGAAGCTCGCTTGAATGTGCAAATTAAAAATGCAGACACAGCCTAGATTGGATTAGATAGGCCATGTAAATAGGGGGAGGACTTTATCTTTAAATGCCACTAAATTGTTTTCTGCTCCCTCTCTCGGCACCCGTTTTTTACACCTCCCGCTCACAGACACTTTTAATGACGCCACGGCACAGGGAGGGAGGGGAGAGGGGGCAGAAACAGTGAGAGATCTGGAAAGCGGGGCCATCTGGGCACACTGGCTGGGTGTTAGTAGTGCCAAACAGGAGTGAATGAAGGTTGGGGTGATTTTCAGCAACATGTGAAGAAACGCTGGCTGTTTGCTCTAATGGCCTCCTCTCCAGCAGAGTAAACACAAACACTAAGCCTGCTGAGTCCTGTTTACTCCAGTTAGCTGCCCTCTCTGGCCCACAGGACCACCCTGTGCTCCCTAACACACCCACATGCTGCAGCCAGGCCCAAATAAGCTCCCTCTTGGGGCTCACAGCGCAGACAATCAATGGACGGGGGTCTGGACAGAATGTCCGAGCCATCGTACCATCATGCTTCTGTTAAAGAGAACGAAAGAGTGATTAGGACAAGATCCAGCATTGTGTTCATCAGTCAGTGTGTTAACTTGTTTCGTTATAATACATGACACAATGTGTATTTGAATATTTGAAAGATGAAACACGTCAGGCATCAGCTCAATTTTTCAGAGCAAAGCCCACAGTGCCAAGGACAATTGTAGTCTGATTAATATGTATACACTGCTGTTTAAAACTTTGTGGTTGGTCAAATTTGTAATGTTTTTGAAACAAGTCTCTATATTCACAAAGGCTGCATTTCTTTGATCAATCATACAGCAAAAAACTGCAATAGTCAAATATTATTATCATCTGTTTTCTATTTAAATATATTTTAAATATAATTTATTCCTGTATTTTCAATAGCTATTACTCCAGTCAGTGTCACATGATCTTTCAGAAATCATTCTAATATGCTGATTTGCTGCTCAAGAAACATTCCTTATTGATATCAGTTTTGAAAACAGTTGTGCTGCTTAATATTTTTGTGGAAGCCATGATACATTTTTTTCAAGATTCTTTGACAAATAGAAAGTTATTTGAAAAAAAAGCATTTATTAAGCATTTATAGAAATGTCTTAACCATCAATTTATATCAATTTAATGCATCCTTGCTGAATAAAATAATATATATTTTTTAAACGTGAACCCAAATTTTGAAAAAGCAGGATGAAGCTATATCTGTTAGCTTTTTTCTTTTTTTAAAGAAATACTGAGTATGAAAAGACACACATTGTACAAACTGTGAAGTCAAAGTGTGAAAATATTAATGTGAGTTTTATAAATTTGAACATCTTAAGAACTACATATATAGTCTTGTTTTTCAGCACGGTTTGCTAGAGAATTCTGGGAAATTCTAATTAATGGCTTTTGAAATTTTCCTTTGACACATTATCACAACACATACTGAAAGCACAGCCTACCAGCAGAGAGCAACTTAATTTGAAGCTTTGATCAAGTAAAATTAAGAGTATGACAACTGACCATGTTTAAAATTATGTGGCATACAAGCTACCACAGTGCCTAAAAAAAGTTCATTTAAATCTCTCAAGCATGATCAGATGAACACAAAGTAACATGAAGACTCCGTAGGCTGTCAAACACGGGAATAGTGCGTTTCAGAGGCGGATGATTGAGTTCAACGGGACTTGATGACAAGGTGATTACAGTTATTAAGTTGGCACGCTGAAACATTTCTAACAGGAGATTGAATTAAGCAAGCATCAGCACGAGTTAATTTAACCCACAAACGTAGCGCTACAGAGCTGAAACACAACAGCTGCATCCATAGGAAAAGGCCTCCCAGATGGGTTTCCATCTCGCCACTAGCATGCCTCCTTGATAGACCTCTGCTCATGTCAGCCACTGCCAAACGGGTCCCATCCTGACTGCTTCACTGCAGAGAGAGAGAGAAATAGGGATTAAAGGAGAGGAAATGTGATGTGTGCCATTGGAAGAGGTGAGGGAAGAGGAAGTTGTAGCGTGAGACAGGCAGCAGGGGGAGCAGCTCTTCTATTGATTGGAGGCAAAGACAGAAGAGGCTTCAAACCTGCTGTGGGGCGGCCGGGCGAGACCAGCCAACATACCCAACTGCGGCTTCACTTCAGCGGGCTCTGGAGGGGCCGTCTACCCGAGTCTCCCCACTGCTCTTATGTGGAAATCATCGGCTTTGTTGCTATGCAAGGAACAGATGACAGCAGTGTAAATAAACTTCATCCTATATCGCTGTATTCTAAAATGACTAAGCAAACAGATTGCAGTTTTAGTCAAGAATGGATGCCAGTATTGTGAACAGTAATCATTCAAGGACAATTATTCAATATATTAACAATTCAAAAGCTGTTATGATAAAAAAAGGATGCACATGAAAGTGAAATTAAAAATTACATTTCAGTATCAGACATTAAACAGACACCTCAGAAACGTTAAAGTCGGCAATAAGTCTTGGAAACAGGTCAAGCAAGATATAAATGGGACCACCTGACTGCAGTTAATACCTGACTCATGCGCTTCCCGGAAATAATGAAACGTTGGAAAGATTTATCAGTTTATTTAGTACGAAATAAAAGTATCTGTCATTTTAAATTGCGAGGTAAAAAAGCACCTGAATGGAAGGGGGAAATTGGCAGAAAAGGTAATTTCCTTTCATTAACTCGTCTGCTCTGGTAAGCGCTTGTTAAATTTAGGGTTCACCAGATCACACTGAGGTGTGTGTGTGTTGTGGCCAAAAACATCTGCTAATGAGAGATTCCTGATGGAAAATTGGCTGGCGGACAGAACTAGGCGCAGCTAAAATCTCAAAATTTCTCGGTGGGAAATTTTCTCTTGGCATGTTTAATTCGGTCACTATGGATTTTGAATATATTTGCATGCTTGTGTGTGTGTGTTTGTTCTGCATCTAGGCCTTTCTTTTGTCCCCATTAATTTTTTAGCTATGCAAAGACATTCAAGTGAGGCCACTCATGTCAGGAAGTGTTAAACTTGCCAAATGCAGACAATTAAGTGCTCTCGAGACAAAATGGAGAAGTGAGAACTCGCAGAGCTGCTATTGAAGGAGCTTTAATACTCTTTACTTTAAAAAACACACACATACGGCAGGGTTGTTCACCTCCTCATCTTTGTGTTAGCCTCTAACCCCAATATTTTAACAACAGGAACGCAAGACTTAAATTGGGTGAAACAATTTTTCCACAGCCTCAAACCATCTTAAATCACGGCCCCCGGAAGAGGCTTTGCTCTTGCAGCAGCATCATTAGGGCTTTAAATGTTTTCAAAACATCCCTCATTAGCAACGGCCCTTCCAACCACACGCACACATTTACATCCACAAACAACGAGTTCCTGGATCGCATTCCAAGGGAGGTAAGAATTTGCCACAGTGGCAACGTATCAAAAAAAGCCTAATCTGTTATTCCCAGAGCTGACAGCTAACTGACAACACCTAGTCTTTACAAACACACACATCAGTCCTGATGCCCTCGTGACGGTATGACAGACGTGAGAAGAGTCATTTGGGGTGGCTGAAAGAATAGACGTGTGTCTGCGTGCGTATGAAACTCTGCTCACCTTGACCAGTCCACGTGTATGGGGGCACGACACTAACCTTGGCATCTTGGCGATTAATTTGCCCCTGATCTTGTCTCCCATGGTTTGAGTAGCATGTGTGTCAGGTCCGATGAAGGTGACACCTTCTGCTGCCTGCCGAGATAATAAAGGCTTTACCTCTACAGCTCAAGCATATCAGGTAGAAGCCGAGCATGCTCACTCTCGTGTAAATAAGCATGTTTGAGAGACAGACAGTGTAGGTGGGTAAAAAAGCAGCTATATATGCTCATTCCTACCCATTTTCTTCAGAGCAGCTCATCGTCAAGCTGGAGATATTTGCTGGAAACAGTGCGGTGGGTACCGTGGCAGATCTCTGGGCCCGTCTAGCTCGGAGAACAGCTCAGGTAAGACCGCGGTACCAAAGGGAATGGTTAATTACAGCCTGACACCTCGAAGAGACCCAGAGATTAGCAGGAAGGCAGAGCGGAACAAGACGCAGGTCTGGTGGAAACGCGATCTGCACACTGCAGACGAAACTGTAGGGAACATAATATCTGTCTGCTGATTTCTGTTTGGTTGATCCTGCACTCGGACATTCCCACTACATTTCGGAAGTCATACTGGCTGAGAGAAAGTTATACATATAAAAATATTACCAAATTACAAATTTAAATACAAGGAATACCAGATTTATTTTTGTTGACTAGTGAAGTGATTTCAGAACTTATATTATAAAACATTCTCTAGAAAAGATTACTCACAGTAAGAAATTAATACAAAATTAATTATTTATATTTATTACACACATTAATAGGAATCTCTGCTATATATTTATGTTTAAAATGAATAAATCACAATATTATTTTAAAATGATTAATTTTTAACCATTATTAATATTATTATTTAAAAATATTAATGTATATAAATATTTATTTTAATATTTTATTAATTAATATGTGACCCTGGACCATAAAACCAGTCTTAAGTTGCACGGGTATATTGTAGCAATAGCCAAAAATACATTGCATGGGTCAAAAATTATCGATTTTTCTTTTATGCCAAAAATCATTAGGATATTAAGTAAAGATCTTTAGATAAATTTATATTTTGAAGATATTTTGTAAAGTTCCTACAGTAAATATATCAAAACTTAATTTTTGATTAGTAATATGCATTGCTAAGAACTTCATTTGGACAACATTTTAAGGCGATTTTATCAATATTTAGATTTTTTTTGCACCCTCAGATTCCAGATTTTCAAATAGTTGTATCTCGGCCAAATATTGTCCTATGATGTATAAATCTCAATTTCAAAAAATTGACCCTTATGACTGGTTTTGTGGTCCAGGGTCACATATATAAAAGATTCCACAGTAAGAAATTAAAAGAAATTAAGTAATTGTTAATTAATAGGAATCTCTGCTATATATTTATTTTTCAAACTCAATAATAACAATAATAACAAATAAATAACCAGATAATTATTTAGTGTGCTTCTCTGAGAGCCTCCCAGGTTAACAGTGCAGATATAAACCAACTGTGATCTCTGTTGTGACATCTTACAAATTAAGCACAATAAAAAGTTCAAGCTCTCCCAAATGTCACTCACTTTCCCTTCACAGGTCTCTATTTACCAAAAACAAACCGAGGGCTAGAGGGGGTGACAGGAGCTGTTCTTCCACTGAAAACAGGTGTTTCACCGCCAATGGCCGTGAACAACTTCATTGCAGCACACTCTGACATTTGTGTGTAAGTGTGTGTGTGTGTAAACTGTGTCCAATAGTTATCACACCATTGAGGCCCTGCAGAGGAGGATACGTCCCCCCTCCCAACACACAACCTTTACTTTACCTCACTTTTCCCTCCATCACCATTTACTACAGACTCTTAACATAATAAAGGGAACCTGGAGAACTAATCCTCAGAAATCTGCTTTCCTCTCTCGCTTGTTCCTTCAGGCAATACAGCACGAGAAAACACTTCATTTGAATTCTTAAACTGTACAAACTGTGAATGAGCTCCTTTTAACTGCAAATGTCATTACATCTCCATTTCCAGGGGAGAGCAGTAGGGGAAAAGAGGCTCTCTCACATTCATGGCAAACCCTTTTAAATAGGGCACAATGGGGCAAGGGGGCTGATGACCCCCCCAAAGGCAGGGGCCATAATATCAAATGCATTTACCTGGCACTTATGTTGCTCTTATTCCACAAAACAAATACACACACACTTGAGAGGCGGTGACCCTTTAGAGAGCAATTGTATCACTGTTCCTTAAAGGATTTAAAGGGATAGTTCACCTAAATATGAAAATTCTGTCTTAATTTACTCACCCTCATGTCTCTTTCTGAAAATGTATGACTGACTTTCTTCTGTGGAACATAAAAAAAAATATTGAGAAATGTCTTATTGTTTTTTTTTTATTTTCAAATGACTTCAAAATATCTTAATTTGTGTCTCACAGAAGAACTACAGTAAGTCCAACAGGTTTGGAATGACACGAGAGTGATTAAATGATCACAGAATTTTCATTTTGGGATGAACTATCCCATTATCTTATGAATTGTGTCATGTTTAAAATAAACAACAATAGTGGAAACTCTCTGAAATGTATGCCATTTTGTTTCACTGCTGAAAGTCTTTATTCTTAAGAAATGGCCCATTCAAGACTGGTGTATTGTCAAAATGACTTGCGAGGTGTCCGTCCGCATTCACAAACAGCAGTGAGAAACATTAAACATGACACGAGAGAAATCTTGACAATCTTAAAAGCCGCAAAACACAAGCACAACATCTTGCGGGAAACCAGCCAAACCAAACATGGCATATGGCAGCCATTAAAGTGATCCGGCATCAGAGCCGACTTCAGCCATTAAAAAAGCCACACACAGTATTTCTGCTTGATCATGTCACTTTAGCAGATCTAATTGGCTGCGTTCTGTCCATGTTTCACAGCAACAGTAAACCACACTACCCAGCCGGTCCCTTTCATCTCAGTAGAATTACATTAGCGCAGCTGTGTTCGACAGAGGCCGCAACACATCACGACAGCTAACAACACTCGGAATGATTAGAAAAGCAATAAATCCTAGCTTTCACTAGCACGTTATGATATTTAAAATCACAGCCTCATCACTGTCAGCGGTCAGACGCCATTTGAATATAAAGGTGAGGATTCTGAAAAGGATGAAATGTGAAATTTGGTTCAGGTTTTCAGATAGCCCATTTTCTGAGCTACGTTGTGAATTAGCACGTGCTAGCAGGCAGCCAGAAGCGGAGACGACTAGCGCTGCATTGATATTCCCTGAGTGTACGTCCATTCACGACTTCACTCTGTTCACCCTGGTAGCGTTCGGATCAAAGGAAACTTTCCTCGAAGCACATCTGATCAAACTCAGCCGTACTTCACTCAAATACACAGCCACATTTGTATTCCCACAGAGCATTCTGCTCAAAGATGCTATTTACAGTACTACAAGAAGCAGTCCACTGTTATATGTGGACTGAAATAAACCAACACAATTGTATGACTTAAATCACAAGGATTGTTTGTATTACCGTTTTTAGATCTAAATTGCCATATAGCCAGTCATTAAGTATCTGTAGCATAATCCCACTTCAGTTATACCTTTTTTCCTATTCGCAGAACCATCTATATTGACTTGTGATGAAACTACTGATGTGGGGGGGGGGGGGGGGGGGTACAAGCCCTCTGAATAGTGCAAACACACTCACACACACACACATTTGACTACCACTGAGTCCGGCACAAAAAAGGAGAAAAAATGGCAAAGATTAACTTATTGAGGTCTCCATTGCCATAGCAACACAGAATAGTTTTGATGCGTCTCCCTTCACAGTCAATGAGGTTTGAACGTATCACGGAGCAGATAGCTTTTCCGTGGCTTGTTACTAAGGGGGCTATTTAATGCAGATACTGCTGTGCGTCTGAGCACAGATGGCTGAATACTCGAGCATGGCCACTTTGAAGAGAGCTCCCGTCCACATTTTCAGGGGGCCGCTTTGCAACATTGATCTGAAAGGGGGGAACGGTTGTTAATAATGAATAAATCAACAATGGGGAGAATAGCCCAGGCAGAAGCAGTTAAAATGGAATAGCGTATGACTCTGGAGTGATGCAGCGGATTAAAACATGATGGTTTTCATCGCTCGTCGTATGATCGGGCCGTTGTGATATGACACACCAGAATCAAGTAAATATGGGTTAGGGAGAGATTCTAATCAAGCGGACGTCATCTTAATTGAGCTGTCAGTCAAACTGAATACTGCTGTTCTGTTTTTGTCTTGGCATATTACTGTATTACTCATGGATGCCCGCTCGTACTGGACAGCATAACGGCTTCGTTTAGTCACTCTGGCGTGGAGGAACACGCTGCTGGTTTGGGTCATTCAAAATCGTGCTCGCTAGCTGTCATAAAATCATAGTTGAATTTTTTATTTCCTCTTTTTGCAGTTTATTTTTAAATATTGTATGAGGAGAGTGAAATACAAGAAAAATCTCCCTCACATTTTTGAGTAAACAACGTGCTCATTAACATGCTAATTTTCTCAGCAGGAATATGAAAAGTTGTGCAAAATACACTCCATTTGCAAAAACACTTCCGTCCTCACAAAAGAATTTAATTACGCCGTAGGACACGAGCCATTCAGTGCCCACCGGCAACACTGAGACGAAACAGACACACTCCAAGCATATATACTAAACACAGAAAACACCTGCCCTCGCTGAAAATCTCCACACCTGTGAATGTTGCTGTGTGAACATCCATGTTTGACACGTTTGCCGCAGTTGTTCATACACGCACCTGAAGATATCATTGACCCTGTGGCAGTGCCACCACCCCTTTCCCGTCGCCCGGGCCTATCCCCCTGATGCTGAAGGACGTGGCAGACAGGTGAGTGTAAACAATTCATCACTACTGTGACACCTCCACATCTGCCAGGCACAACAGGGCCAGGGAAGCTGTCAGTCACCTCCGCCAGCCTAACTCCCCTCAGCCTCGCTGGAGCAGGACCACTATTACAAGCAGATGTTTCCTTTTATGAAAGCCGCATGCAAGACTTTCAGACACCTTGGAGACCTGGGAGATAATACCAAATATCATTATTGCATAGATTTATACAATTAATCCACAAAAAATAAATTAAGGAATTATAATGCATAAAATGTTTTGTTTGAATGTATTGTTTCTGATAGCAGATAAATGAACTTGAGTTAGGGTGGTGTCATTTGTGTGTGTGTGTTTGTGGAAATGAAAAAAGCAAGGTAGCTTTAAATCATGTATATAAAGGGACCAGAAATAAATGCACTACTACTATTATTACTACTACTACTAATAATAATGATAATAATGATAATAGTACTACATTTGTCAAAAAATATACAATTATTATTATCAATTTTATTGTAAAACTGACAATTATTATTAGTAATATTATGACATTTTGTAAGTACCGTTGTTCAAATAAATTTGTATAGCATTAATAAAATAAATAAACACACACACACACACACACACACACACACACACATATATATACAGTATATATATATATATATATATATAGTATTTATTTAATTAATGTTATGGTATATTTTTGGCTGAACTATACCTACACCATGATATTTTATAATAGTCTACAATATTAAATAATAAGTGAAACTCATTAAGTAGCATTCAGTTTGTCTATAACTTCAGTAGATCAGTAGGCGGTTGTATCTCTGAAAGACATCCACCTCTGCTTGATATGAAAAGCTCTCAATTACAAGTGTCACTTAGTGATGGCCACCATTGTCTAAATAACATACAGGCCTGGAGGGAAAAGCACCTACAGTGCTGGAACTGTGGCAGGGTGGTATTTTCATACGAATGAGGCTGACTAACAGGTGATGAGTGTCAGACCCACAAGTGGCCCATTGTCACACAGAACAAGGACAATATGAAGCCGAGTTGTTCCGTGCCCTCTCCAGCAGGGTCTGGGATCATGTGCGACCACAGCCATCCATCACCCGAGCTTTAACAATACCGCAGGACTGTGTCTCTCCATGTACATGTACTGACCCCAAACCCCTTAAATACACACTGATATATAGTAAGCAAACTAATACAATTACAGGACATTACAGATACACACCATCCAGCTGAAACATATGCCAACTTCATTAATTCAGCATACTTTACTGTGGCTTTTTATCAATTTTGATGTAAATCAACCCCACATAGTGGCACAACTCAAACTAGATCACCTACTTAAGTGCAATACCTCAGATTAACAAAACCATCAGCATCAAGGTCTGACAGGTTGAGAAACAGGCTCAAGAGCAAATACTCACAGGGGACTCAATAACAATGCTGGGGTCCTGGTGGGCCACAAAGCCCATCAAGGCCTTTTGTTTCTAGAGGGGGCCTTGCATGACAATCGCAGATTGACAGGCAGCGCAGGGGGTCAGAGGAACCTAGGACAAGGCCGTATTGTTCCTCTCCCTGTGCACAAGGTGCACCTCCTTCATACAGACAGGAAACAGAGACCCGACTAAGAATAATCTGGGCAGGCCAGAGGGTTTTCAAACCAAATTACAACTGAAAAAAGGCCTTAATTTAACAGTAGAGCTTACCTGTTGTGTTTTGGGGTGGAGAGTGGAGGAAGGAGAGAATGAGGCAGGGAGTAAGGGAGAAAGAAACAAAAAGATAGAGAAAGCCACCGTGTGAATTAACCCGCCATTTTCCTACTCTTTAAAAGGTAATAATTATGGAAGCAGCTGGAAACTTTTGGGGCTAGAATTAAAAGCTAAAAGCATAGCTCCCATTTGATTTTTGTTTGTTCTGCCGTGAACAGCCATTGGCTGGCCAGCGGAGGGGTTTTTGTGGTTGCAGGGGGACTGCTCTTCTATTAGGATTTTTTTTTCCATGCCTCAATTTTTTCTTATCTAACACATACAAATTGAAGCAAAAGGAAAGACATGTAAATGTTGTGACATACGGAGAGGACTGCGAGTAAACAGAGGAAGGTGAAAATTGGGCAGGGTGGGGTAAAATCCCCTCAGGTAACAGGGGCAAAGATACCCCTCCCCTTTTTTTGGAGATTCGCCCCCTTTTCAACAAGCTCGACAAAATAGTGATTGCGCATACAAAAAGGTAGCCCACGCAGTTGGCATAGATGGTGAGTGTCTGATTATTAACATGAAAGCCAGAGATAACAAGGTAACAACCATGGCCAGAAAACACAAAAGAGCCTCTATTACCTAGGATGTTTACAGTTATTTACAGCTACAGAGAGTCCTTTCCTCCTGCTTTTCTCTGGACAATAGATGAAAATGGCCTTTTTAACATGTCAAGAGCAGCGGTGAGGATTTCCACTACTAAACTGCTAAGGGCTTGACCTGAGTCCAGGTTTTCTTTAGACTGCTGGGAGGTTGGATGGCACACTTGGTTAAGACGTGGGAAGCCAGACCAAATTAACCTACAAGTCGGGCCATCGGCCAAAGACTGCAGCTGCAGAAGTACAGGTGTCTCCATCAGGGTTGTGCACCATTCAGAATTAAATTGAGAATGCCTTGAATCTGAACTGAGGTAGCAAATAGGATGTAGATTTGCAATTTTAACTAGAAAAGCTTCCACACGTCAAAGTTTAGGCATTTCAGACAGACAGCAATGAAAATTTTGCACAATCCTAGATAAGATTTGTATCACAGCAAACTTACACTTGACAGAACAATCTAAAGTATTAGGTAACCAAGAAAGACAAAAGCATGCATTCTAATGCGAATGCAATAAAGAGTACTTACATAAACATAATTAATGGATCAGACTCAATAACATGGTATTTTGGGGCAGACAATATCTGGCAGTCGTTTTGTAACTGCCAGGCCTTTGGGGAAATTTCTTTCATATGAATAATTTGTTTAAGCCAGAGATTTTCCATATTGAAATACTTTCCATTGTACTCACAGTTTGACAAATCCACTTTCAAAAGCTGTGCTTGCCTCATTTCATACGTTTGCCACAATGCTAATCTCAAACTTGTAGAACTGGGCAAAAGCAGAGCCAAGTAAGGTCATTGGCTTGGCGTTAAGACCCTGATTATTCCAACATTTATATTTTATGCTCCACAAATGTTATTTGATCCAAAGGAACAGTGGCTTCAGGGAGCTAATATCTCTCCAGAACTGAGATATAACGTGGATAGTGTAAATGCCTTCATGGGCAACTAAGATCGCTATTTCTAAATTAAGAGCAGAATCCTGTCTGTTAAATACTGCTGAGGGTAGCATAGTAAAGGTACAGACTGACCTGTTAATAATTTTTCACAAAATAGGCTAATTATCCCTTTTGTTTACTGTTTAGAATCAGAACTGGCGATGCCCGATTCGCTAAAGAATCACACTTTTGGGTCGAATTGCGAATAGCATTTAAAGCATATCTGAATAGGTTCGTGATTCAGTCTCAGTCTGTACAATGCGATCACTTTGGGGACAGAAGACAAGTGAACTGGATTTTTACTTACAACTCATGAATTAAACGTAAGTAGCAACAAAGAAGGTTCAACACCTGCACGTTAAGGCCCCTGTAGGTATATACATTTTCCTACCAAGTACGTTAACTTTGTTTATGTTTATTTTTTTATGGTTTTGGCTACCTATGAATGTCTTTGGCTACCACAGCATATCTTTCAAGGATTTGGTGTGGATACATTAGCCGAGTATTGAAAAAGGCCTGTGGCAGCACTGTCGGTTAAAATCCAGGTCAATAAGATATTGCATCAGGAGTTGTCTCTCACTTTTTATTGCTCCCAAATACTTACATTTTCATCTCACCACAAATGTAAAGTTTTGGGTGGAATACTCATTATTTTAATCTAACAGCTCAGTTCAGTTCAATTTGCATTTTTTTCATTTAGCAAATGCTTTTATCCAAAGCTAATGATCTCTACATGTAGATGCCAGACATAACCAGAATGTTCCATGAAGTTTTCCAAATGTTGTGGTCAAATAATTATTACTATTATGATTATTATCCGTTCTTAGCACAGTGGTTGGTTGACGCATGAGTAGGTTCACTTTCACTTTGATTACAAATGTTTTGGACCCCATTTACACCTGTAGTTAGCACTGACCACTTGAGATTGGATCACTCAAGATATATGTTAATACTAGATGCAAATTGGCCTAAACCACTTTGTTGTTCCCAGTGGTGTAATGTAACGAAGTAATAATACTTTGTTACAGTACTTAAGTATATTTTGGGAGTATCTGTACTTTACTTGAGTTTTTATATTTTAGCCAACTTTTACTTTTACTCCACTACATTTCCTAATTAAAAATGTATACTTTTACTCCGATACATTTCCCCGAAGCATATTCGTTACTTACTACAAAATAGTCAGAAGACAGAAGAACACGCACTGCAGGAAAGCAGGTTTGACGAATCAGTGGTCCGGCGCTTTAGACTCCTAAAAACACCTTTGCTCATGTGCAAATAAGTGTGCGCACAACCGCACAGTGTTGCCAACTTAGCAATTTTGTTGCTAAATTTAGCAACTTTTCAAAAGCACCTAGCAACAAATTTAGCTATTTTTAAAATTGATTTGGCAACTTTTGATAGGCTAAGTGATTTAAACGATAAAAAGGCAAACAATTTCCATCTAAATTACACAAAATGAGGAAACCAAAGATGCCTAGCAGTACACACATCACGTGAATTAATTAGCTGCTATTTGCAATTGTTCAATTTAATAATAATAATAACTGAATAATTGCTCATTTATGATACACCTTAGCTTGTACCTGTGATTGTTGATCAGTTAGTACACTGTAAAAAAAACAAAAATCTAGAATAATGGAAAAGGTACTAGTAATTTTTCAGGACATTATGTGTTATCCATTATCCGTTGTAACATGTAACCTGAAAACACAAAATACAATGTGTAATTTAAAATACAGGTAAAAAAAAAACATGAAAAATCAATACAGAAAATTCCTTCACATTAACATAGTATATTGTGCCCTATTTTTACAGACTTTTCTTAGAGTGTAGCACACTAACTACTAATACACTGCTTAAAACTATAACTGTTCAGAAGGTGTAGTTTTAAAGGTTTACTAGCTAAAAATAAAATAAAAATTTGAATTGTAATTGTTCAAAAATGTGTAAGTGTTCAATAATTTAATGTTGTATTTAAAAAATACATCTACATTTTAATATTATATTATATTATTTTACAAACAAATCTAAATTAACATATATAAAATATATTTTTGCTGAGATTTGATGGTTTTGCGTCGTAATTACGCAATGACGTCATCGCACAATGACCTAGCAACAAAATCGACCTTCCTTTAGCAACTTCCCCTGAAAATGAGTTGGCAACACTGCGATACACAGTATACCTTCTGCGATAATATGGTAAGTGTTGTTGTAATGATGTGCGATCTGACATTATCAAATAGGCTATAGGCCTATCACCAAATCACACACGTTACACATGTGAGTCTATTAAAACTCAACATTCCAGGCATTCTAAATTGTAGACGGCAATATGCTTCTGTGTGCTTTTTATATTTATATAATTTAATATAGTTAACAATCTATATCACACAAAGAGTACAGTTTTTCTGCAGACATCAGCATGATAATACATTTAATAATCAAGTTCAGTAAAGCGATAGGTGACTTACATTTTAGACATAATATTGCTTGTTTTTGCTCAGTTTTGCCAACGAAAATATTTCCAAACAACGATCACAGCACTGTTTTGCATCTCTGAGCAATGGAAGGTGTTTACTCATTGAATGAATCAGCTTTTTGAACGAATTGGTTGAATAAATGATTCAGTGATTCACTCATTAACTCAGTCAAATGCTTTGTTCATGAATGAATCAGCCGTTTGAATGAATCGGTTGAATCTCAATGACTCACTCATTAACAGTCACTTGCTGTCACCTACTGGCGGTTTTAATTTAACATTTTGACAATTTTTTCATGTCTAAATATTTCAAATATCAGTATTCAACATTTTATGTTAAAAACAAAACATGCCTATTTATGCATCTGTAATTGCAGTTTAAATGCATCCATGTCCCCTCTGAGCTACATTAAACTGTGTAAATACATCTAAATGCCATTTCAGATGCAGATTCCAGAAATGTTTTCTGATGTTGGAATGAAAGACACTAAGTACCGGATGAAGTGCTTCTTATTCTTACCCAAACATACAAAATGGAAAAAATAGTTAAGACTGAACACAATCTTGCTACTCAAGCTGTGTATGAACATTTTATTTATATATATATATATATATATATATATATATATATGCTTCTTTTCCATTTTGCATTTACTTGTACTTTGACTTTCATTACTTAAGTAGATTTAAGATTTAAAAAATTATTTTCATACTTAAGTGCAATAAATATCACATACTTTAAGACTTTTACTCAAGTAATATTCTAAACGGTGACTTCAACTACCAAAGTCATTTTCTGGTAAGATATCTGTACTTTTACTCAAGTACGGCTTTCAGGTACTTTATACACCACTGGTTGTTCCCAACCTGTTATTCAACATATGAAGGCAAGCTTTGGGCAGTTTTACCACCATGTAGTGCTTATAATCTGAACAACTGAACCACATATGCACACGCAGTCCATTTGGAAAAGGTATTACTCTTTAGTATGTTTAACAAACGTGTGACCTTGTATTTGATTAGGACAACTGACATTACAATCAAGCTGTTGACTTCGTTAACATAAGATTTGGGTTGTCGTTCTCATTTTGTAAGTGCATTTTTTGAGTTGGACTGTACTTGTTTCTGTCTCTTTCCAGAATAACCCTCAAAAAAGATGCTTAGATTGAGTATGCTGTTTATTGGGTATAGCCACAGCTAAATGTTAAACAGAATGACTCATGGGAAAGCATAAAAATACGTCTGCTATTCAGAGAGGGATGCCACCTCTGCAGGTCATCGGAAGAAAGAAGCACCGGTGAGCTCTGAGATAAAAGATAAAGATGACAGAGCTCTTTAGTGCCCTGTTAAAAAAGAAAAGAGAACAAGATGCCACTCATCCTCACCAGGCCAGCTTCATTTGCTTAATGGCACACAGCTTGAGTAGGGCCAGCTCCCCTAATAATGATCTAACAGTGCAACAAGGCGAGAACTAAGATATGGAAATATTGAAATTCATATAGGCAGGCTGAAAGCATCTCAGCATTGATCTAGCCTCAGCATGGGTAAAAAGCAGCGCTCCTTTAATCAGGGCAGGCCAGGAGCCTTTGGCTACACAGAGGTCCCTCTCAAGATAAGCCTGTCCTACAGCACAGCTAGCTGAGATGAGGGGGAGAGAGAGAGTGAAGCCTGGGGGCCTGAGCAGAGAGGAGAACCAGGACTGAATCTCAAATCAACTCATTATTCCCTACCTGCTGCACCTTTGTCGTCCATCGAGAGTGCTTCTGAATTCAAGCACTACTGCAGGACCAGGGACAGGTTTACTGTTTTTTTTCTAACCTGGGACCCAATTTGATGTTCTTTGTGTTCTGGGTCAATGGTGTGACACTAATATTCTTATTGTCTTACCTATTCATTAATTAAAAATGCATTTTCACAATGGCTTGAATACACCTCTTCTGTGATGATCAGTTTTCACATTTTCTTAAAGCTGCAGTCCGTAACTTTTTTTGGTTAAAAATGTTCCGAAGTCAATATTTGAGCAAGTACATAACCAGCCAGTGTTCAAAACTATGCCTTACTTTGGCCCGATTCACAACGGTTAGCTTATAATAGTATTTTCTAATTTGAGTGGTATGGTAGTTTTCGTGGGAAATTCGAGCATGGCACTGCGTCATTACCATAGACTGTATAAAAACATGGACGTAGTGTCCGTGACGTCACCTGTAGGTTTCTGAAGAGCGTTTTTGAAGCCTAAAGTGGGCGGAGCAGACCGCCGCCATCTTGGCAAGCGAGTCACCACGTGTCACTCCCGGATAATCGAAAATGGGCAAAAAGGCGGGACGTGGGTGGAGCTGGTTGCTGAAACCACGCCCGCCTAGCGCGACAGTGGTGACAGCAGCCGCAATCCACCTGTCACTCAACTGGCCACACTCTTAATTATGCAGAATGTTAAGGTTTAATATAATTTAAACGGATGAGTTATAAAAAAAATTCACCCCCTTCACAGTTGTCATGAAGGGCAAAATTAGCTATATAGATCAAAATAATTTTTTGCACCAGGATGTAAACGTTTTTTTCTGCTGTAAAGTTGGGCATTTTAACATGAGGAGTCTATGGGATTGACTCCCTTTTGCAGCCAGCCTCCAGCGGCCAGTCGATGAATTGCAGTTTTAGTCACTTCCGTGTTGGCTTCAGGAGAGAGAGCGTGAGGTTGCCGCTTGGTCATTACGTGACGTCTGTAAACATAAAGAAGTTGTCCCGGCTACTAGGCTATAGCATGTGAGCATGCTGCAGGTGGCGGCTCGTTTATAGCCTTTTCTCACAGCAGCTAGAATAATTACAATGTATCATTTTGATGGCGGATTATGATCCAGAAAGGATTATGTGTTTATGAAACAACTGTGAATGAAATTAAAATATATTTAAGTTTTAAATATGCTTCTAATTACAGATAGCCTGGGATTACACAAGATTTGTATTTTAAAGAAAACCAGTTCGAAGGGAGAATAGTTTGCTTTTTGGGTTAAAAGAATTTCTTAATATGAAATTCGAATGGCATGACAATTAGATTAGACTGTACAGAAATTGAAATCGACATGCTAATACTATACACTATACTCATAGTCACGCAATGCTGATGTTGTTAACATTAATAATTTGAGAATAAAGTATAACAATAATAATAATTTGCATGGTTTAATGTGATATGAGCTAACCGATCTTTAGATTTAATCTCCATTGGTAGCGAGATTTATGGTAATGCTTTTTTCCTCAGTTGGTCAGAACAAATGTGGCAGACTTGTTACTTACTTATTCAGATGGCAATATATGTTGAACATTCTTATTTGGGTCATATATTCAAGACGTAGGCTAGAATCTGTGATTGCGAAGTACAGTAAATATCCACACCGGTGCGGTGACTGACTGCCACACATACTCTTCAAAACATTAGATTCATCCGCGCTGGAGCCGTGCCGACTCACAACCCCATGCAAGGAAAATAATTCCGCAAAAAGCTGCAATTCCAGGTTTTCAAACAGAGATGGCGACAGAGAGTCAAAACTTACAGACTGCAGATTTAAATAAAAATCGTTTTGATATTTTTTGGTGGACATAAAGTCCAAATGTCAGGGTGATACAATTATCCTGCTATCATAATATAGAAAAAAAAAAGCCTCATTAAAGGAGTTCTGGTTATAAAATGTCATGTGGTGCAACTGCCCAATGAGGGAAGAAATTTAAATGTATATTATTAGTTGATGATATACAATTTGTAATTTACATGATACATTTTGCAATTTTTTTACATAATAGTTTTAAATGATGAAATGTTAATTTTAAAATTAAGCTGTTTTTAAGTAGTCGTTAAATTGATTTTTTTCTTGCACCAAAAAAGGAACTCAAATCCATATGAAACCGAAATGAATAAAGAATAGGCCTACATTTCTATGAACTTGACACACATTTTAAACTATATGTCCCCCATTTTAAACGTTTTTTTTCTTTTTATATAGCTCTTGTTTGTCACTGACCTCTGTGCCCTTGTGACCAAATCTTTGTTAGTTTGGACTAATTGTTCTTTATTTTCTCCATATGACCCTTCCTATTTCTTTTTTTCCTCTGCATGTGTGCAAATGAAGTTTTCACCCTGGCAATCGCACCTTTAATTAAATTAAAACAAAAGGTGCTAAGGCTGTTTATTGTCAAGGCAGAGGAGGAAGGAGGGGAGAAGAGGGTTACAGAATGCAATGAATATCAATGTGTGATGAATGACTGGGCTCCCCCAGCTGTCATCCAAATGAACGTGAATATTCAACTCTTTCCCCTCCACTTAGCTTCCATTTAGCTCTGATGATATTTCATTAGCTTGTCCCATGGTGCTGCGAAACGATAAGTGATCCGCGGAAAGCTGTTTTCGCCTTCATGTTTATTCTAAAACAACACTCACTGCATTCTGCCATGCATTTCCTTTTCTTTCTCGTTTTTGGCGTACATCCCCACAACCAGCTCGGATCAAAGTGTGTATCATTTCGGTGAGTGTTATAATTTGTATCGAACTGATTAGCCGAACAGGCCTGCCCCTCTGGGACAGAGAGTTTTGCGTTCCTACATTGCAACATTGAATTGTAATATGTGTGGTGTTCTGGTATACAGAGTTTCACTACACATGGAAAAAGTAGATTTCAGCCAAACTTTAATTGAATCTGATTGAAATCCTAAAATCTGTGCAGTGCTAGAATACAAATATTGTTGGACTAGAGTTAAGGCATTAGACTATGACAAAAATGGTTGTAAATATGTAAATTTACAACATATTTACAACAATAACTGAAAAGTCACTTTGGTAACAGTTGGGAAAACTTGTGCATCCATTTGCAGTTTCATCATATATCATCTTGTGAGATGGTATTAGTTCATTTAATCTTTTGCACCAGTGTTTCCAGTGTTTCCACACAAAAATAAGCAAATGACCCTTATGGACCAATTATTTTTTAAAGAGTCAGTGAAAAAGATTCAAACTTGTGAGTTAGCTGTTTGAATCAGTGTCATGTGTCTATATGTATGTCTATATCTATATCCATATATTTAGTCTAGATCTATGATTTATATAGACATCTATCTTTCGCAGCTGCGATGTCCGCTTGAAAAAGCAGCAAACCGTCTTCTTTCTCTCTCCATTCGCCTTCACCTGCTCTTAGCCTATTCGCTCCACCACACCAATGTCAACACATCCTCTTCATGTCAAGACAGATTGGTGCGTTATCCCGATGCTAAGCCTTGCATTTCAATCATTGCTTTCCCATTCCTGCGCCACGTATTGATTTTGATGAAAACAACTTGCTAATCCAAATAAACAACATGTCAGTGAGTCATTCAAGCTAACAGAAATATTAGCACAGCATGATCCCCTGGCTGGGCAAGCCCAGGGTCTACCAGAGCTCCTGAAATGGCAGGGGGTTGCAGTGGAGGGTGGGGGCAGTTGTGTGTGAGTGTGTGTGAGGGGGATGCTTTTGCATGAACATCAAACCAGCAGTTGCGGTACATTCTACTTCATTTATGCACTGTGATTCAATGACTGTCAAATTTGCACATACATTTCTTGGAAATCTTTTTTCAAGCTGTGAATTCAATTCACAGCCGCCTGAAATAAAGGGATAGTTCACCCAAAAATGAAAATTCTTTCATCATATACTCACCCTCCCAATCATTCCAGACTTTCTTTCCTCTGTGGAAAAAAAAATATATTCTGAGGAATGTCTCATTGGTTTTTGCCATTACAATAAGAGTCAATAAGGTATATTAAAAAAAACTGGACCATTCACTTTTATAGTATGGGCAAAAAAATATTTCTTTGTTTTCCACAATAGAACTGAAGTCATACAGGTTTAAAACAACATGAGGGTGAGTAAATGATGACAGAATGTTATTTTTTTTTTTTTATAAATTCAATCTCTGGCTACAGTGAACTAAAGCTGAGCCCAAACTAGCCTGATTTCATTGCCATCTTAAGACAACATTTATCAACTGTGATAGACCTACATGACCCTCACTGCTAGATTTACCTCACAGATGAATTAAAGTGGTGTTAATTTTAAGTCTAGGACTCTCCCACCTCCTCCCAAGGCCCTAAACTGCCCTAGTGACCCCTGGGCTGGTTCCACTCACTGCTGCAGGGGAGCATGTCAGCTTGGGGGCCATCTCGATCACCCCAGCATGCCATGGGGCAGGCAAGGCTCTGCACAGCATGGGCAAGAGAGCGTCCGTGCCGGTTTTAAGGTCATGCTAATTGCCACACTCCTCCATCGTGCCGTCACTTAGCGGCGGAGGCTGCATTCAGAGCATGGTGCAGGTGTTGGGTGCCCTTTAAACCTTTAATTAAATATCACTGTAAAAGGTTAATGTAGAGAGCCAGGTATTACAGCCTGCAATGAGCGTGCAACTGTAAAACTCTATTTGAGTCTGTTAGCATGTGAAGGATTGACCTGATAGTTATTTTATCAAACGAAATGGCGAGACGAGTCAGGATATTGCTGCTATTGTGTGATATTCAACAGCATTATTCAAAAGGACGGTTTTAATCTAACACGCAAATCCCTGTTTGAATAAACTATTGGCTGCACAATTAGCTAAAACATTCCCAGCGTAAACGTGTCAACTGGAGCATCTGTATGATTTAGACTAAATATTTTTGGCACTATATAAAGAACAATTGTCACCTTTTGATAATCTAATCAGGATTTTGTGCGACCCTTGATAATGAGACCCATCTGCCAGTGGCTTATAATGATGCAAGCAAGGGGAAAAAAAGTATACAAATGCAATGCAACTTCTTTCATTTTAGGCTGAAAAGAGACTTTACCAATTTAGTACATAATTAAAACGTGACAAAAGGTAATGGCAAACAATTACGAATGACCAAACCTTCAAAAGGACCATAAATTGCAGACTAAGCAAAGAGAGAAGAGACAAAACTGTAGTATGTGAGTGAGGAATGATTTGGCCAACAATTCTTACATTTTTAGATTCCACCCAGCCACAAATCAATAGACTCAATGTTGCGCACTGTGGAAATATTTGGATATATTAGGAAAATATGTCTCTGCCTGAATTCTAAGCTGTGATATGACACTTTATAAATATTTGCAGAAGAAATTTTACAGTGTCTGTTATTCAGCCTTTTGAGGAGAACACAGCTGTGATGGAAGAGCATGTATGATTGGTATGACATTAGGTTTCAACACACAATTAACATAAATGACCCTAATTAACAACCTTTTTCAGAGACATGGTAATGTGGCCAAAAAAAAAAAAAAATCTGGTTTACCTGAATCCTATTGTCAAATCAGCTGATAAACCTCAGTACTTTCAATAAAACATGTTTCTAATAAACTCAAGGGATAGGTCCCAAAAAATATATATATATAAGATATTATGTAGTAATCCTTAGTTGTTATTTCAAACTTGTATTACTTAAATTTTTCTGGAGGACATAAAAAAAGTAATTGGAGTCAAATGTTGTTTTGTGAGTTTTATAGTATAAAACATTCTTCAAAATATTTTAATTTGTCAATGGCATGAAGGTAAGTAAATAGTTACATAATTTTCATTTTTTTTGTGAATTAAATGGCAGCTTTTCAAATTCACGATTTTAGGATTAAGATATAAATAATGTTAATTAAGTTATTAGGCCACTAAATTAAATTCATGACATATTAATATGCTCAGAATTTTTAAAACTCTTTTTTTTCTCTCTCTTTGGAAAGGCATATCATCAGCATCTTAGCACAGTGTACTCAGTATGCATCAAGCATCTGGAAGCGTCAGCCATTTTCATATGGTATTTTCATACCATATTTCAGCAAGGCAGAATAATCTCACTTAACATAAGAACGGTCCTTCTCTCTGGTGCACTGCATTGCCCCCTGCTGTGGTTTTGTTGTTTCTAGTTTTGTTAAATAATTAATTCTTCCTCACAATTCCTTCCATAATCTATAGCTCACCATAACCAGGAGTAGCTGTGCCTTATCTGCCTGTCTTATCCGTGACAGTAAAAATATAGACTTTGTGTGAGCAGTATAAAATGTTGAATAGTACAAAGTATAATAATGTTAGCATATTCATCTTAATTTTTGAGTTCTCCTTTGTGGCTCCTGGTTTTTCAGGGTTCTTTTGTGGCCCAGCAGATCAGGGCATGAGGAGCCCAGTAAATTAATTCTCTTACCATCCACCTCCCAGCCCAACCTCCGGACCACAGCTTCTCTCAATCTCTTGTTTTCTTTTCAAGCCTGTATTTGCCTTCTCCCTCGCTCTCTTTCTCTATCTCTCTCTGGGCTGAGGCTGGGCTGAGCTGCCTCCCCGTGGTGAGGGTTGAATCCAGGGGCCACCTGCAGCAGCCGCCGCTAGCGCAGCCAGACGCCGTCGGCCCCCTTTGATATCTGTGCGGCAGCCACCCCAGCCACATTTACGCCCGCGCACCAGCCGCAGAAACCACCAGCTAATGTGGGATATCAAACAACAGTCGCCTTCACTTTCTCGCCCGCTTTTTTGTCTCTCTCTCTCTCTTCAGCCTTCATTCTCTCTTTCTCCCTCTCTTTTTCCGGGGGTTTGAATTTGGAGTATGTTTAAGCCGCCACACCAACCAGGCTCAGGCCCTTTCAGAGGCACAGCTTGGGCTCCCCGTCTGGCCCATGGCCTCTGTGGCCGCCTCTATATTACACTGGCTTTTGTTAGCGGCGGTCCAGCCAAACAGGACCAGCCATAGGCCGCCATTTTCACCACCACCTGAGAGGAGATGAGAACCGGGGGAAACGCACACTCGCACACAATGAAATGAGCCGCATTTTTCAAGTGAGCTCCTCGGGGAAGCCATAGCGAAGATGAAAAGAGAGTAAGGAGGACGAAGAATAAAAAAGAAAAAAAATACTTTCATAAAAAGACGACTGACCAATTGCCAACAATGGTACGCAAAATTAAAAAGAAATCAAACGGTATTCTACCTATTGCAACATGTTACCCATGTGTGACCATATGAGACTTTTTTTTTGTTGTGTATATGCTAACAGTAAGTGACTGAATTGAGAAGCTTGGAAATATGGTTTGTCACGTCTGACAACGTTTATATTTTTCAGAGAGAGGAAGATACATTCATGCAGGGATTCTAGCAGGCACCCCAGGAAGACTGGGATAATTAAATGAATTGACTAAAAGGATGCAATGAATATCTCTGCACAGCATCAGGTTAAAGTCGACAAAATTGAAGTCCAATCTAAAGAGTTTCAAATCAATTAACTTGAACAGTAGAACATACATCAACTGACAATGTGGTTAATTTCTGTTTGCGATGTACATGTACGCATAGTTATCCAACCATTAGCTTCAATGCATTCTCTATAAAGGCCGCTTGATGCTGATAAAAAAAAAATATATATGTTCTTAAATAAATACAAAAAGCAACAACAGTAGGATAGCGTTTAGTTTAAGGTGCTATTCATTCCACCGACAACAGAATAAAAACACTATCAGGGTCCTCGACGATACACAAACGTGTGGGTAAGCTCCTCGGTCTATTGCACATAAACAAAAACATCCACATGCTAAAAAATAAACAATGAACAAGTGCTGTGTGTACAAACACCTACTTACAAAGACGCGTACACACCAGAACAAATGCACACACACACCTGAGGAACATGTGGTGCTAAACTTAAGCTAATTAAGTGACAGACAATTGCACTCAGGGGAGACATTCCTAGGAATCACTATCAACAACTGGATCAACATGGCAGGGAAGAGAAGGTGTTTATTAGCCAGTTGTTCGTACTTTGCTTTGCACTAAAGTGTTAAAATGGCTCATTGCTTATGCGATCTGTCTTTTTTTTTTTTGAGAGGTGTCATCGCAAACTGTCATGTTTAATGTTTAATATTAGATTCAAGGATTGTTTATGTGGAATAATAATTATATTAAAGGTACAGTTTACCCAAAAATAAAAATTCCAAACCTTTGTGGCTTTCTTTTTCTTAGGGGAATACAAAAGAAGATACTAAAGAATTTTGGTAACAAAACAACTTTGGTTACTATTGTATGGTTAAAAAACACTCAGACATTTATCAAAATATCTTCTTTCGTGTCTCACAGTAGAAAAAAATCATAGAAGTTCGGAACTATTTTGAGCGAAAAACCCTTTCAGCTCTTGCAAACCTAGAAATAGCTGAAAATTAATTTTGTATTTGTGTTTTTGGATATTTATAACTATTAACAATATTTGGACTTTTGACTTTTTTAATAATTTTATATTATAAATATAAGTTTTATGATTTATCTCCTGTCTGATTGTAAGAGTATATTTTGCAGTTACTATTGACATGTCAATCTATTACCCAGTTAATTTTTAGGTTGTAGATTGAACAATCATGCTAAACATGTAATTTTGTAAGTGTTGTAACTGGAAAAAAGGAAGCTAGACATTAAAGAGGGGTATCTGATGCATGAAAGTAATATAATTCTGTCAAAAAGGGAAAAGTAAATATATACCGACATCATAAAACATTATCGCCAGAGATTTGAGGAGGCATCAAGATATCAAATGCCTGTCAAATCTGTTAAGATCTGCAAACGTCTGATAAAAGCACACACCTCTGCAGCTAAAAAGTCTATCAAAAACAATAAACGTTAATTCTGCAGCTATCTCCCGGATAGATCCCAGATAGATGCAGATCCATTGTGCTACACAGGAGGAGTTTGGAACGCTCTGTGGTTATGGCTCTAATGGCTAGTCGTTAGTAATGCTCAATGATTATCATTAGGAAAACTCGTGGTTGAGCGTGGAAAAGCATATTACAATACACACCAGGCTGGGTGAAATGCAGAATAAGGCACGAATGTCTCACAAAGGAACTTAATGTTTTATAGACGTAATGATGAAGTCTTTGATGGATATCTATGGAAGGCGTTTTACATTTTCTGTGGCCCACAATGGGTTGTTACAGAGCGAACAATGAAGAGCCCTCTCTGAGTGCTGTGTTCCAGTCACTTCACCTTGAACAAGCATGTGAATGTGCTGTCTATTGTTGAAGGCTGTCTTCAAATGCTGTGAAAACCCTAAACTGTCCCACTAAAAGCCCATTACTAAGACATGACCATGAAAAAATGGATGCAGTTGTAAGATAACGTGTAAAGGGTTGTAGATTATAGCACAGGAAGTGTTTAAGCCTGGCACGCTACATATATAACAGTCGTGTTTTGGTAGAAGTTATCAGTGTCATTGTAGAATGTTTAAAATCTCCATTCGAGATGATTAATCTATGTTATCATCCTATTCTTTCATGGGTTCCCAAAACTGAGATGCATATGTGACATTTCATGTCATTGCTTAATAAAATAGTGCTAGCATAACTAAACAAAGTAGGTTAGAACTAGAAAGAGCATGCAGCAGTTTAGAGCATGTCAATTTTTCCTAGGGTCTGCAAAGGTTAAACTCAAGTAGCTGGTAACAACTCTATTATGTGGGAGTCTCTGGTTGGCAAACAGAAGCGTTGCATGTAAAACTGCAGTGGAGGCCTGTCCCTGGAGACCCCTGTGCACAGCAGGTTAACCTGTCAGTGCTTTTTTAAGGCCTGATTGCTAAGCCCCCTGTAGCTTGAGGTAAACTGACAATTTTCCATCAGCAGGGAGGTTGGCTTTATTAGTGATAGGGTGAAAAAAAAGTAAATTCGAGCGCAAAGGGTATTGTTCCCTCCAATGGAGGATTAACATATGAGAGGTTCAATCAATTAGCTTGACGCTAAGAAACACATGAGCCTAGCTAATGAAAACTGAATACGCAGACATTGACGAACAAAACATGGTAAACATGTTTGCAGTTGATATATTCCGGTTAGTTCCACTGAAAAGGTAATTCAGGGATTATGAAATCAACTGAATTGCACGAAAATCATAACTGAATAAGTGGTTAGCGTAGCTCAGCTTATTATAATGCTTGTATGCTTGTATTGACAAAAAAAATTGACAGGCACAGCAGAAACCTGTGCGCTTTAAAACTGTTTCCACATATTTGTAACTTTTATTTGTCTCTTCATTATTTCTCCAGGAAAAGATGCCATTAAGATTGATACAGTCAAGACCTGTAAGTATTTGAGTTACAGATTAAACAATCAAACTAAATGACAGTTTATGAATTTTGTAAATGCAAAAAGGAAAGTGTGACATTGAATAAGGGATATCTTATGAAAAAAAGAAAACTGAATAAGTTAAGTGTTTTCAATTGCTAAAAAAATAGTATTTATAGAAATCATCGTTGACTGATTAGCATAGTACAGCTAATATTATCATATATAACGAAGGCTCTATAAAACTGTCATCAAATTACAGAAATACACAACCTAAAGCTATAACACTCTCTTCTGGTAAAAAGCATGACCTAATCAGAGCATGACAGGGCATAAAACTAGTCACGAGGGGTTAAGCTGGTCCCTACAGTTCTACAAAATTTGGAAGAACTGAAGATTAGCACATGCAGTGCATTGGAAGTACTTGCTGTAATGTGAAGACGTGACCTTCAGTAATCAAACGTACTAGTGCCATTCACACTTAAAGGGATAGTTCAGTAAGGGTTAGTAAATGATGACACAGTTTTCCTTTTTGGCTGAACTATGCCTTTGTCACTGTTTTGCACATAGAGAAGTTTTAGCATATGATGGACGTGAATTGTTGATGAGGCACCAAGCAATGAATAATTCAAGCGCGCACACACACACACACACACACGTTTGTTTTTGTGAAAAGTGGGGACATCTCATAGGCGTAATGGTTTTTATACTGTACAAACTGTATGTGCTATTGCCCTACACCAACCCTACACCTAAACTTAGCCCTCACAGGAAACTGTGCATTTTTACTTTCTCAACAAAAATTTAAAAAAACTCACTCTGTATGATTTCTAAGCGTTCTAAAAAATGGGGACATGGGGCAATGTCCTCATAAGTCACCTTCTCCTTGTAATACCTATATCATACCCATGTCATTATACAAATTTATGTCCTCATTTGTCACAAAAACGCACACACACACACACACACACACACACACACACATATACATACACACATATATATATATATATATATATATATATATACATGTCCATAAGTCATTAAAGTAGATGCTGACCCTAATAAGAAGACGTTGACACGGGAGGCTGGGGGTAGCTTCATGACAGCATGGGAGCCATTTAATCTAGCCCTTGATTAACTCATCGTCTGTCCACTTGTCCTACAGACATGTGCTAACATGTCATAATCGTCATAATTCTCATCAGCCTCCACTCGCTCCCCAGCTTCCTGATTAGGGCCCTTTTCCCAGAAGGCCCCTGGTTAAAGCTTAATAATTCCCCTTAGCCTCACCCCAGTGTACCATGGGCCCTTCAATTAAATACAGAATATCTAACACACGCATACTGACTCAGGATGGACCCTACCTCCAGCTATACGCCATGCTGACAAGCTGCACTGTTCTTCGGTTTGCAGCAATTAGTTCGCTCTTATCAAACCCCTGGCACAGAGTGTGCTCTCCAAATGTGCTTGCTTGTTTTATTTTGTGAAGTGCCACCACAGCGCTTTGTGGACGGGGAGGAGGGATTTGTGCGGCACCGAATTCGGCATTAAAAACACAGCTTGTTGCTCGCTGCACCTTCAAATAGCTTTCCTCCCCTTTGTTTTATGTGCTTTTATTGTACGACAGGGCAATATCTGTCAGGAGTGCCACTCTTTTAATGCAATTCCCTCTCTTCGGCATCATTGTGAACAGCTGTCAACAGTGTTTCCCATTTATTTGTCGAGTGCTAGAAGGATGGGGGCCTAGTAGAATCCCCCAGTTCGTCAGCAAGCCCACCGGGGACCGTCTTCGCTCAGACTTCCCACGCGAGCTATGCGCGAGGTGGGAAGTAAATGCACTCGTTTCCCTTCCAGCTAGGCGCTGTTTACTTTTCAACACCTCCTTTGAGGGCCGCATCCCAGAGACCAGACAGCCAAGAGACGGGAGGGATGTCGCTACACAACACCAATTTGTGGAGTAGTGGGTTCGGCTCTCCATGTTTATGAAGTGGTCCTCTGCCTCACGAGCGCCCGTGTGATGATGAGATGTGCCGCCTCAAATAAGAACACCTCTGTCAGAATGAGCGAGCCGACCGTGTCCTTCTCACCATAAATATGACTGTCAGGAGTTTGGGGATGTGCAGCGTTTCTCGTTGTTTTTGCCACTTGTGAATTGTCAAGAAATCAATATACTCATTATCACCGTGGCTGCCTGAGAGTAGCGAAAAAATGTATGTCAGATGCAGAGAGGGAGATGCATGTGGCTGACGCGCAGAAAAAGTAGGAGTGTTAAGATGACACCTGTGTATAAGATCAGGAATGACATCACCTATGTGTGTGAGTGTAGATGGCTCAGTCAACCCAGTCTCTACTGATGTTAAACTGTGACCATTAAAGGGACAGTTCACACACAAATGAAAATTCTGTCATTATTTTCTCACCCTCATGTCCAAACCACATTGAACCCCACTGACTGTAATTGTATGGACAAAAAAACACTGAGACATTTTATTTTTAATTTTTTTTATATCTTCTTTTGTGTTTCACAGAATAAAGAAATTCATACTGGTTTGGAACGATGGGGAGTAAATTATGACAGAATTTAAATTTTTAATGCATTAATATGAATGCTTTTAGATAAACCTGCATACGTTAGATTTATTGCAAGTATTAGAAAATAATTACATGTATTATGCAATAAAACATTTAACAAGGTAAATGCAAACAGATTGTTTCATATGCAGATGTCAGAATGTTATTGTAATTTTCTATTCATTTTCTAATCATTTTTGATATTTTTATTAAATTACATAAATAAATATTAATATTAAATATATTTAGTATTTAATATATAAATCTTACATATTATAGTATAATATAAAATGTACATTTTAAAAATAAATATATATTTATACTTACAATTAAATATTACATATATTTAATGGACAGTGAAAAGCAACAGGAAATTAAGGAGACAGAACCTTTTTTTTTTTTACTTTTATGGAGTAAACAAGTCCTATTAAATTTATTTTAGTCAGATCGACAATTATAGAGAAATTGTTTATTGTTGCTGGAATATAATTTCTGTTCTGTTTAAAATGTAAATTAGATGCGTGGGGGATTAGCTTCAGGTTTTTATCATGTTATGCTGCCAATTTAGCAATGAGATGACTGTTATGAACATAATGTTCTTTCTGGTGAATAGCAACATCATTTATGTTCTTCTGAAATAACATGTCCAAATACATTGACTTTATTTGAGCTGAGGTCACGAGGGAATCATTAGGTTCAGAACTGTCATTATGATACATATTTGCACACATAAATTTAAATCTGCTCCATTCATTCAAATCACCATCACTTTGGGCATTAGCTAACGTTAGCGTGTACTGTTGTTCTAGATATTGACGTATGTCAGGTGCTACCTGACTAGCCACTGATGAGCTCACTGACCATGATCGTCGAGACTGTCAGGGGACCCAGGACCTCCAGCATGGAAACTTGACGTTCAGAGTCAATCAAATTAGCTCCTTCCAGTCCACTAGCCTGAGCAATGAACAAGCCGCCCAAACCCAATAGCTTGGAGCTGACAACATCGATGGAGCGATCTCACATGCACCTCATGGGGTAAGACATACATTGATAAATATGAACAATGCCATTGAAAGAATAACAGTCAGTTCAGCATAATGACGATAAGTCAGAGATATGCTTTCTTTCTCGGTGCCTTGAGCATTGTTTTGAAGCAAAGGTATCAAATTGGACTAATATTTGCATGAGACAGAGATGTTTTTGTAGTATTCAGAGAGCTCCACGGGCGCGCGGCCTCCTCATGTGACGACCAGACAGTGAAAATAAAAAAAAGGATCAGTTCTACAACTTACGGCACAGGAATCCATTCCGCACAGACTGCTACTGTTTTGATGTTCATCTTCAACCGTTCCTGGTGTTTTAATAACCTGTGGAGGGCCACTTGTAAACTCTTGATGTGGGCAAAGCCAAAAACTTGTAAGATATTAGATATGCGCAGGAATATCAAACCAAATCCTCGGAGCACCAGGGTTTTTTGCTTTCACATTTGCTTTTAAGATTTAGTCAAATGTGCTCAATGAGAAAAGTACGAAAGAGACAGCTGGGAAGAAGCTTATCTGCGACGTAAGAGAGGGTATCTGTACGCTCCTTGATATTTTGAGAAGAGCCATCAACACTCATTTCTGTCAGCTCGTGTGAATTCTTCTGAATGGCGTTTTCCTGCTCTAAGTATCATTATACGCAAGAATAACAGCAGGAGAGAGACGTGGGGAGTCTCAGATACAGCTTATCGAAAGTACGAGTTTTCAGAAGACTTTGACTGTCTCCATTAACCGATTGAATTAAGTGCTAAAACAAATTCATTTTGACATAAAATGCATACTTTTCCTCCTCTATGTTTTAGTATCTCACATGTTTTTGAGTTTGGTGGAGTTGAGGGTTTTTTATTTGGTGAGCACAGCTAGTCGAGTCCAATTACCTTCTCCTCTTTAAATCTGATAAAAATGCTGAAATAAACAGGTAACTCCAAATCTTACGCCGGTTTCCATGACAAAAACAACATAAAGGTGGAGAACAAGAGGGGTTCTGTTCCATTAAGTCATTAAGTCCTTATAAAACCAAACTCTGAGAGCATCTTTAGCCCTGCTGCTGCCCTCGGGCAGAGAACCGCTGTGTTTGAAGATCAAAGTCGTAGAGGTGTGACTCTAGGTTTATATGTGCAGGGAAATTGAAAATTTCCCTAAACTGGAGGGGTCTGCATAAAAAAAAGTAGGCCGCAGCCCAATAATGCTTTTCAAAAACAGGAGCTGCACCTTTTTTTAGCAGCGTTCTCAGGGCTGAATAATACAAAATGCACCTTCTGAACCGAGTTTTAGTGAGTAACTGACTTGCGTCATTACACTTCAATTAGTGACTCAAATCTGACGTCAATCTGTAGGTGTGTGTGTGTGTGTGTGTGTGTGAGAGAGAGAGTGAAATCCACCTACCACCATCAATGAACCATTACAGAAAATAGGAAAACATAAAACCCATAAGTGGCTTATTTTTTTAACCATAACCTTCTATACAATAATGAAATAATTTTACTGAATACTCTTAATGTGTACTTTCAAGAGAGATTTAACCAGCCATTTCCCAGAAGCTCATAATAGTGTAATACTGGAATATCAAAATTATTTAGATGTAGCAAAACATCACGTGGCTCATGTTGAAAGAGGAATCAAAGTGTTTATGGTGTTTGCAGTAGCATGACTGTACTTCGTAATTCACACTCAACTCCACTTGTGAGACTCGCACTAACAAAATGACTCCCATGAGTGAAAAACACTCATTCAAAGTGAACGTATATAAAAAGGGAAAGTGTTTAGCAGGGGAGGTTTTCAATGGCTCGGTCATGTTTGTCCTGAATAGGCGGTGCCAGCTTGGATTTCCTCCAGGAATTAGGCTTTTTGTTTGTGTCTATAGGCCAGAAGTGACAGCTATTCCTGCTTGCTCAAAGTAAGCTTATACATTTGTCGTGAGAAAGGCTGTATCTACGTCTACTCCTCATGACATGAAAGTCTCAGTTTTGTAACAGGAAGCTCAACTGTACATAGACTTCCGCATAAACATACTATAAGAGAGGGGTGGTCTGAACAGAGAGAGAAGGAAGAGAGAAAAGGCCTGAGCTCTACTTTAAGAAGAATTATATACAGTGTGATGCTCCTAAAGAAAAGTCTTAATTAAATTACATTTATTGTGTGTTGTTCATTTTGTTTTTTCGATTGCTTACAAACCTATTTAGAAACATGATAAATTTGGCACACTGACAAACTTTATACCTCTGTAACAAATTGTTAACATAAAGCAGAATGTCCATCAATAAAACAATTAAATAAACAGGTTGCCAGGCCTCACACCTGTGAGTCTAATGTATTAAGTTCTCAGTTCAGATCATGTATGTGGACCATTTGCAATGTAAACAATGTAGAGTGAATGTCTCAGTTTATTTACATAATTGCCGTCACTACTGCCTGGTTTCTCGAAGCTTAAAGTTAAAAGTGAATCTACACGACACTTTTCTCCAAACAATATTTGACGTTTTGCGTAAAACGTCAGTAAATTAACGTGAACCTTGAACCACTGGCTAATTCGTTATGTGTAACTGTTTCTTATTTTTACCCACTTTATCAGAGACAAATGTACACAAAAGTATCGACATTAATGCATTTTCATCATTAACAAAAAAATAAGTATTTGTTAAAATAATCGTCTTAAAACTAGCCTATATTCCGCCCTCTGAGCATGGCGCGTGACAGGCCTGAATGACAGACGAGTTAAAACATATTAGCCAACATTATAAGCTAATGGAAATGATTTCAATCGAGGTATGATATATAACTATTTATTCTTAACAGAGATATTAAAACAACAGTTTTCACGTTTAAATAAATATTGTTAACACATGAGATTTAGGCTAAGTGAGCGTTTTCTAAATAAGCGCCTGCCACTTTTTCTTCCTCCTTTTCATCCTCTTCTTTCTCCAATGGCGAGTTTAAATGTATACATTGCAAACATGTTTACATATAATATGTTATATAGTAACAGTTACATATAGCTATAGCACTCCTGATAGACAAGTGTCTATCAATATGTTGATATTACTGAACTAGTCTACAGTGTGGGTTTAGCAGTGGCCGTCAGTAATGTATGTTTGAAGCTGTCTTTCGAAAGACATCATTTATTTATTTTACTATATTCAGCTAAGTTAGCCGGGATTTTGTCAGCTTTACGTGTGCTTTCAAGGGTTTTTATTATTATTTTATATTACTCGCTATATTAATATGCCTATTATAATATTAGTAATAAAATCTCTACTGCCCCCCCAAAATATATATATAAATAAATTTAAAAAAATATATATATATCCTATATAGGCCTATGTGTGTGTGTGTTAAAGTTATTTATTTTGTATTTTATTTATTCATTGGACAGAAATATTAATTTAAATTAAAATATTTAATATTTTCAAAAAATCGCTTTCTCTCACAATAAAAACGTTTCATGTTGTTTTACTCTCGTATCTGCTGTTTTACAACAGTCAAAGAAAATGTAGTCAATTAAAACATTTGCTCTCTTTTTTGCGCCTGGTACCTGAACATGAGCCCCAGAAAAACGATTCGTTTATTTGTCTGTAAATTCGTTATTCATCAACATTTAATTACAATTATTATAAATAAAAAAAATAGTGAATAACCCGTTTCTTTGGCCATCTTTGTGAGGACCTCAGAGCGGTGTAGCGTTACGGCAGGTCACATAAGGTTACATGGACTCTCCGTGTTAACACAGGCCTGTATGTTTACAATGTGTCTTCATATCACTCTTTAACCCAGCGCGAAATAGATTGATTTAGCTACATTTGAAATTTAGAAATTGTAACGTTAAATGTGTGCTTTTGTTTTTATGTGTCACCTCCGATTATCAGTCAAAACACATTCATTCACGTTTTTCTGTTCTCCACTTTGGCAATAACTAATTAATATTTACATAAGTCATATCATTAATACCATAGTTCGGTGGAATACACTGCCAAATTCGCTTAGCTAGAAATGGTTACTCAGAGTTACTCAATCACAAGGACAACCACTGGGTTTTTACAAGCGAGGTTTGATTTGATGCAAGATGGCACTGATTTTAACATAGACAATGATAATCATATTAACAATATAAATAGCTAAAACTCTTTATATCAAATATACAACCTACATTGATCATTTATTTTTACTGATTTCATCTGTGATCTGCGGACACGTTATTAACTAAAACATCCGACCTGATTATTTTGTTTCTTTCCTGACTTAAAGAGATAGATGCTTCGACTGTTTCATAAACATTAGCCTATAATGTTTGTGAAACTATATTCTAGTTGTTTAACCATAGTCTCTAAGACTATAGCACAAGGCACATTTGGCACATACGTCTAGTACATATTTGTCTTACAATAATTAAATGTATGTAGGCCTATGTACAAATAAGTTGAATACGAATAAAATAATTTAGAATTAATTTTACAAAAGAAACTACAATTAAAACTGATTAAGACAGGGGTACAATAAGGCGAAATGATATGATCCCAAAACATCTCTCGAATCGGTGATCTCTCTTGGGACAAATGTTCCAAATTAATTATAACAAAAAGAGAAGCAATAGAATAAAGGTTGGGGGGAAATCTGCCATAGTTCACTGTTATTGCATTCTGTGTGTGAGAAAACCAGTGGGACTACTGTGTGTGTGTGTGTGTGTGTGTGTGTGTGTGTGTGTGTGTGTGTGTGTGTGTGTGTGTGTGTGTGTGTGTGTGTGTGTGTGTGTGTGTGTGTGTGTGTGTGTGTGAGGGAGAGAGAAAGAGACTGCGCATATATGTCTGCGCATATTTCTGCAGGTGTGGATGAAATCGGCTGGAAAATGAAGGCAGCCTTTGCTCTAATAATTGAGAGTGAGGTTATTTCCACCGCCTAGGAACAATTACAGCTCTTGGTTAACATTTTGGTGTTATTTAGTAACATTTTCTAACATTATAATTGTTAATCTTACATAATATATTTATTTTTTATTATTTTTTTCCTGAAATGTAAATGGTGAAATTTAGAAGAATAAAAAAAAATATATATAGTGTTATCCAGTGTTTTGTTTGTAGGTGGCCCCTATCCCTCTGGTCTGTTAAATGGAAAGCTCCGCTGTATGAGCTCTACGAGCGGGAGCTGGCAGCACTCACCAGTCTCATAAATCCAAAAAAACAACAACTAAAACTTTTGAAGCATAACGTAAATGCATTTTCAAGCACACAATGAAAACATTTATTATTGTTATTATTATTATTATTATTATTAGCCTATTATTGTTTCGTATCGTTATGTATATTTGTTTCGTTTATAGCATTTCATTGTCAATATCCTATAAAATAATGATTTGAACCAAAACGCCTTTTGAATTTTCAGTTGTACATAGAAGAAATTCAGAAACATTGCGTGTTAAAAAATAATAAAGTCTGTTTGAAAGTGGAATGTACAGTCTTGAACAGTACTTTTTTTCTGTGGGCAGGTTTTTCTACACGGATCAATATCAGAGCAGCATGCGCTGCGAAGGAAACGCCATCCAAGCTCCGCAGGACGCTGACCTTTCACTCTCCCTACAGGTCACACCATCCTCCCCTAAACAGGTCAAAACACCAACACACAACTATGTCAAAGTATGCCTTAACAGAGAATATTTATATCCAGCGGATAACCAACACAAGCCAATGAGTGGGCGATTCAATCAACAGCCAAGAAAAGATTGTACCCTGCAGCCCACAGGCAACTGCACATTAATAATCAGTGTTCTGGAGATTTCTGAACGGACCAACTGGCTTCTTGTGGGTGGCTCCAAGTTGTATTTCCCGTGAATAAAATATGTAGGGTATACATTATGTTCATGTGCCCATCTCAAAACACACTGTGGCACCGGGTGGTGATTTCCCAGTCAACAACAATAGGAAAAGCGTCTAACAGTCTATCCCTTCCCCCAGGCTTTACACACATGAATATTAATCTGATCCTTCACCGTCTAAACTTCTACACATTGCACTAGAGCTTTAACACAGATAGTGACACGGATACGATCGCTCTCAAGTATCTCCAGTCTATTAATTACTCATGCTGGAGGATTGTTTTCGTGCTGTCAGTTATATCATCATACATGAAAAAAATGCCTGCGACAATATTCCTTGATGTTGCTGCATAATGTCAAATGCCCCTGTTAAATTTATTTTATTCTCGCATCTGAAGGTGTTTATGCATCCGCTGAGCGCCGGGAAAAGCACACGAAATTAAATAGAAAATCCGGGTTACAATCGAGCGAACAAGTCACAGGGACTGCCAGTCACCTCTTAATTCTGCAGGAAAAAAGTTTTCCCCCTAGAGCTTGACAAGAGTGCCAGAGTCAAGTTCAAGTTCACGGCCACTTGATTTCAAACTCTATTTTATCCCAAGTGTGGAAGGAAGCGCGACTGCGGCATTATCCAAAATTAAACGCATGGATCTTAAAAAAAAAATGGAGCACTCGAACAGTGGCGGGAAGGTTTATATTAATAGTAGGCCTACTGATTATAAAAGTCTGATCAGTTTTCCCGTGTAGCTATACATTTTCTGCATACTGCTCTCAGTATTCCTATGTTGCGAATGTTCTATTTAAATGTCTCTGTCTTTTTTTATTTTAAAATGCTGAAATATGCCCTTCAGTGCTAGAAATCATTAGTGTTTGAAACGCCGAATTGTGTATGGAAAGACATTTCAACAATATCTATCCAACACTACACAACAGCTGAATGCGTCTTGCTTTCAGACCACTGTGTAAATTCTGCTTTAATAGTCTTAAATAGTCTATTTAGCCTATACAAAAAGAAGGCCTAAAAGTTGTCAAAGTTTATCTATATAATGCGTAGATAACATGGAAAGAACACGACGCGTTGTAAAGATTGTACACTTGCACCACGTTTTATTATATCTGTATGCAGTAAAATTTTTATCACAATAATGGAGAAAACACTTCTCAAACTTTGAACAAAAACACATATAACAAAACAACTGCCCCTGTTCAGCCCATAATTGTACATATTTATAGTAAAGAAACATTCTTTATAAATATTGTTTCATCTGTAGCAAGTAAATACCATAATTTAATTACAAATGGATAAATATGGCAGTCGATATTTACAAAAAGAAGGGTGTAGTTACAGATATTTAACGGCACGACATTAATTTGCCCCACAATCTTCCAAATATATATCACAATTCAAACTTGCAAAGCACAAGACATCACAAGTTAAGCCCAGCAAACTAAGATATACATTCACAAGCAAATATTGTGTCAGTCTTGGTTAAATGTTGACTTTGGCACTCTTTCCAGTTAATAGTTGTTTAGTTTACAATCAGTTTGCCATAATGGGATCACGATATTCATTTTGATAATACAACTTTATGGTAATATGTGCACTAAAAAGTCCAGTTAGAGAAATAGCTACCATTGAAGGAACATCTATACACCAAAAAACCGACAAAACCTATTACAACCATTGGGAAAGAGAGCGCGTAGTATGTACAAAAAGAGGACGTTTAGTGCTTTTGCGCACGGTTCTTCTGTCGATGTGGGAATGTTAATCCTGCTGGACAAGCGCATAATATAGGAGCGTTCGTTTTGTATATGGATCTCCTGGTTTTCTGAAATGATTCCTCCTGGGATGGCACAGTCTTAAACATACCATTCACTGAAATTGGACGATAAACTGCTGTGGTTGTTGGAACTGTGGACCGCTGAGGAAGGCGACAGATTGTTGTTGCTTTGGGTCTCAGTGGAGGGGGACACCAGACCAGGGGGTGTTGAGGACTCATAACCAGAACTAGCCGCTGGTGAAGAGTCAGGTACAGGTGGGGATGCCTCGTGAACCTAAAACACACACCAAAACATGAAATAATTAATAATCCTCGGAATGCATCATGAATAATGTGTATTGCCAAAACTGTTCATGAGTAAATTCTACAAATCAGTAGTTCGTTCCAATATGACAATATATGAGTGAAAATGTAATGTCAGTTCTGACTTTTTCAATATGCATTAGCCAATTATCTGTTATGCATTTATAATTTATGTTTTAATTAAATTAGCCTACTGCTATTAATACACAAAGTAAACAATTCAGTGACATAAAAATGTATAATGTATTTCTCATTCTTTATTCTAGAGGAATCTGGAAGAATTACCTTCATGTGCTTTCGAAGAGAGCTGGGATGAGTGTAGGACTTGTCACACATTTTGCAAAGATACGGTTTGTCTGACGTGTGAACGTGCATGTGCTTCTTTCGGTCACTGCTGTTCGCGAAGCGCCGATCACATCCCTCAAACTCACACTGAAACGGTTTCTCCCCTGAGAAGAAAAAGCGCAGAAACATTCACACGATTAGTGTTTAAAGTTCAATTCAGCTTTTAAAAACACAACAAAAATAGCGCACATCAAAACAGAGAATAAATCTGCCATCCCCGAACACTTTAAAAGAATTTTGAATTTAGATGTAAATATTTTAGGACTAAATTATAAAAATAAAATGAAATAAATTGTGTAGCATTCTAAATAAACTGAAATGAAATCACTCAAGAGGTTATCGTATGCACGTAGTTGTAATACAGCGATGCCTTACAACGACACAGGGGGTCACACAACCACATCTACAAATATGATGACCAGTGTAAAGTAACAACAAAATAGGCTATATAAAATCTAATTTTGTTGATTATTACGTTTGGGAGAATTTACTTTATTTAACAATCTGTACAAACAAAACAAAATTAAAAAAGGGGGAAATCGGTCACATAACACCATTTCCTATTTTCAACGTTTAGCTTTTGTCAGCCCCCCCCCCCCTCCACAAAACTTCGCCATTTGCTTAGAAATAATCAAAATGCAATTAACACCTTGACAAATAGAAGGCTCAATACCTCCGTGTATTCTAAAGAGGAAATTGCTCAAATATGCAACCCTGGTAATGGCCTGTCTAACACATAGACTGTTAATGCAATGGAAAGAATAACAATAGGCCCACATATCGCCCATTCCTAAAGTAGGAAATATATTCTTATTTTTATGTCGCCCTTTTTGTGTTGGTAATGGTCTGTATTCATTTTGTAATTCGTACGTGCGTGTGTATCTGTATAAACACCTTGTAATCGTTGTTTTTTAATGGTTTCATGAATATAAAGTGTATCACTGTTAGTGTGTACATTGTTTCTAATTTTAACAACAATTAAAATACCCCGTAAATTGGACAAAAACACGCACAAACTGGAGTAATTTCAAAATCCTGACGTAGTCACCCGAGTGCTCGAGCATTGGTCCACGCAAACATTAAACCGGTTGGAGAGATTTACGGCTGCTCTGCGCACGCGATGAGCCCTCGAGTCGCCTTTGACCCGTTTAAACTTTATGAACCACAAGCCCTCGGCACTCTCTTACTTAATTCAGCACATTGTTGCAAAACATTGCATTTACTCGGTACGCGACCATAATCGTTTTCAGCCGCGTTCACTTACGCGAATTAGCCTATATGTGCTTACAAGCATCCGTTATGCGTTCTCAAAGTCTAAAAATACACGAAATACCGTAATCAGCTTATTTTTGTAAGAACCACTATTTGCGCTACTATTTTGGGGGTTTATAAAAAAAGACCATTGTATAGCTGCAAAACAAATGCAAGACTTACATTAATGAGACAAGCGCAAACAGAAATAAATATCATACCTGTATGTGTTCTCTTGTGAATCTTGAGGTTTTCTGATCTCGCGAAGACTTTGCCACATCCAGGGAACGGGCAGGGGAAAGGTTTTTCTCCCGTATGCACGCGTATGTGATTGACCAGTTTATATTTGGCTTTAAAGGGCTTGCTTTCCCGGGGACACTCTTCCCAAAAGCAGATGTGGTTGCTCTGTTCGGGTCCTCCAACGTGCTCGACCGAGACGTGGGTGACCAGCTCATGCATGGTGCTGAAAGTTTTATTGCAACTCTTCTTCGGATTGCTGAGCTGCTCCGGTTCGATCCACTTACAGATGAGCTCTTGCTTAATACACTGCTGCCTCATGTAGCGAAAGAAGGCTCCGGGGTGATGGTGATGCGCTGCCATATTCATCCCCATGTTCATATTCATGGAGCCGTACTGGTTGTGCAGCTGAGCGGCTGAGTAAGGGTCGGTCCTCGGGCTGGAGACCTGGTGGTACTGGTCTGATCGCCCGAAAACCTCCCCCGGTAGTCCGAGTCGCATCTGCCCGTTGAGCACGTTTGGGGAGCCGTGAGATCCATGCTGCTCGTGGATGCCAGGGAACAGAATATGGCCTTGGCTGTCTGTGTGAGAGTGATGGAGCGAGCCGGCAGTGGGGCCGAAGAGTGCGTGCTGGCCTCCCGCCGGTGACGATTCCCCGAATCCACGGCTGCGAAAGAGAAAGTCCCGCGTGGAGTTAAACGGCGAGCTCGTGTATGATGTGACATGAGCCGCGTGCGCGCCCAGAGCCGCGGCAGGGTAACCGGGCGCTTGGCTCGTGAATGCAGAACTCTGTCCGGGCGAGAGATCGTGGTTCAGTTTGAATGCGCCCATGTGCGCCGAGTCGACGAAGCTGTTCTGCGCTAAACTCAAGTCTCTGTCCTGCATCTCACTGGAGGAGTGATGATGCCTGGCAAAGGTGCCCACTCCCAAACCAGGGAACTGATGCCCAGCGTCCAGTAACATGCTTTCGTTGAGCAAAACCAATTCTCTTTCAAGCAGTCTATGTGCGGCGCTTCAACAAAACATGTAACAAAATAAAAATCGAATGCGCTACAGGAATATTAACTTCCAGATTTGAGAACACGACATGAGACGATGAAGTTCGATCCGCTCATAGGAAAAAAGCTTTGCGTATTAAGTTGGACTATATTTTTCTTGTGGATAACTTGTTACTCAAAATCCCCAATGCAGCGAAATGAAAAGATTCCTTTGCTCGTTCCCTTTCAAACTGAGTCGATGTCGTAATTTTCGGATTACACGAAAATACGAGTTATTATCTTACTGAGTCTTCCTTGTTCTTGAAGCATCTCGAATTGGAATGTTTATTTCTTTCGCTTGTCTATGTTTATCTCGGAGGGTCCCTCTTTCTCAGTGGACTGACACTACCTCCTCTTACGCCCCCTTTAACTGGAGCCCAGTCATTCATTTGACGCGCTCTCATTGGCCGCCGCTCCTCATCAATCCCAGGTGCCCCTCCAATCGAACGCACTCCTTTGGCAACTAATCGCTGATCGCCATCTTCCACCGACAATTACCGCCTACTTTTCGGAGAGCCTTTTCGGGGAATAGGTAGAAGGAGAGCAAAAATACTCGCGTTTAATCAGACCGCTTCAAAATCTAAATCACTTGCCACGCGGGCTCATAAGAGTACGTGTAACCCATAATTCTTTGGTGAACTTCAGTTTGCATAATTACTCAATGGCATAAAATGTGCAGAATATTTTGGTTATAGCGAAATCTAATTAGTTACTTTCGCATAGTGTAATCCAAAACAGACAGGGTTAACGTGAATGAAAAACAAACTCACAAACGCTCGAGGTGTCTTGACTCAGTCTGCACGTGAGTATGACAACACACGATCATGAATTAAAACACTAGTCGCATCCAGTTTGTAGTCTATGTGGTGGCCATCATTTGAATAAAGGACGTGTAATCATGTCTCCCTGAGTGTTGATGGACACATCAAAAACAAACAAAAGTGTATTAATATATAAATAGCTTATAACATTATCCTATTGAGATATAAAGTAGCCTACTAAAAATAGATTCAATGACATGAAAAATAAGCAGGAGAGTTGTCGGCAATATGTACACCATCGTCATTGCCATCAACATCATCTTTACATTGAATACTTTAATTAATTTACTGCATTAAAAACGCACTAATTCGTAGCTAACACCAAAACGCTGTTAGACGGACTCTGAAACACACGGTGTTTCCTCAACAGAACCATAAACTCCACATAAGCTTTGAAACACAGTAAATACAACAACAGTATAAATGTGAGAATTATTGTATGGTACGTCTACATTTTTCCTATCATAAGAATTATTATGTATAGCCTATTCTATATTACAGAGTAGCCTATTCTAAATATTTCAGCACATACAATAACAAAATGCCATTTGAAATGTATTTAGATGAGATTACATTCCCATGTCAAAACACAATGTGTTATACCTTTAATTTAAATAAATAAATAAATAGTGACGTCACGGACCGAGAGCCTGGTCTTTCTGCCTGAATAAATCAGGGAATCTGTTTTATTTAAAATCAAGTTTAGCGGCATTTTGTGGTTATGGAACAGGCGTATATGCGAGCTTTTCCTAGCCTATGTAGACTACACTGTACACTCCCTGACAATAACCAAACCGTCCATCTGAAGTTATCCTAGCACATGTGGATGGGTTACTGCATTACTGACTCCAGGCCAATGTATACATAAACCAATCCAGGGACCATTTCTGATCTAAGAAAAAGTCCTACGTGCAGCATACGAGCGTTTATTTAAATGTTAACATTCAGTTAAAGGAGGTTTACTTACAATTTCATTGAACCTAAGTCCCATAAAGTCCCGTTCCAACGCACAACACACTTTGTCTTGTCTTTCCTCTCCTCTCCTCCGAACGCTTTAAGCTGTAAATAATAGGGCGGAGGATGTATAAAACTTTGGGAATTCTGTGTGCCTCAGCTCAAAGCCATGCTGTTTGAACGTTATGTACCATTCTTCCAAGACTATTTCTACCCTCTCCACAGGAAACACAGGATCTGATCCAAGTTCAAAGTCACGTCTGCCGACCTCTCTAAGAAGTTCTTTATTTCTCCAGAAAACCACAAAAACCTTTCCCCTTTTCAATGGGCAGGGAGAAGAAGAAAGAGAAATTAGTCTGAGAGTGCAGTCGGCCTGGAACACAGCCGCAGTTTTTGTTCTTCTTTTCTCATGTAGCAAGGAAGGGAAAAAGTTCGAAAAGTCTAAAACCAAACACACACGAAAACTCAGGGGAAAACAAATTTTGCTTATTATAAAAAATAGTAATATATATATATATATATATATATATATATATATATATATGCGTCACTGCCTAGATATTAACCTTGATTTTTTTTCTCTACACGTGAAAGCAAAAACTCCCAAATAACCTTTAAATTACAATACATGAAGGACCATGCCCCTATAGTTACATTAGTTAGAATTATGGCTTTGCATTAATGTGTACGGCTCTTAGACAAAGCGACAAGGCATTTCTTTTAACTTTGACATTATCAATATGGTGACGCATTATTGGTTACTTTTAGTGACCTTGGGTATTTCAAGGGTGTTTGACCTTCGACCCGTGGAGACCACATATGCTACCCTTTGAACTTAATAAATCCTCACTGTTTAAAGGTTGTAGTAAAACAAGTGCTGGCCTTCTCCCTCCGTTACGTCGTTTCATAAATAACAGGCAACGAAAATTCACATTTACTCACAAGCTTGTTTTAAACATTTATTATTTATGACATTCTCATCATTAACTTTTGTTGTAAGTGTAGCCTACTCAGCAATCAATACGACTGAATTATTTTTAAAGACACTCTTGAAACGGTCTGTTCGTCCAACACAATTCAGAGGTAAACGTTGGGATGTCGTAAATCTCAATTAGAATGCATAGATTGTAATGCTTCTGTCACATTAACCGGCATACATCGTGGTTCCATTCATTTCAAATTAAGACCCTTGACAAAGCTGACAGGCATGATGGCTTATGCAGGAAATCACAACACTTTCAGTTACTACAGGTGCAGGAGAGATACGCGAGGAGAGATACACATGCTTTATACATAAAAATAAGAAAATCTTATGAATGCTTTTTTTCTTCTTGAAGGTTTGATAAATTTGGGTATGCAGTTTTACCAGAAATGTCTGACCAATGACGTTGATACATTTCAAATTTATTTAGGATGTTTTAATCTATATTTTTAGTATTATTAGAAAAGCACGTGACTTCAAATTTGTACGCAGAATTGTTATTTTTTTGTTGAGGTTTAAGGGTGGGGCTGTTTAACCTTCTGCTGTACTTTGGTAATTAGTTTTTGAAATAATTATTTGGAATATGGTAACAACTGCCCTGAAGCATTTTAAAAGATGTCTTTGAATTAAGACATATTAAATCAATGGCACACACTTCCTGCTGAGTTCAACATGGACTCTAAAAGGGCGTGGACGTGCTTCATGACACACACGTAAAGCACGCAAACAAACATGAGATGAAATTATGTGAAAAGTAATAGGTTTCTTATATATTATTCTTAAAAAAAAAAAAACTTGGGGAAAAAATGAAGATTTTTTTTAATATATAACATTATAAAGAATCATGTCACAGAACGCTTTTTGGAAAGATTATTGACAGACTTTGTTCTAAAATATGTCCAGGGTCGCTTCTTCTCTTCTGTACGTTCTGCACAGGAATCAGTTTCTGACAGCGCCCATTGGACCGAGGATCTAATGTTCAAAATTGCGTTTTTTAAGCACAGATACCCTGGTAAAATACATTTGTTGCATTTAAATTTAACTTTAATTTTTTTTAAAGCATGATAATGTTAATTATGTAAAATTATATTACGATAACCCCATCTGGATAAAGCAGGCTACTAGAAAGAATTCCATGAACGTAGGCGTTTGCAGTTTTTGTTTATTAGGGCGTAAAGCCTAATCGTTTGTTTGGTTGAATAAAAACCACATGTAAGATTTTGTTTTATGTATCTAATAATTTAGTTTTACCTATATGCATGCATTGCAACAATTAGAAACAAATAAGTTTGGTATAGCATGCGTTTGTTTGTACTTGTCATTTTATTTCCATTGTCCCAATTTTATTCTGAGTCTGTTCTATCTGTCAACGTAAGGAAACGATTTATTTGTCCGAAGAAAATTAATTTTATTTTTGCTGAATTCATGCTTGACAACGTTTTATTTATTTATTTATTTAATTATATGATTTGAATTTAATTTCTAAATATATTTCAAAAATGTGTGGGGGTGTTGCACAATATGCTCCGCGTGTGTAGTGTCACTGTTTTGTGCAAAGAGAAAAACAACATCCTTCCACGTGTGCGTGCGTGCGTGTGTGTGTCTCGGTAAACAGATTTGCCTGGAACTTTGTGAGCACAACTTTCTGGAGTGAACAGTGATGAAGAGAGTGAGGGGGCGGAACCCCGCTGAGCCTCTGCGCTGAAAGACAGCCAATCGCTTCGTTCTCTTAACTGCCAGTCACCGAAATCTGTCCAATACCCGCAGTGCCATTTCTAAACTCTATTCCCCACTGTGTCCTCCAACTGTTGTATGTTCTGCCAATCGCTTGAGGACAGAGTGGGAAAAGGAGCAAGCAGAGTTAGAGGCAGGACAAAAGAAGTTCTATAGACGGCCATATACATATATTTTAATGGTTTCAGAAGGCCCGTAGTTGGCGAAAACAATAGCGGTGAGCGTGGACATGACAGCGTAGTGATGGAGCCCCCTTTAAGCAAGAGGAATTCGGCGATAAGATTAGCGGATTTGGCATCGACTCAAGCCCTTCCTCATCAGAATATGACAGGCTTCCCGGGGATAGGGGGGCATCACCCGCACTCCCACCATGCCCACCTCCACCCTGGGGAGATGGGCAACGACCCCGGAGTGGCTCTCACTCCATTTGGACCCGAGCACATGGTACAGACCAATGCTCTCAAACTTAGTCCCTCTCAGCCTGTTCAAAGCCATCCCGAAGCCCAGACCGCGGCATCTTTCACGTCTTCTCAGACCACAGTTGGTTTCCCCGTGGCTCACCCCCACACAGGCTACACCACCAGCAGGGACTTCATCCTCAGGAGAGAGCTCTCAGCCTCTGCTATGCATGCACTTGGCGACCAGCATAGTTCCGCCTCCTCCCCTCATCACCATGGCATGTTCATTTCCCCAACAGGTGCTTATGGGCACGCGGAAGGTGGTGCCCATCCACTTTTCTCTGGACTGCACGAGCAAGCGGCCCCAGGTGCCCACCACCATCACCACCACCACCATGCCCTCAACGGGCAGATGCGTCTGGGTCTACCGGGGGACATCTACGGCAGGCCAGAGCACTTCGGCCACAGGCCCGAGCACTATGGATCTTCTTCTCTGCACAGCTACAACTCCATGAACTTAAATGTGAACCTCGCCACAGCTCCTCACGGAGCCACGGGGGCGTTTTTGCGATACATGCGGCAGCCCATCAAGCAAGAGCTCATCTGCAAGTGGATTGACCAGGAGCAGACGTCCAAGAAGCCCTGCTCCAAAACTTTCGGCACCATGCACGAGCTCGTCAACCATGTCACGGTGGAGCACGTCGGGGGACCGGAGCAGAGCAGTCACGTCTGCTTCTGGGAAGAGTGTCCGCGCGAGGGAAAGGCGTTTAAAGCCAAGTACAAACTAATCAATCACATCCGCGTGCACACGGGCGAGAAGCCGTTCCCGTGCCCCTTTCCTGGTTGTGGAAAAGTATTCGCGCGTTCGGAAAATCTCAAGATTCACAAGAGGACGCACACAGGTTAGTAAAAAGTCGACCGATTCTTTGAAAAAACTTTAGTGGTCTGTTATTGAACGTGTTTGCGCTACTTGGCAGATAATCGAATTTTCTTGATATGTACCAAACGTTATTTAGCCTACTATGGGGGGAAAAAAAACACTTTTTTTGTCCCCCCGCCTCATGCACAAATACCCCCCATTCATACAGAACCAAGGTTAAGGAGGTTGTTTGTTTACAGTGACTATTCGCCAAGCAAAAGTATCCCTTGGTGTCGCTAAGCGTCATGAACTTACTTCGAAGATGCAGCGAGAGATCAATGTGCGTGTTGTTGCTGCTTGTACATATGGAATAAGCACTTCCGACACATGCTGCTATGAGCAGACCAGTGTTTTTGCATCTTTTTTCTTTGATGCATGCAATTTTATATCAAGGAGACGTGCAAAAACGTTAGGGTGAAGACATCAGGCTGCAGTTGTATTTGAATGCTACGTGTTTAACGTAAAAAAAACCTAGCAAAACAGGGAAAGTAAGAATTGTTTTATAGGCTGCAGGTAAAATAGTAACACGAAGTTTCCGGCACGTGTTTGTCTTCTTTAAAGCCACAGGGAATTACAAACAGTGTCTGAATAGATCCATACTAATGTAAATATGGAGAATGGGTCAGCCATGGGGCATTTACTACATTGTGATTAACCAAACTATGGTGATATCTTAGCAGAGCAAAGAAGGCCTCTACATCTGATGTTCTTCTAATGTATTCTAACAAAATGATATGCGTGTGTGCTGTGCATGATATTAAAATAGATATTTAATATTATGGTATTTAATAGGTATAAAGCTATTTCACCAGGTAGCCTACTAAAATATGCACTCACGTAACAGTTTGTTATTGCAAGTTGTTAAAAAGTTGCAGGTATTGTTTAGGTTATTTTACTGTATGTCTGTATCATGTTATGCTCACAACACCTGCTGACGTAAATTGCGCCCTGAATATGTAGGCTAGCGTGTAAACCCACCTAGAGTATACATTTATAAGGGTCGTAACATGGTGGCATCTTAAATCATCATTGATATGTGTAAAAGTCACCCAAGGTTGTTTTTTTTTTTGTAACAAGTCCCGGAATGACAGTGAACGTGTAATGTAATTTTGATATGATTTGGATATCTTTTAAAGACGGGTCAGTTGTTTTACTCCAAGCAATCTGATGCATATGGCGGGCCGAAATGTTTTCAGTAGTTGACTCAGTTGCATATCCAGTAAAAATAATAATAAAAAAGAGTTTTGGCAAGCTTCAGTCAGACAAAATGAGAGCGTTTACAGAGTGGTTGCATAAGTCATGTGGTGCGCCTGAACATTCCATATGTAATAGCAGAAAATGAGTACTGTGGGGTTACAGTGATAATGTTGTGATTTTCAAAACGAAACCATCCATTACTAGTGCTTGCTGAGAATAGATCATCCATTAGCTATTATTTTCTTGTAAACAAGAAAATGTACAATATGTATGGGTGATTTTATATCTAATTGCACTGTTTTTTCTTCTTTGCCAGGTGAGAAGCCGTTCAAATGTGAGTTTGAAGGCTGTGACAGGAAATTCGCCAACAGCAGTGACAGGAAGAAGCACTCTCACGTCCACACGAGCGATAAGCCTTACTTCTGTAAAGTGAGGGGTTGTGACAAGTCGTACACACACCCGAGCTCCCTGCGCAAACACATGAAGGTTCACTGCAAGTCTCCTCCGCCCCCTTCAGCCAACACGGCCTCCTCTTACCATCCCTCGTCCACGACGATCGGTGATGCCCTCTCACCAAACCTGGAGCCCCACAGGAACCGTTCGTCGAACCTTTCGCCTCAGGTGACCAACCTAAACGAATGGTACGTGTGCCAAGGGAGTGCTGGACCAAACAATCTACACACCCCCTCCAGCGATGTGCCAACGTCGGAATCCGACGACGAGGACTCTTTCAGACACACAGATCCAAGGGCAATGCTCTGATGTGAACAGCAAGGAATACATTCATTATAAATGCTCCACATAATAATAATAATAATAAAAAAAAAAACATCAAATTCAAGGGTTGCAATTCGAAGAAGTGGAACACCTATGGATGTCAGTGGGTGAAGAGATTTTGCCCCCGTTTTGCCCTTAAAACATGCTCAAAGCATTGATGCAATTTATGTTTCATATGATAAGCAGTTGTAACATGAAAAATCGACTTGTACATTTTTTAAGATTTTACCTGACTTGTCGAGATCAAATAACATTGATTTATCAATAATGTTTAGGCTGTTTTTTTTGTTTGTTTGTTTTTTTTATATTACACCACTTTTGTTGCACAGAAATCTTTTTTATAGAGAATCGTTTTACACGTTACATGTCTGAGGGGCAAAATTGCAGTGACAATTTTAAGTTTTTACTTGTATATTGTCAGTGTCAAAAAAATGAATGGGTGGAGTCTTTGTTAAAATTTATACACTAATTGTGGTCAGGGCGGTTTTTGTGATATTTAAAATATTTAAACCTATATTTTATGCAAAATCAATGAGACCCTAAATAATGTATCGTTGACAGGCCTATCCCTGACTGATTTGTAAATAGTATATGGTATTGATGCTTGTGAATGTTTTCGTAGCGTCTCAACAAGTTTTGTACATTGTAATTTATTTGCTGGTATTAATGTTGGTCTGGAAGTACAGATACACCAAAGAATAATATAATTTTGGTGAAAAGAAGTGATGCTTTTTATCGTGTTCTGTAAAAAGGTCTTACTTGAATAGGCTGTATAATGTGAAGAATCTTTCGCATGAACCGTGTAGTAACTCTTTCTGTTGAAGTGCATGATGGTGTTGATGGAAAAAAAAAACGTAAGAAGGTCGTGAAGAAATGTGATGTTTGTGTATAGATATATGGAAAACTTGAATAAAAGGCAGGACGTGTAAATATGGTCTTTCCAGTAAAAAAGGCCTTGATTCATTCTTTGATCAGTGTGCGTATTTCATGTAAAATTCAGCAGATTTCCAAGTTATGATTTAAACTAAATTGTCTGTAAAAGTTGGGACAGTAAAGCTAACCAAACGAAACAGCAAAGTTCTACAAAGACGTTTTTTTCTTGATTTTCTCCATTCAGTGTCATTTCAAAAGGGAACCATCACTTAACTAATAGTGCACGTTATGAAAGGTAGAATAGCACAAAGCCATCAATGCATGAATCATCCATGGGAATATAAGACATAAAAGCTGCCCGACAATAAGAAGAAAGTTCTATGGAGAATATGAAACAAAGTCCCCCATCTCATTTCCTTCATTAAATCGCACAATAACAGTTTCAAAGTGCCCCTGTCCCAGACTATAGGTTCAGAATTGACCAGCGCAAGTCCTGGACCACTTCAAAGAGCTCCACAACAGAACGGAAGACTGCACGGCGCGTTAGGATTTCTATGGGTCCCATTTGAATATTTATGGTAGAAAAACTACTAACTGCCGCTAAATGGTCAATCATCAAAGCAGAAACCTCTCTCACGAACCATATTGTCCCTTAAAATCGGCGGGTTCGACATTTTATATACAGGCATCCTGGACATTTCACATGGCGGGTGGAAAATGTGTGAAGAAAGTTCTAAAACGCCTCCTAAGAAAGTTTGATTTTGATTTTCATGCTAATGAACATCACGCTAACCCCTATGGAATAAAGCACACCAGTTGGTGACTCTTTGGAGATTGTAAATCTAGCGTTTTGTGTCAGTGTAACGCCCCATAAATAGTGTGAAGTTCAAGGGCGCTTCATAAAGCGCGTGTGTGTTTACTTCAATTGGAAACACTCTATTAAGATACAGTCGCACTGACCTTTAGTTTCATGCTACGTTAAAGCAGTCAATTCGCTCTTCATCGGAATCGCTCATATTTTTGTTCTCAAATCTTTGAAATCCCTCGCGCGCATTAACGTTTAATTCGGAAATAAACGCGCGCTCTGCCCATCTTTTGTCCGCGAACTATTATTTGCTCAAGGAAAGAATGATCTTCTATTTATTTTAAACAAGTGCCCTTTGAATAGTGCAAAATAAACACGGTGAAAAATAACCAAAGAGATAGTCCCCTCGGACTGAAAAGGGGGGACTTCATAAAAGCTGCAGCAGTCACAGCTGAATGGGAGACGCTTTGAAGTAGAACTTATTATCTGAGGAATACTTTCGGTTGTCCTAACGACGCTATTGAATCGAAAAGCTACCCCCTTTGTCAGCGATTTGTTCTCCTTTAGTGCAATGCCCGTGGAAATCACTTACATGGTCTACCTTAACATGCAGCCTGCAAATCAGTAACTCCAAGAGTCAGACTCTCAGACGCCACTTTTCAAAAGACAAAGCAGAAGTCAGTGTGAAAACGCAGCGAGTTCTCTCCCGTTTTGCCTTTATTGGACAGAATGATCACATCAGAGGAGGCTGTTTACTACAGTCTAGTCAGATTTCACACCGTCAGCTTCTCATTATGCGTTTGACGAGGGTTCAAAGTACCCGAGTCATTGTGCACCCTGTTTTAAGCGATGCACCAAGAGCATGTGAAGCACTTGCAATGAAAAGAAAACATTAAACTTTGCCATACTTTCTCCAAAGTGTGCTTCACACGTTATCTGTTTGAACGTCGCACATATGTTAAACTCACACTGCCAGATTTCATCTGCGAGCTCGCAGTCTCAGAGGTAAATTACGGCACTAATGGAATATTTGCCATGGTGTTTGAGTGTCTGTAGGGAGGGAGAGAGAGACAAGTGCAATAAATATTAAATGACACAAATCTAATTCCAAAATCGTATTAAATGAATCACGCATGGTTCGAGTTTGGTCAACCTCTAAGCTAAGGATAATTAAAATTGTACACTTGACAACCATGGTGTAAGATTGAATTGATTTATTTTTATCAGTAAAAAAAAAAGGATCTGATACTTTCTTGTTTAAACTATCCTAAAATATGTGAAATGCAATTATAATCAATTTTTAAATTAATTATAATAAAACCATAACTGAACATTTTATTCATAAAACGATGTGACCTTTTATAAATTGTTTTGCTATTTAAACAACTTTGTCTCATTATTAAATCAAAATTGAGAGATTGTTAAATATTAGTAGCCTTGAGACAAATATTTTGTCATTCAGACTCTTTAAAGACAGCCACGAGAGAGAAAAAAAACGGTTTAAAAGAACCAAACTAAACTCTTCTCCTCCAAACCATTTCAAAATAATAACAACTTGAAGTATGCGAGGTATTATAAACATCCGTTGAGTGTTTTACCACAGCATGCTTTGAAGACCAAGAAAACTGGGCACATATTCATTCTCCAGGCACTCTGCCAAACTCTTCCAAGCACCCTACCTGCCTACTATCTTAAGTTTCCCGAATAAGTGAGAAAACACAATCCAGTTGCAGCAGCAGGGCTGCATGTTTCCTCCCTGCACTCCGAGCCTGAACTCTAAAACACGGACAAGAACACTTTTGACGCATGGGCGAAAACTCATGGGGTGTTTATACAGTGCAACGTGAGTACATGTTTTATGAGCTCAACTCTGAACACAAAAAGCTTGCTGCATGTTTTTATCGTTGTAACTAAGAGTCGTTTAGCGCACTTATTGATTAGGTGTTGTGCTTGTTCTTCGTGCATGCGTCTAAAGAAGAGGCTGTTGAGAAAGTTTGCCGTCCCATTAAGTTAGAGTCCGGATGAGTGGTTGTTTGCTATTTGCTCTGAAAGCTCGAGCCCGACTCAGACAGCTGTGAGTTCACCTATTAGCCCCGATGTCTTTCCCAAAAGATTGCTTGAGTTAAACATCTGACAATGAGCGCTCAGGGGTGCCGCTCGCCTGACCTCCACTCGCTTTTAATAGTTTCATAAGAACTTCATTAAATCAATTACTCCACGAGCACATCATCGTTTATTTGTACTTATCGCTCAAAACATTCTTTGCTAACACTTTCATGAAGAAGTCATTAACAAACATAATCACAAAACTCTTTACAGGTCAGCCAGCTGAATACAAATTTAAAAATACATGAATCAAATTTGTTTGGCAATAGAATGATGTTTGTTAATATTATATTAATATAATTAAAATTATTATAACGTGTTACACATTTTTGCGACAGCATAATTAGCCTACATACATTTTTAAGAGCCTGTATAGATTTTTTTTAGAGTTTGTAAGCTCTGTAATGCAGGATTTGTTTGCTATATTCATGGCATTTACTTTTATGGTTGAGATTTGAAGTTTCCTCTGTACCATTTAGAGGTTTGCATGCCCGGTTTTACTAGGAACATATCTTGATATTCCGGTATATTTAGAGAAAAAAAATATAACAAAAAGTATAATTTTAGATTAACCAGCAGAAAAATATCAATGTGAACTGACTGCAAAGGTTTGTTTTAAAAATACATATTTTAAGAAATTAGTCAATAGGCTACTTGTATCTTATTTTAAAATAACAAAAATATGTGTAAGTAAACTGACAGCCATGTATAGTAAATAAATAGTTATCTGGTGATTGCATTACATTAGCGACAGTACTGACCATGTGCTTTTTTTTTTTTTTTTTTTTTTTTTTTACAATGTTTACTAATGTTTCATCTTGTGGGCACATCATGTGTAAAGTAAAAATTAAAAGATAAAACCCCCCCGATAAAATTTGAATTTAAACCTCAGCATATGCACCACAGAGATGAGCCCTTTCATCCTTAGCACATATGAATCATCTTGCCTGTCTGCATGAGACAACTGTCATAATATCTGGCCTCTCCTCAACATCTGTGGGCCTCCAAACTTGGTGCTGGTCCAAATATGGATCCCCAGGATTGGGAGGCTTTCCAAGACACTTGGTGATGAGAGCAAGGTCGTCCACGGACATGTCCAGGAGCCAGAGCTCTACACCTGGTCTGTTCAGCCTGTGCAGCACATGAACCAAACCTCAGAGCCACGCGACCACTTCTCTGCTTGCCTTGTTTTTGACAGGTCCTGTTTAAATGGCTCTAAACGCAGGTCTGGACTTCTAATAGAAAAACACTCCATCCATGTGGCAAATGTTCAGAAGCATTTGCGGGCTGGGCCTTGACATGAAAGGATGTCAGTGTCTTATATAAAAGCAGTTTGATCTAACAAATAAAACATGTCTTCTTCAGTCTTCTTTAACGTGGAGAGTGGACACAGTTAATGTAAAACTACTTTACACACGGTATGCATTCTGTTTACCAGTGTTGTTGGTATGTATAAGACCTTGTAAGTAAATTTAAACATTTATGAGTAATACAAAAGTTATTTTACTTTATTTTATGTAATATTAAGTATTTTAGATAATTTGATATACACTGCAGCAACATGAGCAAAATAAATAATAAAAAAGAAAAAAAAGAAAGAAAAAAGGAGGACTTTGTACCATACAATTCCATGACTACCTTATGCTAAATATTCAAGACATATTAAGTTAAAAAGTCTAGAAAGATAAAAGACCTGTTCTCAACTTTACATAAAAAAAATTGCTTTTAGGGTAGTGGGATATCACAGGTTAAATGTACAATAGAATAAATATATTAAAATAAAAACAACTTTTATATAATTATATAAATATTTGGGAGTAAAAAATTATCTAACTAAAAAATATAATGACGTGCATTCATGTAACAATCTTTACAGCATTGGCTTCCCATTTTGATTTTACATCCATGCTGATCCATTCCACATCTGACGAACTACCATGAGCAACACATCAGAGTCGTGCCTCTGAATACAGCATCTTTCATAGAGGAAAAGGTCAACATTCAGTGAGAGGAAATCATCCTGCACAGCTGGACAACCACAGTGCTGGATCATCTCAGTAAGAGAAAAGAAGAGAGAGCGAGTACAAATATACAACTCTCAAGTGTACGGAGTAGGAAGGGATGAGGAAAAAGAAGAGAAGAACAGTCAAACAGTCAAAGCCCTCAAAAAGCCAGTCCACTTCTATACTTTACAACTCTGATGGTTAGATTAAAAGTCTCCTATACCTTAAGTATACAGTCTTTTTTTCCAGTAAAGGCCTAATCCATGCTTAATAAACCTGTAAGCTCACCTATAGAATCCCCTGCACTACCCCTAGTGTGTCACCAGCCACCAGAACCCCCCGCTGGACTCACAAGGGTGGCTAGATGTTCTTAAACATCACAAGCCACTTTCTCTGTTTCAAGCTGACCTTGGAATGGCCATTAGACATGGCTTTGAACTACTGGAACTATCTCTCATAGACCAGTGTCAAGGGTCCCCCTGAGTTGATAATGACTTGCTTTCATAACTGCTGTGACATTTTGTGAAGGTACGCTAGGCGTGCTCACAGGCCATATCTCCAGAATGCAATGCTTCCTTTCCCCCTCAGCAGGTGCGAATCCGAGCTGCATAGTCTGCGATTTACAGTGCTGTGTTTGCTCATCCCGGAATAAGTATAGGCCCGGGCCCACGCATATGTCCAGCCCTGATAAGCATTTCGGCTCACTACAGTGTTGACACAAAAGATTAGTGACTGTACAGTGGTGACGTTTGCTTTAAATATCATTGCTACAGTTCCTTGATGAAGCTAATTACCATATGATATGCCATTATTGTTGTCTCCCTTGGATCAGTTGCTTCTGCTTGTATTATTATTTTTAAAATTTCAAATCATACAAGTGCCTAGTAAATTAATAAATGTATTGCAATGAATAATGGCAATTAAAAAAAAGCTATAAAATCCACTACATACTAGAACAATGTACTATTCGTTTTAGTTTTTGATAGGATTTAAAGAGTCTAATAAAACAGATTTTTAAAAGTCTTTTCAGTCCACTTCTGCTCTTGGTGGTTCAAATATCATCGCTCCATCTCACAGAACGCTCACAGCACTGCCAGGTCACCTGAAGATATGTATACGTCTGATGTTAAAATCAGAATCTCGTAGGCTGCTGAATGTCTAGTTCCTGTGGATGGAAAAAGAGATAAATGAACTGGCTCACTGTGCCTTTACATAAATGAGGGTTGATGAAACTGATGATAGGCTCAGGCTGCTGAAGAAGTGATCCCAGTGGAGACCTTACAGTGGTCTGTCCCACTCACAAGACAAATTATATAATTAGGCACATGTCTTAGGGGATGGCCACCTTTGCCCCTTTCTTGACATCTTCAATGGTAAATGACAGCATATCTTGCTAAAATAACTGAGCAAATTCATCTTGGTGACACACGCAGAATTCTCTTTACAGTTGTATTAATTGTCTGGTTTTGAGAAATCCCATGAAAATGACAATATGGACTCAAGGGAAACATTACATTTAATTATAAAGATGATCATGATTCTCGGGCAGGCCTGTCTATAAATTATTTAAACACTACAGTAATTTGCATTAATAATATTGAAAGAGTCAATGAATAAAATGCAGTGTCTTATGACTGAATACATTGAATGGATTAATTTTAGGAAGAATAAGACAGAGTTGTCCTTTCTAATGTAAAGCACTTCGCTTGCGTTAATTTTAGTATTGTTTTAACGTTTTTGAGAATCGTCGCTCTAAAATAGGCTATGTTTGTCTAGTTCTGAAACCGACAATTCTTTATTCAGGTATGAAAAATTATCATGCAGCAAAACAGAAACGCCCTCGCGGACAGCTTCCTTTCATCACCTCGTGCTTATCACCGGCATTGTCAAAATGTTCATTGCGGGCCGCGTGCTCTGCAAGGGGCTCCGATTGAAAAAGCAGAGCCCGGGCTCCTGCCTCGTCCAGGCAGGGTTAAGCCACCTCTCCAACCAGGCGGCCCCCAGCGGAACCCTCATTACTTTGGCTCCTGGAGCAGTCAGCTGTACTGTGGTTCAGAGAAGAGAGGCTCCTTACCTGAGCATCACTGCTTCCACACGCCAACAACATACGCGCCTTCACCAACCTGATGTGACAGCTCACGCTCAACTACAGCCTGCTGGAACATAGACATGATAAAAATACATTCCCTTTGGACGTACTGTCGCTGTCTCACGTTTGCTAGGAGTATATGACAGCACTTAGTTTGACTTGAGACACCTTTTGGTGTCAGGTTTTGTTTGTTTAAATCTACTTCGAGTTATAATTTGGAGTGTTTATGCTCTCTGTATATTCAAATATAGCTGCCTCAGGGCTTTGAGGTGTGAGCTTTCATTAAGTTTCTCCCTCCGCGTGCTTTCTCTTCTGTAGAGGAACCACATTTTATATTATGCGTGCGGTGCTCTGAGGACTACGCGCTTATACGTTATGGAGAAAGAAATAGATTAGTAACCCATTTTTATTTGTTTATCTATTTATTTGTAGTTTAAATATAGCTGATGAAATAATTATTTCCACAAAAGCTTTCTGAATGCTATATAAAAGCAATAAATAGCTTAGACGAAAAGGAGGGCCAACACCATTAGCATTTATAGGCAATGTTGAACTGAAAACTCACAATTCATCTTGAAGTGAGAAATAAAGGTTGTCATACTGTGCAAAGAAAAAGGGCATGATAAAATGATTCATGAGCCCTATCCTGCTTTACTGTGCCAAGTGTTCCTTACATGCTGGTCGGATTCAATTCACTGTTCTCAAGAATTCATTCATTATTATTTTTAATTTTTAGTATTTATTTAAGAGTCGAAATGATAAAATAAACTCTGATATTCTTATCTTTAAATAAGAAAGCAAGCAAGTGACTTAAGTAATTAAAAGTGTGGTGGAGATGTTGTGTTGATTAGGCTGCACTGGGTAAAACCAGACTGTCAGCTGAAGCTGCTTTATTAAACAAATTTTTTTTTAAAGAAACAATTAAAGTATATTTCAGATGGAACTCATCTGGGTAGAAGTGTTATAATAGTAGGATTTCCTTTCCACAGTAAAAGCTCTCTCGGAGATATCAAATAGATACTTTTTTTTATTTAAACCAAAATTTCCACATAGTTAAGAAAACATTTTCGTTTATATAAAAACAATCTTTTCGAAATGCGGATTTAGATTCATTAAAATCTTTCAAATCTAAAGTCTCTGAACGAACTCAAAGAAATATATATATATAAAAAAATATTGCAATCCAGTTAAAAATGTGCCTTTTCTGACAGGCAAAACTTGTCAGAAACGACATAAACTTTCAAGAAATTGTATGTAAAAATGTCGAGAAACCTGTGCTTTTTCTCTGCGGAATTATCGAATTATGGTTTATAAATTTCGGTTTTGCCTTTATTCAAATGGCCATTCCAACAGGTTTGAAAGATACCCCTCACCCTGCTGTATTTCTTGTAGTAATCTAGGAATAGGTTAGCTACTCACTCAGGTTTTTTTTCTTTCGTGATTAAAAAAATAGATAACTCTAATTTCAGTATCTTTCAAACGCATTTTTAGCTAAATTAAAAAGTTTTTGTTGCGCTGGATATTTATAAAGCAATTCATACATTCGTGCATGTTTACTAAATACAAACGAGCATTAAAGAATTCCCCCTTCCAAGCAAGTTCAACCAATTAAATGTATTTATCTAAATGAAAGCCTGCGCTTAAACAGCGTTCACTCGTCAGAGTTCTGGTCTACAGGACAAACGTGTTTAATTGGATTAGCAGAGATGATGTCATAAACTACAATCAAGAGCTTGACTGTGCAAACACAGGCACGCGCTGAACGTGCTAGGATCATAAGAATATGAAAGTTACTGTAAACCATTTTATAACTATATGATACGATTACGAACAAATTTAAGCTTTTGACAATTTAATTTTCAATCAGTTCAAAGTTAGAATTTACATAATAACAAACCAGAACCCAGTACTTAAAGATATAGGCCTAATTAACATTTAACACACGGTGAAACTAAAAACAAACAAACAAATAAACTATATAGAATGATTAAATGCTTTGGACTTTCTGTCAAATGAATTAAATTTGAAGAGAGTAATTCAGTGACTGCAAACCATTAGAAACTAAACACAGATCATGTTTATATGTCCCATCGTCCTCCTCCACGGTGTTTATAATATAATTCATAATATGACTTTGTTAATGTTGTGATGTGACGCTATGTCTTTATCATTTTTGATAACACGGTTTTATTTATATTAATTTGTGAATATTTTTAAGAGATAAAGTTAGAAATATCACATTCATAACTAGCTGAATATAGCCTATTAATGACCTATTCAGCACCATATAGCATATGTAATGTTTGTAATTGCTATTATCTTAAAAAGTTTCCCCCCGATGGAAGAAACAATCTAATAAGTAATTTAAAGGTGTATGTGTTTCTTATGGCTTGTTGAGGGTGGACCGGGTAAGAGCACTCACGGAGAACCGGTGTCAAGGGAAGGTGATAAACCCGCTCGTGCTCTCATGACTCAATACCTGACAATTAAGTGAGCTGGAAAAGATGCAAGCATGTGTAGGTGGTCATAGGGTCACTCCATGATATAGCCAAAGCGTAGAGGTCTCCAGAACAACATGATATCATCTTGAAATGAATACTAGGATTTCACTTGCCTGTTTAGCTGAATTGAACTCTTTTCGAAATTGATCAAATTTACACTATTATTTAACTGAACTGCATCAACACTGAACTGACTGGAGCTAAATAATGACACGATTGTCTTTTGGAGCTATTTTATAGCAGAATTTATCATAGCTGAGTTTCTATAATTGACTTTGCTATATATTTTCCGTGAAGCTGCTTTGAAACAACCTTGTGTAAAGAGTTATAGAAATAAATGTAATTTGACTGACACCCTAAAAACGCAAATGCATGACGTCTTTTATCAGTATTATATTTTTTTACACTCTGCAAAGCTTCATTCATCTTTAACGGATTGCAGTTGTAAATAAGCATCGACTTTAATTCCCAATGCACCTGTTACTCATTATAACTTCATGCAAGTTCAGATATGAGCAGACAGCGAACTATAAGAGCGGACAGATCATATATTCCTCTCGACTGCTCTGTCTGGATGCATCTGCACCGTTCTAGGGGGTTCAACTGCAAAAGTCCTAACAGCCAAGAAGCAATAAATGTCGCCTTTATGAACAGCCATTCTCTTCCTGCCCCCAATTTTGACAGCATCCGGCGGCACACTTCTTAAAGTTCTGTTCTTCTTTCATCAGAAAGCCAGTGGGTGAGATGGTACAAGCTGCGCCAAGCAGTCAAGTCACACAGCAAGCTCACCAGCACTCAAAAGCGTATCTTTTTTTTATCGCATCCATGAAATATATAGCGGAATTGTTTTAATTTCTCTCTAATTCATGAGCAGTTGTGTGATAATGAGCCAGCCGCCATAATATACATAAAACCATGATGCTCTGATTATCCTGGAGGCTACGCGACAATTGCACCATTTTGTCACAACAGAAGGAAAAGTCAATTTGAAGGGGGGCTGCCATGGGCTTATAATTGGGGAATCCACCCATGGGCTGTTCCTAAGATACTACGAACAGTGAGGTGGAAATTACATCTGCGCATAGTTCTCTATAACCCTGACGATGAAGTATTAAAATTAAATATAAAAAATAATATTGCTTAAAAACGGCAATCCTTTTTAAATTGTCTTCTTTATAATGAATGGAGTCGTTCATCTCTATTAAAAACGAGTACACTTCATGGTAAATTATTATTATTATTACCTCTATAACAAATAGGCCTATTATGCATTTCATTAGATTAAATTAATAATTCAAGTAACAGACAACAATGCACAAATAACATTTTTCCACATTGTATTTATTTTCTTAAGATTAACTTTCACGAATAAAGATACATGGGGTCAAGTCAGCTAAAAACAAAAAAAGTTTTGAAGATTTTTTGTCGCAGTGTAACGAGTCTGATTTACGTGGCCCCTCGACTCGAAGCCATAGCAACCGCAGACAAAGACCGGAGGAGGTTTACTGGGGTTTGTCCTTTGATCTGTCTCCATTTCAAATAAAGAGTCAGCTCAAAGTCTCCGGTTATTCAGAGAAACATATCCTTCACTCAAACACACATTCAGTATTCTGGCCAAACATTAAGCTTACAATACCACACATGACCAAATCATCTTTTTAACAGCTTATGAAAGGGAAAAATGAGTATTAGGAAATATGGAACATGATTGAAAATAGAAAATTATTGAAAATTCATGTAGGCCTAAATGCATTTTTATTACTATAAACAAACTCACGTTGGATTGTGACATCAAGGTGTGCGCATTTTTTAAAAAATAATAATAATAAAAAAACAAGAGTTCTGACCGTCTCTGGTTCATAGCCTATATAAAAGTAAAAACTAAAATAATTTAATTAACCCATTCTATTTTAATACGCTGCATTGCACCTAAAATAAAGAAAAACAAATAAAAAGCAGAGATTAAGGGGCAATAAATCATACATATTACTCATACATAGGCCTAGGCCTATATACATTTTTAAAGTGTCTATCTCGAGTCATGTGTATTTCTTAATGAATAAAATCAACTTTGCACAGATATTTCTAAAGACTTGTTTAAACTGATAAAATGCAGACATGAGAGCAACACAACAAAAACGTGGGCATAAAAGCAGAATTTACGCATGTTATTAAATTTACTACTATTATTAGGCTTTTATTATAGTCATCCCTAAGGTAATAAAGTGTAGTGTTCAGTAAGTTAATATCCCAAATGCAATAACAATTTGTATTTTAGTGTTTTATTAATAATTTCTCAAAAGAGCTAAAGGTATAGTTTATTATTTAGTTTTCCCTCTTAAATCTCACTGAAAGCTAGACATTTGCGTCGCATCTGCATCTGCACAGCGCTACATATATGAAGTTATTCTGTTAATGATATTCCAGCAAATTCAAAAGTCACGTTAGCCTACGTGCACAAAACGCCAGACATTTTACAACATTACTAGAGTTCAGTTTTCACTCATTACACCCAATGCCAATAAATTCAATTTCATTTCAATTACACATTATTTCCAAAATGGTTCCTGCCTGCTCTTGTTGTAAACGGTTCGTTTTATTGCAGGGGAATTATCTTTGTTGAAATGAGTTTGTCATATATTGTCTAGTAAAAGAATGAAGTCATTATTGGGAGATCCCTTGGCGAGAAATTAGGCGAGCAAAATCCTCCCTGCCACACGGGTCCCATTGAGATTAATGAAAAATATGTAAAACGTTTCCTTTTAATTTTCCTCTGAAAGCACTTTGCATACATGCATTTTCTCTGCTGGGTTGATATCAGATAATTTATGAGAGCAATCTCAGCACATAACCATCAGGACTGTGTTTCAAGCCTAATTGAGTGCTGTCAAGATTAGGTAAGGTCCTATTCGTGTTAATTGTATTGTACTCTCTTTGGGAATACTAGTAAATGTATTTAAATAATTCCGCCTTGTGAGCTGAAAAGATTATGTCAACTTACAGGCATAATAGAAATGTCATGAAAAATGACAAAGAAGTGGGAGGAAGTATTATTTCGCTGATCTATGTCTCGGAATCCATAAATCCTTTAAACCCTGAATCTTTGGCTACACAGATCAGTTTCAACATAATTAATAAAATTAATGGTGTCTTTAGTGCATGGATCAGGGTTAATTGCGTTGCTAAAAATAATGTTACTTCACAAAAATTGATCACACACCATAAAGGCACAAAATCCACGAAGTAAGAGGCAGTCAAAAAAGCTTTAGTTTCATATCAATGGACAATCAAATATCTAATCTCAATAATTTTCTACAAAGGCTGAAGTGACTGAAGTTCAGAGGTTATCATCTGAGCTCTTGTGTGTGCATGGGGTGTGTTAAAGGGACAGTTACCCAAAAATGAAAATTCTGTCACCATTTACCCTCCAAACATGACTTTATTTCTTTTGCAGAACACAAAAGAAAAAACTTTGAAGAATGTTCCAGCAGTTTTTGTCCTTATAATTGAAGTCATTGGGGTAAAAAAAAAAAAAACAAAAAAAAACAAAGAAACGCACACACAAATAAATAAATATATAAAATAATGAAAAAGAAATACTTAAAGTAGTTTATAATTTCTTTTCGGTGAATTTTGCATAATAGCCCAATATTTCTGTTCCTATAAATTGTGTTTGAACAAAATACAAGCAAATTTAACAATTTAGCTAACTAAATGCAGGACGGCTCTAGATGAATCTCATGTCGTTGACCTATTGACCTACGGTCTCAGGCTCTGCTCGAGAGTCTTGAAGACATGCTTAAAGAGCACTTACAGCAAAAGGGCTTGTCTGACATGAGTCCAAAAAGACGATTCCAAAGAAAATGAAAAGTAAATGAGTGCAAAAGGCAGAGAGCATGGAAGGGGGGGGGGGGGGGGGGGGCAGAGAGGTGTGGGCCGGGTGCCAGGCCGTCAGCTTACTGTCGGGCCCTTTGGGCCACTCTCAGCAGCGGCTTCCATCTTTCTGTCTGCGTCCCGAGGCTGGCACAGAGCTCGGGCCGAGTCACTTGCTACAGACACTATTGATCATGCCATATTCATTCCCGTTTTATGCAGAGGCCTCTATTACCATAGTGACCAACTGAACCATCAACCATTCCCCCCACCCCCATCCCAGACAAATCCGCCCAATACATTTCTGCCAAATATGTAATCAGCTCGTGGGAGACCAGCAGCAAGGAGCGGGAACATAGCGTACTGTAGAATGTATTCATGACAAACACAACATAAAAAACAACAACGCCCTCAAGGGTGGAAAGGATGGTCATTCACTGGGAATTACATCCTGGAGTTTTATTTCAAAAGAGGCATTCTTGACAAAGTGTGTGTGAGGAACTCTGGTGAAATGGACAACGGCGGCACGTCTTTTGAGCACTTGGCCATGTTCACGGTGACTTCGACGCTGGATGGAGAGATGGGAACCACTGACCGGGAAACAAAGGCATGGAAAAATACTGATATTTACATAGAGCGAGCCCTCGCGGAGCCCTTTGTGTACGGGTTTGCGAGTGAGCGTGTGGCACGGCGCGTAGAGCTTACGCCAGGCTGCAGACACATTCAAGCCTTGTCTTGAAGAACAAACTGTCTTGCTGAGTCCCGTGAAACAAAGGTCTACAATTTAGAGCGGGCTCACAGGCTCATTCTCTCGATGTTGGTTTTAGTAAATTCGTGGCCGCTTCTTGGCAAATAGTGCTTTGATGTTCCGGGGCCTGGAGGAGCCTTCAGGCTGAATGGAAGCTCGACGGCAGGGCAGCTCTGTTTGTTTGCCCTTTCGTTGGGCGCACACAACCTTTACCACGGCCAATCGTCTGCCCTGACACCAGAGAGGCAGGGGGCGGGCATGACATTCACACAAATGCAAACTAATGCAGAAAATAGTAATGCACCAGGAATTTCAGAAGACAAAATAATCAGTCAATTAATATGAAATCAACACATCATCTCTGTTGCTGGTTAAACAAATGCACAGGTCGTTTTTAGCTCTTGACGTGAAGTGCACGGCACAGCCAGCATGGTGCGGATTTTGATGTTTGAGGAACTCAGGTTTGGCTCACTTTCCCTGAACAGTTGAAGCCATCGTGACAATGTTCTGAGCTTGCTTCAGAGATGGCATGTCAATCATACTGCCATGAAAGGTGAAAGCCCCCTGAGGAGAAGAGAACAAAACTATGGTTGAATAACAATAAAGGCAGATACTGTCTAGAAGAACATACCATACTACATAGCAACAATGCATATATGACACTACAAAGAAGGACAGGATGGCTATTCATAAATTCCCTAGAGAAAACCAAGAAAAGAGACAAGAAAAGAGATAACGTATATAATACATATATAATTCTTCTTTCTGTAAAGGATACATTTATTTAAATTATTTTGTTATTGGTGTCTGTTGTAGTAAATCAATAATATCCTGTTAGCTTCTAGTTTGAACCTGTATTATTCAGGTTGGTTGGGAATTTGCAAATGCGTGAAAAAAAAGCCTAAGGATCATGAGAATGAAAATTGAAACATTCTTGACAGATGCAGGAATTAGCGCTGGAAGCCATTTATTTGCATGCTAAATATTCCTATTCATTGCGCCAATGTACTGAGCCGGATATTTCAATCAGCCTAACCAGTCCAGACCTCTTAAGAGGAAAGAGTTTCAATAACTAAATGACATATGCATAAAAGAAACTAAATATGCAGCTAAGCTGCATCTTAAATGTAATGTTGGCAGTGTCTAAAAATGACATGTTGAGAGGCAGAAAACCTCAGGTGGGTACTTTGCAAACATTTTCTGTAACAAATCTGCAAGGAGATTGAAGAGGGCATAGAAATATACAGGAAAACGCAAAATAAATCGAGCAACTGTGTCCCGTAATCTCAGTTTGTGAGCAAAGAGCCGAATGGGGAGAGTGTCGCTGACGCACCCCCAGGCCATCCTTAGCGTAAGAATTACTGGCAGATTGTACATTACTAGCACATCTCAGACACGCGCAGCCCTACCGAGCAGAAAACACAGGACTCAATGATGCACTAAATTAGGAACTATAATATTCAACACCTCATTTGATTTCTCCGACAAAAGCTACTGTGCAGCATGCATCATGGATGCTATATCAGGCTGGAAAATAATACAGATCTCTGTGTGGAAACTCAGGAACTACTGAACGTGCACCTTTCCCAACTTCTGATGCTCCTCGAATGCCGCGATCAGCTCCGTGGCCCACTTGATTCTCTCTGGACTGGGGGCAAATTCCTCTTGAACAACCTTGATCTGGTTGGGGTGAATCACTTGTTTTCCTAGAAAGAAGGGACAAAATTAATCCCTAACAACTTAACAAAAATACATAAATATTCCAAAGAGAATAACATATTTAATGGCCCTGTCTCAGTAAATAAATAAAGACATAAAATATTTTTAAATCGTTAAACACCCTTACTTCAGTCACTTTTTTTCCTTTTTTTAAAACCACCCATCATAACATGTACAGGCCAAAAATTCTACAACCAACAGTCTCCAATAATAAGAGTTAGTAGTATTCATGTGATCTTTAAAGGTCAGCCCACATGTAGGATAAAAAATATTTTATTTAGGTATAAACCTTTTTATTTCTATTTTTTAGTGCACTGTTAACAGTGTAGCCCACTCACATACAAAACTCTGTAAAAAAATAAAATAAAATCATCTAGGATTATTCCTCCACATTTAAAGGGCTTTGCTCCAGAGAACCAAAGGCACTGGCACTCCAGTACAGCTCCCTGACCAAGAATGAATTTAAGGGACACAGCAGGGACAGAGGATGCTATGAATTATGGGTGTCATCCCGATTTTCGCCTCGTGCCCCGCTGAACTCTGAAACTTTACTGCACGCTTAGTTACACTCCAATCTGAGGCAGCCTCTGTGAGACTTGACTTGCTGCTTTTATTACAGGCCCATGTGAGAGCCACACACATGCAGTCACCTCGACACACTTCATACACACACACACACACTACACATAGATATAGATGTCATGGACAGCAACAACTGATACCTCTCATAAATTCAGGTATGTGTAAATGACCCAACGCTGGGGTGAAAAATTAGAGGTGACTACAAAAGATGACCATAAAATGATCCATAATCTGAAGTCCGGAATCCATATACTTGCTACCTACTTTATCCATAAAAAAAAGAAAAAGAAAAATGCTTAAAGATAATCTGATCAACTAAAATGATTTCTTTCTCATTGGTTTAAACTCGATTTTTTAATTTTAAATTATTATTATTTATGTAAGGCCTTTCTAAAACCATATGGATGCCATTTTTAAATATACATTTCCTTTTCCTCCCTGCTTTGCAGCATCGGCTAAGAAGCTAAAACGGATTACGGTCATGACGGCAGAAACCTTATTCTCAAAAATAACATCTGTCCAGCATTGCACCATAATAATCAAGAACATGTTCCCAGATCAAACCTCTGGGTGATGAGGCTTAATTTGAGAAATATCTGTTACGTTTTGCTTCAGCGCGTCTCTTAAAACAAATACGGAAAGGTAGCTAGCTGACAGCCGTAGAATTTAATACATGAGAAAACCATTAGCTCCATCTGTGGCTCTTACCCCAGTTAACCCCTCTGAAACAGCCTGTGCCATGTGTTATCCATTGAGTTCCCACATAATTTAGCACACAATGTTACATATTGCAGCGTAATGTCAGTCATATGTTAACACAGTCTTGCAACAGCACAGGTGTTACTTTCTGCATCTTTTACACATTGTCAAAGCCAAATGCTACAAGATACGACACAATCTGATGATGCAGCTGGGAGTGAATGAGGCGTCAGGTTAACCAATGACAGCTAAGCATGCGCTTCAATGTAAATAAAGCAAACCAGCTTGGTGACTGCGTTTTCTTATTGAGCCAACAGCACTGCAGACGGAAAAATCACCAGTGTGTGTGTGTGTGTGTGTGTGTGTACTGTCCCTCTGCTGCTCTGGAGGAGACGGCCTGTTGGATCAACACCCTAAAGCTGAGGCTCAAGGTCCATGTTTGTGACGCCCATCCCAGAAAAGACTGGCAGGGGGTCGTTCCCTCACATCAACAAAATATGCCCCTTCCCCAGACTGCCACCTGTTCAGGAGCTGTCTGTTCTGAGCCAGCTAGTGACAGAGTGAGCAAAGTGGGCGTGGTGAGCCCTTACGCAGCGACGCTATTGGACGCTTGTTGTGCATCATTATCGCTCCCCAATGCCATTCAGCCAATCACGAGGTGCCATCTGGTTTGGGTACGTCTGGTTGGCTCACTACCATTTAGCAGAGTGCCACTGTCAGATGACTCTCAAAATCTCACATAGACGGACAGAATCTATCAAAAAGGCAGAAAAAACAACTGAAAAGGATGCAAGTGAATGAAATGAAGAAGGAAAAATGTTATGTCTGAATTAATATACTGGAAAAAATATCAAACCTTTTTATCTATTTTCATTTTAGGAGACCAACAAAAATGTTTCTTATTCATTACACGACACCATATCTATGTAGTTATGACTAAAAGTCCTCATAAAGAAATAAACATGGGGCAAGGTCAAATCACAGGTGAGGAATTCAGGGAAATATTGCTTAAAATACAACGTGTGCAGTGATACATACAAGAACAGAGGATACAATTTATGCTAGATATTTAACTTTTTGGCCTTTCTTATTTGATTTAATTGCTTGTCTGTTGATAAAGACGTACCTATTGTAGTATTTTGCCCAATTATTATTTTAATAGGAATATAATTACTTTAAGACAAATGCTTAAAAAAAGTGTTTTATGTTAAATAAAATGGCTAAATAATTAAAGCATTTGAAATTAGTCTACCACGCTTTATCTAAATTTTCTGATTTAAATTCTAAAACATTAAAATCAGAAACATTTCCTAAACATAAAGATACAATTATCTGATTTAAAATAATAAATAAATGCATTTTCAAAATACAAAAAGTGTGATTTCAACTATCCCTTTTATTTATAAAAAGCATTCTGACACTCCAATTGCTGTATTTGCATTAATAGTGATAGATTTGCTTATGCAAGTCTAGTGCAAAATAAAAAAATACATTAGCTAAACTACATTTATCTGCATGCAATTTCAATTGCCTACGGACAAACACGCACTCACTCGCTCGCTCACACACTTCACACTGAGGGTGTAAACTGTAAACAGTGTTTCTGTAGGCCTCCCGACACAGGGACCTCAGACTAGCAGTGGCAAACAGAACGGCGGTGAGCTCAGCGCATGCAACATGAGGAGCCGCACCAATTCAGACTCGCACGAGAGGCAGAAGAGAGTCATCAAACCCGACCCCACCTGCCTAATGACAGGCTGCTGAACAGAGCGCCCGGCTGATGGGCTGCAACATGGCATGATCAACCCGCAGGCTGGCTGCTGGGGAAATAAAAACAAACAACCTTGCAGTGGCAACCCGAGATATCCTGGGATGCCACAAACCGTAAAATAATTATAAAAAGTAAATCATTTAGTTGTCTCGCATACATTTGTGCATTTCCTTATACAATTTTAGCATGGTAGCCACAGCTACAAAATACACAAAATACAAAACTTACTTAAGGAAAAAAATGTGTTAATTTACTGCACTGCAGTAGCCATTACAATCTTCAAGAATAAAAAAATCAAATAGCTTACAGGTGATCCGATAATAATTTATTATGATTTTACAGTAGTAATAATATTATGGTAATTTGGAGAGACTATGGTTATCATGGTAATTTATTTTATAATAGTTGTTAATACCCTTCAATTAATCAAATAATTGCTACTAAAATAGTTTCTGTATGAAAAGCCTTTTAAATGATAATAAAATGCTGTTTTAAATTACATCCAGTGATTAAATGTGCTAGATGGAATTAGTGATGCATTTTGATGTTAAAAAAGTAAAAAAAAAAAAAAATTGGCATGAGGAACACAAGACGGGAGAAAAGCGAGTGATCTTTAGCATTGGAGTGCTGTGTTCTAGAGGAATGGCAGTGCTAGTGTATACAGAGATGTGCAGGGAGAACAGTGTGTATTCTGCAAACAGCAATTACATATTCATTAGCAGAGGCTCAGAGGAGGGCTGTGTCTGGCCTCCCGTGGCCAGTTACCCGCTCACCAGGACTCCACACACAAACACACACACACAAACACACGTTGCCTGGCTACAAACCCACACAGCGCTGAGCTGCGAACATACGTCTATCTCCAACAAACACACTTGTAAGAAATGGATACACATACACACAGGCAAATAAAGAGACATGCACGCATGCGTACACTGATAAACACATGCCGGTAACTTTCTCTGAAGTTTCATATATGTAGTACGTTATTAAAAGCTCAGATATTAAAATGAAATCATCTATGCAATATAGACAGCATAATAAAAATGAACAAATATAAAAAAGAAGCCACAGTTTTGCAAATTTCACATTAAAATTCTTAATATAACCACTATGTCAGCACTAAAAAAGGTAAAACATGAGATGTAGAGGAACTCAAAGTTGTAGGGAGAGGACAAAAAACCTCACTAATCTCTAACCACTAATATATATGGGTGTGTGTGTATATGTATATGTGTATGTATATGTGTATATATATATATATGTATATGTATATGTGTATATATGTGTATATATATGTGTATATATATGTATATGTATATATGTGTGTGTATATATATATATATGTATATATGTGTGTGTATATATATATATATATATATATATATATATATATATATATATATATATATATATATATATATACACACACACACACACACAATTAATCAAATGTAATAATATTTATAATTATATATATTATTTATAATTTATGAAAGGTAATTAATATTTTACACAGATATTTGAGGAATTTTTCAGGTTAAATACAAATTGTGCTATCAATAGCATCTATAGCAAGTTGTCGCTTACCATCTGTATTTAACCCAGAATATTCCTTTCTGAATGAATCATTTGTTCTCTTACATGTTTTGCTTGTGCAACAATTTTTTTTCCTGTTTATGCCAGTATATGCTCTATATGCAAATGCATGAATTTTCATTATACTCCTAATCATGTGAGTCCAAAAGAGCATTTTGTTGGATGATCAGGTCAGTATGTCATACAGTAAGTGAACAGAAAAGAAAATGTATGTGATTTAGCAGTCAGCGTACCAGTGAAGCCCATAAGCGCGCCCTCTCTGGCCTGCTGCCTCAGTCCTTCCACATCCTGATAGTCGATGTAAACAAGGTCGATCGCCTGGAGACCGAATGCTTTGGTGGTGACCACCACTTTCTGCCGGGCATACAGGAGTTCTTTAGCATCTTTAGTGCGTGTGGCTCCTGTAGATTAAAAGAGGTCCGACACCAGATTTTTACAAAAGTGTTATTAAACCCAAGCATCATATATGAGATAACGATGTGCAGACAGAAGGAATATTAATGACATATCATAAAAATGCATCTTTTTCATCAGTTAATTAAAAGAAATGGTATTATTTGTGGTACTGTTATTCAACAAATAAGTGAATGAAGAAGAATAAAAGGTATTAAATAGTGAAATAAAAAGATAGCAGACCTATGCTGGCACAGAAGTCATCTGACCCGAAGACAACTCCATCATGATGAAGACCTGCCTTTGGCCCAAGATCTCGAAGTGCTTCACACACTGCCTTCAAGAGAAAGAGAAAATGAAGAGCTGTGCGGAGTGTGTGTGTGTGTGTGTGTGCGTACTTTGGCACTCAATCAAGTCACCCAGTCAGCCGACTCTAATTTTCCCCAAAACTCCCTTAATCGCTGTCCATGCCTCTGTTCTTTATATTGTGTTTAGAAATGGAACTATATCAGATATTAAAAAAGACACACACACACACACACACACAATTAATGGCCCGTCTCTCTACGTGGATGGGGAAATCTAGAAATCTGTGAAGACCGTCCAAGGCTGTAACTAACCCCAGAACCAGGACTAGTGAGAGACAGTCTGGAATGTGATATGACCGTGTCAGGCACGGAGCAGATGGAATTTCTTGAATGCTTTTGTTGAGTTCCAAATTAATTTCACTTCTTGCTGTGACTCTGCAATATTTCCCTGTCTTGGCTCTGGGATTCTGTCTAGCCAGCACAACAGAGGGTTTGGGGGAGGGGGAAAGAAAAATAATCAAAAGAAAAAAGGAGCTGCATATTTTATAAGAGGACAAAAAACATGACCGTGGCCATTTTCTCCCTGATAGGGGCAATTTTGTATTTTCTAATTCAAATTATAAAGTTGTTATTTACCTTAAAATTCAGCAGACCCACAGCAGTTTCCACAAAGGTGACCAAGCGGATGGGTTCCTCAAGCTCTCTGCCTTTTAAGTATCGATGAAACCTGTCAACAAACTGAAATGGACACACACACAGTCAAAAACAACACTTCAAATCTCATTTAAAGAGACGACATTACTCAAACGCAATGCCTAATTAAATTGAAAAACTTCTGACTCAGGGTTTTGGAGAAAGAAGAAGAAGAAGAAGAAAGAAATATTGCTTCAAAAACTTGACAGGATTCACACAGTCTTTGGACAACTCCTGTTTCACAGGGGCCCTCGAGATATACTACAGGTTCCTGTCTGAATTTACAAAGAAAGGAGCGCTGAATATGAAAAGGGAAAGGATGAGATTTGAGCTGTCTGGGAGCACATTTCATTTCAGTTTTATGCAGAGCTTCGGCTTCCCCCGGCGGACAGACTCGTGAGACTTGCGACGTGTGATACGACACTTCTCCGCACCATTCATTTTCCCGCTAATATTTGAGCTTACCTAAGAAGGCTTTAAAATGAAGTTTGGTGCTTTGAAGACCAAAGCATTCCGATTTTTTCCAACAGACCAGTTCACAGCTAGCCGTGGACTGCCAGTGGGGTTGCCCAAATTCCAAAATCTATCATCTGGAAACACACAAAAGCTCCCTCTGTCAGATATTTTCTTTTAAAGCCTGTACAAAAAAATAAAAGGAGGGGGGAAGGGAAGGGAAGGGAAGAGGAAAAAAAACTCAAAGCAGAAAAGTGTAATTCCCTGTCCCCCCATTCCGTCTCTCTTTCACACATCGGGGACAGCAGATTAAAATAACCTCAGGTACGTCAAGGCTAGTTTTCCAAATAAAAGCTAAAATATCCCACACACACTTGTTTTATTAGCTCAAAGAATATGCCTTCATTGAGGGATTTTTTTCTAATGGGGGAATTTTAATCATCTCCCCATTCAATCTCAGTAGGATAAATCATATCTGAGAGATTTGCATAAATATAAACCATCAAAGACTTTTCATCTTCAAAGGGGTTTTCAAGACCCAATAAGCTTTGTACTGTAATCATCTGAGGTCACAACCCTGCAGGAGTAATGCTGCTATGGCAACATAAAAACGCCAACGGCTTAGCATAATATTCCCCTCGAACGGAGAAAAGGGAGGGAGAGGGAAGGGCTTGTTTGGCGGCCCTTCCATTTCCTCACCGTCTCTTTTATCAGACGCCGCACTGGCCTCTCCGACAGCCCGGATTTTTGCACAAAAAATAACCACTCGGCAGCAAAATTAAGCATTTATGTAGCCCTCAATCAAATGAAGAGAGAGGCACCATTAGGACGTTGACAAGTGACAACAAATTACAGGTGTGCTTTTGTTGCGCTGAAGTTTCAATATTTACACAGTCTCGGAGGGGAACTCGACATTGAACCACACTTGCGCAAACGCTAATACCGCTCTCAGGTGACAAGCTTTTCCGGTCCCTATAGGCTGCTTGCAAAAACCCACACTTCACGACACAAGTGCCAACCATCCACCATGATCCGGATGGGAGCGAGGCAGGGATTTTGGGGTGAGGGAGCCGCTAGTGCGAAAAAGGCGGCAAGTGGATAAGTTTCAATTAATTCTCTTCAAAAGAGGGCCAGATTAAATGTTTCCGGCCTGCTGAAGTGCTCATTTCACCGTGTGGTGGTGAAGGGGGGGGAGAATTAGGAGCGGACGGGGAGGGACGGGACTCGAGCTGGTTCCTTTCAGGACTCAGTAGTGTGGCGGCCAAAGAATGCGCACAGCTCCGAATCTGTGGGAGAATTGTCTGTGGACAAAAGGAGGAGGGGGGGAAGAGTTACGCCTGTTATAGTCCAATAAGCCTTGTCAGTCAAACAAGCACACAGAGAGAGGATAGAAAGGGAGAGTAGAAGATTTTCACACAAAAGGAAACAAGTAAGTCCATCTTTTAGCAACAAATCAGTCTGGAGGTTCCTCGACTCATCTACGTGAAAAAAGGGAAGAAAATAAACAACAGAGGGATTTAGGGGCGGCCGCCGGGACGAGAAGAAGAGAAGGAGGAGAGAGAGATAATCAGGCTTGTAGTGGTACGACTTTGTGTTGTGTGTTGGATTAGACACTCACTGACTGCTCATCACGGACACAAACACACAAGGGAAAAAGAGATATTTAATGCTACACAATAGCATTTGATAGCTGGTGATTATTTTACGGTATAAAAATTGATTTTAAAGTAGCACTCAGTTTTTACTATAAAAAAAGCTTGATTATGTCTTGATGCTCCTTCTTTCATTCCACAGTAAAACATGTAAGAACACCACTGGATTAGCTCATAAATACAAAAAAATACAAATTTAGGCATCAAAACGCTGCTTTTTTCAATAGTTTATTTAGTATGTTGTTATTTGACTTAACTTGCAAATGACTTAATGTTCAGTTTTCCAATAGTTACTATTAGTATCCACAGTCTCTGCACTAAAATTGGTTAAAGGTGACTGTATAACAGCAAATGGAATTAGAAAAATAATAAATTCAGTTTTAATGAAACAGGTTTGTCTGCCATTGGTTGGCCAAACAGGTTGTCCCGCCTTCAACTCATGCCATTGGTTGAGTCAATGTTGCCATGTCAGGCCACACTCCTTTTGAGAAGAAATAACCTGCAAATGACTTAATTACAGATTTGTACTTTTTGAGGATAGTTGTCAAGAATACCGAGATACCAAAAATATATTGTAGCAACAAAAACTGCAGTAACTACGACATTTTTACAGAAGCTACGTGACCACGGTCAGTTTTGGTAAGGATTCTGTATAACCAAGTGTGACATATCCAAACTGTCCAATGATCAGAGCTGTTAGAGACAGCAAAAAGGACCCTCTTCCTTTCATGTTTGTCTCACGCCACTTTCAAAGCAGTGGGCCCATGTCAGGTCAGTGCTACATGACTTCCTCTCCGCTCACAATCTCCCGTATCCTGCTGCGGCTATGAGCTCGACCGTGTGCAAAGCATGTGGAGAGCATGTTCTAACCCCCACCACATATGTGTGCACTTTTTAATGCATTCACACACACTGTATTACCCAATGTGACATATGTGTAGAGGTTGTATTGATTTTTGAGTGGCTAAGTGGGTAGTAAATGGCTGATGGTGTAGGTAATTTTACTCTGAAAATGGGTTTATTTTTATTTGTGGGATAAGAGAGGTTTCCGAAACAGCAGTATATATATATATATTATATATATATATATATATATATATATATATATATATATATATATATATATATATATATATATATATATATATATATATATATATATATATATATATATATGTGAAGAGTTCATTTGCAAAAACAGATAACTCCGTTTTTAACAATTCTCAAAAATCATGTTTTTTCATTCATTCATTCATTCATTCATATACTGTATATTCATTTTTTACATATACTATGTTTTTTATGGACTACATTCAAGAGACACCAAATATTTTTGAGAAAACAAATTCAAAAGAAAGCAAAAGACAAAATGGAAGTGAACAAGAATTAGAGACAAAAATATGAACACCTGTCAGCAATTAAAAAGGGAAGAAACATCGAGCGGCCCGGGAAATATAGGAGCACTAATTAAAACCACTAGTTAAAAACTTCCTGCTTCTAGTCTAAACTAACTGTGCGCAACAGACTAGGGGCCCCCTCCATCTCTCAGCTTCCCTCCCTCCCTTCATCTACCTAGTTAAGACATTGTGGCTTCTTTCAGGTCTTTTCAGTGGTCATGCGGAGTAGCTGAATACTGCAGATTTGGGCTGGGTTGGCTGGTTGGGGGAAATGAGCTGGAGGGATTTGGGGGCTGGTGTATTGGCTATGTTGGGGGCCACCAGGGGCCTCCTGGGGCTGCCGGGCAGAGGAAGCCCTGCTTTGATGGACGAACAGACGTCTAGAAGAATCCTCAACACCTCTTGTAACACACACACACACACACACATGGAGGTGATCAGGAGAAAAGCATGCTCAGTCCATGTCTGCAAGCTTTGAGACCATCTGTAATGTCACTGACTGACTAACCAACCATCTGATAATGAGATCTATACGAGTGGTTAAAGTGTCCAACTACTTTGATTTTAAAAGCTGAACAATGTCAAACCTCAATAAACCCAAGTATAGGTCTATTGAAGAGGCCCTGTGTTTCCAGGGTAAAGTAGTACTTTGTGACATCTGCCATGTGAAGCTAGCTTTAAAATGTCATGGCTTTCTTGAGCTGGTGCCAAGATATACAGCCCCATTTCTCCCCGGGCCTGAATACAGGGATCAAGTCCTCTGTACAGACTAATAGAAAAGATTGTTATTATTGCTTTGAAAAGACCTGTGGTTTCATCTTACCCTTTGAGTTCAGAGGGTGTTGTGTTCTTTACAAAAGATGGAAAATGCAAGAGCACACTCAAGGTATTTTTAGTTTCTCATTTTTCACATTAAACAGGGCATAGGCTTCAATTTGTGGGATGAAATTATCACGAATGTCACATTACCTATAATCTGACCATAATCATATGGAAACACATGAGTCCTCAATGCACAATTCAATATTTGCTAATGTACTGATAAAATTTGGGGAAAAACACTACTGTTCAAGGCTGAAAGAAGTCTCTTATGCTCACCAAGGCTGCATTTGTTTGATCAAAAATACAGTAAAAACAGGATAATTTTGAATGTTTGGAAACACTTTACTTAAAGCCTTTATGTATAATGAATTATAAATGGTTATTAATGCAAGGGTATAATGCATTAGGATTATTCATAATGTGCATTGTGAAACATTGCATCTTGTCATAAATAATTATAACCAAATTTAAAATGCATGTGTAACAATGGATTGATAAGTGTTATAATGTATTAACTGTGGTTATGATTATTCATGAGATTGTAAGTACATTACAAGGCATAATTAATGCAGTAAAAAAGGCTTTCTGTAAAGTGTTACCGAAAATGTATTACAATTTAAAATTAGTTTTTAAATTAGTTAATAAGTAATTTATTTCTGTGATGGCAATGCTGCATTTTCTAATAGGTTAAAATCATTCTAATAGGCTAATTTGCTGCTCAAAAAACATTTCTAATTATTATATATCAGTGTTGGAAACGGTAAAATATTATTTTTAAGAGTTTTATAAAGTTCAAAATAACTGCATTTATTTTTTTTTATTTTTTTTGCAACTTTATGAATGTCTTTACTAGGGGTGTAAACGTATTTGTATAACACGTATTTGTATTGAACCGCTCGGTACGAGGCTTTCGGTTCGGTACGCATTACAAACTGAACCATTCGATTCGTTGGACTCATCCTATTACATTTGGAAAATAAAAGAGCTTAAAGTGTGTGAAATATAATGTTCTCAGTGCCACTGCGCTCAACAAGGCATCCCAAATGACGTAACAGGCAACGTGCTGTCTTCCAGTGGCGTAACGTTAGTGGACAGGCATGCAGGGCACGCGCTGCCAAAGGCCCCGCGATAACCTCCCCTTGCTGGGTTGCGTCGAAAGACGATGATCTTGTATCGACCATAGCCAGAGATATTGTCAAAAACATCAATTGTTGGCAATATTAAGATATTTGGCATTTCCAATTAATGTAGGCCTGTTACATTCTTATTTTTATTAGGCCTTTTATTATTATGAAGTTACTTTTATTATTAAATTAAAATTACAATTAATTTGCCCCGCAATAATGACCAAATAACTGACGTGCTGCAAGGATAACAAAAGATTAGGCTATAGCCTATATTTATTTACTCCTCAATTATAATGTTTAAAAAAATGTATTTTAAAACAGGTCTATTATACAATGAATTATAGGCCTACAATTAAAATATCAGCACTGCAGTCATCAATAAAAATCAATGAAATAAAAAGCTTTTATTTCAAGCACCGACTTTCAAAAACAACCTGTTTAACACGAAATATGTTTCTTTTCATTTTTTTCACTATGTAATATTAGAAATATTAAGGGAATAAATGAAAACAGTTAGCTATATACAGTTATCAGCATATGTTGAAGGAGATTGGTCTCTCCAAACCGAACCGTGACACCACTGTGACGTATCGAACAGAACCGTGAATTTTGTGAACCGTTACACCCCTAGTCTTTACTGTCACTTCTGATCAATTTAATGCATCCTTGCAGAATAAAATGATTAATTTCTTGGCAAAAAAAAAAAAAAAATACTACTGACCCCACACTTTTGAATAGTTGTGTACAATATATTGAAAATTGATGCTTTTCAGAAAATATCGACTAAAATGTTGCTCTGTCATGGCTATCATAGTTAAGTAAGACTTAGAAAAAAATGGGTTGAATGGACTACTTTCATAGTGCCTTTTAAATATTTTTTTACAGTGGCTGCTCACTGTATAATTTATATGTATGGAAAAGTGAATTTTTCAAAGCATCTTCTTTTGTATTCCAGAATGAATTGTAAATAATGACATAATGTGCTTTTTTAATGGCTAATGCTTTTTTTTTTTAGGTGAACTACTCATTTAAAAAGCTAAAAGACTCACTCACCCACTGCACTTCTCCTGTGTCCTCCACCTTTGGCAGCATGAGAGCTGTGGGAAGCACGTCTGCCTGCAGAATAACCTCCATGTCAGCTTCAGCCAGGCCGCTGGACACCGAGTTCACCCGCACACACTTCTCCGTACGCCCCAGATCCAGCTCGGCCAGCATCTTTGGGATGGTTTTCCGAGCTGCATCCTGTCAAAAAAGAAAAAATACATTTCATGTGCCATTGTGTCTAAAGTACTTTCTTCACCACAGCTGCTATTAAAGAATGGAAATGTCCCAATGCATGCTCGACCACAAAATGAAAGACTGACCCAACTGTTTATGCAGTATTCAGGGATGTAATAAACACATAATGCACTTGCAAAAGAACACTGAATAGATATGTTACACAATTCAGACTCTCTGTTTGACCATGAACACAGGCTTGTGGCTATCAAATGTGAAAAAAAATAAATGAAAGTAGGTTAGACAGGGTTTATTATATGTTATTCTGCTACTGGACGATGAGTTGTGTTTACATGATAAACGGGAGGAAATACTATGCCACGTACGGAAAGCTACAAGCAATAAAAATGCAACATGGGACATATCTGTTTGAACTGGGCATTGGTGCACTTGTAAAAAGATAAAAATGCATCAGTTTAGACAAGCGGACGTTATGTGAATTTACAGGGGAAGTGGTGGTTGGCGCCTGGGATTACAGTGCGGACAAACATCTAGCGAGAGGGATCAACCACACTACAGCGGATTCACCAAAGGCCATAAAGTGAAAAGCCTTGCACACAAGTCTTCCACACAAACACCACAGACACATGACCAAAGGAAGTGGAGGGAGGAAGAATCAAAGTTAAAGCCAAGTTCCAGGGCCTAACTGTGACAACAGCAGCACACGCCAGGAGATTCAAACCAGATGCAGCTCAATGCAGAGGTTTCCATTGGTCTGAACACAGCACTCCATCCGAAGGGAAATGTGGTCTCAGTTAAGCAGAAGGAGGAAACAGTAGCTCAGGAGTTGTCAGGTTAGATCAGAGGAGGGATGAGAAAGGCCAAGAGAAAGAGAGGAGGGGGGCCAAGGCTCAGGGGTTAATTTAACTTGAATGAGGAACTCCTTGGCCTAGGTCATCTTCACACCGTCCACCATCACCTTACCCAAAAACTGTTGAACCTTAGCCCAGACCATAATGGCCATAAATCTGGTCTAAATCTGTAACCTTTTTTTAAGTTGAGTCTGGACTATAAAACCTTCCTTTTTGAACTGGTAATCACAACCGGTCTGGATTCAGATTCCCTCAACCTAGAGCTAAAATAACAACGCTGTCAACCATTTTTATAACAAAACTGAATGTGTACACAAGCCCAAAGCTGTGAAATCTTCTATATAACATCCGAAGCGTAGCAGATATACTAGCAAAACAGATTAAAACCAACACACAGTCTAGACACTCACGTCTAAACTAACATTGTGGTCCTCAACTTACAGTTTATGGTAAGAGTTGCTGAATTTCAAACTGAACACAAAGGGATCCTCAAAAGGAAGTCATGTGTACGCTTAGCCTATAATATATTTGGAGATCACAGTGGTAATATTAGGAGGGCCGACAGGTTTATGAAGCCATAACTCAGTATTCGTAAAGCTGTTCCATGGTGGATCCAGTTTGAGTCCTCCAGTATAATCCAAGACTGATCCAGTGTCTTAAACACTGGTGAACCAATGTGCTTTGTATGGATGATGTCACGTTCACTCTCGAACAAAAACATGAGGCTTTGAGTAACAAATCAACATCAAAAAGCTCCTATATCAAGTCAAAAGACAACAGCTTAGCTAGAAATGGACCAATCAGAATGAAATAACGGCTGTATTGTGTAATGTTATATCAAACCTCATGCCACACGATTCTCTGCTTTTTATCACAACATCTTGCTTTGAACTGATATTCCCGACAGCAAAACATGAATTTCTATCAGTGGGAAGGGCTCGCTAACTCATCTCCCCTCACAGTAAATTGACAGAAAGAACATTCTCGAGAAGATCTCGGGCTCCTGAGGGGACCCAGCCATTCCGAGCAGGAATAAAAGTACTTTGAAAGCTGAAATGTTTTACATTAATGGAAACCCATCCAACTAGTTGCTTCAAAAGACCCTTCCCCAATCACCCAGCATCCCACAGAGTGACCAGGAGAATCACAGGTTTGAGGGATCTTTGATTCTTTGCATCAAGCCCATCATTAAAGCTCAACACAGTATCATGACAGCACGTCCACAAAACACTCAAAACAAAGGATAGACTTTGTAGATGCTGACTTCTCATTTAAAAAAAAAAGGCCAGATCCTTCGCATTTTTAGAGAATTTGGACTCCAACTGTGCGATATGCTAAGAAATGAATCTGTGTTTGGATTATTCAGTGTCTAATCAAAGCGCAGGAAAAATGAGTGGTTTGTATGACATTTGAAATGTATAATGATTTCTTATATATTTGCATTATTAGAAATGAGAGCAAGAAATGTGAGAGGGAGGGAATTTGATCTGCTTCCATTTAACGTTTCTCATTCTTTTAATTGTTATTTTTTTAATCCCAGCTTCTTGCAACAGACCATGCTATTTTATAAAATTTTTCAAAAATGAGCTGTAACTAAATTAGAGATGGTGGCTTTGATTCCCTAGATGTGTAATCTAAGCAAACAATGTCTCATGGACAGGGTCTGACAGGTGACACACTGGGCATCTGGAGCTCTATTCCAGATGAATGACTAACAGATCCAGCATCTGATTCTGCATTTGTCCGGTTCCGCATGAGAGGGAAGCCTGTCCCTCAAGGCTCGCCGCTAGATTCTCTCGAAAACCACCACTTCTCCTCACACTGTGAGACTGAAGAATGATCTGTTACTACTTCTGCGTGCTGCTCGGGCAGCTCACATTTTACTGACCGGCTCTGCCAATCAAAACAGACGGCTGTAATTCGATAATGAGAGAGGGACAATATGTGCTTTTCTTCAAAACTCAGCGTTTTGTGATATGTTGGGCCGTATTGGACTCCCAGAATTAAGATGATAGAGAGGTTATGGTAATGGAGTGTTCAGATGGGACCTCAAGCCACATTCAACATCTACCGTCCACAATTACTGTTAGCTATTTATTTCAGTTTTCAAAGTACTTGAAATATCTGTCAACATAACCGGGCTTTAAGCAAAACAATCTACACATTTGATAGCTGTGCCAGTGAAAACTTCAACCTAAACAAATAATTCTTAACAATGTGCCAACAGTGTAGCCTTGTGATGCAGGCTGCATGTGAGAGTCTCTTCTGCTACTGAAGTGCTGAAGGAAAAACATCCAAGCCTGTGATGCGAGTGGGAACAGAAGGATCTCTGCGTCTCTAGGGAAACGACTGAGTTCAGTTTTTCTCAGGGTTTTGTACTGTATCATAGTTTTATAGGTAGCAACTCTTGAGAGAATTGTTTTGTTCAAAGATAAACAGAAAACACTAAACATTGCAAAGTAAAGATCTTTGTAACTTTTCCAAGCGGATTATGATTGTATTTTAGTTGTGTTGCAATAATAACAGTAGACCAGATATGACAGTTTCCACAAAGAGGGTAACAAAATGTTTCACCCAGCAAATTTCTGTGAATTAATTTCTGTGCTTAAAATGTTGGTTAACTGAATGAGGTCAAACTAAATATTATATAAGTGGTTTTATTTTCCTTTTAAAATTATATTATATTGGAATTTTCACAACCTTATTATCAAAGTTTTGCACATAATCTTAAAGCAATATACATTAAATAAACAACACGATTAAATGTACTAAAATGATAAACAACAATAACAACAAAAGTTTGACGAAAGCAGTCAACACTATATAAAGGGTTCTACTATTGTTCTATAAAAACTATTGTTTTTGTTAATAAAATTAGATGGTAAAAAAATATTCTTAATTCTGATTTATTTTAATTTGATGAAAGTTTATCAAACAGTTCTAATACTTTTGAGAATATAAACAACATGAAAAACACAGGTAAGAGTAACATGAAACATTTTCTTTTTCATCGGAAATGTGGTTTAATCTGGATTTTTTTTAAACATTAACCCAGATGTCTCTCATGTTCTGTAGATCTCAGACACGAAGGTGTTTTTTTTTTAACCCAGTTTCTTCTTACAAGGGAGCAGATTATTTGCTAGGCTTTAAAAAGTGACATTACATGGAGTACATGGGGTACAAGGAGTGTTGGAAGTAACTGACTTTCAATTTTCTGGCCATTAGAGCTGTTCACACCTGCTGCCAGAGTGTTATAAAGTCACCTTTCCATGTCAAATGTACCATGTGAAGCATGGGAGAACTTATAATAATAATAATAATAATAATAATAACAATAATAATAATTACAACAACAATATGCTATTGGACACAACGAATCACAGAGGGGTTATAATAGCTAACTACAAACTATAACTAAAACGTATTTCAGATAGTTGCCAATACATTATTTCTTTTCATTTAGTTTAACTTGATGTATTAAATAACTGAAAAAAAATTATAAAACCTTAACTGAAAGTAAAATGAAAATTAAAGTAATACAAAAAATTAATAGTATTTAAATGGATAGTAGTCTTCAACTACAGCATGTGTGTAAATCCAGTGAATGTCCTAATGCAATAAATCATAATTAAAAAGCTGGAAAATTTGATCAGTTGGACAATTTGTCAGTTATGATTTATACAATTTAGCATTAATCCAACACAAACCATGAGAGCGTTACGAAGTCATATTATGTTAAGCAAAATAAATAAAAGACACTACTGCTACTACTAATAAATTGCTGATTTGCACTATTAGATTAAAATAAGTTAAATGATATGTATTAATGAATTAGATAAAGGACTTAAATTATCTCTTTGCGTTACAATAGGCAGTGTTTGCTGCTGTATAATAGATCCTACATAAATCAAGTTGACACATAGTCTTTGTCATATGTAATCTTGTTGAATCAAATTTATAATGAAGCCCATCTCCAATCATGTGTTATTATTCTGCTCAGAGCACATGTATCCATTCATCCTGAATGAAGCCATTACAAATCAACCGGTCTTTAACACCTCTCATAAACATTCATCATACTGTGAGACAGAGAAATCCCCCCAGATCAAGATATCACTAACACACAGCAAACTCTTTTCACATATCTCATGACTTATCTTAGCTATATGTATCAGGCATAACGTACGAGTGTCTGGTTGCATATAATGCAGCAGCTATGTTTGGCACGCATCCTTTTCCCGGTGACAACGTGAAGACAGATCTCCATGTTATAGCAGCAAATTATGAGAGATACAATGAGATACTGTGGCTTGCGCTGGCCTACTCTTGTTCCTTCCACAGGATTCACAGAAGACAGATGTGTGTCATTAGTCTTTACACATCATGAACATTAAAATTACAGGAAGAGTTTACCCTCTGTGGTTCTCATTTCTCATTTGCGCTTGTGCTTATTCACTCCTGGGATCCCAAGACACGGCAATGACATAAAACTGCATTGTTTGTCACATCTTGTGGCAATAAATTACATTTTGTTCCTCACACAAAACTAAAGTATGGTTTTTATGTTACTTTTATAGTGCTTATTTTACCTTTCTGAAATTTGACAGTTCTTTCATCTCCTTTTGTTGTATGAAAAAAATACAGCTCGGACATTATTATTATAAAAAAAATCTCCTTTTGAGTTCCACTGAAGAAAGTTAGTCACACAGTATTTTATAACAACACAAGAGTGAGTAAATGATGAGAAAATTCTCATTTGTGGGAGAATTACCTCTTTAAAGTGAACTAGAAAAAAAACAAGTGCTCACTAGATCTCAGATTTCACACACCAGATCTAACAAAAACACATACAGATGTCCAGTCTATCGTGTCATAATATTTAATTTACATAAAAAAGCAAAGATGATGTCAGAACTGTGATGGTTGAAGAAATCTTTCAATCTCCTCCTCAATCATCATCTCTCTCACTCAGTCAGTTCCAAGCAATCGGGACCACCCTTCTTCACTGACCCCTCAATAAACTTTACCCTAGTATGACTACACAGTGCTCACAGCTCCTATGACAAATGTATGACATACACACATGCCACAGGGTTGACTGGCAGGCAGTGTCTGGCAGCACACAGGCTATCAGAGTTCACTAATGCTGGGGATCCATTTTCTGTGTGAATGCCTCAGATCGCCGTTTGTTTCTCTTGGCAGTAGAGCACCCTGTGTTCCTTTGGAACGTTCCTCAGCTGCACTTTGATGAGAGCCCACTCTACTTGAAGGAATAGTTCATCCAAAAATAAGCATTCTGTAATCATTTAGTCACCCTCATGTCATTCAAAATCTGCATTATGTTCCTTCTTATGTGGAACACAAAAAGAGACGTTTAGCAGAATGTACAAGCTATTCCTTTTCACATAACAAAGCTGGACTTGCTGAAGTCCAAAAATAAAGAGAGCACAATAACATACAGAAATGTTTATTTTAGTGAAAATTTTAATATGCATATTTTTTTTAAAATGTGGCACATTAAGTGATAAAATGTGTGCCTTTTCCTCACATAAAGCATGCTCACATATTTTGGAGCTTGCTATATGCGGTCGTCATTTACTTTCACTGTATGGAAAATAGCAGCGTGAACATTTTGCTAAACGTCTCCTTTTGTGTTCCACAGAAGAAAGGAAGTCTTACAGGTTTGTACGACATGAGGATAAGTAAATGCTGACATTTGATCACATCAAAAGCCGCCCATGAGCACCAGGACATCTTTCTTAAGCAACCTCCCAGCTCAAATGAGCTCAAAGGTTTAATTTGATTATTTTGCAGTATTTGAGATGTGGACTTCACTAACGCTCACTAAATCTACACTATTGCAATGCATTGTGGCTCTCCCTCTTTGAACCGACCCAGTGAGAGTGTGGCGAAGGAAATCTTAGATTACTTCAAAATGCCGGCACTGCATTTTACGCTTCTATATCAGATAACAGTTGGTTGCATAGATTATGGTAAACTGGAAATGTTGACAGGAAGCCAAAGTATTACACTTTCAAATGAGCTCAGACTGAAATTCAAGACTACAATAGTGTATTATTAAGCCAGTACTGACAAACAGAAAATGCACACTGTACTTGTGAATGTATACTAGAGAAAAATATAACGGTAACGTTCTCACACAGGGAGCCACTGCTATGGAACTTTACTGTAAGTCACAGCTGATATATGAACTGCTGATTGCATATGTTAAAATATAAGCCATGTGAGACTTTTCTTTTCCCCAAATCATTTCATCTACTGCCACCACCAGGGCTGATAAAGAAAAGACCAAATGGCACAATATAGACACGACAGTCTGCTGTGACACAGTCAAAACATTTGAGCTCTTAGAAATCACACACTTACAGTCAATTAATATATTTGTGTTATTAACTTGATTTACACTACTGTTTAAAGATTTGGGGACGGTATGATTTAAGAATTTTGAAAGTCTCTTTATGTGCACCAATGCTGCATTTATTTGATCAAAAATACAAAAAACAGTTATATTGTGAAATATTATTACAATTTAAAATTACCATTTTCTTTTTGGATACATGCTAAATGTAAATTATTTATATGATGGCAAAGCTAAATTTTCAGCAGCCATTAATCCAGTCTTCAGTGTAACACCGAATCTTCAGAAATCATCATAATATGCTGGTTTGGTGCTCAGTAAACACATTGTTATTATTATTATTATTAATAATATTGAAAAAAGTTTTTTGCCTCCTGGCAGGATTTGTTGATGAATAGAAAGTTCAAAGAAATAGAAATAGAAAACTTCTGTAACATTATAAATGCCTTCACTGTCACTTTTGATCAAAAAATAATTTTACTGATCCCAAACTTTTGAACAGTTTATCTGTTCACGTTTAATATTCACCTTAATCAAGATTTTTTTTTTAAATCATTAAAAAATCTAAAGTTTTTCAGTCAAATTCCATTCCTTCAAAGAACTCAAAATTATAAAATTATATAATTGGTTAAACATTTAAAATGTTATACATATAAAATTGTTTTAATAAATAGCTACAAATTGGTTAACAAATTTTTAGTAGCAGCTTATAGCTAATTTTTTCAAATGTAGCTTGACTGTAGGTTAAATGTTAACACTTTACAATAAGGTTCATTAGTTAACATTAGTTAACTACATTAGTTAACATGAACTAAGATCGAACAATACTTCTACAGCATTTATTAATCATAGTTAGTTAATTTCAGCATTTACTAATGCATTATTAAAATCACAAGTTGTGCTTGTTAACAGTTAATGCACTGTGAATTAACATGAACTAACAATGAACGACTGTATTTTTATCAACTAACATTAACAAAGATTAATAAATACTGTAATAAATGTGTTGATCATTGTTCGTTCATGTTAGTTAATACATTAACTAATGTTAACGAATTACACCTTATTGTAAAGTTTTACTGGTTAAAATATTTGAAACCAAACTATTATTTAAAGCAGCTTCCCAAAAACTTGAGATCTGGACCTTACAAAGCATAAAAATCAGTTTTGAGAAGCAAACACATCTCCATCAGACTGGGCAGAACCAGCAAACCTGTTGCTTAGCAAGATGTTTTGCACTAGCTCTGCTGAATAAGGAGAAAGTGGTAGGAGTGTAGAGACAGTAAGGCAAAAAAACAAAGAGCAGGGATAACTGTCATGATTCCAAGCATCAGCCGCCACCACCCGCAGGTGAGTGCATCAGATAACACAAGTGCCAATGCCAGTGACACTGCACCTCAGCAAAAGCAACAAGGGCGCACACACACACACACACACACACACACACAAACATACAGACAGCCATCACAGCTCGAGTGTGCCCGTTAGCAGGGGGATTTATTCTCTACATACGGTGCCGGGTGGTTTGAGGGAGCTCGGAGCTGATCACAGAGGATCCGAAAACAACATCCGTCCACTTTCACACTTCAGTGGAAGAGGTGGCCCCTCCCGGCAGGGCTGCGTAGTCTTGCCATCTGGAGAATAAATCGAGTGTGAAGTACAGTATAGTTTGGGACCAAGCTCCGTGGCGGCAGCTCAGCAGTCAGTTCATTAGTTCCAAACTTCCAGGGATTGGAGCTGGGAGGGGGGCAGTGCGGAGCGAGACTGCCGCAGAGAGAAAGGGGAGGCGGGCAGGGAAGAAGAGGGGGGAAAGGAGCCGTTGAGTGGAATGCCCCAAACTGAGCCGCAGTCTATAGGGCATCTCTGCCACAAAACACACAAATAAACAAACTCGCCCCCGGAGCGAAAAAAAGACAGGTGTAGCCATCAGCCCCTGCTGGAGGAGAGAAAAGGACGACTTCCTACCCCTCCTTATCAGTAAGGAGAGATATTTTTAAATACTAAGTGTGTGAGTGTGAGTTAAGCCTTGGCCCTGAGTGGCAGTGGCAGTCACTGAGTAGTCTGAACCGTCTGTCACATGGCACCAAGCGGGCAGGACAGGGTAAGAATTGGCACTGTTTTCTATGGGGGGGGGGGGGGGGGGGTGCACAACAATGATGCTTATGGCACACAGACAAGATCCAATCATCAATTTAAAACAAAGAAACAATTCTCATTTATCAATTTCCTCATTTATCAGTGCACAACATACACATGCCATGTTTTTAGATTCTAACACAGTTAAGCGTTTTTTTTTTTTATAAAAGGACAACAATAACAATATGAAAAAGAACTAAATGAATAAAATGTCCCAAAATCTATGGAAACTCATAAGGGACTAATTCAGAATGCTCTACATAGGCAGCAACTCTTTGTGGCACACAAGTAGCGCTCTGCATGGAAGACTCAAATGACAATTGATTTCAGTAGAGTCTGACGTTAGCATGTTGCTAAGCTAACAGCACAATGCTCTAAAAAGCATAGAATACATACAGCACAAATATTGCCTAAAAATACATCCAAAAAAAAGTTTAGTATTGAATAAAATATTTTTTTTTATGTAGGTTCTGAAACAGAGCATGTGTATTCAATAAATAATTAGTTAATTTAAGTTCAAGTTTCATAAAAAGTATCAGAATAAACAATTCTTCCACCAGTTAAAGGGATAGGTTAATCAAAATTAACTTAAGTTACCATCAACTTACCCTAACATCGTTCCAAACTTGTATGATTGACTTTCTTGTGACTTTCTTTTTTTTTTTCATTTGTTTGGACTCCAACGTTCTTGAAAATATATAACACTTCATAATACTTTACTTAAATCCTTTATGTATAATGCATTACAAAAGTATTTTAATGCAATAATTATGCCTTGTTATGCACCTTATAACGCATTGTACAATCTCATGAATAATTGTAATCACAGTTAATACATTATAACAATTATCAATTCATTGTTACACTATGTATTTTAAATTCGGTTATAATATTTCCAAAAACATATAATGTATTATATGGAAGCATATGGGTAGCAAAATTCATTTTGAAATGTAATATGCAAAATAACAATGCAATATGTAAAATGGCAATATATTTCTTTATTTAAATTTACATTTTCTCATACATATGTGCAACATTTAGTGCAAAATGAAAATGAAAATGAAATTATATAATTTACATTTGCCATTTTCTACACTAGTTTTAAAATGTAAATTAAAAACATATTTTAACGCTTTATAAGTTGCAAAATTAAAATGAAATTGTATTACCCAGATCGATTAGATATAACATGTCCAAGCAAAAACTGTAGCAAAATTATCATTTAAATGCCATTTTTCCTAAATGCATTTAGACTTATGGGTAGGACACTTGAGCATTTTCATCGTGATACCGCGTGATTATTGTAGCAAAATGCAGTGTGAATTTCAAAATGCATTCCGAGCCAAATGTGCAGCAAAAGGGTAGCAAAATGGTGATGTAAATGTCTTTTATTTTTCTTAAATGCATTGACACTTACACTTAAGACGTTTCAATTGCATATTCATTAAACACCACGATAATGTAGTTTAAGTCAATGTGGATTTGAAAATGCATTCTGAGCGGATCACGACCCCAACCTGTCAATCATTATATCAAGCAACGAGGCTCGGCAACAAGACGCACAATAAGTCAATATTCCCCATTAACCAAACGCTTTTCACCTGCCTCAACATCTCTCACTGTTTTACACTCCGATTGATGCTTATAAGCACACAGACACTTATTTACTTGCCACCTCACACCGTGGCTACACCGGACGCGACAGTTGTCGCAGCATCGCTGATTATTATGGGTTCAATACTGTTGTTTGTCGTGCCGCTTGCATCCAGTGTAGACATGGTGTGCCTTCCTCTCTTCTAACCCATAATAATGGATCGGTGACAGGAGGTTACACACTGCATGACTTTACAACAGGAAGAATCGCAGACAACTCTGTCTGGTCCGCAAACTACGTTTCACAACCAAACGCATGCGAGAAGTGATAAGAAAATAATGCAAGATCACGCTGATATTGTAAGTCCTCCCCGAACAAACAATAACAAAGATGACTTCCTTGTTAACAACATACTTCTGCCAGAAAAAATGTATATACACAAATCTAAGTACTTGAATGAGAATTCAATGCATTTGTGAATTTGTGCATTTTATAATGAGTTCATTTCTTAAACAAAAGCCCTCAAAAGTAATGAAAAAAAAAATGCATTAAATATTTTGTAATTTTTTAAATTATATTTATTTCACGTGCATCGGCGATTCTCTCAGATCACGTCTTTGATAATTCACACTGCGTGATGACAATGCATAAGCGTTGCGCATGCCTTAAGATCCCTCAGTCTGTTTACACTCCGGTTGATGCCTGTGACCATACAGAAAATGCTGCCTGCCCCAGATGACACTTCACCAGTCCGATCTAGATGCAGCTGTCATAGAACACGCCACAGCCAAAGTGAGGTAACTTAATATAAAAAATCTTATGGGCATCAATCGCGGTGTCCGGTGGCTGTACAAAGTGAGAGCTCTAGTGGCAGGCGCGTGACGTTTCGGTGCCATGGAACACATGCTATGTTACGGATTAAAAGAGAGGAATAAAATATAATGTAAGGTAGTAAATATGTGTAGAATTACGTGCATCACTCGGCGTGCAGAGTGAGATGAGCGCCGCACCTGCAACGCTTAGGTGATCGGGGACATGCGATGCATTATATATGGAAACCCGTTTCCGCCACTGAATAAAAAATTAAAAAGGTAATTGTGACTTTTTATCTCACAATTTACTCTTTTTCTCAGAATTGACTTTCTGTTTTTGACTTTTTGTATCATTACATACAAACTCGCTATTGCGAGTTAAAAAGTAAATAGTGAGATATAAAATCGCAATTCTGAGAAATAAAGTCAGAATTGCGTGATATAAACTTGCAATTGCGAGTTAAAAAGTCAATTGTGAGATATAAACTCGCAATTCTGAGAACATATCAGTCCCCCCCCCCTCAAAATTGGACTTTAACTCGCAATTGTGAGTTTATTTCATGCAATTCTGACTTTATAACTCGCAATTGCGAGTTCATATCTAACAATTCTGAGTCATAAAAAAAAAGTCAGAATTGCGAGTTTTTCTCTCGCAATTGTGACTTTATAAATAGTAATTCTGACTTTATAACTCGCAATTTTTCTCAGAATTGCGTGATATAAACTCACAATTGCGAGTTATAAAATCAGAATTACTAACTCACAATTATCTCGCAATTCTGACTTTATAACTCGCAATTACGAGTTTATATCTCACAATTCTGTGAAAAAAAAGTCAGAATTGTGAGATAAAAAGTCGCAATAACCTTTTTTATTTTTTACTCAGTGCCGGAAACGGGCTTCCATAATTATAGGAAAAGAATAAAGTATGGAAGCAAATAAGAAAGTGTAGAATTGCCTGTTTGCTTATGTGCATCAAACGGAGTGTAAAACAGTGAGAGATGTTGAGGCAGGTGAAAAGCTTTTGGTTAATGGGGAATATTGACTTATTGTGCGTCTTGTTGCCGAGCCTCGTTGCTTGATATAATGATTGACAGGTTGGGGTCGTGATCGGCTCGGGTTGCATTTTCAAATCCACATTGACTTAAACTACATAATCGCGGGTTATTTAATGAAAATGCAATTGAAACGTCTTAAGTGTAAGTGTCAATGCATTTAAGAAAAATAAAAGATATTTAAATCATCGTTTTGCTACCCTTTTGTTGCACATTTGGCTCAGAATGCATTTTGAAATTCACACTGCATTTTGTTACAATTATCACGTGGTATCCCGATGAAAATGCAATCTCAAGTCTCCTACCCATAGTCTAAATGCATTTAGGAAAAATGGCATTTAAATGATAATTTTGCTAAAGTTTTTGCATGGACATAAACATATCTAATCAATTTGGGTAATACAATTTAATTTTAATTTTGCAACTTATAAAGCTTTAAAATATGTTTTTAATTTACATTTTAAAACTTGTGTAGAAAATGGCAAATGTAAATTATATAATTGAATTTTCATTTTGCACTAAATGTTGCACATATGTATGGGAAAATGTAAATTTAAATGAAGAAATACATTGCCATTTTACATATTGCATTGTCATTTTGCATATTACATTTCAAAATTAATTTTGCTACCCATATGCTTCCATAGTATTACAACACACTATGAATAATTATAATGCATTTTTACTCTTTAATAACCCTTTATAATGCATTGTACATTAAGGCTTTAAGTAAAGTGTCACCAGTATTTCATTAAAAAAGAAAGCCTTACAGTTTTAGGACAACATGAAGGTGAACTAACTGCTTTTAATTTTTGGGTGAGCTATCCCTTTAATTTAGTTCACTATCTAACCTGTAGGCTCTCAGCATATTAATTTAGAATTAAAATGGTTTGATGTTGGAGCTGTGGCCTAGTGGCTAATGCATATGGTCTGACACATTAAACTATGGTGCTTATATCAGGCAAGTTTGAATCGAGCTTTTCCAACCCTCTAGTTATTATTTCCTATTCCATCTCCTTGCACTTTCTAATAAAATTTACAAAAGCCCAAATATGTAATATTTAGAATTTTACAGCAAAGATTCTACCTATGATCAGCTATACAAAACTGAATAAGTTTGAATAATGACACAATCGGAATGCATTTGAGCACTGAAGTATTACAGGAAAACCTTGGTTAAATCAGTCCCTCGATGAAAAAACTGTCCTCAGAAACTGTGCACGTGTACAGTGTGTGTTCCTTTTCCGTCCTCCTCAACGGCCCATAAAAGAGTAACTGAGATGCGGGAGTAGTTTCATTTAGTAGCACGAAAAATAAAACATCTATCTATAGGTATACAGAAACCCCCATGGATTTCCAATTGCCAGGATGGGGAAAACAGCTGAGAGTGTGGGAAGTGAAAGAGCGGGTGCAGAGGAGTGAAGTGTGTTTTATTATTGAGTTAATAACTCATTTTTACATTACGCAGTTGCATGCTAGCAAATAAATAATGGATCACAGCTTTCCCCATACCATGCCAGGCTCTTTAAAGTTAACATATGGTCTTTAAAATTGACTGCGTCTTGTACGAAGGATTGTAAGCGCTTGTAGTCTTGACAGATTTATACCATCAAAAAGCTGAGGAGCAATGGGATTATTTTTCAGGCTCTTCGCGAAGTACATTTTTATTTTTCGAGAGTGAGTTATTAGCATTTTTATCTGGGAGACTACAGACAGCGTTAATTCTATCAGCTCTGACAGGAACATGAGCTAGCGAAAAGAAACCCGCTCAGCTCAGAGAGGGGACCTGGGCCCCTTCTCTAATGCCATTTTCTCCCCTCTCAGATCACCTAGCATTAATATTCCTCAACAAAATAATCCTATCCAGGCTGAACCCGACAGAAGAACTGAATTTTGGCTCAGCAATCTTATCTTTTTATACTTCTAATTTAAGAACAACATTAACATTTATATATGTCATTATGCTGAGGTCTTACATGGTAACAATGCCATAATGTTTTTATCCTTTGAGCACATTTTTGACACTTAAAAGCCATCAAAGATGGATCAAGTTGTAACTAAAGCTCTGAAACGACACAAAAGACCTGAAAGCATTAAGCTAGCTTTAGTCGATATTTTCTTAAAACCTTTTTCCCCACTTGGTTGTGATAAAGAAATTAGTGGGTGTTGGAAAACATTGGGGTCACTGAAACTTTTTTCAGGGGTCACCGTTTAGGCTGCCTGTCAAACTTTTTCCCACTCAAGCAGGAATAGCCTCTGGCCATATCAATCATCTTTATTAACATGACTTAAAAACCTTTGTTAGCTGACTCCTTTCCACCGGTTCTCCTTTTAGCTCCTGCTCCAATCACGATTTCATGGAGAGGTAAACAGGGCCAATTGGATGGCTGTGTGGGCGGGTCGAGAATGCTTTTAACCTGCAGCATCTGCTGAAGTCCTGCTGTTTGCTCAGTGTGAAGTGGGCACCTTGTTTCAAGTGAATGTGATAGGGGGGCATTTTTGCCTTTATTGGCACATAATGGGACGGAAATGTGCTTGTTTTAAGCATTGCGCTTAGGTAGCTTTCTTTGGAGTGATTAAGGATCAGCACCTGGCTAAAAGAGAGCTTTAAATGATGAGGATTTTGTGGTTATGTCTCACAGAGTCAGGTGTTGGGTGAAGAATGAGAGGTTAGGGCGGTTTGTACCTTCTTGTTGAGGGCGACTCCATCCTCACAGTCGAGAACGGCACAGTCCACATCCAGAGAAGTCAGTTTCCGTAGTTTTCTTTCATCGTTGCCGGGAACGTACAGCACGGCGCGGCGTGGTATGTACTTCAGAGAGGTGCCAGGAGTATGGTGGGAACGCTGGCTGGACTGACACCAAGGAACCGCAGATAAAAGTAGACGACTTATCCCCCTGAGAAAAATGTAAACATTTATGATGAATATTTTAACATGGGTCAATGACATGACACATTTTCTGTCCCATCTATTAATTTACATAAAAAATGCAATTCATACATACAATCACTTGAATACACCATTTACAGTCCTAATATATATATATAAAGTCTAATTAAAAGAATGAAGTTCTTGAAACAAAACAAACAAACAAAAAAAACCTTTGGTATAATATGCTATTTCTTAAAAATAAAAATGAATTATTTGAAAATGGTCTGCCACCCTATTAAAAATGAAACCGGAAATGATATCATAGAGAGGGCACCTGCAGACCCTCATGACTGTGTGTCAAGGTCAGTAAGCATATTAATATCAATATCAGATCATTTGATGTTTTATGACAAGGCAACGTTAGTTCAGTTGTAAAATAATTTGGTGCTACTGCACAAAAACAATGATATTTATGAATAAATAATTCATGATTTAAAAAAATATATATTTTACCTTAACAGAATTAATAGAAAAAAGAAGAAAAAAAAACTTTTTGAAAATAATGCATAGTGATGCATGTATTTCAGTTTAAGGACAATATGTCATTACTTTTTGCTTGATAGGTAAACCATATGACAGTTTAGAGTCAATAAACATAAATCTTTCTTGAAAACAGCATTTCAAAACCAACATGAATACAAAGAGTAGCATTTCTAAGAACATGCGTTTTAAACTAGATAGTGTGTTTTAAACTAAAATACTGTGATTTGTGAAGTGTTGGTTTTTAGAGATCTGTTGTAGTCATCCATTTGTTTGCTGATCTTTCTTTATGCCTGCACACATGTAACAAACCTCTGGCTAATCTCAAGCACTTATCCTGAACTTCAATTTCCCTTCCAAATCTTTACAAACTGAAGAAACAAGGTTTGTTTTCCTTTCAGCTCTCTAATGGATAAGTACTGCTAACCTGAGGCTGTTATCGCCGACAACATCAGAGCAAACACTTCTTCTCTAATGCTAATTCACAATGGCTTAGCAAGCACAGCTGAATAAATCTATGTAGGGCCAAGCCAGTATGTGAAAGAGACTTGGGAGAGATTACATACCCCAACACAACAAAGTTAAGACAAGACCACAAATCTGTCTGGTAAATGAGTTCTAGAAGCTGTCAGATATCTGTTCCCCTGTGTCAGGGCTAATAGAGGTGTGCGTTTATGGCTTAATTTCCACATTTTATCACACACTAATAGCCACTGTTATGGCTCAGACATGTTTTAATTGTTTTTTCGGTATGTCGGGTGTTCAAACAATTAGAGTTAATAAATGCGGCAAATAATTGGTATCACATACAACTAATTACAGCCGGGAACAGTCTTCGCTTGTCGGTTCCTTGCGATTGCACATGAAGGGACCGTATTAGTTGACTGTATTCCTTTCCGCCCTGACAAAAAGAAGGGGGTAACAGTGCTTTAAGGGGGGAGTGAAGGGCTGAAGTATTCTCTTTTGCTCTTTGTTGTCAAAAGAAGCTAAAGTCACTTCAATAGCCACTTAATCCAATCCTTCACGCTCACAATTGCCCTCAAGAACCAAGCAAGCATATTCTCGACTGAGATGATGCAGCTATACCAGGCAATTAAAAGCAATTCAGGTAGTTATGGCTGCGAGCACTTTGCGGGCCTAAGTACACAGAGTCTCGGCAGGGATTCGCAATACTATAGTGTTCGGATTTGGTCAGTGGCACTAGCTCAACAAGGGGAAGGAGGAGGAGGAGATATGCAAAACCACTCTCAATGCAGACAGAGAGAGAGGGGAGGAACTTGATATTACTCAAGACCCCCAAACCTTACAGTGCCCGTATTGGCAATAAAGAATACAAACAGCGAAATTGGATAGAACAATCGCAGAGGAGGTTGAGGGCATTATGCATGTACGTGTGTAGGGGGTTGGCGAAGAAATGGGTACGGCAAAAGGGGGAGGGAGGATCCAAATTAAATCTTCTACATTCAATGCATACTGCTGCAGGGTGAAAATGTTAAAAAGCCATTTTAAGTGAGTACTTGAAAAAGAAATAAATTATCTTGTAAGTAGGAGGCTTACAAAATGATGGCACTCGTAATTAAAGAATAGATTTCATAAAGGAGCAGAGATTTTTTTTTAAAAAAAACCTCCATGGGGGAAGAGAGGGGTTTCCTTGATGGATCTTTATCAGAGAGAGAAAGAGAGCGGGAGCAGATCGCTTGACGGAGGTACAAGGGGTCTAATAGAGAAACGCCATTCAGCGCTGCTCTCCCTCTATGCCTTTTTAAACACAGTAGGGGTTTCACTTTGCTGCAACCTAGCTGCCACGGGGAAAGAGAGGAGTTTGCTTTGTTTAGTTGTTACTCTCTCTTTTATGTTTGAAGGAGATAGAGGAGGGAGAGACAAGTCGGTAAATTCAGGAAAGGTTTTTTGGTGTTCTCCGAGGGTGGCGTTTTGAAAACCAAGCGGCTGGCCTCTCACGCGAGAGAGCGTGATGATCTGTGTGCAGCAGGGGAGGACGCTGGCTGTGTGTTCATGTGCTGTAGACACGCACACGTCCATGTCATGGTCATATTAATACATGCATAACCATCAGGCTTCTAATAAAAGATTTCATATTAGCTGCATTCTTCTTACAGTATATTTATCGAAGTTAAAGAAATAGTGCACCCAAAAATAAAGTTTATTTTTTTTATTTTGACTTTATTTTAAGGTGTCCTTGTTACAGTACAATTATACATTTGAGTACTGAATAATATTAATTAACTACATGTACTCATATGGTTAGGTTTAGGATTAGAATTTGGCTTAGGGTTACTTGCATGTAATTATGCATAATTTATTGCTATTATAATATAATAATAAGTACATGTAACATGTAACATGTAACAAGGACACCTTAAAATAAAAAAGTCTGCCATCATTTACTCACCCTAAAGTAATTCCAAACCTGTATGACTGACTTTCTTCTGTGAAACACAAAAGAAGAATGTGGTATTGTTTATCCATACGATGAAACTAAAATGGCAACCAATGTTATTTTTTGGGTTCTAATATTCTGTTTTGCATAAGAAATACATCATACAGGTTTGGAATGACATGAATGAGTAAAATATGACAGAATGCTAATTTTGCATGAACTATTTCTTTATGGATTTTAATTTGAAAAAAATAAACTAAACGAATTTCTAGAATATTTTGCTCTGTAATCTGTGTTGCAAAAAATATACAATTTATGGTGGCAAAAATTAAGATAAAAAATCTAAACGTTCTTGTTTTGGATAATTTTTTATAATATATAATTATGGTAAAAATGGAAAGTAATTGGTTTATAATATAAACTGGGTAATAGACATAGAAAACCCTATTTAAATTAGTTAGGTCAGTGGTTTGAAGTCCACTTAGCACATTTCAAATCCATTTCATTTTAAGGGGTCTTTATTCAGCACAGAATATTATAATTCATTCTGACTTGGGAATTTAATTCTCAGGTGGAGGAACTGATTGACAGAGACCAACCAAAGGAAAAGAAATATAAATGTCTGCATTATTCAAATGAGGTTCTTATTCACAGGTACTCTGAACCACATCACACAAAGAAATTACATCTTGTCTTTTCTTTAAATAAAATGATTGCAAACTAAATGTTTTTCCACATGGCTTATAATCCAGTGTACTGATGCTATATAATAGCAATGCAAACACTGCAGATGTAATTAGTATTAGCTTATGCAGTAGTTTGCAATGTTGGCTTACTTAGCCATGAAAGTCATAAAACTTTGTGGCATACCACTCTCACATTATAAACCAACCGGAATCCTGTTTAACAATGGCTAATGAGATTTTTATACCAACTTTCAACATACTAATTCATTCACAAAACTCACTGCAGGAAAATGAGCTTATCTCCCAGTGATTTATTTGATTACATGATTTGCCCACTTCTCATTTGGATCCGCACTTAGCTAAGAAAACCCTGAAATTAATACGCGTAAGAGTAACTCAAGTGGCCAATATTAAGTGTACAATAATTCACATAAAAAGCAACACAGACCATGGGCAATAAAAACAAGCAATAAATGTTATTACGGCACTACGGCAGCTCTGGAACCATTTGGAGAGGGCCGGCCTTCCCGGCCAGATCTGTACAGAGCTTCCGAGATACGCAATCTGGTCCATTTTATTGTTACATCTGTCCAGCATTTTTCCCTGTCATTAAACTATGATATACATTTTATAAGTTCAGCAATCCCTGATGTAGACAACATTTCTGCAGTCCTCACTTTTCTGGACTTGAAAGGCTAAGATAACAGGGTGGTTAGCTTAGCAGTTAGTGGATTTACTGGTGAGAGTTCTGAGGTTTTCTGCTCTTTGCTGCTTTTATATGCTTCTAGACAGGCCTGGTCCTCATTAAATGTAAGTCTGGCGTCCCTATATAAGAGGACCAAGAGAGAACACAAAAACCTCTGGAGGTTTCGTTGGACATCGATTCTGCTCAGCTGTAGCTCCATTACTGTCCTACCAAACTGCACTGTTGCATTTAAAAAAGAAATGTTGATCATTAGCATATCTCAGATGTTCTTATTTAATTGCAGATGTTCCTTTTCCTCTTCTAAACTTGAGATTAGACTCTAAGTAGGAGGTGTGAGAATGTATGGGGTCGTATACCATCACTTTCAAAATGCCAACTTACCAGGAGACATGATGTGAAGATTTACTGCACGACTTTAACGTTGACATAAGTAGCTATTATATTTTTTCCTAATGAGACTGTAAGCTAGCCACACAAACTAAGAATGCACTCGTTTAACCGCCCACTGTGTTCGCTCTGGCTAAAAACATGTTGGTGACATTTTAAATAATAAGTGCACCAGTCCTATGATGCAACTTGCATCTGCATTTTATGATAAAACAAAAAGACCAGCATTTCATCTTAACTTGCGCTGACAAAACAACCAATAATCCAAATCTTCTTCAAAACCCCATTTTAAAGGGGCTGTGAAATCAAATGATGGCAACAAAAATAAAATAGCCTTTTAGACAACGCTGTAAAAAAACATCTCCAGACAAAATAAACAAAGATTTCTCTTCTGTTTTGTCTGTTTCCTACAGCATCGAATTTCAGCCTTTGAACCCGTGTTTCATGTATTCATAAACAGCCCTGGACACGGCACCATGGATAAATATGTTGTCCAATTTAACCCCCCCCTACCCCATCTCATATAAGCACTGTCAACCGCAGCTCTTTCAATATGCAGATTTCACAATTATTTCCAGCGTCTGGCAGCAACAGCAGTAGCTGTGTCTAAAATGCACAAAATTAAAGATTTGTGTTTCTACTCTGCGATAATCAGCATCTTTTTAATATGCAAACTATTTCCAGGAACTGTCGTGTTTGGGCTTTTAAATTAAATTTAGGAATGGGGTGGGAGGGAGTGGATGAAACAGAAGGTTAAAAAAAAAAAAACAACAAAAACAAATCAATGCCGTGATGCATAAACATGAAATAAGTTCGGAAGACGGTGGAGAAATAAACGGTCAAGGAGTCATCAATATTTATCCCATTTCCAGGCCTTGTCTTGCCCTCCCACCTCCTCCTGGCACCAGGCTAAAACAATCCCAATAAAAGCTGCTTCTCAGCATGGGATCAGCCTTGTTTTCCAGTCAGAATACACAAGGTGCCAGTGCTAAAATATGTGGCCAAATTAACTGTGGGGCACTGACGATAGTCAGAGAAGCAAAGTGAAACTTTCTTCTCTCTTTTGCCACCTTACCTCCCTCCTTCCCTCCCGTTCCAATCCCTCTTTGGGCTGACAGACACATCTGATCCTCTCGTAACAGGATCAGCTGGTGGCTGGTGACCCTGGCAACAGTATCCCAGAAGTTGCATGTTCTCTGCTCCTCCATCGTTCCCCTTGCCGCTGCCTCATTAGAGTGGATTTTACACCCTAATCTGCACAATGAGGGGTGAAGTCATAGCAGTTATGTGCACTGGCCTACGCGTCTACCTGTAATCCTTGTGGAAAAGGGTTGCTCACTCTCTCTCTTTCGCAAAGCTGCACACACACAATGGCTGACAAACCGCAAACTCTAAGCTCTAATTCTTCTCCACACAAAGGCTCAGACTACAGACGGCTCAGCTGTCAAGCATCAGAGTGTTTTTGTTTCCTGGACCAAAGACTCATGACTGCCTGCCTTCAGCACGAGGAACGTCTATATCCAATTCATCACACCAAAGCAAAATAATAATGGTGACCTGTTGTCGAAAGTTACCCGGTTCTGAAAGAACTTCTGCAGATGTTCCGTTTGATTGTTGTCCACAACGGGAACGACACTGAAAATTTTTCCATTAATTTTTCTTTAGAAATAATTGAGAAAGGTCCATCAAAAGGAGGGAGCAAGCGATGGGTGTGGGGAGAGCAACGGGGTTAGCTTTTAACTTAGCATTTTTATTGACTCCGGGAAAACAAAATAAGGGATCCTACACAGAGTGTGCACTCGGCAATAGCCATTCAGGCCTTTGGAGCTCCATTGTAGCACTTTGAAGGGTTTGAAAGGAAACCCCACTGGTGAAAATCCAGTGGAACATCTCCACAACAGAGCACAACTGTTCCCTTCGGCTTGAATGGGAGGGACATAAAAGGGGAGATGGACTTTTGAGGTACAGCCAGAAACAAAGGCAACAAAAGTGCTGATCATGAGGGAAAGACACAACTCGTTGCGGCAGAGGGGCATGGAGAAAAGGAGCCTTAGACAATGGCACTCACGGCCAAGTGACACACTGAAGAACCGAAAAATCTACACAAGAAGTGCTTCCCTCCCCACTTCACAAAAAAACCCCACAAGGAACTGCTGGACGGCTGAGGGGCCAGATTGTCCCAGAGGGGAAAAGGACGAGCTAGAGAAACAACGCCGGACTGACAGCAAATTATAGCCAGAAAAGTGAAGAAAACAGAAACAGTCAGAGAATCTGACAAGAGGAGATGCAAAAAGATAGGGGGCTTGTTTTATGTAGGGAAAGATGGGAATATTCAGGAAGAAAGAGACTGAATAAGAGGGAGGAAGTCGCTCCTGTCTCTCAAGGCACTTTAAAAGGTGAAGCTCGATCTCTGATGCATTCCCACAGTGTGAGCTCTGCCACAGCACCACTATTCCTGACGCTCCACTCTGTTCTTTTCCAGGACTTTTGAAGTGCCTCTTTGTGCATCAACACAATTAGCTTTTAACCCCCGGAGAAACATTCATCCCCACCCACTCGCCTATTCAACATGTGGACGACTCTTAAAGAGCTGATCGCCTTCATCTTGTCCTGATAAAAAGGCCCTCGTGACTCCACACATAAATAAATAAGTCTCATCTATAATTATCATGCCCTCCACTAACATTTCCCCTGCTTATTCCCGACACTTTGTTGGAACAGAAAAGATTATTTTACCAGAACCAGCGTGTGTTGTCCATTTTAATGGGTGGCAGGGCTTCATTTACAGTTAAATCGTGTCACCTCCAAGACTGAGAGCATCTGAACACAAGCCTGCGAGGAGGAGAGGGGGGAGTGATTTGTTTGACATGTTTTTATAAAATCTCTCCAAACGATGGTCGCCTCCCCTTCACACCGGGTCATTTGCATGCTCTAACGCACAGCCCCAGCCTGAAAGATTAATGCTGATATGCATACAGAAAGAACTAATTTTGAGATATGCATAACGTGGTTTGAAATGTTCTGCACGTGCCTGTCCTTAGAACTTGTGATATGCAAATAAATTACTTTATTTGAAACTTAAGAAAAACAGAGTGATAGTTTACCTAAAAATGAACATTCTGTCATCATTTACTCACCCTCATGTCAGTCAAAAAATCTGTATGACTGACTTCTGTGGAACACAAAAGAATATATTTTGAAACATGTCTCAATGTCCTGGTCTTTTAATATGAAAAGAGAGGCCCAAACCAGAAAAGCCTAAGGGATGTTTTCCTGCCAGTTTTATCGTCTAATCACTGAGAAAAGCACTTGTGATTAGAGTGTTGTTCAAAAACTACCACCCTAATAGTAAGCCTTGCCTTAGCAAGCATCAGTAACTAGAAAATTAATCAAACTGTCACTTATGCTTACAGCAAAAAATCACAGAGCGGAAAAATCTAAATAAGATCTACCATTTCCCCCGGCTGTTGATGACAGACAGCATCCCAACTTGCACATTCCCAGTCAAAAGGTCCTGGTGATCGAGGCATGTACTGCCCCACGCAACCAAGAGGAGCCTACTTTTAACCCACGACTCTTTCCTTTCACTTTAGCTGATTAATGGATCAACGCTGTAATTGATTAGTGGCAAGGTGTGAATTTAACCAGAGTTCAGCAGCAATAATAGTCTCTTGACAATAGCAGTCGGCATAAAATGTAAAATGATAGCCTGCAGCCTGATGGCCATCAAAGGAGAGAGCCCACATAAAGAGGCCGGCTATTCTCTGGAGCGCTGAATTTCTTTGGGCTCTTTTCTCTTGGTAATGCTGTCAGTTTAACTGACAGGAACCATTATGGACGGTGCTTGTCAGTTCACCTTCATAAAACAAGCTGTAAAACAGCAAATAACAGGCTTATATGGCTTCATTATCTGAGGCACTCTAAATCACAGTGGAGGCGCTGGATTCTCGTGTGTGTGGGTGCGTGTACCATCCCTTCAGTTCAACCCTTAACTGAGAGGGCAGACAGGGCGTTTTCAGAGAGTAAAAAGAGGGAGAGAGAAGTTGAGTGGGTCAGTCTCTTCTCCAAGCGCTAATAAACCTCATCCTTTTCATCAGCTACAACGGTGAGAGAAGCCCCTCGCCATGTTCACCAATCATTATCCAACACTTTATTTATTAGTCCACATCCACTCGCCTATAGTTCCAAACCGATGTGATCAGGGGCATCCAATGTTAAGAAAAAATGTCCTTACAGTGGGACGCAACTTAAGTGGAGAGGAAAAGAACGAGGAGGGAGAGAGATCGCGAGACAAAGAGAGAAAACATTGTGTTAATAAAAGTACTGCCCCAGTGAAATTATTTAAGAGGTAACACGACAGAACGGGGTGGTCGAGGCACAGATGGAGACTGCATCTGGGAGTAGAAACCTTTTGCCACTGCAGCACGCTTGACGAGCAATCGGTTTTATTTATTTCATGCAAATAGATCCGGGCCTTTCACTAACCTGACAGCAGGGGCTGCGAGGTGTCGGCCTGTTTGAGGCTCTGAGCGTCTCTGACTGCTTGCTGAGGTGCTGCAGGGAAATACTGTGTGATAGGTGGAGGCAAGGCTGTCATGATATCAGATTTTCACTACATGATTATCAGGGCCAAAAGAATTCAGGACAATGGTATTAATCCCAATATCTAGACATTTTGGGGAAAAAAACAATATTGTTATCAGTGAAATTCATCTTTAACTCTTTTGGTCCATGAATCACACTTAAAATACGAGGAGGCAGAGAAAGTTTTTTTTTATAAATGGCACAAAATTGCACAAAAATAACTAAATAAAATAATAACTTTATTCAAGTGTGGGTAGAGTGTTTGCTCTTTATTTAGCAGATTCTCCAACATTATTTTATGTGGCTAAAGTAACTACACATCCTACATACTATGTTGGAGTGTCTACCAGTAACTGATTCTGGATTGCTTACATCATTAATTTATGTGTAGTATTAACAATATCAATATTTTATTATTTTGAATAGCATGATTATACTTCCCTTCAGTTCGTTTCTCTGTTGGGGGTTCCTGAAAATCTTGTGAAGTAATTTAGGGCGGTATTGAAAATGTGTTTTGATAAAAATGGATCTGGTGTTAGTAGTACAGCTTTGATTGATTCATTACATTGATTGAATTATTCTCTTTTCAAATTAATTCATTCTTTCTTGAGTATCCATTCATTCATTCGTTCTTCCTTCAGTTAGTTATTTACTTTCTTTCTTTCTTAAATCATTCATTAGCCCTAAAATAGAATATACATTTAAACAAAACGATTAATTTTAGAATACTATAGAATATGATGAATGCAAATAAACTGAGAAAATAATTGGATGGGGTGAGCCAAATATTAGTAATTCTATTTCACTGACAGACACACTTTGCCTGAGACGTACAAGTGTAGTAATTGTTTGGCAAACAGTGTGATTTGAGCGGTGTGGTTGGAATTGTTCTAGTCACAGCAGTGAGTGGAGGACAGAGAAAGAGAGAGGAGGAACAAGAGATCAGTGTGACTGTCTCTTTAAACACGGGGAGGGCTAGAGAGAGACTGTCACAGGTTGAGAGGGCTGACTGATTAGCGTTTGTTTTAAACAGCAGTGCTAAGATTGACGAGTCGCTGCCAGAAGCTCTGCATGCCTGACACTCTCTTTTCTCACTCCCACACACTCAAATGAACTACAAAAGACATAAGATGACATACATGACCAAAAATGTCTTATAAAAGTGATGCTAAGCCATTGTTGACGGTTGACAGAGTGTTTCTATGTTTTTGCTTGAGATGCTTATTAGGTTGTTTTAAGATTGCTAGATGATTATTTCCTGGTCCAAATAAACAATCACACCCTTGGTGTGTTCGAAATTGCAAACTACATTTGTAAGTACAACATTTGAATTTGAGCTTACTTCACAACTATTAGAAAAGTACATTGCATTTAATATGATTATGGGCAGTATGAATGACATTCGGATGCACTACATCCGCCATGTTGTTACTGACATGTGACCGACCAACGTCAGTTGCGTCACTGCTGTTCACAAATCCTCTCCCGTGGCCTCATGGGATAGTAAAGTGTCCATAAAATGCACACTTCAGAATCTCAGCGGACGCAGTAGTTCAGTACTTTTCGCCTACTCTTTTTCGAATACTATGAATTCGGACATACTATTTTTTTAGCATTCTGCTTGCAAGGAAGTGTTCAATTTCAGACATAACTTCTGTCATATCTATGATATTCCAGACTCTAGATATAACTTGGTTCCCTCCTTCAAAGAAAGTCTATTATTTTCATAAATTATGCATCAAAATTTTGGAAACCAATATTCAGCCAATATTAAAAAATGTTGCCCATAAACGATGCTACACTGTAAATCACAGTGACCTAAACTTGTAAATGTGTAAAAATGTAAAGTGTGTAAATATGCAAATTTTGTAAGGCAAAAACATTGAGAGGCGGCTCACAGCTGAAGAACTTTACTACGACTGGTTAAATTTATCACCTAGGAATATGATTTCATTTTCTGTAAAAAAATCATTTCGATGCATCACCCATTTTTACTCATTTTATGGTATAGCAAGCCAGACCAAGGCGAGTCCAAGTCCAATAACTTAGTAATAGAACACTTCATCTCAATAAGTGTTTGAAGTACTCATTTCCTCAGCACAAAAGCTTCAAGACAAGTTACACTCCAAAGTGTCCATTCACTAATCCAGAATGCATTATGAATATGCAGGTGTGTGCATTTAAGCATGCAACACGCACCCACACACTCTTGCATGCACCCACACGCACACAGGTGGCTAAACAAATCTAACCTATATGCCATGTCAAAGGAAGCAACACACACACAGACTCTCACACACTCACTCAGCCCCAGACAGGCGTTGCTTTGTCATACCTCTACTCTCGACAGGCCCTGCCGTCTCCATGCCACGCTCAACTCTTCTGGCTGCACTCCAAAGCACCTCAAACGCACGCCTCGCTCAGTCCCTCCGCCATATGGACAGATCTGAGCCCTTTGTAGTCATCTCTCTATGGAGGGCCTACCTGACTAAAGCCCAGCGGACTGCGACCTGCAGGGATGAGCACGCCGGCGCCAGAGATTGGCTCTTAAACACGGCATAACACTTGCCATCTGACCGCCATAACAATCTGCACCCTTCACACACACACACATACACATACAGTGCCGTGAAAAGGTTTTTTTGCATATTTGCCACACTTAAAAGATTCAGATCATCAAACAAATGTATTATTACACAAAGAGAATGCAAGTAAAATACAAAATGCAGTTTTTAAATGATGATTCATTTATTAAGGGAAAAAAGCTGTCCAAACCTGCCTGGCCCTACGTGAAAAATCAATTGCCCCCCTCCTTTTAAATCAAGAAAGAACTGTGATTAACCACATTATTTTAGAAAGCTAAATTAAATTTCACTAGCCAAACCCAGGCCTGATTACTGTCAGACCTGTTGAATCAAGAAAACACTTAAATAGAGCCGGTCTGAAAGTGAAGCATGCTTAAAGAGCAACACATCATGCCATGATCTAAAGAAATTCGAGAACAAAATAGTTGACATGTATCAGTCTGGAAAGGGTTATAAAGCCATTTCTAAGGCTTTGGGACTCCAGCGAACCATGGTCAGAGCCATTATCCACAAATGGAGAAGACTTGGAACAGTGGTGAACCTTCCCAGGAGTGGCCGGCCTAACAAAATTACTCCAAGAGCGCAACGACGACTCATCCAAGAGGTCACAAAAGAACCCAGAACAACATCTAAAGAACTGCAGGCCTCACTTGCTTCAATTAAGGTCAGTGTTCATGATTCAACAATAAGAAAGAGACTGGGCAAAAACGGCATCCATGGGAGAAAAGTGCACAAAGGCTCGTCTCACATTTGCCAAAAAATATCTTATTATCCCCAAGACTTTTGGGCAAATATTCTGTGGACTAATGCGACAAAAGCTGAACTTTTTGGAAGGTGTGTGTCCCGTTAAATCTGGCATAAAACCAACACAGGATTTCATAAAAAGAACATCATACCAACAGTCAAACATGGTGGTGGTAGTGTGATGTCTGGGGCTGCTTTGAAGCTTCAGGACCTGGACAACATGCCATAATTGATGGAAACATGAATTCTGCACTCTATCAGAAAATCCTGAAGGAGAATGTCCAGCCATCAGTTTATGACCTCAAGCTCAAGCACACTTGGGTTATGCAGCAGGACAATGATCCCAAACTCACCAGCTAGTCCACCTCTGAATGGCTCAAGAAAAACAAAATTAAGGTTTTGGAGTGACCAAATCAAAGTCTGGAATTAAATCCGATCGAGATGCTGTGGCATGAGTCCTTAAACAGTCCGTTCATGCTCGAAAACCCTCCAATGTGGCTGAATTAAAACAATTCTGGAAAGAAGAGTGGGCCAAAATTCCTCCACAAAGATATGAAAGACTCATTGTCAGTTATCACAAACGCTTGATTGCAGTTGTTGCTGCAAAGGGTGGCATAACCAGTTATTAGATTTACTTTTTCACGTAGGACCAGGCAGGTTTGGACAGCTTTTTTCCCTTAATAAATGAAATCATTGTTTCAAAACTGCATTTTGTATTTACTCGGGTTATCTTTGTGTAATATAAAAATTAGTTTGATGATCTGAATCTTTTAAGTGTGACAAATATGCAACAAATAAAAAAACAGGAAAGGGGCAAAAACCTTTTCACGGCACTTTATATACACCAGACAGACATATTATGACTTCTGCAGAATAGAAACAATAGAAATAGTTTCTTTCATTTTCTTTTATCCCAATTTTTTAACATATTTGTTTAAATTTAATATATTTTGAAACAAATGTTATTGAATATATGTTATAGAAAGGTGCCATGAAAGCCCTGATTCATGACAAAAACTATTTTCATAATATCTATTTTTTTTATTATTTACTCACCCTCTTCTCATTTTCGTTGGTAGAATACATAAGAATATATTTTAAATAATGTTCAAGCTGCTCTTTTCCATAAAAGAAAGCATAAAATAAACTACAGGCTGTTAAGCACCAAAAAGGACAAAAAGCTCCATAAAAGTACCACAAATGTAGCCAATGCAAGTTCATGCACCAGAAGATTCCATGTCCTCTACTAGTTTTATGTGAGAAAAACTTGAAATTGTGATTCACTATATGTGCATACATATTTAAACTTGCCATAATGGTTATAAGACTTCAATGGCATTAAACCTTGATGTGCCAGGTTTGGAACATCAATATGAACTAAAGTGATTTGAGAGAGCTATAGTTCTTTAGCAAAAAGTGGCATAAAATTGAAACCATTCCTCACATAAACTTACCGTATGGCTTAAGAAGATATAGAATACAGTACACAAGTTTTGAGTTCACTGAAAGGACAAGAGCAGTGTAAAGATTGTTTCTATATTTGTTCCACGAAAGATAGAAAGTCATACAGATTTGGAAGGACATGAAGGTGAGTAAATGACAATTTTTATTTTTGAGAGACTATTCCTTTAACTCTTACATTAAGACGTCAGGATGCTTACGCAATGACTGCGGGGCACAGCCCATAGCAGCGTGTGTGTGTGTGTGTGTGTGTGTGTGTGTAAAGATGGATGGTCTAGCTGCACCACAGGTGGCTGAGGCCCAGCGCAGGGAGGATACGGGTCAGAAAGACTCTGTCTCCAGCTTTGTGGATATGAAGGCAGCCCATGTGTCTCTTTGAAGACACAGAACACAGAACAAATAGTGAGAATTCATAGACAGAGAAAGGCCCAGGTAAGATCTTCCCATACCACCCATCTGTCCAGTAGACTGGAGCTGCTATGATGGGCAGTTGCGTTTTGTACTTACTCAGAGTTTCAGACCAAACAAATAGCGCTGGAATGACTCTGAATTCAGTTAATTTCTGCATGTTAATATCAGAGATGGAAAATGTAAAATATAGATTTTTATAGAATATTATAATATTGACATTTATTGACATATATTCTTCCCTACAGTATATTCAACATAAGCAATTAATGACTATTATTAAACATTTAATGTGTCATGCTTCAAAAAAAAAATCCATATGTTCCATAATCGTTTTAATAAATGGTAAACAAGTTAGGATATATAAATTTGTTTATGCAAATATCTTTTGAATTAGAGTTAGCTGTTAATGGCTATAATTACTCACTTCAGCCACAGAAATAATTTTTTTTTTCAGGTATAAGTATCAGATTCAATATTAGCCTATTTAAAAAGTGCTGGATCTAAAATAAAATAAGTGGAATTAGCCACCCCTACTATAGAATTGTTTACTCTGTTGCAAGTCTATTTAATCCTAAACACTTCCTCTAAAGCTGCCCAACACAAGCCTGGTTAGTTTACCTCGCCCTCAAGTGGTAAGACCTGGCACTGCATGTGTTTCTGCAGCATCTTCGCGTGTGCTTTGAAAACTTGGGAAATCATGACTGATTTTGGTTAGGCTGATCTACCAAGAGTGACTGACAAATTAAAAAAGAAATTATGTGTTTATGTAAAGGAAAAGGAGACATATTTCCCAGGGCACAAATTACCCTGATAAACTCACACATGGTTGAGTTGGTGGTTAGGCACGGAACAAATGAGAGGTGCCTCTTTCACGGGTGTCCCCCTCTCCCCTAAAACACCCTGAACCCAGAAGAGACACAGAAACAGGCACTGCCATTACTTAACAAAGAGACACTGACACTCGTGCTGACCCTGGGTCAGTGAAACCTGTCATGAACCGTGTGCATTTACAGCACTATTAGACATTTAAGCAGGATTCAGACTCTCTCAGGCATGAATGTTTCCACCAGACCTGCACTAATAGCATCTAAACAGCTAATATCAACAGGACGGCCATTCAAATGCCGCACGCATGACTGATGTTTAGCTAGAGTGCTGTATCTAGCCAGATACCAGTGCAAATGTGTAAGTGCTACCGGTGACGCGTCTTAAAATCATTGAATGAAATGGGGAAAAAAATATATAATAATAATTTCTTCCTTATTCATATAAAATGTGGTTCTTAGAACGTTCATACAAAAATCTCTTTACGTAAATGAAGAAAAATCTGTTTTTGAGGCTGTTGTGGTCCGTGCATGTATGCGTGTGTGACCCAGAAGCCTATGTGACTGAACACCCCCCTACTGCCCCCTCCCTTCAGCCCAGTCCAGATCCTTTAATTAATATTGGCTTAGACCCGATTGCTTCTGACACTACAGGGAGTTTCCTGAAGCCCAACCTACTTCTGCTCCACAACACAGTGACCAAATCCACAGAGGCCGCCCACCTCCACTCACACACAAGACCTTGTGAGGACAGTAATTAAAATACAACCATATTCTAGTTAAGAATTCACTCAAATAACAGGCTTTGGTCCTTGCGGTCCATCTCAAGCAGACAAAATAACAAGGTTCTGCCGTTAGGCTCTTAACGATGCTCGGCTCGTTCTGAACTAGTGTTACCCAACAATCAAATAAAAAAACTCCACAGATCAGACTACTGGGCCTGAATTGTGGTCTATGGTGATAACGCACAGCTGAAAACTTCATTTCCTCTATCATTTAATTATCTGGCTTCCTGTAAAAACCACCTAAACATTTACACTAGGAGAAGCAAATTCAGATAACCAACATTTATCGCTGCCACATTTTCACCCAGCACAGAGCAGAAGGAGGAGTGGAGCATGTAAGTTCCAAAACCACGATATAGCGCCCAATGTGGGGTTAGAAATCATGCCCTGTTGTAAATCGCTCAGACAGATCTGTACGGTATGCCAAGTACATCAGACGGTTCCGGGAACATTCATTATGAGCATTGTAACTTCTCAAAACCGGGGGCTTATTTAAATGCATTTACGATACAAAATTTCAGCTCAAAATGCTAAACAGACATGCTGCTGTGCGTTTCTCGAAAGTAAATACCGGGTTTCGTTTAATTAGCGTGACAGTGAAAACATGACTGAAGGCTACGGCTATAATCCAACATTCCAAACCATTGAATACAGTATTAACATACAGCATCTAATGGCATCTGGAATACAAATGCAGAGTGGAGGGCAGCAGGGAATAAAAAAAAAGTGAATGTGGAAAGGCAGAGTGGAGGTGGGAGGGTGGAAAGGGCAGTGTGTTTGTTTTCTTGCCTCTGGCTAATGAATTTACTAAACTGCCAGGTGGATGCAAATGGCAGAGCAGGCATCTCGACTCCGCAGACAGCAAACTTCACAGCATCTGTAGAAACGCCGCAGTAAATCCAGAAGGCCTACATCAGTGTGTAAGCAAAGGGGGCAGGGGGGATAAACAACCCTTCATCCCTAAGGAGAAAGGCATACAGTTAAAAAAAACTCTTTTAAAGAGATGGTCAACAGATTAGCGCTAACACCAAACAGATAAGTGGAGTGCCACAGATTGTCTCACTAAATGACAGTTCATCTTTTTCATTCAATGTCTCCAACTCCATTCATATATAAATTGTATATCTCCTTAAAGATCCTAAATGTAGTTTGCTAGTTGTTGTTAGTAGTTTGTAGCTTCACTAACAACCCTTTCTGAAGAGTGACTCAAATCTAGCTTTAAAAAGCTTGATGATGTTTTATATCATCTATGAATCTATGAAACACAGCTACTTGTTAGGATTCATTGTTAGTGGATTTCAAAAACAGCTGCTGCAGGAAAAAGTGTATATAAATTAGTAACTGCTACTTTTTGTTTAATTAGTTATCCCTTGTTCCTGGCAGTCAGTTCATTCGCTGAATTCTCACATCTCGCTGAATAAAATCTGGATAATCAGTATGATGAAGGGAGGGAGGGTGGGAGGAGGTGGTGGAAAGGGAGGAATGGAAGCTGTTGTGCTTGACCATGGGCCGCATCCAACCACCACCCTTCCTTCCCCGCTCCACCTGGACAACATTTCTGCCACCTGATACACATCAATACAGAAAATACACGTCACGCATTTAGAGCAGGTACATGAGCTGAGAAAGCATGGTGTCTTGGGATGAGAACGGAGTTTATAAATTAGCATTGGCTGGGGTGATTTTGCAAAGCCCGGAGCATCTTTTACTTGAACTGGAGTCTAGATTTTTCACCTCCAGCTGACATACCCGCTGACAGCACGGCTCATGACTCAGAGGAAATTATTTGAAAAGGTTCCATGTGATATTTCAGAAGCTTTCCTGTACAGGCGGCACATCGGTGTGCTAATGATGGAAACTTCAGCAGACTGACACCCAGGTCAGGCAGGATGGCACCAAACACACGCTATTTTGTTTGGATAATGTTGGCATTTTCAAAACAGCTCGCCTAAGCATGGCGTCATAACATTTATCTTCTTGTTTGTGCTTTGACAGGACTCCAAAAATAGACACAACTGCACCACCCTGCACATTACATACACAAATCAAAGTTAAAAAAATAGTATTCACTGCCAGAGTTAGAGTCCGATTATAACTGAGCCGTTACTACTGAGTGACTCTAATGAAGTCCGTCTGTGCCTCCTTAACCCGAGTTAAAGGAGGAGTAGCGAACTGGTTTCAATTTAGACTTGTAAGGGACAGAAGCTTTGCAAAATCCCAGGCCTCATGACTTCCTTCCGTGGATGTAGAGGAATGCCGTCTGGCTTTATGCACTGCTGTAGGACTACAATAAAGCTAAAGGAAAGGAGGCGAGTCAGGGGCATGTTTTTACCCCTTCTATGCCCCACTTTACCTTCATCTGTGAGTGCTACATAAGCCTGGGAAAAATCTAACCAGGCATTGAGTGGAGTTGAACCAAAAAAGAAAAAAATATATATAATAAAAAAATAATTATCCCCCCCCCCCCCTTATGATAAACAGAGGGCAAGCACATGATAATAATAATGGTTTAATAATAATTCATAATAAATGGGTTACAATACTTATGGTAAAATGTCATAAAAAAACACTAAAAATTAAAACCATTTTTCAGTTCTAATCCCAAAGTGCAACCCAACTAAAATCCATTGAGGAAATAAAAAAATACAACTATTAATAAAATAAAATAATTAAAATACAAACACATCTTAACAGAAAAGGTTACATGCTATAGTAAAATTAACAAACTAAAAAGTGACTTGCCTATGAAAAAAAAGTGTAAAAATCTTGCTTAAAGCAAGCTCGCCTGTATCAAACACACAGTGGTTAAAGCAGTCGAACAAGAAGTCCCTTTTCTGACCACGGCTGTATCCTGTATTTTCCAATTATCACCTTTTAAAGGCCAGCTGGGTGCATTCCAAACCATCAGGGGGCAATTCCATTTGCATTGCTCTGAGACAAAGTCATGCTCAAGTACGCTCGTAGTAAAGTTCATTACGAGTGGAGAGACACCATCATTGCTTTCATTATTTTGGGAACAGGTTTCCTCATTTTCTGATCCCGGGCCCACGTTATTGATCCAATCTTTCGCGCTCTCTCAGCTATGACACCAATCAGAATCTGCACAAAATCAGAGCGCACAACGCGAGCCACAGGGAAATACACTTCATTATAGAGGAGAAAATTGTCAGTAAGGATAAACTGGGCAGTTTGTTTTTATCTCCATGTTAGTTTTCCCTCTGCCCTTTAGTCTTTATTATCTCCATAATAGCCTGTCTGGTCTGTATCAGCGATTATAATTGTATTTTGTACATTCAAACAGCTTTTCTACCAGAGTGTCTTTTACTCTTTTAGTCATCAGTGTGCTTTACTCTTCCTCTTTAATACAGCATAATTTATATATAAAAAATACATTTTAAATGTTTGATAGACCCCAGTTCACCAGGCCCACAATAAAAATGCTATGCTACATTTGGCCCCACAGCATTGTGGGTATTTTCACGGCTTATAGTGCTGTGCCTGCACATATGGTGTTAAAGACATTGGGATGGGAGTGAAGCAGGGAAAGAGAAGTCAACAGGGACACAAAAACAGCATCATGATGACTCTAGGTCGACATAATGGCAGATCAAACATGGTGTAACAAGAAAAAGATGTGAACAATGGGCACCCGTTCTCACTGGTGGAGATATATCTAAATCAGTAAGCTACTGTGTGAATGGAGGTGGGAGAATGGGGGGGACGAAGTACAAAGGCCCGCGTTGAGCTTTCGCAGTGTCGTGGCCCCTGATCTGTCCAGACAGAGCAAAGGGGGCGAGGTGTGAAGGAGGAGAGAGACGAGGGCCTCTTGGGACACGCACCCACCTCCACACCAGCAGCCCCTTAATGTGCTGTGTCTAATGCGCCTATTTAGGTTTTGGGGTGCAACAGTGCACAGACTCAGATTTTTGGGCGGCCTCGGGGCGAGGAGCATGGCTATCACCTATCCCAACAGCTGGGGCCCAGGAGGGTAAACAAAGGCCTGTAGGAAGTAGTGCATGGCTGCGGCTGGGTCTAAAAGGCATGGCGATGTGTCTGAGAGATGTTTGACGTGGTCTGACTACCAGCAGCACGAGATGGATATCCAACGCCCTGGAAAACAGTCACAAAACCCCCCAAAAGGAAAACCAGAAATTCGACAGAATCAAAAAGGCACACCGCAACAGGTTTTCCCAGTAATTGTGAACACAAACAGTCTGTTCCAAACACAAGAAAGACCCCCAAATGTTATTTTGTTCCATTTCATATTTAGTGTCCAGTTGCCTTAATTTGCAATCTTGTGATGGGCTCATTGTCAAACGGACAGATCAAAGCCGTGCCAACTGGACTAAGGGGGGTTTGTGGGGACAAGCCAGCACCGGAATTAAAGGAAAAAGGCCTCAAAAGGCTGCTCCTCTAAAGGCTTTGGTGCCATTCCCAGGTCGTCACTTTCAAATGACCTGGTCTGTAATTCACACGTCTTCATAATCACGGCCCTTCGTGTCGACTGAATACAAATCCACGCGGATCAGACAAATAAAAGGGCTTTGCTTTTTTTCAAAAGGCCGGCCGTGCCACCACCAATTTCAGCCTATCTGTTTGTTGCGCCGCTCGGGAAGGTTAAACCGTTTAGAGGACCTTTTCAGCTAAACAAACCGTCCCCCCTCAACCCTTTCAGACACGAGCAAAGAAAAAAAATGCCGTGGGCAAATTCACAAGGCTGCATTTCTTTGTTCGGAAGTAACTACAAACAAAGAGATTGTGTCATAAGTTCTTAGCTACCGATAAACCAAACAATACCAGTCACAAACTTTTTTTCCTCTGGTAAAATGAGTATTCCAAGTGCAGCAAAAAAAGCCACAAATGTACCGAGACACCCTCACCTGTTAGAGCATTTAGCAGCTGGGGCAGATTCTGATAAAGAACGCTCTTCTGGGGACATTTACAAAGGTGTTAAAATAATTCACTTTGTGCTCTCACGGAAGCAAAATCAGAGAATAATTAGCCTAGTTGTTTGTTGGCACATCAGCTATTAGGTGATAATTAGTTCAGAAGTGAAGTGTTTGAAGAGGCCTGACTGATCTACGTACTAGTTCCCAAATGAACCTCTATGTTTCGTGTAACAATTAAACCGTCACTTAGACATGCATCTCTCAAGTCACCAATAGAGTTAAATATTTTTGACCCAAAGTCCACCATTCAAGAGGTGAAGAAATGAAAGGATTTTGAATGGTATATACCACCCAAAACAGTACATTTTGTATTTTTTTTCCCCCAGAAAACCTTTGTAGACTCCTTTCCTAACTCCTGATTTACAGTGATGACTAAGTGCAAAAATGGGGTATGCAACATATGGATCACATAAGGGGTGTCACAAATCACATACAGGTGTTGATTGATGGATATATTATGTGGCATCCACAATAACTCCCATAGATATGACCCATCCCATCAATGACGACATTAAAAAGTTGTTAAACAATACACACCACAAAAAAAAAATCTATTGGATTTTTACAGAGAACCTACATAGATTCCTTTACCAATGTTATGTGATAGAGTGAAAAGAATAGTGTAAAAATATTCTGGTTCACCAAATTTAGACTTTCACCTGTAAAAATAGGTTGTTGTGTGCTTTTATGATGTAAAACGTTTGCAAAAATGAAAACAAAAAAGGCCAGTCGCCAATGACTTCCTGCATCACACCCTAGTGTCCCGGAAACAGGTTAGCATAAAGAACAGCATTTCATCAAAAAACAATCTAAGCGAAGACTTAGCACTCATTAACTACAGTGTACTGAGCACTACTTAAAAAGCTATTAGTGCACAACACTATTACATTCCCATTGACAACCTGGTTGTCCTTTAAGGTCCCTTCTTAAACACCTTAAATGCATGAGGCTTCCCTGCTATTTAAAGGAACGTATGACATGATAACACAGTTCAGAAAAAGTGCAGCCAAGAGTTGTTGTCCTCTTCCCGACCCATGCTGCCGAACGGTCAGGGAAAAGATTAAACAGACAACAAGGTCTGGAGAAAAAAAAAAAACACAGCTTATACGTCACGGTCACACCTCATCCCAGGGGTCAGCCTCAGGCCAGAGCGTGTTACAGTGCTACAAGCGATACTGTATCGCAGCTTTCTCAGCACCTTAACAACACGATGATCCCATGATTAAGACTGACATGAGCTAAGCCCTGCCTGACACAGTCATCGCTCCGTTACCATGACACCTCGGCGCTGACACCAGCTGCGTGCAACGGGAAACGGGTCTCCAGTCGCTTTAGCAATGTAAACATGCGGTCGCAAATAAACGAGCTGCAGTCTATGTAGATTGTAGTTAAATCAGAATGACATGCAAGAGTAACCAGTCATCAGTGGAAATTAATACTTATTATGGTTCAAGCTCGATCATCAGCATTTATGGCATAATGTTATAAAAGAAAATTATTTCCACTTGTACCCGCTTAAGTTACAGTGAGGCATTTAGAGTGGAAGTGAATGGTGCCAATTTGTAAATGTTACAATACTCGCTGTTTGAACACATAGCAGTACAGTACAGTAATGAATGTAGAGCAAAAAAAAATTTTTTATTTACTTTGTCTATTATTTTACTATGACAACACAACTGCCATAAACTCTAAAACAACTGTAAAAATGATTTAAACAGTTTTTCAAATAACTCAAGTTTTAACAGAAGAATTAATGTACTTGTTTTTAAGTTTTCCAAAGATTGGACCTATTCACTTCCATTGCAAGTACTGCAATGCGACCTCGATTTTTGTTACAAGTTGAAATTAATTTCATCAACAATTGTGCTTTCGATTAATGCAGCTCTACACCATAAATGCTGTCGATTGAGCTTGACTTGTATCGAACCCTGAATATTCCTTTAAGGATATGAGTAGGCCCCCGGTTTTAACCGCATACGACGGGCAAGTCGTCCACCCCCCAGTTTACAGCCGAGACTGACCTCCTGTATTCCTGTAAATAAGTGACGTGGCTTTAACAGTGCCAGATTCAGCCATGGGAAAAGGTTTCCAGCCTCATCAGTCCTTCTCATAACAAAAGGACCACATTTCACTGCACCTCTACGAACAAAGGGATTTGGCCGGTTCCCAATAAGGAACTAAACTGCGGAGAATGGGACACTACCTTCACAAGTGACCCTTAAACTTAGGGTAAACCTTGTGGCGTCACAGCAAAGCAACACTGCACCTTTTCACGTTAGAAAAGTGCAGACAGCTTTTGACAGTTGCTCGCAGTTTCAAGGTAAAAAAAAAAAAAAAAGTGCCATCATAAAGCAAGGTCTAGGAAACAGGATAAGCACTCCAGCCAAGACTATAAAATGCTCACTGGGAACTTGAAAGCCACGCAGGCAAAGTTGAGGGCTGCCATCTGGAAACAATAAACAAACAAAAACTAACCAAACAAATATTGCGTGTACTCAGGAGGCACTAACTGTAACCGAACCGAAGGCAGCTGAGCCTGGAAACTAGCATCTTAAGGGGGTCAGTGATGCAGACAGACACGTCCTACGAGCACAGATTTTTCTCTGGAGTGTGATGAGGTGTTGGGGGGGGGGGACGGTCTTTGGCTCGGTCCAGTTCCTGTTTGTGGCAGGATCTTGGCCTTGTTCTAATGAGCTGCAGCACTAGCAGGGCTGTGTCGGCCCTTATTCCCAGTGATGTGAAGAGGCGCCCATCACGCTCCCCATTAAGAGGCGTAAGTAAACGGTCTCGCTTGCCTGCGTGCTCCCACCTCCAAAGGCCGTACCAGTTCTCCCCTCTGGGAATGGGACAGGATGCATGGAACGAGATTTTCAGGAGCAGGCGTTCTACATAGAGAGCATCCGGAAGGGCAGGAGGAGTAAGAGTGGAGTAAATTTTAGTTATGATATTTAATAATCAAAAAGCTTTCAGAGTACAAAGATCTTTTGCAAGCCCTAGGGATCGCTTATTATGCTTGGCTTATCATCCAATAGTCTATCAGCCAATTAGTTACAATAGGTTGAATAGTTAATATAAGAATAAATCTAGTAAGCTGGTAAACCTAATTAATTCTGTAGGAAGATCATTAGAGTAGTTCCATCCATAGTATACATATTATTGATACATTTTTGATTAATTAATTTATTTAGCTGTACTTCAGCTTTAAAAGTTTTTTTTTTTTACCTTTAAAAAACATGTAGCTACACATTTTCAGCCATTTCATCACATTTTTTTTTTTTGTGCACCGCCATTCTGAAGATGCAGTTTCAAGTTAAAAACAGTCTAACTTTTAAAAACGGGCCTTTAAGACCCATTCTGTTTAAAAATGCACTGGAATTAGATCAGGTGAACCTGACCCGCCTAATTATACAAGGTTTCCTTCCAACAGGCGAACAAGCTTTTTAGGCAACCCGCTGACTACTCAATTTTAAAGATACATAATTTTGCACATTCCTAGCTGTTACAAATCCTCAGTGCTGAATACAAGCGTGTGAGGTACATAGTTGCTGACATTGGGACAAACTACTTTCTAGCCTAAAGGTGAAGCTAAAAGACACAAAAAGCATGAGAGGCAATAGGAAAGAAGAAGTAAGACATAATCATTGCAGGGGTGATATCCATAATTAGTAGTTTTTTTCAGGTTCGTCGTGCTCCTAACACGTCTGCCGAAAGCAGAGAAAACTGATTAACTCCCTCCAAATCCCACAGACGTGTGAATACCTGAAAAAATATCAGGTTCAGCTAAACCTTGAAAATCAAATTGGAGAGACAGTATTGCATTCATAGCAAAAAGTACTACTCTGTAAATTGAAACTGGCATGAGTACTTTTATTTAAAAAGTTTTTTTTTTTTGAATTTGTAACTTTTTTCTTTTAGTACTTTTTTCTTTCTAAAACAAAATCATGTCATATTAAAGAAAAAGGGGTATTCTATATTAAAACATAACACTTTGCTTTTTTTTATTACCCTACGTAGACTTTTTTTAATTAAACAGACAATTTGGAAGATTGAATTTTGTCTAAATGTGTGTTTGTTTTAAATTCACATCCTGGCAGAATAGCATTTCTGTGAATCTGACAACAGCTGTGTTACTTTCATATGATGAAACAGTGTTAAACAGAGATGATTCCCTGAGGAAAAAAAGAGAAATTCACAGGCAGGAGCTTTGTTCTCCACAAAACACGAATCCAGAGCATTAAAGGCCTATTATGAAAAGAGAAGTCCAATAACCTAAATTTGACATTTAACAGTTACTATAAAATTAACATTGAATCACTTATTCAAATCCATAAACATACTCCCACAGCAACATGGGCCAAATGCTCAATTTGGGATTGCAATTCATCCAACGCAGTGGGAAAAGAGCCTTAAACCAATATGAAAATTACAAAAGCATTTATAGAAACTACAACTGATGTTTTAAAAGTCCAAAGCACCAAAGAGTATACGGCTTGCCCGGCTTGTAAATAAGCTACAGACACTATTCTAATATCAGAGCGGACATGCAGGCAATATTCAGGACCCCCAGCGCCACCTATCTTCCAAAAACAGTTGAACGCAGCGCTCGAACCTCCTGCTGCGTAGCCTGAACCACGACGTGCTCATTTCCAAAGCTAATGAGAAACGGTGGAACGTTGGCTGGCTTGGTGGAGCCTCACAGACACGGAGAGAAGGAGCCCAGCCCAACCTCAGGGCTCCTATCTCCCCATTTCCATGTGCTGCACCATGGGAAATCTGCTCCTATTATTATTTCTCCTCTTATTGCTTATGTTCTTTTAATATTTCATTCAGTCATTAAAAAGGGATGGATATGATTTCATTGCACGCTTCATCGCCGGAGACTAATTTCACTGTAAGTGCTGTTTGCTCTGGCCTTTAAATTAGAACTCGAGATCCGTGTTTCTACATAAAATTAGCAGCCTCTAGTGATTTAGGAGGTGGAGAGACAGTAGATTTAGGGAGGTTGGCATGTGTCAGCCACATGCACTTATTCAAATGAAGTATTGATTTGGGAAAAAAAGAAAAATAGTGGTTGTATGGTTGTACACCAGATCATATTTGTTGGACAAGACTAGAGTATAACTGTGTAGCACACCTATATATTTTTTTATTATTAATAGATTTATTTTATGTTGTGATTTTTTATTGTTATAATTAAAATAATTATTTTATTGGTATTTTAACGCTATATCATTTCTAAGAATGTCTAATAATATATAATACAATAATTTATAAATTATTTTATATAATAATTGATATAAAATAATTGATTTCTAATCCAAAAATAAATATATACTGAGAAATAAAAACAAGTAAGGAATACAACTGTATTCTTGTCAGTAAAATGGTACGTTGAAACTTTTCATTGAATTGCAGGCCCTGCTCTGCCTACCTGGAGTGTGACCAAAGGGCACTAATCAAACGTTGCAAACACTGACACCATGGGGACTGAGAGAGAACTGCTGCCACAAACCTGAGCATCTAAATCACTATAAAATTCCTTCAGCTGCCTGCTGTAAACTCAGCACTAAAGTTAATAATTATGATGTATAAGACAGAAAATGCATGTTGATTACGGCTGATCTTGGCACAGCGTGGCCTTCCCAGCAGAGGCTGGCCAGTCCAGGTGTCTCTCCAGAGCTCTGCCTGGAGTATGATGAACTAAGCGTGGCAGACATTGTGGCAGGAGATCATGCAAGCCAACGCACACACCCCACACTGCAGCCAGTTCACCTGATGCAAGCAGTGACTCAGTGGTTTATCTGTAAACATTTTCTCAGAATTGGTCCGTTCTGTTTAGTCACGCACGCGTTGTGAACATTACACTATTCTTGGAGCTGTGCAGTAGTTTTAAAAGAGTGCAAAACACTCAGAAATTAAGGTACAGTACCTTTTAAAAGGTAATATAATATGTACAATTTAGGTACTAATATGTACATTTTAGGAGTAAATAAGTACAAAAATTCACTTTCTAAAAAAATTAGTGTATTAACTGGGAGAAAAAGCATGAATATTATTATTAAATATGTATCTAAAAGTCAAGCAAAGCCCATCATAATTTTGTGCCACTCTCACGTTCAAACTCGTGTGAATCAAAGGCAAAGTTTCAACATCCCATCGCTGTTATGTCTGAAAACAGCTAATATTCCCCAAACTGTTCATTCAATCCGAGCACAAGCTCGATCGGTGAACCGCACGAGTCCAGGGGTCTGGCTCTAGAACAAGATTCTATTGTTGCATTGTTCACACATTCCTGAAAGGCCATGTTTATACAGATGCGAGTCCACGGCCTATCTGAGGAGCCGCTCTCTGGCCGAGACCCTCCGTTGATCAAAGCTTTTAATGCAAGAGCAGAGGCACTTGTTTGGGTCGGTGGGGACTCGGAGCACACATCTCCATCTGTTGGCCGTATGGACCTTCTCAGTTACCTCCGGGACAAGAACGCTTCGAACTGCCATCCCTCTAACATTCAGTTTACTCAGCTGGCTCCCAATCCTGTTACCTCCCATTTGTTTTTCCCCCAGAACATGTGTTAAGTTAATGCTCTGTAACAAATTTCAAAGGCCCAATTTGGGGGGGGGGGGTCAACAACAGGTAATAGACCGATATATTGACGTACTGATCTGAAATGTGAGCGCAAGACAGACGCAAAACCGATATCTGTTGTTTTTGGTTACGTGAAGAGCAAAGACATATAAACATAACCTCACACACTTTATGAGGGAGCGCCATTGAATCCAGCTAACTTATTTCACACTAAAACAACCTCAGGCTTGCTTTGATCACACTGGGTCAGCCGGCTAACTCATATTTCGGTTATACTCGGTTCAGGCCGTTTTCGGTAAGATGGTTGGTTACAGTGAGGCTCGGGTTCTGTTTCGTAATTGGATTAAGGCCACACACCTCTGCTCCTGTTACCGGCACCAATCAATGTGGAAATGAGTTGTCAACACATCACTATTTACTCAGCACTCATTTATTTTTCTATGGGATGCCAAAGGCTGCACCTATACTAAAAGGCACCAGATGAGGGGGGATCGGCGGCTTTGAACATTTAAAATGATCTGTTCTGTCCTGTCGACTTTGTTCGGAAATGTCACAGTCCTTCCACACGCACACACACACAAGGAATATTAGAACAGGAAATAGCAACAACCCTAATTTATCCCTTTCATGCACTGCCGACGCAGTTGATATAAAATTCAAACACGGACCGTATATTTGATTCAGTAGTTTAAAAGCAAATAATATGAACAATTAACTTGATGGCCACGGGCACAGTGGGATATTTTGCAGCACGCATTTAGCATTTAAAACAAGGTACATCGTTACAAACTAGGCGGACAAAAATAAGCAAAAATCCCATCAGGATCAGATCCTAAAAAGTAGTTCATTAAAATGTTTCGTAAATGAAGGCATAAAGAACCCCAACTTTGATTTATGCCAACAAACCCCTCTAAAATTGCTTTCCATTGCTTCCAGGTATCAGAGGGCATTTGCACAGTTGCTCTTAATTGAAAAAGTTATAGTAGCACATTACACTTCATGGTTTTATAACCAGTACTATAAAGCCTTGGCAGGCCTCGAAAGGGGAAGCTGCCCATTAACTTATAGGGTCCAGGCCCGGGAAGTGTAATTGACAAGCTCTAGGCTACTTTCATCACTTGTCGAGTTCATAGCGTCAATCCATGTTTCCTCTGGGATGCTGTTGCATCTTTGACATGAGGGTGTTTGTGACATATCCCAGTCTGCTTCCAAGCCAGTGGCTCTCGGCTCTCCATAAAACACGCACACACAAACACACACTCCGCTCACGGGCTGCGGAATTGGGTCCAGCCCGTGCAGTTAGCCATGTGTTCAAATTTCCTTCCAAGCCAACTCAGTTTGCTTTGTGGCTTTTGTGGAAGGAGGAAAAAAAACACTCACATCAGCTCACACAGTTATTAAACAAATGGAAAACTGATGATAATCCAGGTTCTCTATTCATGCGCCCAGGCAAACTAATTTAACAACAAATGTGTGAGAAACACGTCTCTTTAGAGAAGCTGAACAAATGGATTTGTCTTCAAGGGATAACAAACATGAACTGCTGGTTTAATTAACAGAGTTAAACACATCCTCCTGAAAGACCTCAGGCACCGAAGCTGTCATTGGACGCACTGCATATTCACATACTAACTGCAAATATGACAAACCCTGGCGTGACAGTCACAGTTCACACTGTACGTTATCTGGCCCATCAGTAGAGCGCCTCTGGAAATTCATCTGCTATGAATTACAGCCACCTGGCACCATGTCCTGATGACCAGTGCCCAATATGGACAGATTACTGGGACCTTAAAACCATGCCTTCTTTGTAATTGACATTTAAACTGTTTGAAGTCCCTCATTAAAGTCTCTCAAGAGGAATTAGACACAGATGTAGAAGTACAGTACTAATTTGCTTTAGTGATTTTGAGTGGTTGTTTGAAATACCTCTGGAAAATTAATTAATTCATGTCTGAAGGACATAGATGTTTAAAATGGGAAAATGTCGCACACGCCATCACAACAAAATTTAAGCATGGTCTTACGCATATCATGAACCAAACCATTTTGTTTACTTACTTATTTACTTATTAATAAAGATTGGTCTAGTCAAAATTGGGACTTTACTCAACATGTTAAACTGACTTACAAACAAAGATAAATAAATGAATTAATCCACAATAATTCTAAAATAATAATAAAAAAATACATACACACTCGTAGTAAACTTTAGAATTAACCACAGACAATTCCAAGAATTATTTAAATAAAACAGATATACTGTAAATTAATTTAAAATCGTTGATTATTTCAGTATTATATTAAGAATCATTTTAGTCCAATATAATCCAATATAAATATATATGTATATATAAAGAGAGAGCTATGAAATATCACAAGTATATCTTCATACATGTACAGTACCGTTCAAAAATTTGGGGTCAGTAAGATTTTTTAAAATGTTTTTGACATTTTCTCTTGCGCTCACCAATGTTGCATTTATTTGATCAAAAATATAGTAAAAAATGATAGTGAAATATTATTACAATAGATTGTGTTTTTTATATATATATTTTAGTAATTTATTCTTGCAATTTATTATTTATTATGTAACTTATTCCTGTGATGGCTAAGCTGAATTTTCATTACTCCAGTAATAGTAATAAACATTTCTTATTATTATCAATATTGAAAACAGTTCTGCTGCTGTTGTGGAAACCATGCTAAAAAAAATTCAAGGATTCTTGAAATTTGAAATTTAAATTGAAAACGACCATTTATTCAAAATAATAAATATAACATGAAATATGAATTTCTTTAAAAAAAACATACAGACCCAACACGTATATATAGACCTTCCTTGAGGGTATTGGTGTTATTTTACCAGGCAGTGTTAGAGAGTGTATTACATTATTGAATTGTAGCTTGGTTTGGTAACATATCAGCTAAGCTAAAATCACAAATATATGGACTGGTTCATACAGCGATTAAAGTGATGGAGTATCCCTCCCTCCAAACTCTTTTTGAGAAGACCATAGTTAAACAGGCTTGGAAAATTATTGCAGATCCCTCTGATCCCGCTATAGGGTTCCAATTAAATACCGGAAAACATATCTGAATAGGTATAAAAACTCTTTCATTCCTTTATCAGTGAATCTCCTAAACTCAGGACATTAAGGTGGGGGGTGAAATGAAGGTGTTGCAGGCACTTATGTCGTGTTTATTTTTTTTATTGTATTACAATTGTATGTATTCTTGTATGTGGCAGCCTTTATGTCCAAGACAAATTTCCTTAGGGACAAATAAAGTAATCCTGAATATATATATATATATATATATATATACTGTATACACACACACACACATACTGAACTACTAAGTAAAGGATGCATGTACCATTTATTTATTTTCCTCTTGAAATAATTGAGAGACTACAATGAAGGCATTTTTTTAACAGTCAACCACTGATCTATATATAAATGTTCTCTATTATATATCAGTGCAGTCAACCTATTTTGCTAGCAAACAACCGACAGGTGTATCAGCACGCCAAACGCTCCTTGACACCTTGCTGAATTATATACACATTATTACAGAATACATCATAATTTTTAGCTCAAAACATTTCATTTGCTTTGGATACTATTCCAAACATCCATTCTGCATCTGACTAGGCAACAAGACTCAGGTTTGACCAATAGTTTTGGACATCAAACTTCTGCTTATTCAATCTTTTGACATCTCTGGTAAGACATATCAGCAAACGAGACATATGGAGGACGACAAACTTCGGCTACACAAGCGTTTTGTGACACAGAAACAATTCATTTTAAATAAACAGACAAACAAACTGTTATTCTTCTAAAACAAAGCATATAAACAAGTCAATGTCACACTCATAAAATAAGAGTTTTGTCATATCCTCCCTTAATTCTCTCCGCTTGCTTTTATGGGACGTCCTTTTACTACAAATGCACTTAAAAAACGACCAGTGTCATTAACACAATGTATAACGTAGAGAAATCTCCAGTAGGTTCAAACTTACAACACAGACTCTCCTCTGTAAGCACGTCCTATGCGCAGCGCCATGTCTTCAGCTTCCTCACATGAGATGTTCCTATTGGCTGCCAGCGTCGCTATGTGTAAAAATAATGACATTTGATTGGCCAGAGGAAAATTAGGTGCCCAAGAAGAATCGCCCCTTTCTGATTTAAAGTCGCAGGCCTTTGCATATGTTCTGGACTAAGAAATAATACCACTACTACTGCTAATAATAACGCTACATCTGGTAAATAATTCCTCAGCCTTTTCATCTTTTAATGTGGACTATATTATCATACCTAGTATACCTAGTAGGCTATGTTCAGAAAATACCACGTTACTTATTATTTCTGCAGTAGGCTATGTAGTATATAGTGTGCACATTTTTGTACATAAAATACCTATAAGGTCTACATTTGCCAGAAAGGTGCAGCATATAACTATAGAACACACTTTGTGGAATTGTACCCCACAATGCAATGCACTAAACTAGACCTTCCATTACAGTGTGGCACATGAAGTAGCCTAAATTCAACCTTGGATTTTAAAATACTTTTGACTCATTATTTAAACTCACTGAGTTACAACATTTTATTCACATAAAATTGGATTTTAAAATTATTATTTTTATTCCCATAATGACAACAGAATGCTATAGCCTACTTAATAATAATAATAATAATAATGAAATCACATGAGAACAACTTAGGAAACTACTGTTGAAACATTTACAGTTACATAACACATACTAATCCACATACATTTTGTTTTTATTTAAAAAAAAGCAGCATAAAGAGTACACCGAGCTAGTAAGCCAGTACTCCATTCCAAGCATAGCCTCAGTTTGGTGATGATCCTGGTTGTCATGTCTATGCACTGACGTGCACGACACCATCACTGGAGCGCACTCCAGGAACCGGCGCACAGCGGTGGTGAATTACTACTACTACCATCAGCCAGGTCCATGCGTGGCAAACAAATGACACGCAATATTTGCCATGATTAAGTCAGCAGGGGACTCTGAGGAAATGTCAGGTTTCAAAAACCCTTTCTTTGGCTATGCGATGGTTGTGCACAGCATTGCTTGAAGGAGAGGAAATCTGTAAGAGCCCAAAAATACCAAAAGAAACAACAACAACAACTACGACACATTCATTTGCATTAGAATATAAAATAAGTGAGCAAACCATGTCACACCAGATTACTTTCTACATTGTTTTGGAAAATTAAATCTATATTTGGACAAAATGTGTCTATTAAAATTTGATCTAAAATCTATTTTTAATGTCAGAGAAGATATATCTCATATTAGTGCATTTAGTACCAACATGAGGTATGAATTAAATTGCATATCCAAGAAGAGAAATGCAGTCTATGATTTAATATATATATATATATATATATATATAACAATATCACAACATAACAGCTGTAGAATGGGAACTCACATTCAACATATTGCATATAGTTTGAAATTCCATTCATGGTTTACTTGGAAACTCCCTTTTTCTTGTTCAATGCCTTTCATCAACCTCAATTGTCGTCTGTTAATCCAGTTTTGATAGCATTTGGCACACTTTCTTTGGATCACAGCAAGCTCCACGACTTCTATTCTGGTCTCCCCTAGGAACCACAGAGCCCCCGAAAGAAGCCAGAGTTCGGTTGTCCCAAAAAAAGGGGGCCTGTGTGCCGTCTGATGAAAGTCGCTCAGATATACACACAACAAATCATAATCGGACCCTTTCACTCTTGATACCAAAACTGATACAGCACCAGCATTATTTAATGGCAGTGTAAATCATGGAAAGTGTTTAAAGGCTATTGAAAGAAACTGAATGTTAGGAATTGATGTAAGAATATATAGAATACATACAGCAGCTCTTGACCGCCTTTGTTCTCTTTGGTCGACCCTGGTACAAATGGACAATGAATCAGCAGGGTTTGGTGTCTTGGATGTCTGGTTCATTGAAAATCTTGAAATAGTGCCAACACTGAAGCAGGAGATTAAAGAACACAAATGGATGGCAAAATGTATGGATGAAAAGTCACAATTTAACTCTGGAATTTCAAGTAAGAAAATGTATTTATTAATATTACCTGCAAATGTGTTTAATTGATAACAGTCTTTGAAGAAACAAGAATAAGCTAATAATATACAGTACATCAAACAAAAACAAGAAAAAAAATCCTTGATAAATATTGTTTTTGAGTACATTTACATTTATGCATTTAGCAGACGCTTTTATCCAAAGCGACTTACAGTGCATTCAGGCTATACATTTGTTTTATCAGTATGTATGTTCCCTGGGAATTGAACCCACGACCTTTTGCGCTACTAACGCAATGCTCTACCACTGCGCCACAGGAAAGGGAGTATGTCTTGTATAGAGTCTATGTTAACAAATGCAAATCACAAAGATTCCTTATGAGTGCCATCAATGCTCTCCCAGTGTTGGCAATGTTCACCCAGGGGTACATCCCATCACAGAAATGTCACTGGATTTGGTATGAAACCATGACATTTAGACCTAAGATATCCATTGTGATTTTCAGCAAGTTTTTTTTTATTATAATTTTCTCAGACACATGTAAGTTCATGCTAAAATAAATAAATAATAATAATAATAATAAAATTATATTTCTGAAATATCTGTATATGAATAAATGAAACATTGTCATTCATAACAAAAAAAGCATCAATAAAAAAAATTAAGAAATGTACTTACTTAATATAATCTGTATATATGAAGAGTTCAGATGCAAAAGCCTCTAAATGCCGTTTGAAATTTTCTTTCTAAAATGAGCATTGTTCTCAGGCTCCTATGTGTAGGTTCAGTAATTTTACTTTAACGGCAATGAATAGTTTCTTTTCATTGCCATTAAAGTGAAATAACTGAACATAAACATAGGAGCCTGAGAACAATGCTCATATATATTAAATATGTCCGAAATTTTAAGCTACAGATAATAACATTTAAAAGAAATTAAGGATTTAAAAAAGGTGTATAAGATTTACATGAAAAGGTAATTCAATGTAATAATTTAAAAATAAACCTGAAAGAAGCATTAGAGTGGCACTAGAGTGGTTTCCCCACACTGCTGTGTTTTTACAGGCAAGCAACTGCACAGCAGAGTTTCAAAGTTATTAATCTGGAATTTCCCTTTTTTGTTCTTTGAGGTCTGGGGGTTCGGAAAACTGTCAAAACAGTGCTGCGCTATGCTGCGGTGAAGACCTAACTCAAGACAGCAGCAATTTGTGACATTATCACTGTTCATTTATAATGAAGAGCCCAACCCAAATTTAAAGCAGGGCAACATGTCACAAACAACCCATGTCACGGTCACAACACCTACAACCTGTAAAACCACAATGCCGAGACTATTTATCCGTTGCCTTCTCGCATTAGTAGTAATCTCAGTTTTGGTGGCGCTAGCAGAGAATGAGTTCCGTCGTTGCTGAACCACCTTCTTCCGCAACTCACATTAAGTATTACAAATGATATCATGGCAATTTGTCACGCTCCTCAGTTCAGTGATGTTTTACCGACTCATTTACTATGATACCTTGTTACGGATCCAGCTGCGAATCAGAGGCTTGTGATGGGGCTTGGGGCAGACCCCCCTCTGCGGCTACCCAATGACCTGGAAGGCAATAGGGGATGCCAGTGCCTAGAGCATGTGCTGCACTGACAGAGCAGCAGGGCTCTGTCAAAAGGCCTCCCATACAAACTTTCCAGATCACTCTGTTTTTAACAGATGAGTAAGCAGCCATGGAGCGAGCCTTCGGATTTGTGAATCACAGGTTTCCTGTTTGGTTCTAGTGGTCCTTTTTGACACACCCTGTATCGCCTGCCTCCGAGGGGGATCGTGCGCTGGTGAATCTGGGCAGAGGGGGGGAGATTGCAAGTGGCAGGGTCACTGCTTGGGTTAAGCAACAATTCAGATATGTGCTTTTAACAGACAAATGCCTGTGAAGGTATCTTGTGGTCTTTTCTAGCACAAAGACGACGATATTGATCTGCGCCGGAGATACCGGTCACATCTGCTCTTTTAGCGCATGATGGTAGCTTCAAATCGATGTGTTCGTCTTTTTAGGTTTATGCATACTAATAAATATCAGCTATTGCACCAAATCTATCCAGGCATACTGTTCGAACTTCAGTGATTTGAGCATAACTGGCAATGTCACAAAACATTAGCCGGCCTAGAGGCCCAAAGTAAATGGAGTAGAGTAAAGACTTTGAGTGAGACTGTGGTCGGTGACCCAGTAGCTGCTTGCAGTCAGGGTTGGTGGACCTGCTCTGCACATTAACAAAATCACAGGAAATGCTTTCAAGATCGCCCAACCCCCCATCCACCTCGAAAACAACTTTCTCACCTCATTTAACTAAATTAATGAGCAGGTTCAGGCCCATTTCAAACAGACAGAAAATAAAAGAGCCAATGAGAAAAACGGTCAGTTCTGCACCTGCCGTGTTTGAAGTGAACAAGCATGTGCTGTATTTGTAATGTCCATTCATTTTATTGCATATTTTAAAATAGCATTAATTGTTTTGCCTCTATTTATTTTTCTTGACCTCCCCTTTAGATAAATTCACTTTTTTCATGTGTCGTCTCTCTCTCTTTTCCGTTTTTTTTTTCCTGTTCCTCTGGTGACCTTCCACTCTCATCAAACAGACAAGGACAATATGTTTGCTTATGCCATGGTCATGTGATCTATGAATTGATATGAGTTCATCCATTATTCATACTCAGTTTTGCATAAGCATTTCCCCTATCATGCCTGTCACTTACATAGTCAACATTATGAAAGCGGCTCGTCACCGGCACGGCCTCACAGTGGTCACAACTAGCTAGTTAGTACAGACATGACTTGCACAGGGGACATGCACCAAATGCCACTCCACTGACCCGTGAACTATAAAAACAAGCAAACAGCGACAGCAAGACATGCGGTGGCAGTATCTGATTATTAATATATTATTGGGGCGAGGAAACATGCCCCACTGCCAAGCCATGGGTAAGCGTGAATACATTGGCCCTCAAGTACACACCGGTGATGAGGGGAAAGGTGAAAACAGGTTTTACTCCACTCACTGGACACATAAAAGCAGGTCATGTGACAAATTGGGTCTAATTATTGTAGGCGCCATTGAGGGCTTATTCTGCTCCATATATCCTTGAATTGACGCAACATCATGTCTGCAGCTCAAGAATGGTGATTATTTAGCTGAAACTGCTTAAGTATAAAACCGCACAGTCACTGTAAAAAAAAAAGAACATCTTAATAAAAAAGACTAAAAATGTTACAGTAAAAACCTGTTAATTGGTTTTATTGGTAAGTTTTTATAGTATGTCAAACATGGCAGAAACATACAGATAAAGTTGATATTATAAATATATTTATTAAATGTATATTTGGATTTAAAATGTAGTTATTTTTTACATGTATTTAATTAATTGAATAATGAATTCAATAAAAATAAGTTCTCATTAAAAAGAGTTTCTTCAGTCTACCATGTGTCAAAAAAAAACAACACCCCAAAGTGATCATTTTAAACCAAGGGTATTATGTAAAGACAGGAGGAACAAAAGCCTAAATTTGTTGCTTGTCAGCCTGTTAACATTAGCTTGGCAACTATATATGAAAGACAAGTTGGAAAGACCAATCAAATTGTTAAAAAAAAAAACAAAAAACAAATTATGAGCATGTATTGCCACATATCAAGGGAAGATGGTTGTGCAAGCTTTGCATGATGGTTGTGTTCAAATGTGCAGTTTATTTCATGAATAAAGGTGTTCATTCAGTTTTAAGCACTTTACAAAAGTAAACCTAATGCTACAATATTTTAAAGAAGTATGTATTAAATAAAAGACTGACTTTTTGCTATTGCCCCACCTAGAGGGTAAACCACTTTACACCAGCTGGCCTACATGTTACTGAAGCTTTTCCTTTTCCTCAAGCCAAACAAAGACCAATTTACACTATCCCAACGTATTTTCATTGTGTCCATCCATCAGCTAATAAAATAACATAATTAACACTTTAAAGTGCTTAAGGTACCAAATTTGCTTGAGCCCCTCATACACCCTTAGCACTGACTAGCCAGTCTATAAAGCTCTTTATGTTCGCACCTTTTTGATATAAATATCCTCCCACCCTGGGCATAGGAAAGCTGTCAGTAGAACATTTGTTTTCCATTTTTCACCACTGAGGGCTGTTCAGGAGGCAGAAGTTTGACAAGGCGTTAAAAATGTATACCAACACTTACTATTTGCCCTTCAGAAAATTTTAGCAGCTTAGCAGATGGGGTTTAATCTGGCACCATTTATTTTCTTCCCATTTTCTCTCATTCCAATCAATGACACTGAGTGTCCACACACTGCAACAAGGTGAGCACTAGAGTCCACTAACAAACAGAGGTCTGGAATAGAATAGTAGCGTACTGCTAACTTCACAGTTAACTTGTCTGGCTACATTTTTAAAAGGCAAAAGTCAAGAAGCAGATTTTGGCTGGTATTATATTTAAAGTTCATTTGTTACAGACAGTGGAAATGGAAGGTCAATTTGAGCACTGCATTGTGAGATACAATGTTTTTGTACACTGCATACTGCACATTTTGGCAAATGTATCCATGCACATTTCTCATGCATGCATCAAAGTTTTATTCTGCACACAGAACAAACATCATATTGCAGAAATAATATGAGCAGTATGGTAGCGGTATGCTATCCCAAACACAGAAACAGCAAAGCGAACGACCTATAAAAGTCTCCTTACAAAAGATTTTGCAGTTTTACAAAAATTAGCACTGTTTATTTTAACATGAGGTACTGGTTTAGTCTCATTCCAATATCAGCATGTAGAAAAATGTTACATTTCAAAGTCTGTTTATAATATAAAACACAACACCATGTGGTTAAACCTCAGAAGATGTTACTTGGAAGGGCTTTGGTCAAGAGGAATGACAATGAAGTTGTTGCTCTTTTTTTCTCAAATCCGCACTGAAAACAAAAAACGATGCAACAAAACCACAATCAATCAGAACAGATTTGATGTTTACTATGGGCCTGTCCCATTAACCACACTTGCAGTCTTGGCCACTTCAGAGTGTATGCACTCGACAGTAAGTGCGCAAGACTGTCCCAGGTCAGAAATATCCCAAAACTCAGTGCCCTAAATTTACATGATCTCTAATATTGCTTTGGATCAGTATTTGAGGCTAAAAGTATCCCATCATTGTGAGAATTTAAGGAACACTTTCAAGTGTAAGTTAAATTCTTTAGATATTACATACAATTTGGTAGTAAAACTTAAAGTGTTGCACATTTTATTTAGTGCAGAGAAAAGTATGTGCATTTTGTAAAATGTTTGCAACATCTTTTTATTATTTGATTAAAGCTCCAAAAGTAACTGAAAATCAAAATGTACAAATAAAGCTTGGATTTTAACAACACTAGGTTGTAAGTTTGTCCCATCGTGTAATCAAAAGTTCTTCACACACTTAAGGTCTTTTCAGCCCACTTGAACACTTGGGCCAAATACAGAAAATAAGTCATGTAAGCAGACAAGTGGACTAAATTAATTAAATTATATAATATTGGGACAGGCACCAATAAGATTCTACAATGGGCAGAGCCACCTGAATTGATGCCTCATGGGAAATTATGACATACTGTATATAAGAGCTTTTTATTTGTCGTTACTTTATGGCGTTTCATCTGATTAGCACACAATGTAAGATATAAGCTTTGTTTTATTGAATTCATACAGCGCTTTCACACACATAAAGAACAACAAAAGTATTTGCATTCTTTTTCGATGGCTTAAGTTACTGAAACACTGTTATTAAACTGTAAAGGCCCACAAAGCCTAACAGGGATTACACATTACTTCCGAGACGGACAGAATTATATAAACCACCCTATGAATAGATCAACACACATCTGTTACCTCAGTGTCTGAGCCTCCGCAAATGAGACTCGCTATAGCTCGGGGCGAGCCCGTCGGAGGCTAAGCGATCTAGACGCGGGAGATGCTGCAACACAAGACCGTGTTGAAAGCGCCCTGGCACACGTGGACTTCTGCATGTCAGGTGGTGAAGTAGATTGAAATAGATATCACCAGCACAGCCCGGAGAGTACAACCCATGCCCGCTGTTGACCTGATACCAGCAAGGAGACCACAAAGAGTGGCCGAGTGACCGGGCGAGGCTCGAGTCGTCCAGTTGTCACCCCCCTGATGCTGATTCGGTTTAATGAGCGGCGTGCTGTCACCACACATCTCTCCACTGCGTACGCTTGTACAATCTGGCAGCTGCAGAACCTGCTGGAGTCCACGGAACTCCTCTCTTCACTATTAAATAACCTCGGAGTACATTACGTGCGTTTCACAAAAAATAAACACACAAACAAAAGGGGAGAGCATTTGCACGCAAGCCTTAAGAGGCTCAGTCACATCTGTACAATGTTGACCTAATGTGCCCTGTACATATAGGCCGACATGAGGGCGGGAAATGCTGACTAAGAACTCAGTTTTGGTTTTGTTGAAAATATACAGTGGTCTTTTTTCTGACCACAATCAGTATAGAAATTTTAATCTAGAATAAAATTATAATTTGACAGTAAATGGTGACCCAACACGGCACCAAAATTGTGTATTGTAATTGTTAAGTAAACAAAAATGTCCACTGAAATGTAAAAAAAAAAAAAAAAAGCATTATTCTGATAACTTAAAATGCATATGAAAAATCTGGATTTCATTTTCTTTTACCTTAAGTTGAGAGTTTATTGGATACACAGCCTTGACCTAAATAAATAAATATAAAAAATAAAAAAACTTGGTATTTTCTCCTATATTCATTTTACTGTCCTACAGTAGTTGTGGTTGCATTTTATGGTGTGCATTTAGCATTATTGTATATGACTGTCAGAGAAAGCCTATGGCCCATTTTTGGGTCATGACCCACTAGTTGAGAAACCACTGGAATAGATAAATCCAGCATTATACAACTGAATACAGCTCTCTTTGTAGGATTACAAAATCAATAATTGCTGGTGCATTTTTTGACAGGTTAGAGATATAAAACCTGCATCCACCTTGTTTGTTTTGTGTGTGACCAAGCTTTAGGCAGGAGGACAAGTTTTCATAGAGGTTCATGATGAAAAGTGTATTTCTGTGGTTTTGAAGAAGTCTTTACAGACCAGCCTCCACCCTGCATTCCTCTTGGCCATCCTCCTGGAAAATGGCATAAGGTTTACAGAACATCATTGTGGCTGTGGCACCAATTACTGTTAATATATGTCAAATGGCTAAAGCAGAGGCTTAGAAGCAGACTGATCACTCCGATAACGCCAACTGTCACTCCGTTAGCCGCAGCGCAGCCCCACTGGAATAATTAGTCCACTCTCTGTGAATAAAACAATATGAAAACAGCCAAATTGACATCCAAAATATGGGCTGTGCCTCAGATGACCTGAAAATAGGCTATCCCATACAGGCCAAGTACAAAGGCAACATCTTCAAACACAGAATTGCATCAATATTGATTCATATTTATTTAATAAAAATCAAATTGGATCCTGCTAGTAATCGTAAACTACTCAGAGGCTTTTTAACAGGCAGATCAGCAGTTTTGGAGATCAGTTTTTGGTTTTGTAGCTTACAAAATTAGCATAGATTTCATAACTCAACTAACTTGGGAGAAAAAAGGAAATGCAAAAGAAATGAAAAAAGAAAGAAAAGTTCAGCTGACATAAATCAATATCAAGACCATCTAAACAAGGTAATTTGACTAAAAGGCTAAGTATTTAAAGAATTATTATTATAATTTTTTTTTTTTTACAAAATTAACCGCAAATCTGACAAAATGAAAGTAAGTCTTAAATGACTTGTAAATGAAAGTTAACTATGGCTTCTGGATGTTGATACACACTTCCAAAAAAAAAAAAAAAATGTTGTTTCATTCTAAATGTTTTCATTTAAATTCTTCTACCCAAGTTTTAGGATGTCTCCGAGCAATTTTTCACACAAATTAAAATAAAATGACTTCTGCTGAATTCAACATTAATCAGTTTAGACTTCGAGTATAAGGATTTAATGATGCAGATGTTTGTATTTGGTGTTCATACTGTTGGTGTGAGGCACTTTTACCATGAGTACAAAATAGAACCTGCAGCTCTTTAAAACATTTTTTGTACATTTAACAATAAATATTGAATAAACACACACATTAGATAGAAAAACGTTAAACATAAAAAATAGATAAAAATGTAAGAAGGTTTCTAAGTACAGGGATGCAAATGCTGCCTAAATTAAGCTGTCACTCAGTAGGGGTTATAGTTCATTTGGGACCAACTTTTGGGATGTAGGAAATTATGAACTCGATGAAAAAATACATATTTGTTTGATCTTGGTCGACCTACCACAACCCACAGCAGATAAACTCTTACATTTATCACACAGGCATATTAAACAAAATATTGTCTGTTGTTTATCTAGTCAATGTAGATATATTTTCAAATTATATTTTTTTAAATGCAGCATAATTACAATGTTTGTTAAATGTTAAGATGGTTAAAAACACGTTTAAAAAAGGTACCTGTATTCAATCCGAATTATTTTTACTATGAACTAAATACCAACTCAATAGATGTCACATTATGATACTGCTGTATGCTATATGATCTTAACTGTTAAATGCACAAAAGAAAGTAAAGCATATGTAATAATAGCTCTCACGACCAAAAATATGGAATTTGTGACTTCAATGAAAGTCACAGGAGTGTACCATATTCATGGAATGTGCTGTGAAACCACCGACACTTTGTGAAACCACCTACCAAAACCAAAGCAAACAGCTTCAGGATCTCTCCAAAATAAACCCACTCCTGTCACATTTGTAGTTCTACAAAAGATTTAGAAAACTACTTTATACAACACAAAATGGAAAAAATCTAACATTTTTTTCACATAAATAGGGAAAATGCTCTCTATCTCCCTCTCAAGTGTTTTTCTCTCTCTCTCTCTCACACACACACACACACACACACACTGCAGGGCAGACAGTCAGGGCACGGCTCATCTATGTGAAGCCAGCTGGCTGTGGCGTCCCTGAGAGCCGAGCACTTGTCCCCCGCTGAGTGCAATTGAGAAGCGCAGACCTGCCTTTACTCTACACACAGCCCAGAGCCAGGCCTGACAGACACTGTCAGTCTAAAACACAGCGACGCAGGGCCCACGGCCTTTATCCGCACTCAAACACGCAAACATACGCAGGCCACTTTTACCACCTCTCACCATCTTCGTGTATGTGTTAGTTACACATTTGTTTTCTTTCTAAAATGCACTCTGAGTGTCGGTCCCCGTAAGAGAGGAGGCAGCTAAACGGAGTGCTAAATTTGTCAAGCAGCTAAAGGTACGCAGGACGTCTTCACGCAAGTGTAAATGAGTGACACCGCCAGAGATGTGCGTCCGAGAAAGCCACGTGTAATTGGTGATGATGGGAATGGACACAAGCCACATGAGACCGCTGACAAAGAACCAGCATCGCCACCAACAAAGGGCTGGCGGGAGAGATGACGGCTCTGAAAGGGGCAGGGCAGCTTCAAAGCCCGCCAGAGTCGTTCTTTTCTTCTTCACACACACAGAGAGCCTCTAAAAAGTGATATTTCAGCATATCATTATCATTCAGCCTGGATGAATTCAGTCGAAGATCAAAAGAACAGTTTCATGAGATATATCATAATTACCCCGGGTGGGCCGAGACTCGAATCTAAATGGGTCACATCAGGCTATATGTGTGAACAACATTACATTAGAAGTATAGATTAGTTACCTTAAAGCTGCATGTGAAAGTGTCCAATGATAGGGGGTTTACCAAGGTAAAGCCTGTTGTAGTCAGCTGGTCATGTGATCTCAAGATGTCAGCCCCCATGAGACGACCCGCTCTAAGCAGAATAAAAAATAGCTTGTATTAGTCTGCTATGACTTCAGTATTCATCTCATGGTTTTCAACACATTTTTCAAAAGTACTAATCATTTATTTACATGTAGCCTACTGAATTTTATTTTTTAATCTGCACCTTTATCTTAACCTGACAATTTGGTCTTTCACCAGCTCTTATAAAGCGTAAACAGTAAAATTCTGCTGTGTCTCAGTAAAATTTGACTGATAAATCAGATCTGTTAATTGAATTTGATAATCTTCATGCTTAACTCAATCAGCTAATTTGTATTAAGCAACAAAACACTAGGACAACTGAATGTTTGTATTACAGTTTAGGGAGCAAAAGATTGGTAAACATGCCAAATCAGACATCTTTTGTTGATACTGGAACAACATTAATGTCCAAAAACATAGACCTAACCCTACCAATAATTTATCCCAAAAATCAGAGGGAAATGATAACTGAATAACAAGGGTGCAAGCACTTAACCCTTGTTGTAACCCTAAAACAAGACATTTCCTGTAAATGTATCCCTCAAATCTGATTGGTTGATTGGGATGTTGATCCAGGAACATGTTGCACTTGGTCAAATCACGTTCACTGAATGTTAGCTTCTAAAAACACGTTGAGGATAAAGTAATGCAGATGAGAAATTGAACTAGTCCATTCATGTAAAAATCTTAATATCTTTATTGCTGCATATTCATGCATATATTAGGCTATCTGTGTATTTTTATGTAATAATATTGTACTGTATATTTTGTATTCAACTTGTGCATTTATGTATTTATCAGGCAGTTACTCCTTTAAGTGGATTTAATAGAATTTGGTTCCCTCTAGTGGTCATGGAACGAATGAACAGGTTTTATTTATGTTAAAAAGAAAGGACTGCTTTATTTCACAGTATATTAAGCAGTGAGGAAATTTCTGTAGTCTTAATCTTCAATGTTGCATGCACTTTATTAAACTGGCTAAACGAATTGCTATCAATAACGTGCATAAAGGCTGCACCTGGTAGCCATGGTATTTGGCATGGCATTTTCACATCCATTAATAATTACTGTCATCTGTGTCTTAGGTGCTGGACCCCTGTGTGGATGATTGAGACCATCCCCTGATAACTGCATAAAATGTGAAGTAATACCCAAATACAAATGTAGAGGATTACAGGTCACATTTTATGCAGCATTTTATGAGCAAAGTCCCATTTTGTCATGAATGAATAACATAGTGAATTAAATAATGAACTTTCTTAATTGCTTGTAGTGGTTTCTGCAAACCTGCATTTGAAATCCTGTTCAGGTGAAAAGACAAGTAGTACATCAATGCCTTTTTTAAGAGAAAAATCTATTGCAAGCTCAAAGTGATTTGAAATTTGGTGTAAACACAGCCTTCCCAGCAAGCAATAGCCGTCATTTCACCGTCTCGGTTAACTATAGACCCGACATAGTCCGGCTATGTGTAACCCACTTCTAGCCCAACTAACCTTGAATTTGGTTACATGTCATTTTTTGGCAAAATAACTTGTGAGATGTATGATATTCCATCATGTAAGCAAATGATATGGTCTATATGTAGCCATGTTTTAGCTCTGAATTGGACGGGCTACGTGTAGTCTGCTTTTAGCCCACCCGTGAAATCGAGGCAATCAGTGGTCTAATTTGAACGGTTTGGTTATAGCCCTATACCAGACGATGAGCATGGACAAAATAGCATTAAAATTGTTTACATGTAATTTTAGCCCGAGCAGCTTCTTATCAAATGCAATTAAACTTTTGAAACATTTAAATTAGCATTATTTTATATTTTATTTAATTATTTTACAGCATTATTAAATATAACATTATTTATTATGCCAAAATAATTTAAATGTTTCAAAATTTACTTGCATTGGATAATATGATGTCATGCATCCCACAAGCTGTTAAATGTAACATTCATACACATAGCAACCATATTATTGATATTATTCGACTGTCTTTCATTTTATAAATAAAAATGCAATTACAATCATAGCCCTACTGAGACATGAGGCAACGCGAGACGAGAAAGTTATTAGAGATCACTGTTGCATTTTGAATTTTGTTTTTACACGAGAGAGAAGTAAGTTTACCTGTCGAGAGCAGCGGGCAAACAACAAACGATAAAGGACATTCCTACTTGGTCTTGTAAGTATCTGTGTGTTCGTTTTTACATGTGTTCATTATTTATCTGTATTGTTTGTTATCATGTTTAGGAACGTAACATTTTAGTGAAGGGAGCAGATCATAGTTGTGATCCGTGACTAGGCCCACGGTTCAGCATGCATGTGATCAGAGTATTAATTGCACAATTTTATAGATAGAGAAAGCTTTATACAAACCCGATTCCAAAAAAGTTGGGACACTGTACAAATTGTGAATAAAAACAGAATGCAATGATGTGGAACTTTCAAATTTCAATATTTTATTCAGAATACAACATAGATGACATATCAAATGTTTAAACTGAGAAAATGTATAATTTTAAGGGAAAAATAAGTTGATTTTAAATTTCATGGCATCAACACATCTCAAAAAAGTTGGGACAAGGCCATGTTTACCACTGTGTGGCATCCCCTCTTCTTTTTATAACAGTCTGCAAACGTCTGGGGACTGAGGAGACGAGTTGCTCAAGTTTAGGAATAGGAATGTTGTCCCATTCTTGTCTAATACAGGCTTCTAGTTGCTCAACTGTCTTAGGTCTTCTTTGTCGCATCTTCCTCTTTATGATGCGCCAAATGTTTTCTATGGGTGAAAGATCTGGACTGCAGGCTGGCCATTTCAGTACCCGGATCCTTCTTCTACGCAGCCATGATGTTGTAATTGATGCAGTATGTGGTCTGGCATTGTCATGTTGGAAAATGCAAGGTCTTCCCTGAAAGAGACGACGTCTGGATGGGAGCATATGTTGTTCTAGAACTTGGATATACCTTTCAGCATTGATGGTGCCTTTCCAGATGTGTAAGCTGCCCATGCCACACGCACTCATGCAACCCCATACCATCAGAGATGCAGGCTTCTGAACTGAGCACTGATAACAACTTGGGTTGTCCTTGTCCTCTTTAGTCCGGATGACATGGCGTCCCAGTTTTCCAAAAAGAACTTCAAATTTTGATTCGTCTGACCACAGAACAGTTTTCCACTTTGCCACAGTCCATTTTAAATGAGCCTTGGCCCAGAGAAAACGCCTGCGCTTCTGGATCATATTTAGATATGGCTTCTTTTTTGACCTATAGAGTTTTAGCCGGCAACGGCGAATGGCACGGTGGATTGTGTTCACCGACAATGTTTTCTGGAAGTATTCCTGAGCCCATGTTGTGATTTCCATTACAGTAGCATTCCTGTATGTGATGCAGTGCCGTCTAAGGGCCCGAAGATCACGGGCATCCAGTATGGTTTTCCGGCCTTGACCCTTACGCACAGAGATTGTTCCAGATTCTCTGAATCTTTGGATGATATTATGCACTGTAGATGATGATAACTTCAAACTCTTTGCATTTTTTCTCTGAGAAACTCCTTTCTGATATTGCTCCACTATTTTTCGCCGCAGCATTGGGGGAATTGGTGATCCTCTTCCCATCTTGACTTCTGAGAGACACTGCCACTCTGAGAGGCTCTTTTTATACCCAATCATGTTGCCAATTGACCTAATAAGTTGCAAATTGGTCCTCCAGCTGTTCCTTATATGTACATTTAACTTTTCCGGCCTCTTATTGCTACCTGTCCCAACTTTTTTGGAATGTGTAGCTCTCATGAAATCCAAAATGAGCCAATATTTGGCATGACATTTCAAAATGTCTCACTTTCAACATTTGATATGTTATCTATATTCTATTGTGAAGAAAATATAAGTTTATGAGATTTGTAAATTATTGCATTCCTTTTTTATTCACAATTTGTACAGTGTCCCAACTTTTTTGGAATCGGGTTTGTAATTTGTGTGTGTTTACAAACTCAAGCCATTTTAAAACAGTGCAAGAAGAGGCTAAAGAGCAAACAACAGAACAAAAACAGCTTTGCCAAAGATTAATCTATATTAATTTATACAGTGGAGTTTAAACATCTGGAAAAGCAGCTGGAAATTGAGGAGATCCGGGGCAGCAATAGTAAATAATAGTAATAATAAAACTCTCCAAAACAACATTTCCTCACTAAAGCTCTCATCTTTGACAAAGTCCATCATTTATTTTAATTATTATATTGAATTTATGACTGAACAATGGCTTGTTACATACAGAGAGAGCATGTGCTAATTGAATAGAATATCGTTGTCATTGTTCAAGTACAATAAGATTTATTTTGAAACTTCCAAATTGATAGTAAAGCTTAAAAATACAAATGATTTAAAATGGCAATATAAAAATAATCAATTAGCCTATAAGACGTTTGCAGCAGTATTAAAATGGTGCAAATAGCTCAGATGTGCAATGCAGCATTAAAACCTAAACAGTACAAACAGAAAACATATTATAATAAAAACGGTAGGGGTGAATTTATTATTCCATGTATACTTGAGGTTAATGTGTGTACTGGGCTACTTTTTAGTTACAGCAGCTATCAGTGTTGTTATGAAATCAGTTGTGCCACACAGTTTTGGAGGCAGAGACAGATTGTGGGGGGCACTAATAGGGAAAAACTTAAACTGCTGGAATAACGAGTTTTAAAGGGTTAGTGATAGAAAACTTGCAGGTCAATGGGCATCAGTGTTTAAGGTTGGTAAACACTTGTACACTGACACATATAATACTACCCGCCTGACATTGGCATGTGTTATTCAGGTGTCAAAGTTGTGCAGAATTGAAGGAAGGAACCTCAAAGACAGAGCCAGAAGGATGCTGGACAGGTAAAGCCGTCAAAACATGCCACGTTAATCAAACATTGTGGTGTCAATACTCAATAAGTTACAATACTTAATAAGTAAAAAGAGGCATTTCTGCAGAAAGAGGCACTGCACTGTTCTCGGTCATTAGAGGTATTTACAGGTGCATCTCAATAAATTAGAATGTCGTGGAGAAGTAAATTTTTTTCAGTAATTCAACTCAAATTGTGAAACTCATGTATTAAATAAATTCAATGCACACAGACTGAAGTAGTTTATGTCTTTGGTTCTCAACAAATTAGAATACTTCATAAGACCAATAAAAAAAAACTTTTTAGTGAATTGTTGGCCTTCTGGAAAGTATGTTCATTTACTGTATATGTACTCAATACTTGGTAGGGGCTCCTTTTGCTTTAATTACTGCCTCAATTCGGCGTGGCATGGAGGTGATCAGTTTGTGGCACTGCTGAGGTGGTATGGAAGCCCAGGTTTCTTTGACAGTGGCCTTCAGCTCATCTGCATTGTTGGGTCTGGTGTCTCTCATCTTCCTCTTGACAATACCCCATAGATTCTCTATGGGGTTCAGGTCAGGCGAGTTTGTTGGCCAATCAAGCACAGTAACACCATGGTCATTTAACCAGCTTTTGGTACCTTTGGCAGTGTGGACAGGTGCCAAGTCCTGCTGGAAAATGAAATCAGCATCTCCATAAAGCTTGTCAGTAGAAGGAAGCATGAAGTGCTCTAAAATTTCCTGGTAGATGGCCGCATTGACTGTGGACTTCAGAAAACACAGTGGACCAACACCAGCAGATGACATGGCAGCCCAAATCATCACTGTCTGTGGAAACTTCACACTGGACTTCAAGCAACATGGATTCTGTGCCTCTCCACTCTTCCTCCAGACGCTGGGACCTTGATTTCCAAATGAAATGCAAAATTTACTTTCATCTGAAAAGAGGACTTTGGACCACTGAGCAACAGTCCAGTTCTTTTTCTCCACAGCCCAGGTAAGACGCTTCTGACGTTGTCTCTGGTTCAGAAGTGGCTTGGTAGCCCTTTTCCTGAAGACGTCTGAGCGTGGTGACTCTTGATGCACCAGCTTCAGTCCACTCCTTGTGAAGCTCTCACAATTGTTTGAATCAGCTTTGCTTGACTGTATTCTCAAGCTTGCAGTCATCCCTGTTGCTTGTGCACCTTTTCCTACCCAAGTTCTTCCTTCCAGTCAACTTTGCATTTAATATGCTTTGATACAGCACTCTGTAAATAGCCACACCTTTCAGTAATGACCCTCTGTGACTTACCCTCTTTGTGGAGGGTGTTAATGTTCGTCTTCTGGATCATTGCCAAGTCAGCAGTCTTCCCCATTATTGTGGTTTCAAAGAAGTCAAAGTCAAAGTCAAAGTCAGCTTTATTGTCAATTCTGCCACATGTACCGTACATACATACATACAGAGAATTGAAATTGCGTTACTCTCTTACTCCCTGGTGCATACAGATAACACTAAACACTAACAGTAGAACGCAAAAATACAGATAAGTACAAATCAATATATATATATATATACATATACATATACACACATACATACACAAAAATGCAACTATTACAACTATACAAATAAGGACATGTAGGAAAAAAATAAAACATTAAATAAAAAAATAAAAATAATAATATAAAAAAATGGATAAAGTGGCATAAGGCACATGGCAGATAGTGCAAATCAGTGAAATAAACAAACAAACAAACAGTGCAGAATATAAATGGTGTAGTGCAAGGAGCTTATCAAGACTATTTAAAGTGACAAGGAGCAGTCTTTTTTATTCAGACTGTCAGAAGAGGTAGTTGAATGACAAGAGACCGGTGCTTGTCTCAGTGTGAGTGTGCAGAGTTCAGTGATTCGGGGGTAGGGAGTTCAGCTTCCTGACAGCCTGGTGGATGAAGCTGTCTTTCAGTCTGTTTGTCCTGGCTTGGAGACTCCTCAGTCTCCTCCCTGATGGTAGCAGATTGAAGAAGTTGTGTGTCGGGTGGGTGGGATCACCTGCAATACTGAGGGCTTTGCGGGTGAGACGGGTGTTGTAAATGTCCTGGAGGGAGGGGAGAGAGACACCAACGATCTTCTCAGCTGCTCTCACTATCCGTTGAAGGGACTTGCGGCAGGACGCGTTGCAGGCGCCATACCACACAGTGATGCAGCTAGTCAGAATGCTCTCGATGGTGCCTCTGTAGAAGGTGCACATGATGGGGGCCGGGGCTCTGGCTCTTCTTAGTTTGCGGAGGAAGTAGAGATGCTGTTGTGCTTTCTTGGCTAGTGCTGCAGTGTTGTTGGTCCAGGAGAGGTCCTCTGTGATGTGTACACCCAGGAACTTGGTGCTGCTCACTCTCTCCACAGTCGCACCATTGATGGTCAGAGGAGCATGCAGAGAGTGCACTCTCCTGAAGTCAACGACAATCTCCTTCGTCTTCTCCACATTCAGAGAGAGATTGTTGTCACTGCGCCACCCGGCCAGGCGGCTCACCTCGCTCCTGTAGTTTGTCTCATCTCTGTTGCTGATGAGACCCACCGCAGTCGTGTCATCCGCAAATTTAATGAAGCGGTTGGAGTCGTGTGACGGTGTGCAGTCGTGGGTCAGCAGAGTGAAGAGGAGGGGGCTCAGCACACATCCTTGGGGGGCCCCTGTGTTCAGTGTGATGGTGCTGGATGTGTTACTGCCGACCCGTACTGCCTGAGGTCTCCCAGTCAGAAAGCCCAACAGCCAGTTGCACAGCGACGCATTGAGCCCCAGCTGGACCAGTTTATGGATGAGCTGTTGAGGGATGATTGTGTTGAATGCTGAACTGAAGTCTATGAACAGCAATCTGACATACGTGTCCGTTTTGTCTAGGTGTGTGAGGGCTGGGTGGAAGGCAGTGGCGATGGCATCATCGGTCGAGCGATTGGACCTATATGCAAACTGGAAGGGGTCCAGGGAGGGGGGGAGGACAGACTTGATGTGCTGCATGACTAACCGTTCAAAGCACTTCATGAGAATAGGAGTGAGTGCTACTGGACGGTAGTCATTGAAGCAGGATGGAGATGACTTCTTCGGGACTGGAATGATGGTGGTAGCTTTGAAGCATGTGGGGACAACAGCCTGGCTTAGTGAGATGTTGAAAATGTCTGTGAAGACATCAGTGAGTTCCACTGCACAGTCTCTCAGTACACGCCCAGGAATGTTGTCAGGACCCGGAGCTTTGCGTGCATTGATCCTGCTGAGGGATCTCCTCACGCTGTGCGGGGACAGCGTCATCATCTGGTCGCCGGGAGTAGGTGGAGTCTTCTGTGCAGTGGTGCTGTTTTGTGCCTCAAAGCGAGCAAAGAAGGCATTCAGCTCGTTCAGCAGGGGGATGGTGCTGTCACAGGTCTGTGGTGGGGGCTTGTAGTCCGTAATGGTCTGAATCCCCTGCCACAGGCTCCGAGTGTCTCTGCTGTCACTGAAACGATGGGCTATCCTCCTGGAGTACTGTCTCTTGGCCTCTCTGATGCCGCGGGATAGGTTGGCCCTAGCTGTCCTTAGGCCCTCCTTATCTCCAGCTCTAAAGGCAGCATTCCGAGCCTTCAGAAGTCTGTAGACCTCCCCTGTCAGCCACGGCTTCTGGTTGGCCCAGACAGTGATAGTCTTTGTGACCGTTACATCATCAATACACTTGGTGATGTAGGCAGTGACAGTCTCTGAGTACTCTTGGAGGTCTGTGGTGTTGTTGTATGTGGCAGCCTGCTTAAACATATTCCAGTCAGTGGTGTCGAAACAGTCTTGAAGTGCCTCTGACGACCCTTCCGGCCACACTTGTATCTGCTTGTGTATTGGTTTGATGACTTTAACGAGCGTATTTTTTCCCCTTGTTGGAAAGTCAACATGTTGTTGAATTTTTGGGAACACACTCTTTAAGTCTGCGTGATTAAAGTCTCCAGCCAAGGTGAGAAAAACATCTGGGTGGACTGTCTGCTGCCCACTGATGTGCTGGTACAGATCATTCAGTGCCTCACTCCTGTTGTTGTTGTTGGAGCTGGGAGGGATGTATACAGCAACGAGCAGTATGGCTGTATATTCCCTCGGTAGATAGAACGGCCGGCACATAATAATCATAAACTCCACCAGGGGTGAGCAGTGTTTGCAGACCACAACAGCGTCGCGGCACCATACATTATTGATGTAAACACAAAGCCCGCCGCCACGTCTCTTACCTCCCTCGACGAGAGCTCTGTCTGCTCGATAGCATGTTAGCTGCTCGAGCTGAATGGCGCAGTCCGGAAACGCTGTTGTTAAGCCATGTTTCCGTAAACACAAAAACACAACAGTCTCTTACAGTCCTCTGAGTTGAGCGAAGTAGTCGGATGTGGTCCAGTTTATTGTCCAAAGAGCGTACGTTCGCCAGTACGATGGAGGGGATAGCTGGCTTGTGTGGGTTAGCCGCTAGCCTAGCTCGGATACCTCCGCGCTTACCCCTCTTCTGCTTCCTCTCACGCCGCTTGTAGCGCCTCCGCTGTGGGCGAGATGCAGTAGTGGGGGTCGGTGATGGTGTAGGCCTCCGGAGCAAAGCGAGGTCCCGCAGCTCTTCGGCATGCACGGAGTTTAACTCTAAAAATGTGGTTCTGCCGACATCGAGCAGAAACTCACGACTGTATGCGCGCTTAAAGACAGGTAGACGAGACGAATATGTACAAAAACATTGCGACTTACAAGACAAAAAACACGAAAACACCATTCTGTCGGGAGAGAGAGAAGCCGCTGCATCTGTTGTGCGCGCCACCATGTTGGTGCGCGCCGCCATGTTGAACAAGAGATACCCAGAATTTATACTGTATGGATGGTCATTAATTGAAACTCAAATGTAAATATTCAAATATTTTGAGATACTGATTTTTGACTTTCATGAGCTGTAAGCTCTAATCATCAAAATTAAAACAAAAAAACTTTTGAAATGTTTTACTTTACATGCAATGAATTGAAAATATATGCAAGTTTCACTTTTTGAAATGACTCACAAGAAAAAATGAACTTTTTCACGACATTCTAATTTATTGAGATGCACCTGTATATACAACTCACAACATTTACCAGAGAGCTTCTCTCTTTTTTTAACACACTGAATGGTGATACACAATATATATCTAGTTTTTGTTTTTAGTAGGCATCCAAGCAAAAGAGAATGACTCCCTGTCACAATTAGTGTAATTAAAGTAAAAAATGTCAAAAAAGCTTTTCTTATGCTATTTATTTTTTTCTTATTTGGCAGATGCTATGATGACCAACTTCCCGGCAGCAACAGAGTTGGACTTGAGGAATGCAGTTGGGAAGCATTTTAAACAAGAAATAAATCCATAATGAATAATCTCCTTTAACCTGTTAACCAGCGCCCCCCATATTGGGAATCACAGCTGAAAATGACTAACTAACTTAAAATGGTAAGAGCTCCTGATTTCAGTGTGCCACACACACAATTTTGGTGCCTTTGGAAAGAAGACCCTTTGGGCTTTACAATCCATCATCCAGAGTTGATAATGCTCAAAAATATAAAAAGTTATAGACACTGAAGTGCCTTGAAAAAATTGTACCACACTGGTACAAACTTTTTTATACACTGGTACTAAACTTTTTTTATACATGTTTTGATGTGTACTGCTTACACAAATTTAGCAAATACATTCCTTTATAAGCTTTCTATCGAAAAACAGCGATCTGTCGTAGATGCTTGAGGCTTAGACCTTCAAAATGATATATAGTTTGTCAAGATTAATTTTGTCCTGTTTTACTTTATCTGTTTGAAAACAATGACATGTGCAAACAAAGAGCTTTCAGTGCGCTGGCGTCCTGGTGCATGTTCGGTGACTGCCTTTATTCAGTTTTACCTGATGTTGCACTTAAAATGCATAATTCCCTCCAAATCAGTTTCAACAAACAGAAAAAGGTCAGACTCCCAAGAACTGACTTTCATGTGTGTCTCACGCTGTGTCATCACTTTCAGTATCTAAAAACACTTTCTGTCACTTGCCAGTGCCATCACTGCCAACCACTGTATATTACACAGGTAAACTGTCCTTTGTGAGCTTTACCCTAAATTTCCTACATTCACTGGGCAAGATTCCAATGTGGTAAAATGACTGTCACACTACGTTACAAGCACTTTGCAGTCAGACTAACCAATAACATGTCATGTCATGTAAACTCTTTAATCCGACTGGGTGTGTTTGTTTTTTTATTCTTTATTTATTTGCTTAATCAGATAATGCACGTGTACCTCAGTCTAGTCCAGCATTAGTCTAATCAGACAATTGTCCTTGAATTGTGCACATGCACTGAACGGCAGAGGTGAAGTATGAATGCTGATTGCGCAGTCATGCATAAAAGTACACTTGACAAAATCGTGCAACATGAAGTAGTCAGAAAGGATAAAAATCATAAAAATAGATTTGGACTTTTTTGTCAACAGGAAGTGTCTGATCTTACTTACTTAGGCTTATCTTACTTAGTATTTTTGTCTTGTTTCTAGTCAAAATATCTACAAATTCTTAAATTAAGATGCATTTACTAGATATGCAAAATGACATAAGATAATTTGTCTTATTTCCTGAAAAAAAAGAGAAAAAACTAAATTAAGTGCATTTTGCTTAAAATAAGTAAAATGATCTGCCAGTTGGGTAAGTAAAATACTCTTGTTTTAAGAATATTTTACTTACCCCTCAGGCAGATAATTTTACCTGTTTTAAGCTAAATTCACTTAATTTAGTCCCCCCCCCCCCCCCCGGAAATAAGACAAATTATCTTATGTCATTTTGCTTATCTAGTAAATGCAACTTGATTTAAGAATTTTTAGATATTTTGACTAGAAACAAGACAGATACTAAGTAAGATAAGCCTTTTTTGCAGTGATTATACTGAAGCGTGAAATCTACTGACCTACAGTATGCTATTATCTGAGATGCTGTCCACACGAGGAACTGGTGTTGTGACTTGTGTGAATTGTATCATAACTGTAAGCGACTGGTGACGATTAGTGACCTTTCACTGCTCTCGAAAACCATTCACTTCAATTACAATGTAAAAACCAGCTGTAACTTACACTTCATGACTTAGTGATGGTTGTAAAGCTCTCCTGTTTTAAAATGATTTGTATAAGTGTATACATGTTCAGTGTTACAGTGCTTTCTACTATCTCAGCTAAATATACAGACAGCTATAGGTTGTCTCTGCAAACTGAAGCCATTTATAGGCAGATTTCCCCCGAAAAGTGTGAACGCTGTGGCTTTGTGGCACATTGTTTGTGTCGGCGGCCTGACATGTCTTTTTGCTGAACTAATGTCATGAATTTTGACAGAGACTACCTATTTATTTGAACAATTAGAAAAGTGTTCAGGGAAACACATTTGGAAAATTTGTGCGATACTGCCTCAAAGGCCACAGAAATAATATAACAATCTTAATGCTTGTAGATGCTTATCTAATCATTAAACAAGATTAATAAAGTATTGGCCATTATTAGTTTATGATACCGTTCATGCATTAGAATTTTTAATGAACTGATCCCTGTTGTGAAGTATTAAAAAAACTACAGTCTTATGAATATCTATAATGACTAATGCAAATGTGTTAATATAATCTGTAGCAAGTTGCACAGCAGTTGCTGTTATGTTCAAAGATTATGTAAAAGTGCATATAGTGCCAAGCTCTGATCAAGATAAAGACCACAGGGATATCTTTAAGCAAACATCTCTCGCACATTCCTTCACAGTATTGTGAAATGAGTGGCAGTGCTTTTTGTTGTTTTTTACTACTTTCATCAACAGAAAACCAAGTGATTGGGAAACTGCTGCCATATATCGAACATGAGGATGAGGTATAGTGTGGTTATAAACCACAGATGTTATCAGCACCCTGACTAGCTTGCTGGGTACTGCAAACTACCTGTGCTTTCATACTAAATCAAAGTTGCACCACCATGCACAATTTGTTTTCAGTTAAACTTGATGCTTAAAGTGACTTCTGTTGCTCTGTCTAAAGCTGTTTCCAATGTGTGTGCTTCCCGTGCCTGGGGTGTGTTACATTTATCCTGATGGTTTTGAAAAAGGATGTTGTTAAAGCCTTGCAAAAGTACCTCAACATGCTTGTTGGCATGTTAACTGGGTCAGTGCTGCAGAAATAAGAGCTTGTGGTTGTACGTGAGCTGTAATAACCAGAAAAAGAGGGAGGCTATTATCGCAGGTGTTGTAGTATGTTTTTCTGACTTTTAGTAATGAAAAAAATAATGAATACATTGACATTTAAGACTACAGTGAACATGACCACTGGAACATTTAGTATATTTTAGCTGGAATTTCTTGGAATGTGTTAATGGCAAACAGTATTTATATAATCCAGGTTTAATAAAAAATATATATAAGTGAGAGTAATTAAATCTGAAAAGAACAAATTAAAAAAAGACATTGAATAGGAAATAAATAAAAAAGTTTTTTATTGACTATTTCACTCTAACAGAGACTTACAGGATACCTTATCTAACCCCAATTGAGTTTAACCAATCAGGTTTAAGGGGGTGGGTTTCTTTTGAAGTAATTCAGCAAAAACGCTTACTAACTCAGTCACATCACTATACAGTTCAAAGAGAGACAGACTATCAAACCAGCTGTGAGTATCAGACAATTATTGTGACTTACTGATGTGCAAGCTTTTGGATCACAAATGATATTATATATATATATATATATGCAAAACTGTGCTCCAAAAGTTTCCACAACAATCTAAATATTTCATTTTACTGAACATTTTGTGGTATGTTGATTTAATTCCTCCTAAACGGGCTTGTTAACAGTTTTGTATTTCCCCAAACAGTCTCAGAAACATGACAGACCAAACTTCACAACAGGTGATGCCAATGAACGGCAGCTCCACAAACCAGACTTGTGATGTTTTCATCTACAAGGAGTCTGCTCGGATCATCTTTCCCATTTTCTATTGCTTGATTTTTGTCATCAGCGTGGCAGGTAACAGCCTGGTCCTCTGCATCATCTGTCAGAATAAGCAGAAGATGAACTCCACCACAATGTATATCATCAACCTGGCCATCTCTGACACCCTCTTCACCTTGGCTCTTCCTGGCAGGATCACCTACTACATCCGTGGCTTCGACTGGCCTTTTGGAGATTTCTTGTGCCGGCTGACTGCCATGATCTTCTACTGCAATACCTACGCTAGCATCGGCTTCATGACCTGCATCAGTGTAGATCGCTACTTGGCCATGCTGCACCGTCAGAGGTGTCAAAGACTGAGGAAAACCAAAGTCGTGCGAGGTATCTGCATTCTGGTATGGGTGGTGGTGCTTCTTGAGACGTCCCCTCTGCTCTTGAAGAACACCATGGAATACAGACCCAGTCATCGAACGTGCATGGAGTTCTCTAATTTTGATAGCCACGGGATGGCATTCATTCTGCTGTTTGCTTGCATCATCGGGTTTTGCTTTCCATTGGGACTCATCCTGTGCTGCTACAGTCAGGTCAGCTGCAAGCTCTCCAAGACGGCCAAGGAAAACCCGGTGACCAACAGGTCTGGAAGCAACAGCAGGGCCAAAAATATGATCCTGCTCATTCTGCTGAGCTTCGTGGTGTGTTTCAGTCCCTACCACATCAACATCATGCAGTTTGCAGTGAGAAGGCTGTACAATGTGCCCTCTTGTGAGGACTTAAAGACTTTGAAAATGTCCCTGCAGGTAACTGTTGCCATGATGAACTTTAACAGCTGCCTTGACCCTATTATTTACTTTTTTGCCATCAAAACGTACAAGCAGAGAGTCATGAGTCTTTTTAAGAGCTACATTTCCATTTCAGCATCCTCCAAGAGCATGCAGGAGAACAGCAGTAGTAACACATGAGGGATAATATTATGTGAAGAAAAATATGATGGTGCAAACTGCAAAGGAAATGTCTGCACATGTGTGAAAATGCGGTTGATAGCTGTAGAGTGAAGAGTTTCATACCTTATATTTCTGAGCAAATGGCATACAATTTCTTATCATTGATGGTGATTAAGTCTGTTTTTTGGGGGGATTTTTGACCACATTTTGTGTGAATTTAAGATATCTGACATTATAAGATCACTGACATTATGTTGCTTTTTGGGGTCATTATGAATTTGAATATGAATCTAACATGAATTTGTCACATTGATAACTGATGTTCATTTGTTTGTGTAATATATTTCTGATTGTGATTAATTTGCTATTGGATTTTCTTTTTTTTTTTACTTGGTCATGTAAGCCTGCCATTGGCGTCAAATGAAATTCAGAGACTTAAAGTGAAAATTGAAAATTCTGTCATCATTTACTTACCCTCATGTTGTTCCAAACCCATAATAAATTTGTTCGTCTTCAGAACACAAATGAAGATATTTTAATCCAATTTGAGAGATTTCTCAAAAAAAAAAAAAAAATCCATATTAAGTCTTTTGAAGAGACACGATTGGTTTATTTGATGAACAGCTTTAATTTTGGCTTTTCCCAAATAAACATTAATATCTTCATTTGTGTTCCAAAAATAAACAGAAGTCTTCTCGGAATTACTTGAGGGCGAGTAAATGATGACAGAACTTTCATTTTAGAGTGAACAAACCCTTTAAGAATAATTAATTAATTGGAAAAGTCCCACATAAAGGTCAAGGAGGCTAAAAGACCAATCTGAGTAAGAATGACTTATTATGTAGGTGTATGTTGCTACGTATTGACATTTCCATAAGCTGCTCTGTAAATACTGTGTTTTGCTTTAAAGATGCTCACAATGTGTATGTAACATTTCGAGCAACCCCTATAACGACATTTTCCATTTGGGAATTTAAAGCTTATGTAGCTGTCAATTTTGCTAAACAGCTTTCTCTGAATAACAATTAAAGAGTTAATTTACAAGTTGTTGTGTTTTATTTCGTTTATCATCTCCAGCTGCCTACGCAACACTAAAAAAGTGTGAAAAATGTTTTTGATGACCTAATTTGCCATTTAGTTATCAACCCCTGGGAATGCACAACAAGATTCTAAACACCACAACTAGGAGTAAATTATCTATAACCAGAAATCACATCTAAGTGTTTCTTAGAATGTCATGCCACTTGATTCACTCTTTGTAGCTCTGACATATGAGATATATCAACTGAAACGGTGTTACTACGAAACGACGATGACTTCACCATCACACTCTTCTGTGTGGGCAGCGGGGACCAAAACGTGCACGGCAGCACGTGTTTGATGGGAGCACGTGGGTGTTAAACACACACATGGCAGTAGTGTTCTTTTTCCTGCTTAATTTCACCTGAGCTTCAGAACAGGATATCAACATAACCACACGCACATGAAGTGTCGTTTTTAGCCGCTACAGGTGGTTTGCTAGACTTTGTTGTGTATTCCATGAAGCTACATGTCTATAAAAAAATGCGGAGAATGTGGCAAGCATACAGCAGCCTACAAAACACAAGGATGTAGGTGGCAGATAATGTGGGTGGTAAAATTGTCTTTGTAGAGAATATATACTCAAAGAATATAATTTGAATTTAACAACGATTACAAATGCACAGTATCTAGCTAAAACATTAAATGGGGCAATAATATGACATTTTCTCAACCTCACCACATACCAACATCCTCTATTTTCCAAAAATATGTGGTAAAAGACATTCACGGCGACAAAAATCCTAAGTCAAATTAATTCAGTTTTTGTACCTCATTAAGTTAACAGGATCTATTAAAAAATTTTACTGAGAAAATTATTAAAAAATAATGATATGGTTCATGTGTATTTTTTTGTTTGTTTGTTTATTTATTGCACCAATAAAGTCACATAATTTAATTTTACATTAATATTTTCCACCCTAATTCTTCTCTGACCCCTAATTCAACCCAATGTTTTTTTGCTATTTGTCTACGCAAACGTCCTTTTCATCAGTGAAATGAGTAATAGTGGTTTGCTGCATTCACATGTCCACCAACTTGCCTTAATCCCCAGTCAGAGCAAAAAAAAAAAAAAAAGGTCTAATACTTTCTTTTTTCTTTTTTTTCTTTTTTTAATACACCAGTCTTTTATTGAGGTACAATATGTTTCAGATAAACCCACCTCAACTGGTACATAAAAGGAAAAAAAAAGAAAAAACTTTGGTTGCTACGGTTCACATCACTCATTTCCTGCCCTAGTTTTTGAGTTGTTGTTTATTTTGGATTTTACACATAAATAGGCATATTAGTTCATCATATAGTGCATACAGAAATGAATGCCTCAACCTCTTCTTCTGTGAGAGGATTTTGGGGAGGTAACCCAAACAATATATTTTTTTTAACCTAAATTAGCCTCAAAATCTTGTCTTTCATTGTGACCTTTACAAATGTGGATGTATCTAGGCTTGTTGTCTTAATTTAGATGAAATGAGTTTAAAATTTCCTTCAGTGATGACAGACAGGCTGCCTGATATTCTGCTACAGAACTTCCCCATTTAGCTTGAAGTCACAGACCTTTTAGTCAGCGCCAAACTTAAAGGGTTAGTTCACTCAAAAATGAAAATTCTGTCATTAATTACTCACCCTCATGTCATTCCAAACCCATAAGACCTTCGTTCATCTTCGGGAACACAAATTAATATATTTTTGATGAAATCCGAGAGCTTTCTGACCCTAGATAGACAGCAATGCAACTGAAATGTTCCCCAGGTCCAGAAAGGTAGCAAATACATCATTAAAATAGTCCATGTGACATCAGTGGTTCAACTGTTATTAAACAATTCTTCTCCCCTGAGTTACCATATTCCGGCATTATTGAGAGTACAATGATGCATGCGTGTGCATTCGATAACTATTTGACCGATATCCTTACTACGTTTCTGGACCTAGGGAAGTTACAATGCTGCCTATGGAGGGTCAGAGAGCTCTCGGATTTCATCAGAAATATCTTAATTTGTGTTCTGAATAAGAATGAAGGTATTACTTGTTTGAAACGATATGAGGGTGAGTATTTAAAGGGGTTATCGCAAAATTCAATTTTACATGTTGTTTGAACTGAAATGTGTCTTGGCAGTGTGTGTACACAACCACCCTATAATGATAAAAATCCACCCAGTGGTTTTTTTAAATATTGATAAATCATGACCCCTTTCTAAAATCAAGCCATTCTCAGATTCTTGGCTGTGTGACGTCACACAGGCCAAGGCCCCTCCCATGATTGTCGATTGACACTATAGCGTTTAACCTTAGACCCGCCCTGAGTGAGCTGTCATCAGTCCACTATTGTTTCGACCCTTGAGCGGTTGTGGACAAGAATGTCTCCTAAGCAATTGAGGTGTTTTGTTGTTGGATGTAATAATGAACATAGCAGTCGTCATTTACTCCCGACATCTGAGCCGCTGAAGACGCAGTGGATTAGCTTTGTTTTTGAAGGAAATGAATCCTCTGATCTACCTAAATGCACGAATCATTCGTGATCCAGCTTCACCTCCAGAAGAAATGAGTATACATTTTTTTTAATGAATTTTGCAAATCGCCTTTCCTAATAATGTGCTAGTTAGCAAGTTTCACGATGAATGCAGCTAAAGTTTACAGTCTCTCAGAGAACTGAGCATCACCCCATGGAAAAGAGGGGTGGGGTGAGAGGAGCTCATTAGCATTTAAAGGGAAATGCACCATAACGGCTTGCTGTGAACAGAGCTGTTTTTGACAGGTTAAAAGGGTGTTGTTTTACACTACCATTGAGAAATTTTAACCAAAGTATGTTATAGACTTTTCATTAAGACCCTAAAGAATCATATCAACTTGTGGAAAATGGGCATCCGATGACCGCTTTAATGACAGAATTTTCATTTTTGGGTGAACTATCCCTTTAATGTTTGACAGGAAAGAAAACAAGGCTGTAAAGGACAGAAGTATATTGTGTTCAATAGATTGTAAAGTGGTTAACATTACAATTGTTCAGCTTACACAATATCTTTACAATAAAACCCTTTCCAATGACAAAAATGTTTTAGTACTCCTTTTTATCCTTGTAAAATTCAATATAGTGTCTGTCCTGACTAAAGTCTAGGGCACCACAATGATTGCATGCAGCCTCACACCGTTACATTCTTCTCATCACAAAGTATTTTGTATTTTTGTGTGTGCTGTGGGCATTTATGAAGAAGTTCTCAACTTTTGTCTCATGTGAACATTATCCTTTCTTAATGTTTTTGTGGAAGCTGTGGTGCCTTGGTTGGAACTTTTAACTAACACAACTACTGTGCACTTTGAACTCACATATACAATTTCTGTATCAAAAGTTATTTATTATTTATTGTGTATATATTAATATATTGATTATGATTTTTTTGTATGTACACAAACACATATGAACACGCAAAATGCAGTAGTAGTGTAAGAAAAGATGCTCTTAAACATTTTAACAATACATTTATAATTCATATACAGAGATAAGAAAAGCAACATCCTTTAATCGAATAAATCACGAAAGACAAAAGTGTCGCTTACTATACGGAGAGCTGTGTTATCTGATGTGTGAAAGGGATTCGAGAAATTGAATATGCAAAAGGGGAACTGCATTCTACTGCTAACATCCTGGAGCTATGTGGCAACAGTATAAAATTAGGTCACATAATGAATGAAACTATAAAACAAAACGTAAGCAGTAAACTTCATCATGGGAATTGTATGAACAATTTTTCAATTATTTAAAACACTCACATTTACACGAAATAATGAGGATATCAGTAATTTATTGTCATGTTCCAAATTAAAATGTCCATAAAGTAGTTTTACTTCTATATGATTTATATGAAATAATTTACGTATTATTTATTGATACTGCTGCACATATCTACAACCTGAAGGAGGCATCATATCTACAGATCAGAATGTCAAATTACAGTGGGGGAAATTTATTTTTGATCCCCTGCTGATTTTGTACGTTTGCCCACTGACAAAGAAATTATCAGTCTATAATTTTAATGGTAGGTTTATTTGAACAGTGAGAGACAGAATAACAACAAAAAAAATCTAGAAAAACGCATTTAAAAAAAATTATAAATTGATTTGCATTTTAATGAGTGAAATAAGTATTTGACCCCTTCGCAAAACATGACTTAGTACTTGGTGGCAAAACCCTTGTTGGCAATCACAGAGGTCAGACGTTTCTTGTAGTTGGCCACCAGGTTTGCACACATCTCAGGAGTGACTTTGTCCTACTCCTCTTTGCAGATCCTCTCAAAGTCATTAAGGTTTCGAGGCTGACGTTTGGCAACTCGAACCTTCACAGATTTTCTATGGGATTAAGGTCTGGAGACTGGCTAGGCCACTCCAGGACCTTAATGTGCTTCTTCTTGAGCCACAGTGTTTTGGGTCATTGTCATGCTGGAATACCCATCCACGACCCATTTTCAATGCCCTGGCTGGATTCAATGCCCTGGCCCTGATGGTACATGGCCCCGTCCATTGTCCCTTTGATGCGGAGCAGTTGTCATGTCCCCTTAGCAGAAAAACACCCCCAAAGCATAATGTTTCCACCTCCTTGACGGTGGGGATGGTGTTCTTGGGGTCATAGGCAGCATTCCTCCTCCTCCAAACACGGTGAGTCGAGTTGATGCCAAAGCGCTTGATTTAGTCTCATCTGACCACAACACTTTCACCCAGTTCTCCTCTGAATCATTCAGATGTTCATTGGCAATCTTTAGACGGGCCTGTACATGTGTTTTCGTGAGTAGGGGGACCTTGCGGGCGCTGCAGGATTTCAGTCCTTCACGGCGTAGTGTGTTACCAATTGTTTTCTTGGTGACTATGGTCCCAGCTGCCTTGAGATCATTGACAAGATCCTCCCGTGTAGTTCTGGGCTGATTCCTCACCATTCTCATGATCATTGAAACTCCACGAGGTGAGATCTTGCATGGAGCCCCAGACCAAGGGAGATTGACAGTTATTTTGTGTTTCTTCCATTTGCGAATAATCGCACCAACTGTTGTCACCTTCTCACCAAGCTGCTTGGCGATGGTCTTGTAGCCCATTCCAGCCTTGTGTCTTGTCCCTGACATCCTTGGACAGCTCTTTGGTCTTGGCCATGGTGGAGAGTTTGGAATCTGATTGATTGCTTCTGTGGACAGGTGTCTTTTATACAGGTAACAAACTGAGACTAGGAGCACTCCCTTTAAGAGAGTGCTCCTAATCTCAGCTCCTTACCTGTATAAAAGACATCTGGGAGCCAGAAATCTTGCTGATTGATAAGGGATCAAATATTTATTTCACTCACTAAAATGCAAATCAATTTATAACTTTTTTTGAAATGCATTTTTCCTCATTTTCCTTATTCTGTCTCTCGCTGTTCAAATAAACCTACCATTAAAATTATAGACTGATAATTTCTTTGTCAGTGGGCAAACATACAAAATCAGCAGAGGATCAATTTTTTTTTTTTCCCACTGTAAAGGGGAAACTTTATAGTTTGTTTTATAAGCACATATGAAAAGAACGATAGCCTTCATCGTATAGTTATACAGCTATACAATGTTTATGATTTATGATATAAAATTATGAAATTATATCAAGACTGTCTTAAAATTAATGGGTTTCGAATAGGTATGTAGCTGCGTAAATCAATGTTCACAATAAATAACTTTCAGGCTTCTGCTGAATCCTAAAAATGCAATAATGGAGCATTACTGCCATCTAGTGACTAAAAGCAAACTTTGGCTACCAGTTATTGTGGCCAAAATCATGTTGGATTAATGTGGAAATTAGGGGCTGTTCAAAGCAAATAAACTAAACAAAAGAAAATGTAAATATTATTGTTATTATTCAAAGCAACTGAAAAATTGGTTAGTTTTTTTTTTTATGTTCTTTTGTGAAATGTAAAATTTCTGTTATTGCAATATCTTAAGCTACATAAGGATTACATCTGCATCCTTGATTTGCTCTTAAATGGCTCCACGGGAAGACCTTTTACATCAAAAATATTCCATATCACTTCCCAAATTATTAGTCAACACTTTTGCATTAGTTGATTCTTCTGTCACGATATGTTCAGGGAAAGGGCAAGCAAAATAACTTTTAATTTATTTGTGTATTACTTTATTCAAATCAAAGTATATGGGAATTGCTTTTCACAATACATTTGCAAAGTGGCAAAACTTACAAAACTTTACAAACCCCCTGTGAGCAAGCCAAAACAGAATGACTCAAGTTAGATATTTACTCAAGTTAGATAACTCAAGTTAGATATTTAAGATCCTCCAAACCAAGCGGAGGAACCAAGACAGAAAAAGCAAGATTACCATGCTTTTCCGAATTCAGACCAAGACTCAAGTTGGGGAAGCCCTCCTCGTGGGGAATGAGGATGGCACTTACTAGCCTGTTTGGCAGGAAGCAACCAAAACAAAATAAAGTCAGTAGAAGCACTCAGTTAAACAAGTCATTTCCTGAATGTAGATGACAAGATGATACGATCTCCCTGCCATGATAACCACATGACAAACAACCCATACGTAGACAATTTTACTCATGACCACCTTGAACAAACTTTCATGGAACTGTGTTTCCAAAACAAGAAAAGCAAAACACAGTCAGGGGAGATATGTGATATGTGAACATTTCAAAATGGATTTCTAACAACACTGGCACAAACAAGCAACTTTATCTCGCAGGCTATCTGTGAATGACACCAAAAGTTCTCTGTTTCCACAAAATGGTATCACTGTAGTATTTGGATACTATGATAAACATGTTTTTGTTTGCCAGGTAACCCAACACCCAGTTGTGTGAAGTCAGCAACAGCATCCTTACCACAAGCTTTAACTTCCTGCTGGTGTGTTGCAATCTAAACTTTGCCACCATTATGTATGTTTTGTGTTCAAGTGTTTATCCTCAATTTGCTTATACCTTACCATTAGCACTTTACTTATTTAAATATTTTCATCCAGAATTGTTTATAGTTTACATAATGTATTCATAAGAATTATGTATGTTATGTTATCTGTAGACTTATTGTGCATTCAAGACCTCCTGGAAAGTTTGTATTTACGAGTTGGTAAGTCATAATTACGATGTTAAAGGGATAGTTCACCCAAAAAAATTCACTCAAAAATTCTGCCAATAATTACTCACCCTCATGTTGTTTCAATCACCTAAAACGTTTGTTCATCCTTCGAACACAATTGACAATATTTTAAATGAAATCCAGGAGGTTTCTGTCCCTCTATAGCAGGGATGGGCAACTGGCGGCCCGCGGGCCGTATACGGCCCCCAGTGTCTTTTAGTACGGCCCGCTGGATTATATTACACTCGGATGATCAATTTTAAAAACATTTGAAAAGTAAGTCACATAAAGATTGCTTTCAGTTTATGATGTTAATACTATCTCCAACCAGGAGAGGTCGCTAGTTCCAGCCGCTCCCCATATTAATTTCAGCGCAGTGTAAACATTTACTAACATTAGCAAATAATAAATGAAAAAAACAGACCATGAAAACAGTATTTTCCAGTCAAGATGGTTAAGTAAGGAATAATTGACGACGGGCCGTTGAATTATTAGAAAAATAATGCACACCCGAAGTGGTGATGCGGTCACGACGCGAAGCGGAGTGGCCCATACACCTCGGGTGTGCATTATTTTTCTAATAATTCAACGGACCGAAGTCAATTATTCCGCTTATACAACGGTTGCCACACCTCAAGACGTTGATCAAATTATATATTTTAAGGCATTCGTCCGGTTTTTCTACTTAAATCGCTATTGTGAGTAGGATTATTTCTTCCGCATCTCATCCAACGACTCCGTTGCAAATTCCAAAACGTCATTTTAAACCGTAACGGAGGCTTGAGCCGTTCATAGTAGACTAATGCAGTTAATAACTAAGTTATGAGCAGTGTTGGGAAGGTTACTTTGGAAATGTAATAGGTTACAGATTACAAGTTACCCTATTTAAAATGTAATAAGTAGTGTAACTTTTCAATTACTTTATTAAAGTAATGTAACTGATTACATTTGATTACTTTTTGATTACTTTTCTAAATTTCTAATGTTTTCAACAGTTAATCATGTTGAAACGTTAACCAGGCAGGGTTAACCTTACAGTAGTGTTCAACACTGATTACTGTCAGACTTTCAAAATCTTTCATCACTTGAGTTAAGATTATAATATTTTAATTTTAAAGGAGACATTGGATGCAAAATATCTTCATTTGCATATAAATGTGTCTTAGCAGTTTGTAGACACAACCACCCTACAATGATAGAACTTCACTCCTTTTTTTTAATCCCCAAAAACCTAAACAGTCTTAATTATCAAGCCATTTTGATTTTGGAGTGAACAACCAGCGCTCTCTTCCACCTTCAATCCCATGACTGAGGTGAGACCCTTGAGCAAGGCACCAAACCCCCAACTGTTCCCCGGGTGCCGCAGCAATATGGCTCCTAAATGTTACAAAAAGTCTAAATTATAAGCGGTCTTAAATTTGGGGACGGAAAGACATGAATTGCTATATGGATTAATATGACGATTATACTTCAAAAGGCTATGATTTCAAAATAAATATGAGCGCTGCACGTTTCAAAGTCAGGCGCTGCTGCTTTGTGTTCTGCGGTTACTGGGAAACCGGTATATTCTGCCGCTCTGAAAGTGACACCTGCTGCCAGAGAACGAATTTGCTTTTTCAATAAGCCCGTTTGCTATTTTTGCAACATATTTTTAAATGTGAACCTGTGGATCGGCAAAAAGCTAATGCATTATACAAATCTAAACAATTAAGATATATATTATATGTTATTTAATATAACAATTCATTGATATTTTTGACTCATCCCTTTTCTTAAAAATTGTTTAAAGGCTGAAATGTGAAGTGCAGATCTTAAAAAGGTCTTTAAAGGTCTTAAAATTGATTTTGAAAATCCTGCAGAGACCACAGGGGCCGGATTCACGAAAATCTTCTTAAAGGGGTGGTTGAGGTGGTTGTTTTTTTTCTAGGCTTGATTGTGTTTATGGGGTGCAGTCTAGCATGTGTTTATGCTTGTTTTTTTAAAAAACACATTATTTTTCACATAATTTACCTTTATTCCACACCTCTCTGTCCCTTCTCTGACAAATGCCTCGATTTATTTCCTGGTTTTATGAAGCTCCTCCTTCAGAAATACGCCATGGGCTGAGATTGGTTAGCTGGCTCAGTGTGTTGTGATTCGCTAAACCGCCTCTACTGCACGTCTGAACGTCCCGCCCCTCAGCTCAGAGGCATGTGCTCCGGTTGAATTGTAAACAGTGGCGTTGTCTATAATGCTTATCAATTTGAGCCTGATTGAGACGCAGAGAATATTAGTGAAGAGGATCGTGCAGAACCTGTGCAAGCACGGCTCTTAATGGTATGTTTGGTTGTTGTTGTCTCATACTTTTAAATACGCTGCTATTTGTAAGTGCTACTGCTTCTGTTAGCTTTTAATATACGCTTTTAATTTAATATAGAATCGTTAGAAGACAGAATCACAATTCATAATAGATTTTTTTGTGCACCCCTAGTTTTCTTCCTCTTCTCTAAAGCAGCGCAGCATGGCCTCGCCCCCGCAACCTGCGACCAGGGACTTTTTCCCGCAACTTTACAAAAAAAGAAGCCCAAAGTCGCGTATAATACGCGGACTTGGCAACTGTGCTGGGAAGGCGCTGCTCACGTGGCCAATCATATGATTGTCTGCTGTAAATAAAATGAATTTTAATTACAAATATATTCTTATTGCCTAAAATTTTAAAATACTTATGTAAAATATATTATTATTATTCCAAGCATATTTTATAATATATAATCCTATTTATTATTTGATTATTTAAATCTCCTGTTTAAAAATAGGAAAATAGACGCGCTATAGTTTTATATAATTATACGCCATATATATCTGTTTATAATACACATTTTAAAATTGTATTTCATATCTGCTTCTGCCATAATAAACACCCATTTCGAATGTTTACGAGCTTTTCTTCTCTTTCTGCTCCCAGTCGCTGTGGTGGAGAGGTTTTTTTAAATATCTACTGTCCAGCATTTCAGAAATAAATATGTATGCAAATTACACCGAAGTACGTACGGTGTGCGGGAGTGCTCAAAAAGGGTTTAAACACTGACTTTTGAATCTATGTTTTTCTCGTAAACTCAGAGATGTGGATTCGGATGGCAATTAAATTACCACATGACCTTGGTGTTTGTCAAAAAACAGTAGGTAATTCGGCCGGGGATTTTCACGGGGGTGGTGAGAGAAAAACACCGACATCCTGGATTCGGACGGCAATTAAATCACCAACTACCCCCTGTATATGGTGAAAATCACTTACGTCCCCCTGAGAAACAATTACCGTCCGAATAGGGCTTAAGTTTCTATAGTGGTTCAACTGTAATTTTCTGAAGTCACAGGATTTTTTTTTACGTCAAGAAAACAAAAATAATGACTATTATAAACATTTTCTTCACTTCACACAAGAGCTGATGGTTCCCTTTGACTTCCATATTATGGAAAAAAATACTATGGAAGTCAATGGGAAACATCAACTGCTCCAACCTGATCTCATGACGGAAACATACCTGTGGGAACTTTTTCGCAAAATGTGAAAATGTACCAATAAGTACATATCACTGCAGCTCAACAGAAATTAACACTAGAGGCGGTAAAACAGCGAGCACTTGTAATCATTTTCCTACACAGTTATGATAGTCTCAGCCTCAGACGTCATGCCCACGGACCGTTGGCTAAACGTCTGATGCATATGGCACACTTATCTGGAAACACTTCAGGAGTGTCGAAGTCATCGTCGGATTGGTTGAATTATACAGGATTTCCGGGAGACGCGTGTGTCGCATTCTTTAACGTTCTGCCTGGAAACAAAGATGCTGTGGCGCCAAACCCCCCCACGAAAGAAGAAAGCCGTCGTGTTTACAAATGTGATGACAAACGCTTATCAGGATCAACTAAACGCTTGATTTTCAAAAGTATGTGAAATATTTAATGTTCGCGGCATAGAATCTTTAAAATACGTCCGAGAGTTTCACACACCGGTCTGGTATTGTGGTGACATTTCTAAGCCCAGAAACGTGACGCTGAACGAAACGAACTGTGATTGGTTGTTTGACCGATATGTCAAACGACGAACGAACACACTTTTAGTGCTACTCAGTGGACATTTCACATCGAATATGCCACGAAATGTACATGGCGCTACATATTTCACAACTTGCAAAAAAGTTCCCACAGGTACGTTTTCGTCATGAGATCAATATATTATTTTATGTTTAGCAAAAGAAAGAAATTCATACAGGTTTGGAGCAATTTGAGGGTGAGTAAATAATGGGGGGGGGGACTATGTCTTTAAGTGCATTCAAATCACTTTGGTCAGAGCAAAACGTCAATGTACTTTTCTTTTTTCATTTAAAAAAAACAAAAATAAAGTTTTATTGTTTTTAATTAAATTTATAAAGATGATGTAAACTTAATTTTATATTCTAATATTAAAATACTATTGTATTTTATACATGCAACTTACTTTGTGTTATTGTAAATTAAAAAGGTAGTAATTTCATTAATTTCAACAAATTTAATATCAACTACAGATGCTGCATCCATTGTATCAGCCATGATTTTTAATTTTTTTTCACTGACATGGCTACAACTCAGTAACTCTGAGCTCAGAGAAAATCCAGAGATTCCCACTCATAATAACAACTTTGTAGGGGAGTTTATGTTAGTTCAATTAAATGATCTTGACAAGTAATTATTTTTTAATGATAAATGATTCTGATTTAGGGAAGTTTTTTCCCAAATAAGTAGATGAAGTTAATAAAAATGTTTTGAAACTACTAAAACACTTAGAGTTGTCAACTTTTTACAGTTCAAAGAAAACAGAACAAAGGTGTGAAAACAACCCACAATCTCCTTTTTGCTCATTACATCAGCAGAAGGCAACAGTCTAAAGCATCATCCACTGCAAACATCTCAACATTTATACACCACTCTGTCTCTTGAACCAAGGTTATTAAGCAATAATTTCAAAACACGTACTGTACTACACAAAAAGTTAAATATAACTGTTATTCAACATGCAAATCATCTACACTCACCAGCCACTTTATTGGGTATACCTGTTCAACTGCTAGTCAATGCAAATATCTATTCAGCCAATCACTTGGCATGCATTTAGGCATGTAGACATGGTCAGTATAATCTGCTCAATTTCAAACTTAAGTTTTTTTACAGAATGGAGAGGAAAGATGATTTAAGTGACTTTGAACGTGGCATGGTTGTTGGTGTCAGACATGCTGGGTATTTCAGAAACTGCTGATCTACTGGGAATTTCACAGAAAACCATTTGGTTACAGAGAATGAGAAAATATTCAGTGAGTGCTGCCACTGTGTTTTGTGGATGAAAATGATTTGTTGATGCCAGCAGTCAGAAGTGAATGGACAGAATGGTTCAAGGTGATAGAAAAGCAACAGTAAAACAAAAAAAGCAGAAGAGCATGGGCTCACTAGAAGATTGAAAAAAGGTTACCTGGTCTGATGAGTCTTGATTTCAGCTGCAAAATTCTGATAGTAGGGTCAGACTTTGGTGTAAGCAACATGAAAGCAAGGATCTATCCTGCCTTGTATCAATGGTTCTGGATGGTAGCAGTGGTGTAATGGTGTAAGGGATATTTTCTTGGCACACTTTGGGCCCCTTGGTACCAATTGAACATCGTTTAAATGTCACAGCCTGAGTATTGTTGCAGACCATTCTCATCCCTTTATGACCACTGTGTGCATCTTGTGATGGCTATTCCAGCAGGAAAACGCACCATTTCAAAGCTCAATTCATCTCAAACTGTTTTCTTGAACATGACGTATACTCAAATGGCGTTCATAGTCACCAGATCTCAATCCAATAGAGCCGACAAATCTGCAGCAAATACGTTATGCTATCATGTTAATATGGACCAAAACCTCTGAGGGATGTTTCCAGCACTTTGTTAGAATCTACACTGTAAAAAAAAAAAAAGTTGGGCAAATTTAAAAGTTTAAGGCAACCAGCTTCAGCAGATTTTTGAGTTTTCTCAACTTCTTGTTTTAAGTTTATACAACAAAAAGTTGAGAAATTTCCTAAAAAATAAGTTGAGAAAACTCAAAAATCTGCTGAAGCTGGTTGCCTTAAACTTTTAAATTTGCCCAACTCTTTTTTTTTTTTTTTTACAGTGTATGCTATGAAGAATTGAGACAGTTCTGAAGTCCAACATGGTACTAACAAGGTGTAGATAGATTTAAATGTAGATTTCCTCTTTTTAACGACATTAATTCACAGGTCCTTGACACTACTAACGTCTGCTTCACGCTTTTACTTACCAACAAGAAAAAAAGTCAGACTCAGCTGCCAATCAGTTACCCAGTTAACCTTTAACTCAGATATACTGAAAGTAGACCATTTGTGTCTCATTTTATTACAACAAAGAATCAAGAAATTACAAGAAAGGAATCATCATCGTCTGTATTATCTTGTTGATAGGTCTCAGTGAGGTAAGGTGATGGTCTTTTCAAATGAAAGATTCTGTGATGGTAAGTCTGGTTAAAACTTTTAAGTGCATTGCTGACACTCAAAACAACTGAGCTCTCTTTTGCTATGAGTCAAAACTGAAACTTCTGTCTAGTGTGCTTAAGAAATGAAACAATTTCAGCTAGAATTCTTCCAGTCTCTGTGGTGTTTGTGGCCCAAATGATATTGTTAGGATAAAATTGCAGTGAGAAATAAATGATAAAATATTTGATTTGGCATTTTGTTTTATATGACATTAATAGTAACAAATCCCCGTCTGTATGATTTTAAAAGCAAAAGCTCTTAATTTAGAAGCCAAGCAGACACTCTGTTTTTTCATGTTTTTGACTCATCAAGTCATCCAGTTTATTCATTCAGACACAGACAGATTCATGAAATGCTACGTGATGTAGGTAGAGTGCTTTATCCAAAGTGACTTTACAGCACATTTTTGACATATTCAATCTTCCAGCAGTAATGTGCGGTGAAGCGTAATGCTCATGGATCAACCCTTGATGTGTTTAAACCTACAACCTTCCAGAAAGCTAAAATAATGAAATATAATTGTATGTAAATTAATCAATATAAATGAAAACAACAAGTCAATGACATTCTATAAGTTCAACAGTTTAACAAGAGAGTTCTGGAGGCCACCGCGGGTGTGAAAACCACCCTGAAGTGTATGAAAAACACCACCGGGAAATAGTTTGCAGCTATGTATGCCATACCCTAGATGTGAGAAGTTACTGCTTACACATTTGAAAAATTTGTTTTCTCGCATATGCAAAAGCAGCAGGTGTGTATGCCACAGTGCTGTTTAAACAGTGGTCAATCTGTAGACAGCAGAAACTGAAGCCATTACTTAATTTCAGGTTTCCTGTTTATCACACTCATTTTCACAGAAAACAGGGTTAACTAGTGAAACGAACATCTCACCTTTACAATGCTAATAGAATGTTTTGTTTAAATTTAAAAGTAGAAGAGCAGGAGAGGGTGTGGTTTGAGAACGTTCAAAATATGCTTAAAAAAACAACAACAAGCAGACAAGTGTAAGACAAATGACAAAAGTTAGAACAGTGATTCTGTACGGAGCACATACAGGTGCATCTTTTTCAATGTCGTGAAAAAGTTCATTTTTTCTTGTAAGTTATTTCAAAATGTGAAACTTTCATATATTTTAGATTCATTGCATGTAAAGTAAAACATTTCAAAAGTTTTTTTGTTTTAATTTTGATGATTAGAGCTTACAGCTCATGAAATTAAAAAATCAGTATTTCAAAATATTAGAATATTTATACTTGAGTTTCAATTAATGACCATCCCTACTGTATAAATTCCGGGTATCTCTTGTTCTCTTGTATCTCTTGTATCTCGTGGTTGAGGAGAGACCCCCCACATGATTGTAAAGCGCTTTGGGTGTACTGCAATACACGATAAAGCGCTATATAAATGCATCATTCATTCATTCATTCTTTGAAACCACAATAATGGGGAAGACTGCTGACTTGTCAATGATCCAGAAGACGAACACTGACACCCTCCACAAAGAGGGTAAGTCACAGAGGGTCATTACTGAAAGGTGTGGCTGTTTACAGAGTGCTGTATCAAAGCATATTAAATGCAAAGTTGACTGGAAGGAAGAATTTGGGTAGGAAAAGGTGCACAAGCAACAGGGATGACTGCAAGCTTGAGAATACTGCCAAGCAAAGCTGATTCAAACACTTGGGAGAGCTTCACAAGGAGTGGACTGAAGCTGGAGTCAGTGCATCAAGAGTCACCACGCTCAGACATCTTCAGGAAAAGGGCTACCAAGCCACTTCTGAACCAGAGACAACGTCAGAAGCGTCTTACCTGGGCTGTGGAGAAAAAGAACTGGACTGTTGCTCAGTGATCCAAACTCCTCTTTTCAGATGAAAGTAAATTTTGCATTTCATTTGGAAATCAAGGTCCCAGAGTCTGGAGGAAGAGTGGAGAGGCACAGAATCCATGTTGCTTTAAGTCCAGTGTGAAGTTTCCACAGTCAGTGATGATTTGGGCTGCCATGTCATCTGCTGGTGTTGGTCCACTGTGTTTTCTGAAGTCCACAGTCAACGTAGCCATCTACCAGGAAATTTTAGAGCACTTCATGCTTCCTTCTGCTGACAAGCTTTATGGAGACGCTGATTTCATTTTCCAGCAGGACTTGGCACCTGCCCACACTGCCAAAAGCACCAAAAGTTGGTTAAATGACCATGGTGTTGGTGTGCTTGATTGGCCAGCAAACTCACCTGACCTTCAGCTCATCTGCATTGTTGGGTCAGGTGTCTCTCATCTTCCTCTTGACAATACCCCATAGAGAATCTATGGGGTATTGTCAAGAGGAAGATGAGAGACACCTGACCCAACAATGCAGATGAGCTGAAGGCCACTGTCAAAGAAACCTGGGCTTCCATACCACCTCAGCAGTGCCACAAACTGATCACCTCCATGCCACGCTGAATTGAGGCAGTAATTAAAGCAAAAGGAGCCCCTACCAAGCATTGAGTACATATACAGTAAATGAACATACTTTCCAGAAGGCCAACAATTCACTAAAAATGTTTTTTTTTATTGGTCTTATGAAGTATTCTAATTTGTTGAGATAGTGAATTGGTGGGGTTTTGTTAAATGTGAGCCTAAATCATCACAATTAAAAGAACCAAAGACTTAAACTACTTCAGTCTGTGTGCATTGAATTTATTTAATACACGAGTTTCACAATTTGAGTTGAATTACTGAAATAAATGAACTTTTCCACGACATTCTAATTTATTGAGATGCACCTGTATACATTTCTGAGACTTTCATGCTCTTGTGTGTAAATGTACACTGACATTTAGCCTAATGCAGTCAGTCACACGCAAACACATAAAATGGGACTCCCCGCATTAGAGAGCTGTTATTCTGGAAAAGTTCTAAGCGTTGTCTCACCACATGAAGAAAAGAAAAAAAAAAAAAGGTGCTTCAGATTTAGGTAATAGGTGACCTCACAGGAAAAAATTAGTCATTGCTTTTCATGCAATACAGTGTTTGCATATATGGAATGAAGATTACAAATTTTGATTGCACACATTTAAAGAGCATTGGAAAGCTTTATCAAAAGCCACATCCTCTCAAAAGTTAATAGTAGCTTTGGGGACAGATAGCAGCAGGAAATAACCTTTTAAATTTCTGCTTAGTGAAAGCCGAAAATCTCTGAAAATATTGTAAACACCATAAAAAAAGAAAAAAAGTGATGTCTCTGTGTGTTGTTGTCAACTTTATATTTATTACTGAGAAGATACAACCTTAACACTAAGGAATCTACAGGAAATTAAAAAAAAAATCCAGCCAGAAGTGTTTCATTAAATAACAGAAGTTGTGAACAAAATCGTGGCGTGCGACCTGTATTCTCAACGTTTATGACAAATAAGTTATAAAGCATAAAGCAGACATTTGTGTTCTTTAATTCATCGAAACCTTGTTTTAGGTGGTTGCCCACAGGTGCAAATAGGATGTTTCAAACTAAACAGGGAAGTCTTTCAAAAGCTTGCAGATGTAATTTTCATCTTCTAACAATAGAACGAAGAACTGCGCCCTTTCACAACTACTGTCACACCCAACGATGCTGCAAACCACACGATAAAGAATCAAAATAATACATTTTATCAAAACTGAAGAAACATCAAAGTGCATTTTTCCATCTAATATCCACTAAAGTTCTACCATACTAATTCACAATTAAAACTATATAATAAATGAAGCTGGATTCTTTCCCCCTCATTAACACATGAATATAAGTATATGTTTAAAATAAATAAATAAAAAATAATAAATAAATAATTATCATTTTTTCTCTACTTGTGTTATTGCCGGTTGTGTCACAATTTTCACAAATTCAGTAACCAAATTAAATAAATTATTAAAGAAAACCTTAACGGGGTTATAAAATCCTGTTGTGTTTCATCCTTCTGAAACCACAGCTGAACACAGACAACACGTGTAGGATGGCAATTAACATGTGACAGCGAGAGGTCCTCACTCGAAAGAGAACTACTGAGAAAAAGAAAAAAACTGGCCAGATCTTGATCAGAAATACAGGAAATGATGTCGTCGTCATGGTTACAAAAGCAGAGTGGAAACAGCATTTCATTGCTCAGTTGGGGTGTGTTAGAAAACGTGGTTAATGCTGGACCAGGAGGTGCCACTTTTGACACTGCAATGATCAGACCACTTGACACAACACAGACACAAAAACTGGGGCACAAGAAAGTATTGGTAAGTACATGTTTTTTATAATAATGTTTGTGAAGGACTAATTTAAACTCTTTTTATTGACACACAAATAGTACTTAATCATCAATACTCTAGGAAACAGCTCAGGTGAAATTTGCACACTTTGTATATTTTGAAGCGGTTTTGACCAGTTCTTGCTTCAATTAGTATATGTGAAATGATGTTCAAGCTTAATTTTTACATTATCAATTATTAATGTATAATTTTTTATATTAATAATTAATATGTAGATAGATAGATAGATAGATAGCTAGATAGATAGATATAAATAATTATGCGAATTCAATTTTATATAAGCTGAAATATCCATTATAGTTTGTTGTATTGCTTCAGAGCATGTGAGTACTGCGTGTACTGGCAGATGGAAGACTCATTAACATACTACAAATCTATGCATAGCATGGTTGCTGAAACAATTGTGAATGATTGCAAAATGCTAAAGCAGCATATTCATAAAAAGTATGCTGTTTCTTCTCAATCTCTTTCAAATCCAAAAAAAATAAAAATAAAAGTGGACATAAGCTTTGCAGAAGTATACTTACCATTACACAATCATTGTTACCCCATCACAGAGAACTGTGTTCTACGCAGACGTGTTTTTCTAGTAGTCAAGGTCTTTGTGAGGGTGCAGAATTCAGGCAGTTGTAGGACTGACAGGAAACACCTTTCGCTGCTCCAATGGAGCGCAGTGCTCGTCTGGACATCCTGTCTTCACATTTGAGCTGATGATTGACATAAAACTTCCTTGCCATTCACAGTGGTATCACAAACTTCCGTACATGCATGTAAAAATAATTTGACACATTCATAAAAACGTTGTTGTAGTGAGTTTTGGGGCGACCACAAGTGGGTAATGGCATTTCCTTTGCCTGCAATGTATGCCCGTTACAAAAAAAAGATGCAAACTGCTTGCACTTCCTTAGTGAAACAACACTGTGTAACCTGATACAAGCATGGATTGATTTTCTCAGTTCTATAGTAATGTATCTGTTTTCCCTTTTTCAGATTTCATAACTGACCCCATGGAGATGCTAGTAACTACAAACACCACCCACAATGACTCCGAGAACTGTACCAACCTGTACGACCATCGTGGTTGGGCACAGTATTTCCTGCCTGCAGTGTATTCTCTGATTTTCATTGTGGGACTGCTGGGCAATGTGTTGGCTTTGCATGTCATCTGGCCTAATTTTAAAAAAATCAACTCCACAACTCTGTATTCTGCCAACCTGGTGGTGTCGGACATCTTGTTTTCGCTTGCTCTGCCCTTGCGTACGGTTTACTACGCCAATGGGTTCCACTGGCCGATGGGGGAGAGTTTGTGCAAAGCCGTGGCGCTGCTGTTCTACATCAACATGTATGCCAGCGTCAACTTCATGACTTGTTTGAGTGTGGACCGTTTCATTGCAGTGGTGCTGCCGCTGCGCTTCTCCCGATTCCGAAAGGTTCAGAAGGTGCGGTACATCTGTGTTGCTGTGTGGTTTGTTGTGTTGATGCAGACCCTGCCTTTGCTGTCGATGCCCATGACGAACGAGGAGAAAAGTGGTCACATAACGTGCATGGAGTATCCCAACTTTGAGAAGATTGACAACCTGCCTGTCATGCTCATCGGTGCCGTGTTGCTTGGCTTCGGCATCCCTGTGATCACCATCCTAGTGTGTTATTCGGCACTGTGCTCCAAGCTCCGCCTCCTGGCCAAGTCTAATAAACTGACAGAGAGGTCGGGTCGTAGTCGCAAAGCCATCGGCGTGATTTGCGCTGTCATTCTTGTGTTTGTGGTGTGCTACACCCCATATCACATCGACCTCCTGCAGTACATGATTAGAAAGCTGCGGTACAAGCCAGACTGCTCAGAACTGCATGACTTTCAGATCTCCCTTCACATTACTGTCAGCTTAATGAACCTTAACTCGTGTCTGGATCCCTTCATCTACTTCTTTGCCTGCAAGGGATACAAGAAGAAGGTACTCAAACTGCTCAGGAAGAAAGTGAGCATGTCCTTCTCGAGCGTGGTCAGGACCTCGCCTGAAGGCTCCTCCAAAGACGTGTTTGCGAACGACAAAATCCATATGAGCTCCAGAAGCACTCAGAAAGAGAGGAGCAGTGTGCTCTTGAGCACCAGCAATGGTTTTGAATGATAAACCACAACAAGAAATGCAGTTCACTGACTATATGAGACTTAATATCACAGCAAATTTCTTACATTTGGATTACTTTACACGCTGTTCAAGCTATTGTTTCAAATGGTTGTTAATATTTTATGCTGTTTAAAGATTATTGCACATTTGTCGTACATATTGTAGTTCATTTGAGTGCTAGAATTTGTTCTTCATTGTTTAAATTGATCTTTTGAATAATAATAATAAAATAGCAAATTTATATATGCAGTGACATGCTACAGCACTCTCGTACTAAGTACCAAGAAATGGTGCTTGTTGTGATTTTAGTTTAGACTAATGACTCAAATCTTCTGATTCCAGTCATAAGAAAAGATTTAATCACTGATTCTTCAGTGACTCTTTTGATCCTTAATCATTCCAACACTGAGACATGACCAATGAGTCACTGAATTACTCTTTTTGTTTTGACTGCAGTCTCTGACTTTAGATGTATGCTAATAGTTGGTTATTTTATCTGCTCTCAAATAGTATAGCACAAGCAAGTAGTATTATAATGTAGGTGCAAAGAAGTGAGCAAGAAGAATCATGACCAAAACCCCCTTAAGTGAGCTGTCTTACTGGAAAGAGTCACGCTTTTATCTCAATGGTTCCTTATGCAGCATTAGTAGTGTCTCAGGATGATAAACCTGACAATCACACCGATAATCAACTGTGTCCTCGTATATTTAAATCAGCCAGATGAGCTTCCACAGCACACAACACGGCTTGCCTGAATTTATTATGTCAAATTTGGAGCTATTTTAAAGCAACATATGATCAAGATGGATAAATTAGTATTTAAATTGTTATTTAATTTTGTTTACATTGGTACAATTGGAAAGAATGCACTGCTTTTCTTGTTTAGATTTTTTGTCTTGTTTCCAGCCAAAATATCTAAAAATTCTTAAATCAAGAAGGATTTCTAGACAAGTAAAAAAATATCAGAAAAAAACAAGTCAAAATTAAGCGAGTTTTTGCTTGAAACAAGCAAAATAATCTGCCAATGGGGTAAGAAAAATAATCTTGTTTTCTGTTTGAAATAAGATTATTTAGTTTACCCCATTGGCAGATTATTTTGCTTGTTATAAGGAAAAACTCTGTTTTTTTTTCTGAAAAAAGACAATAATTTTCACTTTTCTAGAAAATCCTTCTTGATTTAAGAATTTTTACATATTTTGGCTGGAATCAAGACAAAATAAATCTAAACTAGAAAAGCATTTTTTTTGCAGTGTGAAATCATTCCCACTGATGAATTCGAACAGTGTTATATGAACGCTACATAAAGTGATCAGGTTTATGTGGTAATTGTGACTTTTTTATTCCAACTGGGCCACTAGTCCAACATACAAACAGATTACTATGGTCCATGTAAATGCAGCAACTGTAATTATTATTTACAGACAAAAGTACCTGCTAAAGCAACAGTAACTCTGTGGTCCACTAGCGGGTGCACAGGGTAAAAATCTCTGTCCTGATTCTAATAACAATTATTATTTTTAATCACTTTAGCTCAAACCTTCAGTTGCAGTGGCTGTTACCAAAGGGTAATCCTTCTACAACAATCAAGTTGAGTACATATACTGGCTAATCGAGAAGTAACAAAATGTACCCTGGTGAAATGGTGACATGTTGTGTGTGCTTGTTTACAGTGTGTGTGTGTTTTAGTGGTTTTAGCTGCCCTCTTTTAAATGGAAAAACATATTCTACCCTTCTGGCAAAACAGCATAAGTTGGTTTGCGGGTCCTAGATGGTCAACTTAGACTAATCTACATTTTTATATAACCGACTTAAAGTTATGACCAGTCTTAAAAAAAAAAAAAAAAAGTTTTTTCAGCAGATTAGAATGCTCAAAAAAAAAAGCTAAAAAAACAACTAAATAAATAAATATTCACATTCACATTCACAGTTACTAGTCCAAGATGTTATTTTATTCTTGACCAAGATCTTAAAGTCAGGTACATTTTTGAATTCAGTGCAATGACAGCAAATAGCCAGACGAGGGAGCCACAAAGCCAAAAGTGAATATTATGAATACTAAACAAGATGTCACTTCTTCCCTTTTACATGGGAAACGTTGTGAATGCTAATATTGACATTTTAGTGTTCCATCAGTTCATAATGAAAAATCAGAGTGCTAATATAGCTCATAGAGGATGGGAGATTAATTTGCTTATTATCATAAATTGAATTAAAATTCTTACTTTTCTGGTCTTCAGGAAGGCACTTAAATATATGTAAAAGGTTTACTGCAAACTCATTGTGATTGGTTAGACTGAAAATAGTTTCTGAATTGCATCAAAATAATTAGTATGACAACTGGCCAAATAATTAATCTTCTAAAGGGAAGTGAAAGAATGTTTCAGTGACACCACAGACAACAACGGGAAAAAGTTCAAGACCAATAAGAGGAAACTTGACCAATACCCCAGAGAAGCAGAACAGCAGATGCAGGGGGAGTTGTGGTTTGCTAAACTTTGCAAAAATGGACGGAAGTTGCTGTGTTGCTTCAAACCTCCTTGAACTGATCCTTTTTACAGGAAAAGGGACACAGTCTGAAGCTTGATAGAAAAACCTTTTACACTGTAGACCTAAAAACAGTAAAAAAAGAGTCTGACAACAGCTGACTCTTCCCTGCAAGAACTGCCTGACAAACAAACAACAGTAGCATTTACATCTCAGTAAAGTTTTGGTGCCTGATTAAAAAAAATCTACAATGATGCTTGTTGATTTATGTGAACTTTTAAATTATTTAATGCCTTTCACATTATATAGCCAAAGCTACATTTGGTGAAATAAATATTTATCTCTTTTTTGTTTTGTTTTGCTTCAGCTAGCTTGTGGTTAGGATAATAAGATACACATAATCTAATCATATTAAACCTTCATAGAATGTCATGATAATAGCATATTTATTTTTAAACCCTACAGTTTGATTATTATAATTTTAGAAAGTTACATTCAGTACAGCATCCAAACAAACTGTTTTATATTGTCATTTAAATTGCAGCACTGTTTAATAATGACTGTATTTACAGTATATGACCTGTTTACCCACCTTTATGTCCTAGGAACATACAAACCCATAAAAAATAACACCATATTACGTATCACATGTTATGTATGACAGCTCAGATCACAGTGTCTCAGTTTCAGATTCTCAAGTCTGTCTCTATCGCCTTCGCCTCCATCTCATATTTCCATATAAGTCTACAAAAACAATGAGATTAAGTCATTATTCAGGTGCCCTTTCTCTAGAACTATAATATTCACTTCTCTAGAATCTATAATGCTATGTATGGCATTGGTAATGAAATCATTAATATAAAAAAAACACTGACTCATTCATTAATCTTTTGGAGGAAAAGTGACTGGCTTATAAGGCATGTTGGGAGGAATGTTTATATTTTTATTTTTTCTCGCATTCATCATCCTTTCCTATCAAAATGCTTGACTACCCCAGATAGCAGATGTGGGCCACTTAAGGCAATGACATGGCACTTATGGCCTTCTTATGGCCCGTACAAAATGGATGTAAGCCTACATACTGATAAAAAAAAAATTAAAAAAATGTATAGCCTGAATGCACTGTAAGTCGCTTTGGATAAAAGCATCTGCTAAATGCATAAATGTAAATGTAAATGTAAATGTAAATGTAAATGTAAGTGGCCCACATGTAAAATAGCAAAAATGGCCAAAATGTATCAAATCAAATGTGGGCCTATGTAGGCAAAGATGCGGTGTTCACAGCAATGTGTAATCTGAATGTGACCCTAAAGTGGCCCATGTGGTAAATAGTGAATATGGCCCAAACAGTGCCAACCAAATGCGGGCCACCTTTGGCAAAAATTTTGCACAATCGACAAAGGCTAATCAGGGTGTAAACCAAATGTGCTCTGTGTTATATGTTTCAGCAATAAGGTGGCCCAGATACAGTACAGGAAAAAAAATCATATCAGGTTCGATTTTCTGCGTTTTCGCATCTGTCCCAGATAGCAAAATTCCTGAGGCCCAGATCAGGCCCACACCTGACACTTTCTTCTGGCCCACATACCACGTGGAATGATGCTACTTGGGCGGTCTGCTCCTGTTTGCCAGATTTGGGCCACAGGCAAGCCAAAGGAAGGCCGCATGTCAGCCATGAAAATAAATAAAATAAACCAGAACTGGCCCAATTTGGGCAACATTAGCCAGTGCTCACTGTGCCATATATTTGCCAAAACTGGCCCAGATACCTGGCTTATATGGCAAATATGGCTTGCTTGTGGCTCAAAAAAACAGATCTGAGCCAGAATTAAAATCAATGTGGCCCAGATTTGGGCCAGTTCTGCTTTATTTGGTTTATTCATGGCTGACATTGGGCCTTCCTTTGGCTTGCTTGTGGCCCAAATCTGGCGAACAGGAGCAGACCGCCCAAGTGGCATCATTCCACGTGGTATGTGGGCCAGATGAATGTGTCAGGTGTGGGCCTGATCTGGGCCTCAGGAATTTTGCTATCTGGGACAGATGCGAAAACGCAGAAAATCGAACCCTATACGATTTTTTTATGACGGACGAACGTTTCGGAGGAAAGTTTGTGTAAACGTGACTGACACAACGTGAGGTCGTATTTATTTTTTAACGTGCAGAAATTTCGAACTCAGTGTGCAAAGACCTTTATTTGCATTGCCCAGATTGCATACATTAATTTGTATTGCTCAAGCTCTAAGTGATACGAGGATACTTCTAATGGAGAGAGTTCTGCATAACTTCATATAAAATATTAAAATATTTGCAATATTTAAAATATTTTCAGTGACTAAAATTTTAGCCAGAAAACACAAGCCAGATTGCTTATACTCATCTAATACATCCACTAAATTCATTCAAAATGCTCAAAATTTATTGATGCACAGGCTATGTAACTGAAAAAAAGAGTATATTATTATGGTTCTTTATAGGACTTCCCTTCCTTCCTCTTTTTCTAATATGGAGGAACTGAAAAAAAAATTCTACATGCACTCTGAGTCCATGCAGACGTTCCTCATTTTATAGTTCATTTCTCTATATTTTTACAAGCATCTCAACCAAAAACAAAAATCCCCAGGTTTCTACTACAGATCTGTTAACAGAACGATGTTTGTGTGTCAGTTAAAACTGTAGTGACTTCCTGATGTGGGTGATTGTTGAGCAGAGGAAATGTCAGACCGTGTTTTAGAGGGTGAATGAATCAGTAGATGTACAGTGTAGGTGTCATGTCGACATTGGCACAAATACTAGTGGTAAAAGTTCACAGTGGAACAGAATGATGGAGAATATGAATGTACTACACATATTACAGTGTTTTAGTGTTGATGTCTTTATGGTACGTTCTTTCACACATTAGAATATTAAACCTCCGGCTGAAGCGTAGCTGCTGGAACACTCCACTCGTGTGGGTTTTGTTACCACAGGTTAGTCACAGAACAACAACAGCAGTAATTAATGGGATAGTTAACCCCACAAATTCACAAAAATATTTTGGGGGAAAAGAGACATTTTTGACAATGTTCTTTTGTTGAGGACAAAAACCAGTTTGGAGTGACGTAAATGTAACAAACGATGACAGAATATATATATATATATATATATAAATGTGAAAAATGTGGCATAGACAACAGTCATAGTTAATCTTAGTTTTCAGATGATGTGCCCTCTCTGCCAAAGTAGTTTGAAAAAGGGAGTTTGCCTAAAAATGTTCTGCCTGGTCAGGTCTAGAGTTTTTCTTTTCGTCCTGTGATTTTAAGATGAGCTGCTGTCTCAAATCTACATTACAAAGATCTCATTTCCTGTTTATACACCACCAACCTCAGCATCCTGTGTTTAATTAAAACTCTTCAACACCAGATGCCTTCTGTTGCCACCTGCTGTATGCTGCTCCCAAGAGAGCTAATGCTGTGTGACAAACCCTATTTTTCCAATCAATAACCAGCACCCAAACCTGTCACATCTTTACTTCTCCATTGCTCTCAAACTGCATATGACATAGTGTTTGCTATTGAGATATATTCTCCACCAGTACATGCATTACAGGAAGTGAAGGGGCTTCACAGAAACCAAAAGAAAAATTCTAATCTAAATAAAGACACTAGCTTCATGACTTCCTCTGTTAGATCGAAGCTCGGCAGTGAGGGCACATTATAATCATCAACTGTACAGCCCTCAGAACAGTTACGATGCCAACAACATGGATCTCTGAGGTTGGTACCTTTAAATTTTTTACTTGTAATCTTTACTGTAAACTTGTAGAACAAAATTTGGCCATTGAAAACCCATCGGTGTTACAAACAGCCAGTCATAGCAGAAGAATATGTTGTAGGTCAAATGTGGTTTCTATATAAGCTGAATAGGTAAGCAGAACATTTATCAGCAGTATATATTGAGGCTTTCCTGTAGCTCAAATGGTAGAGCATGGCACTAGCAACGCCAAGATCATGGGTTCAATTCCCAGGGAAAGCAAGAGCTGATCAAATGTAAAAAATTGAACGCAATGTAAGTCGCTTTGGATAAAAGTGTCTGCTAAATGCATAAATGTATATTCAAAAACTTTTGTAGATTGATCATTTAAGGTACAGGATGACTGTTGATAAATATAAATTAATGCTGCACAGATTTCTGATTCAGAAAAGCCAAAACAATAAATAATTAAGAATTGTAGTAAAAGTAGCATTCTTCTTTTAAATGATGAATTGGTATACTGACTGATATTCAACATTTTGATTTTTTTTTCTTTTTGTACCCTAACACTCATAATTGAGAAGGTTTGTCTTTCACTTCTCTTTTTTTTAAACCTGATGTCTTAACATTTTTTACTAACCCTCAAATTCAAATGAAAAGAAATGAAAAGAAAAAGTGGCATGTCTTACAAGGACGGTTCACCCAAAATGACAATTCTGTCATCATGTACTCACCTCATGATGTTTTAAGACTATTTTTTTTCTACAATGAAGAAAGAAAGGCATAAAGGTTTGAAATTACATAAATATTTTTGTACTTATATGAACTATTCCTTTATGACATCTCCCTAAATGTAAAGAAGTCTTGTATATGTTTTCTATGCTACTATTCTATTCAGTGTAAGTAAAAAAATAAAAAAAATAAAATAGAGTAAAAAACATTGTGAGTTTAAAATAAGATATAAAGTCACATTGCGAGATATAAAATCACAATTGCAATATGTAAGGTCACAATTACAAGAAACTACAAAAAATACTACAGAGTTATTAGAACTGTAAGATAAGTTTGAATAGGCCTAACTCAGTGTAGAGGCCATATTGAATTTTAAGTGGGAGAAAATGAGCAGTCAGGGTTAGACTTACAGTCTTTACAATGGCACACAATGTATAAACTTTCAAAACTGTTTATGGCATTTTGTCTACTTTGGAGGGATGTTTCATCAGCTGAACAATTGGTACAATCCATTGAACAAGCTGTACTTCTATCCCTCACAGCCTCATTTTCATTCCTGTCAAAAAATAAATATAGTGCTACACTGACTTAGGTCTATTACCTTTCTTTCCAACTCTGAAACAGGCTTCCATAGTTTTCAAAAACTACTGTTTTACATTGGTTTCTTTTTTATGGTCAAATCAGGCAAACCATCATGGATCATAACACATCTGCGCCAGTCACCATGGAAGACCACGTCCACCAAGTGTACCGGACTGTTAGCCTAGTGTTTTATGGGATTATTTTCATCATAGGCATAGTGGTCAACCTGACCGCACTCTGGGTCTTTGCCTTGACCACTAAAAGACGGAACTCCATCACTGTTTACATGATCAATGTCGCTTTAGTGGACTTGGTATTTATCTTACTGCTGCCTTTTCGAATGGTTTACTACAGTCAAGACTACTGGCCGTTCGGAGACGTGTTCTGCAGGATCAACGCCGCAATAACGGTGCTCTATCCCTGCCTGGCCTTGTGGCTCTTCGCCCTCATTAGCACAGATCGCTACGTGGCCATAGTGCAGCCGCGACACACCCGAGAACTAAAAAGCGTCCGTAAAGCCCTGCTGTCCTGTGCCGGAGTCTGGATCATGACCCTGGGCAGCACAGCTCCGCTTGTTCTCCTGGAGGAAGACCCTGACCGCAACACAAACTATACCACCTGCATCAAGATGCACGACATAATCTACTTGCGCCGTGACAATCCCGTCCACTTCGCACGTATCGTCTTCTTCTTCCTGGTGCCGGTGTGCATCATGGTGGGATGTTACATTATCATCGTGGACAACCTCATCCACGGCCGCACGTCCAAACTGAAGCCCAAAGTCAAGCAGAAGTCCATCCGGATCATCATCACACTGATCGTTCAGGTGCTGGTGTGCTTTGTGCCTTTCCACATCTGTTTCGTTTCCATGCTGCTGGCCAGCAGTGAGAGGGGTTACAACACCTGGGGGGCCTTCACCACCTTCCTGATGAACGCGAGCACAGTGCTGGACATCATACTCTTCTACATTGTGTCGAAGCAGTTTCAGGACCGTGTGATCAGCGTGATCTTGTACAGAAACTACCTGAGGAGCGTTCGCAGGAAGAGCCTTCGCACCAACAGCCTTCGCTCGCTCAGCAACCTGACCAGTGCCATGATCTGAGGAATAATACAGCTGATGGTAGCAATGTAAACTGAATGTAAACATGTCAGCATTTGAAATTAAATGACAGAACTGCAGAACAAGATGAACGATCATACTAAATAGTGAAACTGCTCACAGCAACAGCAGCTCTGCAGTTAATATGCAGTCAACTCACAAGACAGATCACATGTGCTCCAGTGTCTTCATTGGCTACTGCATTGCATCACTGCTCATTTGCATAAAGTTAAACTTTTATCAGTTTTGCTGCCAGATATGCATCACCACACACTGCACAATAACTTTATGTTGAACACACCCTATAACAAACTTTTTTTTCAGTGGTTGTGTTTCATGCTGCAAGTGTGTGTGATGGTTTAAAAATTGAGAGTTTTTAAAATCGAGTAAAATTCAAGTTATAAATTGGGATGCTACAGTTAGAGCCATATATAATGTCATATTTATAAAATGTTTTCTCATATACATATAAAACAATTAGGCCAGAATAGGGATGCACTGTAAACCCGAACGCTCAAAATAATGAATTGGTGTTTGAATTAAACTATTTACTTTAAACAAATTATTTTTTTTGTATTTTGAACTTTCTTTTTCTTTTGAGTTCATGAAACTGGCATATATTAAGTAATCTGAATTGTTTCATTGTTTTGAATTTAATGAACTTGTTTCTTTAATGAACTCAAAATGGAGGGTAAATGGTAAAATGATGTTATGGGAGATTTAGTAGTGTTCAGTGTTTTGCTATGCTAGCACCGTCATGGCAACGAGTGGAGCATGAGTTTAGTTTATGAATGTTCTTTATTGCCTCATTCAGCAATATACTAATGAAAGCATTGCTTTACCAATTAGCAAGTTAGCATTTACTGAATTAGCTAGTTATAGCAAATCACTACTAAACATATTTAAATTGAGATTACATGATAATTTTAAGTTAAATGTATGAGTTGGCTTACTCAAATATTTCAAGTTAAACATCTTACTTAAACTTTGAATTCCTTAACTTAAAAATTCATTTTAAAAATTACCTCAACTTTTTTTTTTTTTTTTTCGGGTTTACAGTGTGTTGTTACAATCACAGCAAGGTCTTTGAAATAGTTTGCATGGCAAAACTTTCTTTGCAGTCTTTGCACAATCTGTGCAGAACATGTTAGTCTTTTGCTAAGCATGCTTTTTTTGTCATACCAAGTATGATCTTCAGAAACAGCGAATGTCTTTGAAGAGGTTAGTTCAAAAGGAGTGCATAGTTGTATATTTGGTCCTTTTAGAAGTGTAACATGAGATACTACCTTTCAATGTGGGATGTAATGCATATTAAATTTCCCAAAAAGGGAAAAGGTAATTCAATTACGTAAGAGCACTTTATCTCTAATCATTTTGGTATTTAATGAAAGTGAAAAAAAACAAAAAAAAACTAACAAATCATAACACACACACACACACACACACACACACATACATATGTATATATATATATTCTGCACCATTTTGTTTAATACAAGCTGATCACAATTAAAACAGAACTGAAACAGGATTTTGGTACAGCACATGACAGTAAACTTGACCTGTAGTATATAAAACGCCAGCAGGTGGCGCTACTGACCAGGACACATTCATGGTACTCTCACAGTGATTTATCTCAATATCACCATCAGGTGGTGTCATGTAATGTTAACAAATTACTTGAGTGGCATTATATCTGCTTATAGTTTTAAATGATCTTTTCAATTAAAAATGCATCTTTGTTTTCATTAACTTTCCATAAAATATGTGACTGCTGACAGATGGACTGATTTCTTCTTTGGGAAGCTGGCACATCCTGTGACTATATCCGATCTAAATGATTCTTTTCTCATTCTGTTATAATTACTCTTCATGTTTTGCAGCTTTTGTGACCTAATAATTACTGAGAGACTGTATGTAATATTTGTATTTTTTTAAAATACCAAATTGTAGGATAATTTACATGAAAAACTTAAGCACACACACACACACACACACACACACACACACAAATGATGGTGACTGGTTATAAGACCTTATACATTGATATCAATTTTAAACTTAAAAAATGATGCTGTAAAAAAATAAAACGATCAATCTGTTATGCATCAAATATCCATACACTTAATGTATACCCTGCACTTTACTTGATTAAGCTTAATTAAAATTGATAAATACTTTTCTTCAATACTGTCTTCAATCCAAGTTTAATATTCAGAAACAAACAGTTACTCTTCCTGAAGACTGTAAACACTGTGGTGCTTTTAAAACATTACTCTGCTTTCAGTCTAACAAGGCAACTTCGGACTCAATCAGCTGCAGATGGAGGAGCAGTAGGTGTGTTTGGGAAATTGTCAAGCTTTGTGGAACGTTCATATTTTAAAGTCCACATGCAATCAAACATGATAAATTTACTTTGTTAGCACACATTACTAGTCTTTTTCCCACAGGATTTTTTTTTGCAATTTTTAATAATCATTTATAATCAAAATTAGAACATTTACAGTGACCTTCCTTCTAAAATCTAGCCTGTCTATTTTTTTCCCTATAATTATTCCATTTCACTTGGCAGTGTGTCACACTACTGAAGTCAGCCACAACTTCTGTTTTGAACAGTCTTTAATCTGAATAACTACACCTGTGGTTGTTCTATAGCTACTGAGACACCTGTGTGAACTTGAAGGGAACTAACATCATACATAAAAATCCCCTTGAGACCAGTTAGTTCTACTACAAATTAGCTCAGTGGAAAGCTCTAACATAATTTCTTCGCAGATGCCACCTAGTTTGATATTTTGCATCTAATGCAATGAAATTATGACATTTTTAATGTGACTTAAATGTCCAAAAAAATTTGCCACCACTGTATATATTCAGCAAAATGATGTTTCAGTTTAATATGTTTAGGAGAATTTGCCCAAACCTACAGAATTACACTACTGTAAGTTTTGAAAAAGTAAATGTTAACACACACACACACACACAGACAAGTCTGGTCAGCTATCATTGTAGGGACTCTCCATAGGCGTAATGTTTTTATACTGTACAAGCCACATTTTCTATGGCCCTACACCAACCCTACACTCAAACCTACCCCTTACAGGAAACTTTTTGCATTTTTACTTTCTCAAAAAAACTCATTCTGTATGATTTAGAAGCTTTTGTACCCATGGGGACCTCAATTTAGGTCCCCACCGTGACACGAGTCCCCATGAGTCTGTGTGTATTCAGGTTTAAGTCCCCACCTGGATATATAAACCTGTACACACAAACAAACACTTCAGCCACCCCACCTGATACACATCACAGCAAGTTAATGGAGACAGACACTCTGTGAGCAACTGCACTCTTCTGTCCGGCCCATATGATGAATTATCTGGAAGCTTTCTCAGTAATTTAGAATCTTCATAACAAGTGCTTTTGCCACAGGAAAAATTAATGGAAACAAGATTGTCTTTCATTTGAGTTGATTTAGCCGCCTCGGCAGCCAGATGTCTCTCTCTGGGAATAAAACAGTCGGTGCTTAAACAAAGCCCAGCAAAAAAAATACCTTTTTTTCTGCCGCTCGTGTTACAAACAAATCAGCCGGCGCACAATGGCCATCTGTTTGTTATTTGATATGTGTGAATACATGTTGTAATGACTTTGTTTGTGAATCAGTCAGTGCACTGGAACACACGAGAGCTCTCCAAGTGGCGGAGTGTTTGGAGCTAATCATATAATTGGACACAATAGTCAATGACAAATGGAGTTGCACGGAGCCAGCCAGCTGGGAAGTGAATATGTAATCATTGTAAAATCATATCATTTTGCATATTTGAAGACAGCTTAATAGAGTTTGCTTGTCAGCACACTATCAAGTGATGATCAGAGTGGGCCCGCGGTATCTGTTTGGTGCGATATTGCTCTGCGGCGTCTCCGGTGACTTCAATGGAGTTGGTACGGTGTTGTTTTTATGCCTCAGCTGCTGCAGTTTTATATTGTGATATGGGAATTATAATGGGATTCTAGTGTTCGTGAGCACTTATACCAGAGCCAAATTCACAAATCATATAAAAAACATGACTAGAACCGGTAGTGTCTGACTGGCTTCCTCAGGTCACTCGAGGGGAATGTGATTCATGTGAACGGCTTTACAGTGAGCATGTCTTAGGACATGTGTTTGAACTAGATATGTACTACTAGACGTCTCAGAGACAGCATCCACGTTAAAATTATCACCACTGAGCTCTTTTTAAAAAGATTTAAAAGTAGACACCATTTTGTCAGCGCCGATAGTCTCGTGGTTAGTGCGCCAACATATAGCGCACCTGTGCACACGAAGACCCGAGTTTGATTCTTTGCTGATCCTGCCCCCCTCTCTCCACCCAGTGCGTTCCTGTCTACCCTCTACTGTCCTGTCCTAATAGAGGCATAAAGCCTATAAATATAACTTAAAAAAATAGACACCATTTCATCAGACATCTTAGATTTGTTTGCACAGAAGTTCATAATGATACACTGTAAAAAAAAAAAGGTTTCAAAAAGTTGTTTCAACTTAAAATAATTTGTTACCCCGCTGGCTTAAAATTTTTAGTTTAGTCAACTTGAAATGAAGAGACTCAATGTTAATTTAAGGGACAACTGTAATATTTTAGTTGACTAAAAAAATGTTAAGTCAGCGGTAAAAAGTAAAAAACTGTAAAAAGTGATAAGTTGGCTTAACTTAAAAAAATTGAGGAAACCCGTTGCCTTAAAATTATTAAGTAATTAATAATAAAAAAGTATAAGTTAAGTGAATTGTCAATTGTCACTTAACTTTTTTTTATTTATTATTATTTACTTAATAATTTTAAGGCAACAGTTTTCCTAATTTTTTTTAAGTTAAGTCAGCATCACTTTTTACAGTGTAGAAGTACTACTGTGCGGCCTAAAGACTACAGTTCATGTGACTACAAGACGTAAAAACCAAATACCTAAAGTCTGCAACAGAATGGAAGTAGTGACAGATCTTTCCTTTTGTACTGTAAAGGTGTTATCAAAAAGAAAAATGTAGGATGGGGACTTGGAGGCAGATGTGTAAGCTTGCAGTTGGCTGTAAGAAAGGGGCGGAGTTTATAGGTACAGAATGATTGGACCTCAAATGCCACCAGTGAGAAGTCATTTCACTGGGATGTCCTGTTATTTGTCCATCAATCAATCAATCAATCAATAAGTAAAATAAAATTAAAAAATTAAAAATATGTATGGCTGAATCGTTGTATATAGTATACAGCATGTATATAGAAAATACATTTTCATTAAATTATTCAACTTAAATGTTACTCAGAAATGTATTGCTATATCAAAAGTATTTGGACACAATGCCTCCTACTTTGAGGTATCTAATTGCCTTTTTCATATAATTTTTAAAGGGGTCATATGATGCAATTTCAAGTTTTCCTTTGTCTTTGGAGTGTTACAAGCTGTTTGTGCATATATAAGATCCGTAAAGTTGCAAAGACTAAAGTCTCAAACCCAAAGAGATATTCTTTATAAAAGCTGTGTGTTTCCAAATATGGTAAGGGCCGTAACATTTCCGTCACACGCTTGAGGTATTGGGCCAATCACAACACACTGGACAGCTGGCCAGTCAGAGCACACCACTTTTCAGAACGATGAGCTTTGTAAAAATCGATGCGTTTCAGAAAGGCGGGGCAGAGAAGAGCAACAATACGGTATGTGAAAAATAATGTGCTTTTTTTTACCTTAAACCATGTAAACACATTGCATTACACCAACTACACAAAATAATGTTTTTTTTAGCATCGTCATATGACCCCTTGAATTTTTCTCTACCATTTTCCTAAAATCTGTCAATATTCAATATTCTATAATAATAAAAACAAATGATCATAAACCCATTGTTAGTCCCATTGTACCACTAACATTGAAAACAACCATACTTCCTTTCACGCACAATGTCGACAAAAACAAAGATTTGCCATTGCAGATCAGTCTCATAAGCATTTATGCAGGATCATCTCCATTTTGCACCATGTGGTAAAGCTTTCAAGAATCTGGTCTGGAAATTCCAGGCATCCCCAAGCTGAGGAATATCTTCTCCAAAACCATGCCAAAAGTGTCATATTGGCCTAATAAACTGAGGTGGATAATGGTGTTTGAAAACGATTGGATGGTGCCCTTCATTATCTCTACAGCCACAGAAATCTCAGAAAACGCCTCGTGCGGTTCCCAGCGGTGCCTGTATTTACCCTCACTGGCTTATACATTAAGATCTTATCTGGTCAGAAGTGGGGAGAAAGACCTTGCACCCTTTAATCTATATCATAAGGCGTGATCTCCCCGAAAGAATGCGCTCGATGCAAAGACAAGTCCATTGACCCGTCAGTTAGAGGAGGAGAGGTGAGGAAAACATATGACTTTGATTACAGCGGCGGCTCCTTTAGCAGACGAGCCCGTTGCTGATCCACACGCAGAGAATAGCAGCACCATTAGAGGGCATAAATAATGTACAGTCCTTTTTCTACACTACTCAGCTAAGTGCCTTGAAACCTTGGGCTCCACTTGTCAGGGTTTTCAATAGATTAGGACAAGATTTATTTTAAGTCTGTAAAGTAGCATGTTCCTGACAGCGTTCAGCGGGGATCGAGTGTTGCACGCGCAAGCACTGCACCCTGGTTTAATTGTAGCGCCGTGGAGCAGACAGGCCTCGTGTCGGATCGGTTAAATATTTAATTCAGTCTCACTTAAACTTCCCCATGATCCATCGTATCACACCAGTGGAACACGAGAGGCAGAATTACAACAGGGATAAGAGACATGAAAGTTGTAATTCCAAACATGGCCCTAGCTAGAGCTTACAAAGAGAGATTTGTGTTAAGAAACAGATCAGAGACTTCACCCTGTCTTTTTCTGTCCGTCTCCCTCGCTCGCTGAATTCATCTTTCTCCCACCCACTTCTTGCTATTCGTTCCCTCTTTCAATCCATCCCCCTCTGTCTCTGTTATCCGACTGAAGTTACAACTGAGAAAACAATTAAATCCAATTTAAAATTCGACTACATGTCTGTGTCATGCCTCATTATGGGAAGGTTTTTGGTATTCAAAATAATTGAAACCTGACGCGTTAAGTGCGCAGGCGGACTCCCACTGCAGGGCCCAGGGAGCCGCAGACAGAAGAATGATTGTGAGAGAGAGAGAGGAGAGAAAAGAAGACCACTTCAGTGTGACAGCGCAGGGCAGCCGCGTGTAGGGATCTGACAGCGGGGAGGGCTCTTGTGTGTGCGCGTCACGTAGCGGCCTCCGAGAGCTCAATTACAAGATTGATACTCAGAGAGGAAACTTCATTTTGCTTTACAGATGTCGACACCGCCAGAGAAAAGCGAGGTTGTTGTTTAACATAAGACGGGTTTGTGCGATGAGAATAAGCCCATGTGAAACTAAGAGGCCTTTTATTTTGCTCAAATATCAGAATTAAGTCTTTTAGGTCAATTTAGTCTCACAAAGCCAGCCTTTCAACTAATAACATCAAGTCTAGACTTCACTGCAGCTTAATCTTGCCAAGAAGAGACTGTCTGACCCGCAGCTCGTTCTGTTTTTATGTGGCATCAAGGGAAGCATTACCTGAAATAGATGATACAAATATAACAGACTGGCATGAAACAAATTAAAATCATTTACACAACAGAAAAGAATGTAAAATAGGGCAAAATGTGTAAAGACTTTGCAAACAATTTCAGACAAAGAATATCTGATAAAAAGTCATTATGATGACAGTCACATATTATAATGTTTGGACTATTAAATCACTATCAATTAAGGAAAACGAACAAGCAAAACATCTGCATCACTTTTACACAGCCTAATTGATTTTTATGCATGGCATCTACACAATGAATAATTGTTTTTTAAATAATATTTAATTTATTTAGTAAAAAATATGAGTAATTACCTTGATATTGACCATATGCTATACAAATTTTATATTTTAGAACTACAGTATAGCACTTATCAATCAACAATTACCCTTGCACACCTGTAGGAAATCGATAGGTGCAGAGGAAAAACGACCAAAAAACAGGTCCAATATCAAAATAAAAAAGAATAAAACCTTCACACCATCCGCACTTGCAAGTGTATCAAAATATACATTTATTCACTCACAACAATCAGGCATCATTTTTTGTTTTGGCGTTTTTTTTTTTACTATAGCACTTAAAATAGAAATAACTTAAGAGTTGCTTTCCACCATCTTTCATGGGAGCACATCATAACGCAAGTATCATAGACAATTATGAGTTCTCCACTGGTAAATACACTGTAAAAAATTGCTGTAAAATTTACAGTGACTTACTGGCAATTTTGGTTGCCAGTAAGACTGTAAATTTACAAAAGTTCTGTAAATCATTAATTACAATTGTACTGTAAAAATACAGCAAACTCTTGCATGCTGTAAAATTGTTGTGATGTGTTTGTGGAGTTGTTTAATCAGATCTTGAGAGATTTAATGATGTCTTGTATTTCAGTTGAGTTCATCTAAGGCTGTGGCTGAAGTCAGTTGTAGTTCTTGTTTCTCTTTCATTCAGTGATTCTGCTTGTTAACAGCAGCTGTTCATCACTAAAGCACAACCATCACTTAATTAATCACAGAATTATCTATAAGGAGAGTAAATATTTAACTGAACTGTATTATTTTGCACAAGAGAGATCTGTTAGTTTAATGTAGTTTTGTGGGTCACCATTGTGCTGGAGAGTAGAGCCTGTGCTTCAGTCAATGATGAGACACAAACATGATGTTCTGCTGCTTTATTTACAGACAGTAACTGTAGAGTTGCTGATACAGTGATGATCTCTTTTGCTTTAACTCAGCAACCATGATGTGCGCTACAGCTGATGATAACTGCAACGAGTTAAAGTCTGTTTTTATTACTTTACTATTACAAATTAATTGTTTGCAGTTTTTATGAAACCTCTCAGTGGACTCAAATGAAATAAGTTCTGTTTACAACCAACAATTTTACAGCATGACAAGTTTGCTGTATTTTTAAGTACAATTGGAACAGAACTAAAATTGAAGGCAGTCTTACTGAACCAAAATTTTCAGAAGAAAGCAGTGTATGACAGTTATGATTACGATGATTACGCTGATATTTCTGACTCTACTTGAAGGCCACATAAGGTCTACTGAAGTCTTGCGCTGATTATGATGTGCAGAAGAAAGCAGTGCCAGACCGCATTTGCATTTGAGCACGGGCCAACACTTGATGAAGTTCTGAGAACATCTCTGTTTCGTTTCAAAAGACCAAAGGGCCATCTCTATATTTTCATCTTAATTTGATTACGCGCCATCCTGTCTCTGTGAATGATCTGTTTTGCCTCAAGAGGATCTTTTAATCACTTTTCTCTCATAGCGTTGTTCCTCTAAACGTGCTGCAACTGTCTTGGACCGTTCCCAACCATGTTTGATTGAGAGGTAAAAAGACATTTGGGAGAAACTCTGTGTGTGTATGTGTACGTGTCTGCGGCTGGCTTGCGCATCGTCAAACGAACTGACAATTAGTTTACAGTGGCGCTACAGAAATGCTCACCGCCTGCCTGGTGGCGGAGATGCTTTTGTCTCCTGTCCTCCATTAAGAGAGCCATAAAGGTACAGAGAACAGATGGCTGCTGGCCTGCTCTGTCCTGCATCTCCCCGCAACTGCCACCGATCCTTTGCGTCCATTAATCTTCTCCTCCGTATTCCTGTGACACAACTATATTAAACAACTCAGGAAAGAGAAAAAGAAAAAGAAATAGGGGAGAGAGCCAAACAAGCCAACACAGCTGTCAGGAAGCCGAGAGTGAACCATCAGTCCACAAAAACCTCTCTAAACGCTTCTGTAAAACAGTGCGAAGAAAATCATTCCGCCTTGAACCTGACCCTATAAAAGTGGTATCCATAGCCAGCGAAACAATAAATGCTCATTAAAAGGCAGCTGCCAGAGCTGTTGAGGACTTCACAGGCCTGGCTGGAAAACACAAGCACATCTGATTCCAATTGTAATTGAAGAAGACAACTGTTTCCGCCCAGGCTGAAGCTGGGGAAATTTACAGTGCTGATGGCAGGCCTTGTTAGAGGCTGGACTACACAGTAGCTGAGGCCTGTTAAACACACAAGTTTGGCCAGTGTGGCACTTTTTTTTCTTCTTTTTTTCGCACCATTAAGTTCAGATTGATTCGTTTTTACTTCAAGGAGATTTTAAGTCTCAAATATAAGTACAAATACTCCAATGCTTTGCAAATGCAAATACTGTATATTGTCTCTCGTATTTTACATTTGTGCCAGAAACAAATTGTATTTAAATACATGAAAAGGGAAAAAACTAAAATAGTGGAAATGGTGAATATTGGCTAATAATCCATTGTAGGAAATAAAACTGGCAGTCTTCTTTTGTCAACGACGAAGCAGATTTTTGTTGCGTGTGCAACTTGTGAACCCTCTACTGCAGATAAAGACAATTTCCATCCATTTTTATCCAAAACAGTATTTAAAAAAAAGAGAAAAGTATATCAAAATATTGGCAATTTGGTGGACCTGTGCTTCAGTAAAAGGCTAGAAATGCCCCTAGCATGAACGCACTTGAGTGATTTCAGGGGCTGTGGCATTGTTCAGATATTGTACACATCTTCTCAGCCAGATTCTCATGTTCTTTATGTTCTCAGAGGTGTTTTTCTTTTATCTTACTCAAGTCTTTCAGATCAAGTCTGTAGTACTTCATCAACCAAGAGTGCAAAACACAAATGTGAACAATTGAACAAAAGGATACAATTATAAATAAGATGCATTTAATCATTTCAGAAGCCTTTTTGACAAAACATTATTTTTCCTTTCCTTTCTTTTAATGTGAACAAGTTAAACTGGAGATGAAATATTATCAGCTCCACATTATAAACTTTATCAGCCTCATCAGCTGATAATCGACTGAAATAATGTTTATTCCATAGTTTTAAATGATTTGTCAAAAAGCAAGTGCTAGTCGTTTTGCTTAAGATATTAGTGTTCGTTTTAAGTAGGTGGCACTGCAAAACAAAACTATTACAATTTTGGGGTGTGAACTATAAGTGGAGAAAACATGTTGCTATAGAGAATTAAAACCAGATCACAAATGTGCCTTTAGCGTGAGCCAACAGAGGTAAAATACATATTTTATGACCAGACAGCAAACAGACAGGTCTGTAAGTGACCCCTCTGATCGACATATCAAACTCCTGATCCGTGCATCACTTCTGATCAATTGAGTCGGACTATTTAGATGTGCACTACATTACAGCTGCCTTTGCCTTACAAGAAAAATAAATCCAATTGTACTCTGCCAGAAAAAAAAAATACCACAGGCACCAGTCCAGTGCTCTGCAGCGTGAGGGAGGTGGCCACTCTTGATGAGCCTTCTCTCCATCAGCATGCTGAGCTAAAAATCTGTTGTCTGCGGCGGTGGCGTGCAAAACACATTAATGTGTTCGAGGCCACCGTGACTTTATGAGGGACAAATATTTCAGAACGCAGCTCTATTTGGCCCCCTCTGCTGCATGTCCAGAGCAGTCAGTGGCTAAATTGAAAAATCAATTCCAATTTAAATGATTGGAATAAAGAACTCCTGGAGTCAGAGATAAAAAGGCTGTCTACTCCTAGATCCCCTTTAATTGGAAAGTCATTTCTTCAGGGTATTCTAATGGTTCTGAGGGAAGATTGCAAAGCAAAGTTGATGAGCTGGAGGAGGGTTAATAGCTTCTGTATGTGTTCCTGTGTGTCTGCATTGCTGTATGTTCGGAGGGTTTGCGTGTTGTTCTCATGCACCCAAGCCTTCCTTTTGACAAATGGACAAAATGAAGAAAAATCCCTGGATCAAGGCACTTGATGGTGGCTTTGCTCTCATCATACAGGTGCTGTTCACACGCCAATGTACAAATCTCATTGGAACAAAATTTTCACTTGTTTCCAAATAAGATCAGAATAAGCATGCCTATTAAAACCCTTTTAACATTAATGACACGGCATTTGTTTTCTAATCAGCCTATGTATGTAGATAAAGGTTCTTCAATGACATTTATAACTTTGTGGCAATTTTCTCGACATGACCCAAAATACTTGCCTTCTCTGCCCCATAGTCTCTCTTTAAAATTTTGATTAATGAAATTTACATTTATTTACATTTATAAATGTATTTAGTACTAAATGTATTTAATAAAACATGAGCCTATCATGTTTTACCATTTCCAAACTTGCCAGTTATGTTGCAAATTTTGAAATTGTAAAAACTGCTATGAAAAATTTAATTTAAAGGAACACTCCACTTTTTTTTGGAAATAGGCTTATTTTACAACTCCCCTAGAGTTAAACAGTTGAGTTTTACCGTTTTTGAATCCATTCAGCCGATCTCTGGGTCTGGTGGTAGCACTTTTAGCTTAGCTTAGCATAGATCATTGAATCGGATTAGACCATTAGCATTTGGTCATCAAAAATGACCAAAGAGTTTCGATAATTTTCCTATTTAAAGCTTGACTCTTCTGTAGTTACATTGTGTACTAAGACCGACGGAAAATGAAAAGTTGCGATTTTCTAGTCCGTTATGGCTAGGAACTATACTCTCATTCCGGCGTAATAATCAAGGAACTTTGCTGCCGTACCATGGGTGCAGCAGGCGCAGTGATATGACGCAGCACCTGAAAGTAGTCCCCAGCTAGGTAACTAGTTATGATATAGCTGGGGACTACTTTCAGGCGGTCTTAGTACATGATGTAACTACAGAAGAGTCAAGTTTTAAATAGGAAAATTATCGAAACTCTTTGGTCATTTTTGAGCGAGATGCTAATGGTCTAATCCGATTCAATGATCTATGCTAAGCTAAGCTAAAAGTGCTACCGCCAGACCCGGAGATCGGCTGAATGGATTCAAAAACGGTAAAACTCAACTGTTTAACTCTAGGGGAGTTGTAAAATGAGCCTATTTCCAAAAAAAAAGTGGAAGTGGCGTGTTCCTTTAAACTTTTCTTTAAATAGGACATTATTTTCTGTATATATTGCGTTACAAAGCAAAATACATAAAACATTATTATACAATCCCAAAATAAATGAATAAATAAAGAGTGATACTACTTTGACTGGAGAAATATGAAAGGAGCGGTTTGCCAAAAATAAAATTGCTCTCATGTACTCACGCTTGTTGTCGATCCAAACTTGTATTTTGTTTGACTTTTTCATTAGCAAAACACAAGAATGAGGGATGAGAGGATGGCGATTGTAAACTGTCAAAATCTAAAAGGAGCATCAACGAACTATAAACATAGTCCATATGATTCTTGTTCGTTAATGAGTGTCTAGTGAACTCATTTGATTTCTTTGCTTGAAAAACAGGCCCAAGTTTAATCGAATCAAAATCGATTCCGCCCCGTTTGAATCTGGCGCACAGGCGATAATATTTGTTTACATGCAGCGCAGCTAGCGCGCTACTAGCACCATATAAGGAAAAGAATCCACAAAAATCTCATTGGTGCTTGTGTCTGTATATTTGAACTCTGATCCTTCTTGACTTGAGATACTTGCACTGAGAACCTGTATTAGCTTTCTTGAGTTGACTACTATGCATTGTTCTTTGGTGATTAAAATGTCTTTATAAGTTATGCAGAACACTTTTGGTTTCACAAAATAATTTTCTAAATAACAGAATGAAAGTTAAAGTTAAAGTTACTTCTTCTTTGGCACTCAACGGAGGCGGTCGCATTTTTCACTCCCCGTCCTCGCCCTTATTTTCCCTGCTTGCTCTCTTGTCTCGTCTCATCTATTGAGAGACTCTCTCTGCACTGCTCTCCAAACTGAAAAATTATGGATTTGATCAACTGGTCTCTCAACGCAATTGACACCATTTTCTCGACGAGAAGCTTGGGTTCGGGGGAACCTGACTGCCCTGACGGAACGTTCGCAGCTGGCTACACGATGGACGCGTGGGAGAGGTCGCGGATCGTGTGTCTAGCGGCTCTTTCCGTGGAGGACATTGAAGATATCTACCTATTCGGAACCATGATAACAGGTCTTCTGCTGATTGGATTAGGCTTTGCCCTGGGTTATCGAAGAATTCAGAAAACGGGAACAGCTGTCCAAAGCCTCACAAGGCTGCCCGTCATGATTGAAGCAGTGGGAAGAGCGGTCAGCATTGAGACTGAGACTATTAACCGCAATATGGATTCTATCATGGAGAAGCTCACGGCTTTGCATTGGAGACCAGAATGGACAAAGAGAGTAGCCGTGGAATTGGAATGCGGTTACTCGCCCCAAGACTAAACAATCGCAATCTTATCTTTTTTGGCTCCCCTGAACCAGCACTGGCCTCGGCCAAGGCTGCTGCTGGAAAATCAACCCTGGGAAGAGCACTGCAGCGAGACGCTCTTGCGTTCCTCCCCCATTCTACAGACACCTGCTGATTACAAACTATTACACATACACACACATACACACATATATAAAGATATGCATTCACCTCCCCACCCCCGATCCCTCGCCTCCGTCACTTTGAACCGCCAGCCTGACAAGCGGGTCTGTGACCAGCGCCGGGAATGGCTGCAGGACTGGATGGCTGCTTGCTGGAGCTGGATTACTTCCCCTGTTGCAAAGTCGTGTGTCTATGGTGTATTATGTGCTTTTGTTGCTGAGGTGTTTTTCCTGTTCTCACACTGTACTCCCCAAGGAGCATAGTCTGGGGGTTATTTTTTTTTCTCCTCACCTTCCTCATGTTATGCTGTATTTTTCTTCAATTCCCTGTCTTCCTGTCCTGTCTACCCCCTTGTCATATATGTATGTTGTGTATGTATGGACAGGTTGATGGCTAATTTCGCTGGTACTTGTGACTAGTGACAATAAAGGGCTACTACTACTACTACTACTAAACCTTCTTGTTTAACCGACACTTTGCTAAACCCCGCCTTAACAACGTTACTGACCAATCCTACCTTAGCGACTGGTGCCATTGGTCATTTTCCCAATTAAGCTTATGCTTTTTTGTAATAAAAATATATATTTTTTTAATATAAAAAGTCCCTGTAGTTCCTGTAGTTTTTGTTTCTACACAATGTTCAGTAAAACTTGCCAAAGTAAGCAAGGGGGTGAAACTTAAAAAAAGTTCAAGTGGAAGCTATATTTTTTAGAATATGTTAATGTTCAGAACCATTAACAAAATACAGTTTATAATCCACATCACAGTGCTTCAACTGATCATTGGTTGTATCAGTGTGCAATCTGTTACAGGTTGTGGTGTCAGTATCATCAGTTGGTAGAGCACAAAGTGCTAACATGGGCAGTTGTTATTGAAGAAGAAATAATGGTCATTGAAGCAGGGCTCTATAAAGTAGATTACAGAGGTAGACAGGATATTTACAGATACTGCAGAGGTCAAGAGATTGTCTGTGTCTGTGCTGGAGAGATGTGTGTTGGTTGGCTGTGCAGGGGGGGTGGGGGGGTGGGGGGTCACAGAGGAAAACACACAAGAACTCTGGTCGGTTTCATTTCCTGGGAAGAAAGGAAAAGTTAAAAGGTGGCCCCCGAACAAATGAAACTCAATTTCACGGCACATTATCCTTCCCTGTTCTCTTCTCCTGGCTTTCATTTTCATTAAGACCACAGACAAGCATAAATTAATAATTACTGCCCGAATGTCTAAATGCAGGCCGCTCTCCTGTAGCCTTTCATTTTCCACTGTGGCCTTGCATGTTCATGCTTGCAAAATGTTAATTTAGATAATGTGGCCTGCCCCTTGTCAGATAATTCTGTTTGGTGGTTCCACTAATACATAATGGTCTTTCTGATTAGATGACATTAAGTCTATCTTGTGTTCAATCAAGCCTGTGCGATTTCCTTCCTCGCCGACTCAAAGATGAGCAGATGAAGAACAGAGTCACATGGCCGGTGAGTCTTTGATACCTTTTTACTTTATGAACTGTGCTGAATGTCAAATGAGGGTGAGTAATTATGTCTGACCAACAAAAAACGAAAATTACATTTTAGTATGCCTCGGAAATAGGCATTATGCTGTATCCCAGACATGCAATGGAAATAAATGGCTGCAATAAAAAAAAATCAAAACACTTATAACTGGTATTCAGATAAAATTGGGCAGTGTGTTAAAACTATTAGCCCCATCTTTTATGTTACTTGGATTAAATAATTATTCTGTTTTATGTTAGTTGGGCTACTAATTTGCTAGTTAGTGTATTAATTCGGTCATTAATGCAACTCGCACATCAGGTTTCCATCTGTGCTTGAAGACTCAAGGCCCTGGAGGTCATTAACATTATAAATCCTCAAAGATGATTGACTGAGTGGTGTTCCAAGAATGATGACAGACAAACATTGGAAACTTGCTGTTGGTTCAGCAAAACAGACCTATCAAGTGATCTACTCAATATTATACCTAAAATGTAAGCTCAAATGTAAGCTATTTCAACTGACAGGTCAAGAAATCACACTGAACGTGGATTCATTTACACTTGTCTGCACTAAATGGATCGACTAATATTATCATCGTGGGTATGGTGGTATTAGCGATGAAACAATTGTGTGAAATAATCACCTGGAGGATGTCTTAAATATGCACACTTGACACAAGAAAAGCACACACTCCAAAGTGATGACATTGACACGGTCCATGTTTGGAATGAGCAATGCTCGTTATAAATGTGCTCGACACGGGACGCGATTACAGCACTGTGGATATTTTGGTCTTTGTGCCTCAAAGTCATGTTCTAACTGAAATGAATTTATTACAATATGTGCAGTGATATGAAACATCTAGCTGGAGGGGTGAATCTCGCTTAAATAGCTGGGGCAGAACAAGACATCAAACAGCTAATAACTACTGTATATTTCTGTCTGAGAGAGAGGAAATGCATCATATTCTCAGCCAAAGAGAGTCTTGATCCACCACTGGGGCTACAATGCTGATCTATGTCTACTAAAATACACTAAAGAAAGCAGGCAGACATGAAAAAAGTCAACAATTTGATAGACAGCACATTTGTGGCTTCTAGCCGCGTCAAATCCTAACAGTTCAAATTTCACCGATGAGCGACGGAAACCTTTTATGCTCGTGAAAGGGCCGAACTTGAATTACAGTCACCATTGATTGCCACTTTATATGTAGTTTTTCCAAGGTTGATAGAAACTTTAACCTCATTTTCAATAAAGAAGAAAAACATGAAACGTTCCAGACCTTGAATTTTTACAATGCTGTGTTGAATTATGCAGCGATCAGTCAATTATTCATCTCGAAGCCTCTCTGTTACAGCCACGCTTTCAAAAGCATGCAAAATGGACCTGTGCACGGCTGTGCTGTGTCAACACATTTCCATCAGAATTGCTTACGACAGGAAATTGTCATTCAGTGTCAATTCTGCCTAAGCTTTTATAAATTTGAAATAACACTAATATCAATTAGCTGCATTGCTTCGAAGACAGTATTCTGAGCCAAACAGTTAGGTGCTCTCATGGGTCATTTCTGTTATGCATTACCTTTTGAGCTCTGCAACTTGTAGACTTTTTGTTTATGCTGTAAAAAAAGTCTTTCCATAAAAATCTGTTCAACTTTTTCAGGCACTTCTTAATTATGACTTGATTAGTTTTAAAAAAATGACAAAAATAAACAGGATAATTAACTATGGAAATAAGGGGCCATTGCTCTGTAGGGGATTGAGAGCGAGTTCATGTGAGGGTGTCAGTTTGAAGGTCAAGTCAGATCACCGTTATTTCTTTAGCGCTTTAACAAAGATTGTTTCAAAGCAGCTTCATAGTAATAAACAGGAAAATAGCAGAACCAATTATGGAAACTAAGTTATGGAAACAATTTAGATTCTGCTGTAAAGCAGCTTTAGAAAGACAATAGTTTCATTATTTAACTCGTCAGTTCAGTGTGGGTTCAGTTGAGTTCAAAACCAGTGTAAAGTTCATCAATTTTTAACTTATATAGTGATAATATATTGACTTTCTGATCATAATGGAATGTTTTAAAGTGAGACAAACCAGCTAATAATGCAAAATTAAGAGGAATTATCAAATCCATCATTAATACTTACAGATGTTTGTGTTTCCCATCTCACTTCCTGAAGGATGATGTCATTAAGGAACATGATTTTTTTTTTTTTTTAAACAGAAAGTGAAAGAGGGCAAATTTATAAAATGATTACCAATTAAAACAATATAACCAAGTACATTTTCATTAGATGAAGTACAAATCAAAAAAATTATCTTAGAAGCAGCCTGGGCCATTCAAAAAAAAAAAAAAAAGGTAAAACCCCCATGTTCACTTAATTATATTAAAATAAAATAAAAATAACTAAAATGATTTACATCTTTGCAAACTGAACTGCATAACAGGAATGACCCTGATTCGGTTGGCTCAATCCTAACAGATTATCAATAAGTAATTAACTTAAATGAAGAGATGTAAGTTTCTTCTTGTTTCCTTCTTTCTTCAAACACATTTTGAATATGTGGCTTTTCCCTGGAATATTGTGCTCATTCAGCTGGAATGAATGAAAGGTATTATTTCTCAGTCATGTGTTGTATAGAGCCGTGTGCTCACTGTACTAAGCATGAGTGGTTTTATTCTGCTAGATATTGTCATTGCTCAGTAACACATGTTTTACAACTCAACCATGAACAATTTTGATTGCCCTTCAGATTAAAATATAAGCACGCCGCTTATGTAATATCATACGTGACGTTTGTTTTGCGGCTGAATATTTGCAGTCTCTTTATTAGGATACACTGGCAGGATTCGTCTGGATGAACCATGGTAAAATCACATAGATTCAAGAGTTTAACTGCTTTAAACATTGACATTTGATGATAAAGTCAACACCCATAAACTCTCTCAAGTTGTTTATAATGACAGTGATTCATTCGCAAAAGAGCTTAGTCTAATAATCATTGACTCACAAATATTTTATTACCATATATGACACCATAGAATAGAAAACAGACACACACTCGTGCAGCACCACACAGATACACTTCAGTGTGCATACACTCACGCACACACACTCTCTTACATACTGTGTCATTACAGGAGACATGATCAGAAAAGAGGGGAAAGCACTTTAAAACAAGACATCCTTTCAATATTCATACGTTTCCTTTACTGCCATAGAAAGAAATAAGGAACAATTTGTCCATAAATCTTGCTACAGTGTTTACATCACATAAAAAGAAACTTAAAGGCAAGTCCTCATTGATGAGGTAAAAGATACTTAACATGTAGTTTAACACAATAAACATTTGAATTGTTACAGACTGAGGACAAATGTGTGACAAAATAATGTCTATGATTATAGTATAAATAGCTGCCCCGTAACATTAGATACGTCCATCTAATAAAGGATCCTTTCAACACATATTTTTCTTGATTATCCAGTAAGTGCCTCATCACCATCATCATCATCTACTTGGTACAATAAAAGCATGTAATCTATTATTTAATATATTCAATATTACCATTAATTAGCACAGTGTCATTTAACTCATCGGCTGAATTGTTTCACTCTTTATTTAAATGCGACAGTTTGGTATTGCCATGATTTCTTGATTTTTGTCTTTATATAAAGAAAAAAATCTGTAAAGTATGTGAAGAACTAGTGTGGATGTCACCTTTGCAGACAATTGTTAAAAATTCAATCAAATAATTGAGAACATTTTAATAATAATAATAATAATAAATGGATTTGTTGTCAACAATGTGTTGCCAACAATATATTAAAATATATAATTTATTTTTATTATTATTACAATTCAGCAATTTGATATAAATAAATTCTAAATTCAATATGCATTTTTTTTTTAAATCAAACATCATCCACATGGGGAAGTTATGAAGAATTATTTTCCAGTTATCTTCCCTTTTTATCTCAGATTAACAAATGGTCTAATACTATTTTGTCTGCAACTTTCCAATGAGAACCTGTTGCATGTTAGTTAAACTATTGACCAGTATAATAAATAATTGAAATGATACATTGAATACTTATTATTTAAAGTGGCCTATCACTGAAAGAAATACACCGAATTGAGTGTAATGATGGTCGGTAACATTTGGCGATCTGTACAACTTTTCCATAAACTTGAGATTCAATCCATACAAGATTCAGATTCATGATACTGCAAATTGAAAATGTAGCTGTTGAAAAGATGGTAGTGTTCATCAACTTTTACTGGGTGCGAGTGAATAAACCCTAAGTACATTTGTTCAGAACAGTTAAGTATTTATTGAATAACATGAATTCAGGACAACACATTTACATGCCTGCATGCTTCCTCACCATAGTGGCAGCGAATTGAAAGAATGATGGCTCAGAAACAAAACAAATCTATAAATTCAATATAAAGGTTGGTATTGTTCTCCTAATAGATCTACTGCATACACAATACCAACTTTTAACATTATATACAAATACCAAAGTGAGTGAGTTAACCTATCTTCTGTTCTTGTATATACAATAATGATAGAAATGAAACTTGATTGTTTTTTTCTTCTAGTTTAGAAAACATTAAAAGCAAATATTAGTCTTTTCTGTTGATCAACATATATTCAAATTCACATTTTTCAGAGGTTCTTCTCCAAGTTTGGATCTTTAACATCTTGGCAAATAGTTATGACATTAAGGATTTATGTTTTTTTTTCTTCTTTTTAATACAAAACAAAACCTCTGAATCAGATTGAATTTTCGAAGCTTTCTCGCTGGTTTAAATACAGTATAAAAAATCTTCAGTGCTGTGAATTTGTTGTAAATAGTATCACCAAGTGTACCGAACGGTACATTTTACTGTGCTCAAATTGTCGCCTTCGCCAACTTATCAAATCCAAACCCACATCTGGCATACTATAACGTTTATATCAGTGAGAATAAGAACCCTAATACTACATTCGGACACAATCCGTCTTTCACATCGGGCCAAGCATAAACCCTTGATGCACCTCTATGAGCGATTGACCTGTTTCTGTAACTAAATTACCCTGCGAGGGGACTCTGGAGAATCTTCATAAGATACACGCCGCCAGTCTTCAACGCCATGCTGTTAGTACATCACTGTGGTTTTCAGAAAAAGTCTTCCATCTGCTAACGATAAAACAAAGGGAGAGAATAATAATAAGTACACTGAACAGAATGGAGCCATGAAGCAAGGATAAGTAACAGTGATGCAATGCAAATGCACAAACTACACCATTGTAAACCCTGGATCAATGTATGTCACATTTTAAGAACATAACATTGCATGATGCGAAGCACCTCACAAATGACACTTTCTGTGCATAAATGGCATTAAGTGCAAAAAAAGCAGCCGTTACTGTGCAATGCCTTCTCCGACGCGTACAATCTAATGAGCTTTGTCCATTTCCAGGGAACCTTCGTTGGCAAGTGCATGCCTGAATGAGCGGCAGCTCTCTTTGCTTCTTCTGGTAAAAGCATCTGTTAGGCATGGCTCAAGAGCTTGTTTGATGTTTATTACCAGAACATTTCCTATGTGTCCGGGAATGCTGCATCACTGCATTTAAGCAGTGTTTCCTCTCTTTGGCAGTGCAACTAAATAAATTCAATTCTGACGAGCAAAAGTGGTGACTGATCGAGGATGCTCTGTGTTAAAATTGGCTTAAACAAGATTTATATTTTGAGTCTGACTTTTTTAGGATTGCTCAGCGATACCACAGATATCAAATCATTTTGATTGTGTGATCCATTGATTTTGAATAAAAAGCCTTTTTTCTTCTACGGTTAGTCATACATTCCTAAATATGTGCATAGTGATTTTATTTAATTCTGAAATATATACATATTGATTCATGCGAATCTAGTAATCTAATGGACATTGATTAATTGCGGGCTGTGCATGAAGCTGCAATACGCTTTCTTGTTTTTCTCTAATGTTATTTGTCACTCAGTGGCCTCTTATATAAAAGGGGTTAATATTGTGAATATCTCAAAAATATGAAATATGATGTGATATATGGCTCTAGGCTCACAGGGCATGTCAAAAAAATAATCCACAGCATCAACCCCTTTATATAAATGGTATGTACAAATGTATTCAGATCACGATAAATGCATGTGATATTGAGTGACTCAGAACACAGATTATTTAGTGCAGGAGATGTTTAGTATGGTTGATACAGTATTTTGATTTCAAACAACAATTAAGCAAATCAAAATCAAACCCTAGATTACTTATCCTAAACGATGTAGAAAATATACAATTAAACTATTAAAATTCCACAGTTACTTCTACACAACCTGAGAACAACGACAACAAAAACAAGCAGAGAGCTAATCTTAAATGTACAAATTAGCATATTAATTCTGGGTCAAATGGAGTGTAGCTAAACTAGCTTGTGCAAACAGTGCCAGGAATTCTTCTTGAGTGGTAAAAATCGAATGACTGCCATGTTGTTTTATGAAAGAACCTCCCTCATTAAAATATGTTAAAACTTTGGCATTTTTATATTCAAATCAAGATGAAAAGTTCATTAAAGAGGATAAATATTTCATTAGATGCTAAATAAAACAAAGGAATTTTTGGCTTCTCTCAGCATAAAATTCCTTTGAAAGATTAATTAATACATGTAAATTATGCAAATTATGCCCATGCAAATATTTTATGAAGACAATTAAGGGAACCATTAATTACTGCCTTTTTTGCTTCAGTGACATTCATTCATTTAATTTTAATTTCACTTTAACTATTTTGATGTTTAATCTTGCAACAAAGAACTTTATCTCTCCTCACAGGGTCGTGTAAACTTGCAGAAAACATCGAGAGGCGAGCACTATGCATCGGGAAGAGATACCGGGGAGATATTATGTTCGGTATCACAAGGAATTAGTGGCGAGATGTGCTCCCAGAAGCACAGAGCCAGGAAAAACAGTCAAGCTTATTCTTGGAATGGATTCAAAACACTGGAAAAGCAATTAATAAACACAGACTGTGTTAATATAGCAGAATTACAGAGTGTGACAAAAGACAAATAGAAATAATTAGTTCTCTGAAATTATGCTCTCATTATTTTTTTTTCCCCCAACAGCCAAGTGCTGAAATTATAGCACGTCTCTTTGGTTTTTTTGTATACGGATTGGAATTGAAATTTTCCCTCACATGCAAGTGTAATTTATCAGCATCCTTTTTTATGTTTTTGCCATTTGAGAGTAATTATGCCACACTGGTTGTAGGCCACAACATCCATGACATGAATATGTTTTCATACTCACACATTTCTTGTGGCCAGTTTTTAAGTCTACTTTTCAAGGGCCCTGACTGAAAAACCTATTAAATTAATGCATGTTGTGGAGCAATAACTACAGTTTTGTCAGTGAAAACATACATAATAAGAACTATTTTCTTCTAGCTCAAATGACCTCAATGTCTCAAATTCTACTATATCTGCTCAAAAAACTACTGACAAAAGCAATTCGTGTAATGAACAATCTTCTCTCTAAGCTTATATGCTAACTTTCTGAATCTAGCAATTAATGCTGGAAAATTATTAATCTTTAGACATAAGAACCATCATAATGCTAATGACATTATATGCTCTGAAAAAATCATTTCCTGCTCATCAAGTCAATGTCATTTGATTTATTCGGGTAAAACCATACTCCTTGTACTGGATCTCCATTTATTTTTACTAAAAACTTCCTTCACACACACACAAAAAATTAACTAGGCTAATCAAACTGGGTTACGGGGCTTTTACTTGCGACGGGGTATTAAAATGCCATTTCCCACATTTCATAGCAATTTCCACACACTATTTTCAAAGGGAAATTGAGACCACTCAAGACGACGTTTTTGTATCACATGTGCTGCTGGGTGCAATTAAAATAGACATCAGAGCGGCGAGCGACTTAACACTTAAGGTGTAGTTAAAAGAGTGTGACTGAAACATTTGCAAATGTGCAAGTGGTTTTCTGTGAAACGATACCAGACTAAACCAGGTCCATAAATACCCATACACCTATAAAGTGCATGTGTATTTATTTGAGTGGGTGTGTTGTGCTCTTGCGAGGTAACTCCACTGTGGGTCATCTTCAGATAATGAAACTTCTTATTATGCTCATTAAATTGCATTGGTCTCTGAGGTACACAACATAGGCAGGGTCTTACTGTCAAGGGGGTCTATCTTTAAAATGATTCTGTGTCTTATATCCAAAGAATCTTATCTTTGAACTTCACCTTTTGAGCTGAACACCATCTTTGCCGCGGTATGTATACACTATTTATTCATAGAGGAAGATATTTTGAAGAATATTTAAACTTTTTTGTCCATACAGTCAAAGTTAATGGTGTCCAAAGCAGCTTAAAATAAAACATATTTTTTCAAAATATTTTTGTGTACGAGAAAGAGAGTCATACAGTTTTGGAACGACATGAGGGTGAACAAATGATGACAGGATATTAATTTTTGGGCGAACTATCCCTTTAATAATATTTTAAAATACCCCTGCTGGTAAAAACTACAAAACAAAAGTACAATTTTAATCGACTCAGTGGGTTTGTTTAATGTTTAATCTTCTCCTTGTTCCTTGTTTAATATCCCATCAAATTCCTTCACACACTCACAAAGAATCAACTCTCCAACTCAGCAGACCGTGCCATTGTCATGACGCACATTTGCACGATTTTCCCTGTCTAGAAATGTTCTCCTGACAGATCCCAGTGATCTTGACCTTCCTCTTGAACTGTAGGATCTGCAGCCCAGATGGCAGGCTGCATGCTTGAACAGCAGGCCGAGTTAAAGCAAGGCTCATATACTGGAGCTGAGCTGAGATTTATAGTCTCCTCAAAAACACGTACCTTGTATTGTCCTCTCAGCATCTGTTCTGCCACTGCTGCGGTCAGTCTCTATCTCCTGGGTCAACGAGTCTGGCAAAATGAAAAGATAATGACGATTAAACATCCATGACATCTGTGCTTAATTAGGAAAGTTTTTGGAGCCTCATCTTTTGCGATGGGCGGAGGGTGGATGTGCTCGGATCGCTCGGGTCAGGGCGAAGCTTCGACCAATGGATGAGCGGTGTTACGAATACTGAACAGAGCATTTCTCCACATGTTAGCCTGACATTATGGATCTTGCTAAGCTTGCTATAGATGTAGCTAATGTAGCATATGCTAGTTTTATTCCACATCTTAAACTGTTTAGGGTGTATTAAAAAAGTGCCCAATGCAGTGTTATTTATATACAATTATATAATTTATTATTATCATTTTGAATTGGCTTTTCTATTTTCTATTTTCAGTTTTCATTTTATTTTAGTTTACATTTTTATAATTTTGCTTTATTTTCTTCTTAGTTTTAGTAATTATAGTTTAATTCAGTTAGATGCCAGGGCAACATCTCAAATTTTCTAAACTTAAAGTTTAAAATTTCATCTAGTATTTATATTTCAGCATTATTTAAATTGACAAAAAATATTTATAATAGATTTAATTAACAATAACATCAGTGGTCCATTGTGTCCAATACATACATGCAAAGAAGATTTTGGGTCTTTTTGGTCTAAAAAAAATGCTTGTTTTTATGGAAGACATGGTTTTAAACTACAGTTTATCATGATCTCACTTCATCATTATGCAAGGTTCTCAGAAATTATTTGAGCATATTATAAATCTCTATGAAACACTTGATTCTGATTGGTCAATAGTGCCCCCCCCCCAAAAAAAAACACATTTGCTACATAATTTGTTTCTACAAAATGTCTCTGTATCATTTACAGTTGTATCATTTCATGGTCTATTTTCTCTTTAGATTTTTCTCAACTTAAATCAATATTTCATGGCCATTTATAAATATTTTTAGTCATTAGATGCATATTAATTGGTGCAGTCACCTCGTAATTATCACAAATTAAACACCTTTTTTTGTGATGCAAGACCCCAACATGAAGATTCCTTCTTTTTGCGATAATGACCTGCTTATTATGTTATCTCCAACATATTGACGCATATTTTAGATTATTCTCAGAAAGTAACTACATAACACAACAACAACAAAAAGGGTATTTCACATGAAGCGACCTTCATCAATAGTGTAAATTCTTATCTTCAACACATCTCATTAGACTTAACAATGGACCAGAAAAACACATTTCTACATCCCTTTAATAAATTGAAGTATGTTAACCTTCTGGTAAGGTGTCTCACCATTGAGTGATCTGAGACTTTCTGTGGGTGATGTCTGTTTCAGGGAATGTTCCGCCTGCTCTCGTCGTTTCGACTCATATTCCAGCGCCTCCTGCAATTTCCTCTTCGCTTTCTTCTCCTTCTTCAATCGCTTCTGAATGATCGCTGCATTCAAAGAACAGAAAGACAGCAGTCAAGGACTCCAGTCATATGCAGTGGTATATCTGATATTAAGGACTAAAGGAAGGGGAGTTGAGTTTTCAAACTCTGTCAGTGAGGAAATATTCATCGAAAAGTTGCAGCTGAAAAATTTTTCCCGTTCAATGAGAAATTGACTGTGTCATTAGCGAAATAATTGAGCCAGCGATAACCTGGATTAACCTAGGTTAAAATGCCAATGAGATGAGGTTAAGGGAAACTTTCGGTAAAGAAAGAGAGGAGAGAGGCACGCTGAATATTAAACAGAAGAAAGCTGGAGGGCTGTAGGCACATTTATAAGGATCCTTCTGTGAAACTGGCTTAATAAGCTCAATTTGATTCATTATGTAGGATAAATACATAGAACATGAGACCATTAAGTCACACTTAGCAATACTTTTGTGCAGAAAAATCTAAATCATTTATTGATGTCAAAATGTAGATTCATAATTATATTTTCATGCAATAATAGAGTACAAAAGAGTACGTAACTAGAGGCCATCTGTAATGCACATATCACTTTTAATCTCAAAGAGAGTTGAAAATTATTAGCTAAACTATTATCAATCTGTAGTCCAATCATGGCCTTCCCTCGAGAAATATTGTGGCTCATTTAGAAACATTTACCATATAAATCACTTATTCATATTTCCATGACTTTAACCACACTCACTTAAATGAGGACTTTGTATATCTTTCTAATGCATTTAGACATTGTCTATGTATGTAGTTACGGTAATATACTGTATTCCCATAAGCACTTCTGCAAACATAATCAATATGTGCTCATGTATTGATCGTAATGTGAATATGTCTCATTTTGCTCGATTTATGACCTTGTCTCTATCACTTTGGCAGTATGTTTTTTGTGTGCTTGTAATTAACAACTGAGTTTGTAACATGGCTTATCAGGTCATTTTAATGCAGTTTTGCACTAATTGTAAAATAATGCATTGAAGGCCATTTGTTAAGGAGATATTAGCATTTTCTAAAGAAAATGTGGTACTTGCTGTGTAAAACTTGCTGCCAAGATGCTCTGATTGCTGTGACTGGCTGCTTATAGGCCCAGGATTAAAAAAAGTCCATCATCATGTCTCTATGAAAACTGATCCCTAGAATTTTCAGCAGCCATTACTTAGTGTGACATGATCCTTCAGAAATCATTGTAATGTGCTGATTTGGCACTCAAGTAGCATTTCTTAATGTGATTACAGCTGTTAACCATGATACATTTTATTTTTCAGGATTCTTTGATGAATAGGAAGTTTGTTCCATTTATTTGATCATAATCTTGTTCATGTTTGCAGCACAAACAAGCTACACACAAAATGAAAAATAAGGGGACCAAGAAGCCTACGTAATAAATTCCGATTTTATTGTAACATCTGATACATTTCTATTTAAATGTTGTATTCTAGGCCTAATTATGGTGCTTGTTTTCTCACCATTTCTCATAAATATTCTTCCATGAAAAATCACCCAGAACACTTTTAATAACTGCCTAGCAATGCCGTTGTGATCATCTGCAACATCCTAGAATCTGCCTACAAATACTATATGACCACACAAAATGACTTTTACACAGGTAAGCAACACTGCCATTTTACTCAGAAAATGTTAAATCTAGATAATACATTTTATTACATAAAACACTGATTATGAATAAATTTTTATAGGTAATATAGTCTGACTACCTAATTAGTCAGACTAAGAATGTATGTTAATGAGCTGATTAAACTGAAGTAATTCACATAAAAGGATGACACATAGTATATTTTTTATATGGCTAGAAAAAAATATGTCCTCATAATTACGATTCACAGGGGCAAATACAGCCCCTTAATGCAAAAGTTAATTTCTGAAATTGGTGTGTACAGTAAAATGCTTTGCCTTTTTTTCATGAAATGCCTCTAGAGCCTGGAATCTGACTATAGAAGATACAATAAATTGTGTGTACTGTAGTGTGTAAGTTTTTGAGTAATACACACCTCTGTTCTTCTGCTCGACAGCCAGTTGTTTCTCCAGGGTTTCTCTGAGCTCTCGCTCTCTAAACAGCTCCATCTTCAGCTCTGTCTTCTCCAGCTGCACTTGTTTCTCCTGAGCGCGGGCGTTATCAATTGCTACTTTCAGCAAACCCTGAAGCAGAAGACAAACTCACCTTATACACAGTCCACACACACCTCCTCAGGAGTCAATAAACTGTATGAATGGTTTAGTTTATGCTAGAGCAGCAACACTTAAACTTAGGAAAGTATTTTGAAGAAAACAATCAGTCAATAGTCCACACAATCAAAGTCAATGTAACTCTTGTTGTACGGAGCCCCCACATTTTTCAAAATATCATAGAAAATCATGTTTGGAATGACAAGAGTGTGAGTAAATGATAACACGACTTTAAATTTGGGATGAACTGTCCTTTCAAGCTTAAGAACTATATAAATTCTTTAAACAAAGTTACGAAAGCAACATGGATATAATGAGAGCCTTAATGAACCTATAAGTTCGTTTTGTCAGTTTGTGAAACCGCAGGTTGTATAAGAACAATCAAATCTTGAGCTAAACAGCTGCTTGTCTCAAAACAACACTTATAGCGGCATTTGCCACGCAAACTGCGTGGTGACCATTTCAAAACAATTATTCCCTGTATGCATGCAATTAAGCCAAATGCAATGGGCTATATCATACTAATTGTTCCTTCTTATGACCCCAATTTAGACTAAGTTGCTTTATCTCAATTTTCTGCTTGGGTTCGTTTTGTTGATTTGTGTGTGAATGTTCAATCAAAACATTACCCTGAAATCATGATTAAAGATGACTGACTGAACTGAGTCCTGCTAATTAACAATGGGGCCGAAAGCAGTGCGATAGATCTGATGGCCATATCACAAGAGCAATGAGCAAACCTCTCACTCCCCATACTGTACCCACATCATTAGTCTCAGAGGCGGTGTTAATCAACTACATTCATCTTTCTGACTGGGTCTTACTTGCATGACAACCACAGTGGTGATCAAGGGAGTCGAGCCGAATATACACCGCTATGCGTTTGTTTTGATGGGAAACATCACAGCCGGAGGAGGAAAGTACTATATTAACTTTTTTGCCACACCTGGCAGAGGCAAATGCACCCTCTGTATAAAGACTCTTCTTACTACCATTAAAAATACGTTTATATATATATATATATATATATATACTGTATATATATATGTTATTACACATATAAAATAACTGTTTTCTATTTTAATAGATTTCAACATTTAATTTATTCCTGTGATGGCAAAGCTGAATTTTCAGCAGTCATTAGGCTACTCTAGTCGTCAGTGTCACATGATCCTTCAGAAATCATTCTAATATCTAATTTTTAAATGGTAGTGCATATAAACTTCTATTTTCTTTACTCTTATGCACTTTCATGTCTGCTCAAGCTTTTAAAAATTCAGAATTGTAGCACTGCTAATACTGCTGACTTGCATATGATACATGACTTGTTTTTCTTCTTTTGCAAGTTGCTTTAGATAAAAGTGTCTGCTAAATGACTAAATGTAAAGAGGATAAATATTTCTTACTGTATGAATGTTTGACTTAAACTCAAGAATGATGTTAATATCACTGCACATCCTCCTCCTCTCACAATATTTTCCAAACTGCGGCTTGAGATTGCTATAATTTGTGATAAACAACTTGATGTGCCATCTCCTTCCATTATGTGTAATCTTGAGCATCACTGGTGTTTATTGTGTTATGACACATGACGTGATAAGATCATGACATGTGTCAGCTGGCCAGTCCATGGTGGGCTAAAATAAAATGTTACTATGGCAACCAGCTGATGGTCTGCTAAAATTCAAGAGGAAACTTGATGATGATCTTTTATTGGAAACACCATATAATTGAATTACGACTGATTTTACACGTATAATTCATTGCTAAAACTAGAAAGTAAAAATGAATTGATCAATTTGGGTTGTTTGAAAGTTTGTTTAGCAATTTGGTTTATTTGGACATTATTTTTGGATGTTGCTTGATAATTTATTTGGATGTTTCACCTCAATCTGTTAAATACTAATCACTTAATACCATTTTTTTAAAGAATATGCTGGAAAAAAAACTGCTTATGGTATTTTCATGCTCTCAGCTGGTTTTAGCTGATCTTATATTCAAAATAATAATTTTACTCTAAAACAAACTTCTCACTTGCCATCCAGCATTTTACCAAGTCACTAATTACTAGTTAGTAGACCATCTGAATCAACCATTCAGAACTGGATAAAACTATTCATGGCATATTTCACTTGCTACTAAAGATCTTCTGACAGAGAGGTCTCTTACCTGGATGTTAGTCAGAAGGGTCTCTATAGATGACAGGCCATCAGGGAAGAGGAAAGGTGAGGGGAATCCTGGAGGTAAAGTCTGACCCGCCAACGAGAACCTCTCATAACTGTCTCTTGCTGTTGGCGTGCACATGGGGGTTTCTTCTGGTGGCAAACAGAGAAACACACATTCAGCACAACAGATGACACACTCCATGTAGTACTGTGCTGTAAAATAAATCATTATTTTCCCGAATTGGTGTTTATACACCCAGATTGTTTGTGAGCGTAAAATTAACATCTATACAAGCATGCCCAATCAAGCACATATGATTGATAGCCCATTCTGTCAGTGTCACACGGCACTCTATTATTGATGCTTCTGTATTTATAGCTGCTATAAATGCTTGAGAGATTTTACATGCAGATAGAATGAGAGATTCTTCTAAAAAAAAAGAATAGGCTTTTGCATTTTTGGAAAGTATGTTCTTGGTAGCACTGAAGGCACGGATATGTTGGGAGACAAAGCCCACCCTTTCCATATGGCATGAAAACCCTCTGATAGGAAAAGACCGCACTCAAGCAGATGCATATGGCAAGCTGAGATTATCAAGGGCCCTGGCTTCTCAACAAAGGCCATATGGCACAAGGTGGTGAACCCTCATTGACCATGTTTCAACACTACTGCCGCCCCCTCAGCAGACTGGCAATGCCATTTTGGGCAAATTATTTAAACCCCTCAAAGGAATCGGTGCATAAAAAATCAATATGATTGGATGAGATTCAAGAGGCACCTGGTAGAACAAAACAGAGGAGTAAAATAAATATCATTTATTCTCTCTCAGTCGATGGTTGACACATAAATGTGCAGGTGTAAAATGTCACAGGTGGGGCTGCAGTTAAAACCCTCTGGAAATAAAAGAAAAAAGATTTTATGTCTGCCAGACAAATAAAAACAGGGGCTGGCACATTAAAGAGTATATATTTTATCACCTAGTCCACAGGGACTTCCTGCTGAATGTCATAAGGAGAGAAAACGCTGGGATGAGCACTGTAAAGTGTGCAGCATGTCTTTACAAACAGCTTTCCAAGATTAATCACCATGTCAACTTGTTAAACATTATGCGGGTAAATGAAAGTAATCGAAAGTACCCTGTGTTAAAAAATAAATCAATTGAAAAAAAATGAAATCTTCTTTATAGTGTAGTAAACGGTTATGTTACAATCAACATGCATTGCATTTAGATTTATGCATTTGGCAGACACTTTAATCCAAAACTATTCATAATACATGCAATACATTTTAAATGGTATGTATTTTCTAGGAACTGAAACCCATGGTTTTGCTGGTTCTCAACCATGAGCTACAGGAACACATGCACTGCAATAAAAACAGATTTTAATTTTATTTTATGTATATATATATATATATATATATATTTAATAATTCCCTGAATTAGAATTGCATTTCATAACCTATAGTCTAACTGAGCATAATCATTCAATCTGAATTCAGTCTGTTGCTGTTATGATAATGTTTTAATTTATATGTGTGTGTGTGCGTGTGTGTGAATAATTATCATTATTCTTTATGAAAATCCATCTTTATTCAATTAGAATATTTTCAATTAGAATATGTTATTACATTTTATAAATATAACATATTTTACATTAAAACTCCTTTAAAGATTAAAACATTAAAAATTAACATTAAATAAAAAAACAATATGGGTACTATTCAGTTTTGTCATTATTCTTTATTCAAATCTGTTTATATTCAATTTGATTGAACTACATTTTACAAAGACTATTTTAGAATATTTTATAAATATAGAATCTTTTAAAGTAACACAATTTAAAAAAATTAATTATTAGAAATACTAATTATTAGACACATTTTAGATTCAAATAACAGAAGGGACAAGTAAGGAGGCAATAAAACGAATTAATCAAATGTTTCAATTAATGTAAAATCATTCTAAATTCATACCTAAATGTGTTATAGCTTATTGTAAATCATTGAGATTTGACCCTACATTTTTTTTTCAGTTACCAGCCAGATATTTAACCACCAGGCTACACTACTACATACCTAAATCACAAGCTCTGAGTATGTGAGCAGCATCAGAAAGAGAATAACGTGAGTGTGGACACTGGGCAGATGTCCGGTGGGGTTGAAATGTAAAGTAGATTCCTGCTCACTTTCTGTGAACAGCCACCAGCGCCTGTCAGTGCCCTGACGACATCATCTGCCATTCATCAGTTCCGTTAGGGCAGACCTCTGCCATCTGCTGCACCGGCCATCATAACTCTACATCTATCTCCACACACACACACTTACACACAGGCCATCAAAACTCCACATTTATCTTAACAGCCACAGCCTTATACAGGCTATCATAGGCCTGCATCCATCACTACACACACATCCGTACAGGCCTCATAACCCCTGAATCTCCACACACACACATGCACAAACATGTACACACGGACTATCATAACTCACTTTAAACCACACAGCCCTGCGCTGACACTATCTTCACGCTGTCATAACGTGCTGCCAATCACAGAAGAAGTCTCAGACAACATTCTGCCTGCTACAATACGAGACATCATACAGGCCATGTCACCTACTACCAGAACACAGCAGAATGAATCAGACTGTCTAAAAGGCAAGAATGTCTCAGTAACACATTCTATAAAGCCTGTACACTGTATGTATTACATTATGATTATCTATTAGGGATGCACAACATATCTGTTCCATATAGTTCATGCTCATTTCCCCCATTTTTACATTTAGGTTATTTTTGCTGTCATCTACAGTAACACTCACTAAAAGTTAATCTTTAAAAAACTAATAATTTAACATTGTACAATTTTATTTCATACATTTCATTACTTTTTCATACTGTATATTATAATGTTGTGATGCCTAAATTCACTTGTATATGAAATGACTGATTTTATAGTTTTATTTGAAATCTTGACAAAATATTCTAAAAAGTATACATTTTAGTATTAGTAATTTATCTAATTTGTTATAGAATTACGTTTTCATACATATAATATGGATATTTAATAATATAATTTCATTAAACTTTTTTTTATTTTCTCTCTCTCTCTCTCTCTCTCTCTCTCTCTCTACAGGTGCATCTCAATAAATTAGAATGTCGTGGAAAAATTTATTTATTTCAGTAATTCAACTCAAATTGTGAAACTCGTGTATTAAATACATTCAATGCACACAGACTGAAGTAGTTTAAGTCTTTGGCTCTTTTAATTGTGATGATTTAGGCTCACATTAAACAAAAACCCACCAATTCACTATCTCAACAAATTAGAATACTTCATAAGACCAATAATAAAAAAACATTTTTAGTGAATTGTTGGCCTTCTGGAAAGTATGTTCATTTACTGCAGGGGTGGGGAACGTTGATCCTGGAGGGCCACTCTCCTGCAGAGTTTTGCTCCAACCCTGAAAAACCCTGGAAAACAAATACATAACTGCATCCTGAAGACCTTGATTAGCTGCTTCAGGTGTGTTTGATAAGGGTTGGAGCTAAACTCTGCAGGGACACCGGCCCTCCAGGATCAACGTTCCCCACCCCTGATTTACTACTGTATATGTACTCAATACTTGGTAGGGGCTCCTTTGCTTTAATTACTGCCTCAATTCGGCGTGGCATGGAGGTGATCAGTTTGTGGCACTGCTGAGGTGGTATGGAAGCCCAGGTTTCTTTGACAGTGGCCTTCAGCTCATCTGCATTGTTGGGTCTGGTGTCTCTCATCTTCCTCTTGACAATACCCCATAGATTCTCTATGGGGTTCAAGTCAGGCGAGTTTGCTGGCCAATCAACCACACCAACACCATGGTCATTTAACCAACTTTTGGTACATTTGGCAGCCAAATCCTGCTGGAAAATGAAATCAGCATCTCCATAAAGCTTGTCAGCAGAAGGAAGCATGAAGTGCTCTAAAATTTCCTGGTAGATGGCTGCGTTGACTGTGGACTTCAGAAAACACAGTGGACCAACACCAGCAGATGACATGGCAGCCCAAATCATCACTGACTGTGGAAACTTATTTTGAGATACTGATTTTTGACTTTCATGAGCTGTAAGCTCTAATCATCAAAATTAAAACAAAAAAAACTTTTGAAATGTTTTACTTTACATGTAATGAATCTAAAATATATGAAAATTTCACTTTTTGAAATAAATTACAAGAAAAAATGAACTTTTTCACGACATTCTAATTTATTGAGATGCACCTGTATATATATATTTATTTAAATTAAGAAATTTAATATTTAATTAAGATAAAAAATAGTTAATTAAGTCTATAATTCTTATTCATTCATTCATTCATTCATCTATAGTAATAATGGAGTTGAATAAGCTATACATTATGGTTTATTAATTTAGGTTAGGTGTTTGTTTAAGCTAAATATGAGGAAGGTCCCACATGACCGAAACATTTATTGATTTTAATATGCACTGAGCACTTTTTTGGACTTTAGAAGAAGATTGCTAGTATCTTGGCATTTAATCCTTTTATTTGGATACATAGCAAATTAATTTCAAAAATTGATTTTTTTTTTGCTCTTTGGTTAAACTAAGTATGAGCAATATTTTATTATATATTCTATTCTATTCTATTCTATGTTCATATGTTATGTTCATGAGAACACAACTGATCATAAAGTGCATTAAAAGGCATTACAAATACTTTTTAAATTCATATTATACACTAGAAAATTAAAAGCCTACAATTGTGTTTTTCATGCATTTCAGTTTAAGTACCAAACCCCAGAATCAGACTCTCATACAGAATTAATATGTGTTTATATGACTTCCTAAATCATGCACAAACACGGCACGACTTGAGGAGCCCCTCTTCTGCCATCAGTATTCACTAACGCCAGCCAAGGCTTGGTAACAGCTGGTCCTACATTAATTAGTTTAAAGTATTTATTTCAACCATCTCAGCAGCAGATTGCGGCAAAACATAAGAGATTATTCCGAGCATCTGCAAATGCCCTGGAAACATCCAGCCAACCAACAGTTGAATATCAGCCGCCACTATTAAGACTTTACGATTTAAAATTCTTGGACGGAGGAAAGGCCAAGAGGAGTGCCTGGAATCCGTGGAGGGTCTCCTCCAATCTCTCCCCAATTTAACTAGCATTTTACTCCAATTCATTACCGACAATGGGCGACCGACTAATGGATGCGTGTTTGCTTGCAATCAAATGTAACAGAAAAAAAAAAAAAAAAAAAAATTCCAAGAAAAGCTCTTTTTAATGCTGTTGGCATAATAAACCGATCATGAAAACAGAGTGAATTGTATGCAATTGCTACATCAGATAAATACACTATATGTTTTCTTCTCTTTGTCCCATTCGTGGCTCTGATTCTTTAGATGCCAAACATGTAGCGAATCAGCAAATGAGAAACAATAGAGGAGAATTGGATGTCAGAAGCCTGTATTTGGTTTGCAGCCACCGTAGTCCTGGATTTAGTGTTGGCATTAATAATACATCATTGCTTAAACCAACTTCTGCTTTAGACTCAGCAGGACCTCGCCGCAAACACAATACTGGATCACAGGGTGGTTCATATTGCTTTGTTACTAGGAAACAATCTGTCATGCATTAGAAAGCAAACAGCACATTTCATCTCAAATGACCAATTCAGCTCTCGAATAACCGAAATTTGCCATTTTTTTGGTCAGTCTCCATTTACATTAGCCACACTTGAGTGCGATTGTGTCTGTGAGCATTCTCTTGTTTCGAGCACTCCATTTTGGCCTGGCTTTAGCTGTTTATTTCCTGCCATTGGTCCAGAATCATTGACTTGGACTTAATTACAGTGCCAGACGCCAGCATGATGAAGAGAGCGAAGGAGAGAGCTGTGTTTTCCAGGTGATATTTCTCCACCGGGGCTGCCAGCAGCAGCTGTGACAGGTCCGTTTGCAGCTTTCTGCCTCAAAAAAATCTTTATGAAATCCTTTTAGGTCAGCCGTGTCACAAATAACATTTCATGCGCAACTGTTTCGCTGGATAATAGGAGCGGCAAATAAAAATGGGACGCTGTAAATACGACGCATTTGGAATGAAATGCCATAATTTAAAACAACGCACATACTCGCAATCACACGTAAACATGCGCACACACTCGCACGCGCCGTCTCTCCCTCCCGTGGCAGCAGTGGGAGTCCTTGACAGTGTGGTAGCAATGATAAATCACCTTTCCTGTTAATTCTCTCAGTCCTTATGTGTTGTGCTGCTAAAACAGGGGCTCAGAAATCGACTTGACAAACTATGAATGTAAAAAATATCACTTGAAGGGATCTGGGCTTATCTCCAATTTACATGTTATTAGATTTGTATTGTGAGCAGCGTTCGGACAAGGCTGCGTTGAGGAGAAGGGGAGAGTGAAAAAAGATGTTTGCGATAAGAGAAGATAAAATGTCTCGAACTCCTCTCGAAAGCTTTTGATATCTTTGATGGAAAGTCACGACAAGGAGAGCGTAAACCACTCAACTGATTTTTAATATGATAGACAAGGCACTCTGCAATGAATTGAGTGGAAACCTTGGGAAATTTAGCAACATTCTTTCAATAAATAGCTTTAATTGACCTTGGGAGCTGAAAATGTGCCATATGTTGCAAGTTGCAGTGTTTGAATTGAGGTCCCAGCGGACCTTTCAGCTGATTTCTCCAATGAAGGCACTGAGCCGGAGGAGGGAGAGAGAGAGAAAGAGAGGGAAAAGCATTGCAGCATTTGGCTAGCCAGTCACTGTGATATATTGACAGGTGAAGCCTGTGTCCTTGCAAACCTGTGTTCCTCGCAGCAGGAGAATTGAATGTTTAAAACGTGGAGGATGTCAGTTCCCCTCTCCGCAAAGGCTGCCGCTGCCTACAGCAGACAATTACATTTTATTTGACCTGCCAATGGGGCTGAAGAAGTTGCCTCCTTCCAAGGGAGTGGTTATGACCTTTCAGTCTCATAAATGGAGACAACAGTGCATTACACAGAGGGTAATCTTTAAAACTGCATCGTCTTCTCTCTCTTCTGCATTCCATTAAATATTTCCACAGCAAACTGTTTTTATTGACCTAACCCAAAGCTTATATAGCCTACGTTTAAAATGTCAGTGTCTGACTGCTGCCCATTTCCTTAACTGGTCTGTGTGAATAAGCTCTTTAAAAAATGCAAAAGTATCACTAACTTTAAAAATAAGAATAAGCATTGAATATAAGAGCACCAAAAATATTTTTACATATGAATTACATATGACCCTATTCCCCTATCTCCTCTCCCACTGCTTCCTGTCTACTCTTGCAAAGCCCCCCAAAAAATGACAAAATGGCAAAAATGACAAACATTTTAATAACTTAAAAAAATCAGAACATAAGCAAATATACAATAAATAAATAAATGTAAGAGAAAGGGAGAGCAAGATTTAAATTAATAAGCAGTATAGATAAAAAAAGGATAGGAAAGAAGACCAATCAGCTCTTAGTATGCAAATATTATAATGAATTTAAATTGAATTTGAATTGAGGTGGCAAACAGAATGTAAAATTGCGATTTGAATTTTAATGCAAGAAAGAAGAATTTAAATAATTAGAAATTCAAAGAAAAGTCATGTAACTGTAATTTTAACTAGAAAATCAGTTTGTCGAGATTAACTCTAAATGTTTGAGTTCTTTTTCTTTCTTTTTAAAAAAATTAAAAGCCTTGAATGTAGGCTTTATAGGCAGAATGAAAGATAGATAGACACAATAGAATGGTAGAAAGATAGAATGACAGATAGATAGATAGATAGATAGATAGATAGATAGATAGATAGATAGATAGATAGACTTGTGTAGAAGGACAACAACTAGATCTGCATTCCCTAAAGGAAATATCAGCGCTTGAAAGGCAGCAAGAGAAAATATCCAATTTTAGGTAAGCTTATATTTAAAGCTTTGTTCTGTGCAAATGACCCCTTACCAGAAAACAAACTCCTGAACCAGATGTTTGAGGAATATCAATATATTGCTGCATTGCAAGCACTGTAACTAAGGTACAAAACAAAACAGAAAAATGAGAAAAAGACAAAAGAAATGAAAGGGAAAGCAATTCTACCTTTACAGCATGCGTACACATGCAGACCACAGTTAAGAAATGTGTGCTGTGATCCGTAGTGGGCAAATTCCATTAGAATGACTTAAAGGTGCATATGTTGTGCATATGGGCATGGTGAACACAGACACGGCATACGTGTAACGGAAACACAGCTATCTACTGCAGAACCGCTAACCCCGCTCACACCCACTCAGCTTTGCTCTTTTCTGCTCTTTAATTCCGAGATGAAAATTAGCCATTACCAAATTCCTGCTGAGAGTCAAAGTCAAGTGCTGGAGTCGGTCGGCCCTGGATTAACAGGTAACATTTGGCTTGGAAAGCCTTATCTCTGAGAAATGCACTGTGGTGTTTCTCTCTCTCTCTCTCTCCACTAATGTTCCCTACACTTAGAGATTAAATCGCTTGCTGCACAAACCCATTTGAGAGCACAAGGAAGGTGAGGGGGATAATCAGCACAGGCACTGGGCCGTGTTTCCTAAACGCGCTCCCAAACATTACTGTGCACGGGCATAAAATTAGCGTCGGGACCTTAAAACGCTGACATTTCGCATGACTTTTGGGAAAGTGACACCATCATATTTTCTTGTAGGATATCATTAAATTTCAACTGCCCTGTGGCAGAGACTTTCCATTAATAACCAATTCTGTGTGTCACTCCGCGCCCCTCTTCTGAAATAATGAGTCCTTTGGTTTGGCTTAATAAATTGAAACATATTCTCAAGGCCACGCTGAAGACAGCCGCACAGATGGGCAGGCAAAGGGGAGGAAATCTTCATAAATCCTTAACTGTCGCACATGGTCAGGGATAAAAACAAAAGTAGCCTTTATGGTGAGCAGTTCAACACCAGAGGAAAAAAAACAGGCCTTGTGTGGTTTAAACTGTAGCAGGAGATCAAACCACAAACTGTGAAGATCATAACACACGTTCACAGTGCACAAAATAGATCAAATAAATTATGGAGAAAATTGACTTTTGTAGTTATTTGGCTACTTCCTTCTCTAAAAATCTAACACATTACAGTTTTTAGCAAAAAGCAATGCATCTCAGTATAGCTTTTCTATCATTATATACTCCAATCATCATAACAGGAGAGTCAGATTAATGAATTTTTTGAATAGTTCAAATAGACCTGTGGTTTTGTGGTTCAATCCCATTTGCCCTGTTCTCAGCATGGCATGAGTACTTACAGTAAGTACTGCTGCATAGTTTGATTGCTTTATTATTGCATTATTTACACTGTTGTTGATATTGTCAAAATTATCAACATTTTGTAACTTATCGAAAGAAATCTTCTTAGAATTTGTACTTTAATTTTACCCAAAAATTAACATTCTGTCATTAATTATTTATCCTGTCATTCTAAAACTATATTTGTACCTTATTCTGTGAAACAAAATAAATTAAATTTTTAAGTTTTGACTTTTTGTCCAAACAATTATTGTCAAGGGGGCCCAAAACAACACTGGATTCAACTGATTTTCAGTGCATGGACAAAAAACCCAAAAAAAAACACTGAGACATTTTTCAAAATATCTTCTTTTGTGTTCCACAGATTCATGCTTAGTGATTCCATGTTCAGTATTGTCACAAACATCTTATTTTCTGGTGGTGGGCCATACAGCGGCCTCATGCAAAGAGTCTCTGATGCAAACCCCAGCAGAAGAAGATATCTTGTCTTTTTATACGGCCCGTGTCATATTTATTGCATAAAGGTCAGAGTGTTCATTTGTTCAAAGTCAGCGTTTTTCCACGCTCCTCCATGTAATAAATGCAGAGGGGATGTCATTATTGGACCGCTGAGGATTAAAGGCTTGACTGCCTGTGATGACTGCATAAAAAAGCCCCTCCACTACTTTTGTTTCTTCAAGTGAGCGTCCTACAGGAAGACCGCTCTTGGTATACAATGACAACCATCATTGTCGTAAACAGACACTCCTCAAAGGTGGATGGAGCATTGGTGAGAGAGGGTTGCGTAACCCGATTAATAAAGGTAAAGAAGGATCAGTAACTAATGCTCTCAAAGGTCTTTGAATTAATTGCCTTTTGAAAAGCAAATGTATTCAGGACTCGTATGTAGTGGAGGGTCTTGTTTACGGTCTACGTGGGGGGTGGCAATCATTAGGGTCTGGAAATCGAACATGTTGCTTTTTTAGGATGGGGGCGTTATTATTAGCATGCATTACAGGAGGAATCAAGCCAGATTGAGTCTATTTATTGATCACTGTACGCTTACTGGTGCACACCTGAAAGCTAGATTACTACAATCACACTCTGGGAAGCCTCCTGCGCAATCTAGTGCTAATCATCTCTAGAGATGGGTATGTTTGAACGTCTTTATTTATTTTTGTTAACGGGAATTGTCCTCAGCTCACATCTGGTTGAATTTTCTACATCTTTCAAGAATGAGCACATCGGCGTCCTTACACGGAAACAAATGTGTTTTGGTGCCAATATGTAAATGCCTTCCACATTTTACACACAATGACATTAGAAATTCAAACAAGGAGTAAAAAACCCGACATAATCAAAACGCTTTGATAGAACAAGCACTCAAACACTGAGAAACGGAAGATAGTCTGCAGTCTGATCACAGTGAAGTGCGTTCCGTCGAAGACGGGCAGACATATTAATGTGATTCGCAGCAATCCTACAGGGAATGAGGATGTTTGGGGCGACAATCGACTCTGGCACTAATCCAGGCTCTATGTACTGAGCCGCTTTGGAGACCGAAGATGAAAGACAAAAAGAAATGTAAATGTAAACTTTTTAAAAAGCAGAGCTTAGGAGCCCCCCCGTCTGACGCCCTCTCTCTCTGTCTCTCATGCCCTCGTGAGCAGAAGAAAATGGATGCAAATCCATTTGCGTCTGGTTCACAGCTATAAAAAAATACTTAGGATTTTTAAAAGCGGGTGATGTGTTAAACGTGTGGAAATCTGTTTTGATAACATTATTCATAACACTGGCTTTGCGCAGCTTGAATTAATAACACTCCATTTACAGATGGAAGAAAGCTGGCATGGTATTTCCAGTTAAAGAGATTAATTTTTAAACACCTAATTGACAGGCCGGGGTTAGGCGGGATAAGCAACAGCATCTCCGGGCCTGTGGCTGCAAAGTCAAGGTGACTGGAACACTTAGGCGAGCTTTCAAATGCTGCGAGAGAAGAGAATTAGTCCTCCAGCAGTTTTTCTCCTCCCCTATTCTCTTTTATTAGGAACGATTTTGTTCGCAGTCAAAGGATATAACAGCCCTAAGTATCCGTTGATAATTACGGAACAGAGAAAAATTTTAAATTTGACACACTTTAAATTTTTACATTTTGACACAGCTTAATAAGAGAGCAGCACTACTGTGTGAGCGCTCCAATGTGACATTAAAGGGATAGTTCAACTAAAAATTAATTTCTAACAGCCTTGTGTCATTCCAAACCTGCATGCTCTTTTCTTTTCTGCAGAATACGGGAGAAGATGTTCTGAAAGTGAATGGGGTCCAAACAACAAAACAAAATTGATCCCTATATTAGGAGTTTTGATGAAACTACAAAGTGGAATATACACTATATTGCCAAAAGTATTGGGTCGCCCCCTTCTAATGAACAGGTGTGACTACTTTAGTAATTTCTATGAGTACAAATCTTAAATCTTAATGTTAAAGCATATAATGATATTCTAGGAAATTGTGTGCTTCTAATATTATAGCAACAGTTTGGACAGCGCCCTTTTTCTATTCTAACATGACAATGCCTCTGTGTATAAGGCAAGGTTCAAAAAGAAAATTATTGATTCAGTCAGTGTGGAAGAACTTGACTGGTCTGCATAAAACCAAGTCCTAATCCCAGTTTAACACCTCTGGTGTGACTGTAAATGCAGACCTTGAGCCAAAAACTCATCACCAAACACCAATGACTTGTACATATGGGTTCAGTCATTTTAGACACTTCCAAAACTGTTGCAACAGAGATGGAAATACAATTTTTAAATACATGAATTATGTTCCCATCGTTGTTGCCACAGATTTGGAAGTGCATTTTTCTGTTCTAAAGAAGGGGGTGTCCCAATACATTTGTCTATATAGTGTATGTACAAGTTATTGGTGTTTGGTGATGAGTTTTTGGCTCAAGGTGTGCATTTACAGTCACACCAGAGGTGTTAAACTGGGATTAGGACTTGGTTTTATGCAGACCAGTCAAGTTCTTCCACACTGACTGAATCAATCATTTTATTTTTGAACCTTGCCTTATACACAGAGGCATTGTCATGTTAGAATAGAAAAGGGTCCTGACCAAACTGTTGCTATAATATTAGAAGCACACAATTTCCTAGAATATCATTATATGCTTTAACATTACATTTGTACTCATAGAAATTACTAAAGTAGTCAAACCTGTTCATTAGAAGGGGGCGATCCAATAATTTTGGCAATATAGTGTATGTTTTAAATCAGCAAAACATCTTTTTAAATTGTTACATCTGGTAAATCAGCTTCAAAACATGCTGTTTACAAAACAAAACTGTGCATGCAAACCAATGATCTTTGAGGTATTTAATTGTTACGTCTAGGACGTCTGGGTCATAGAAAGTCAGGGTCAGCCTTACCTTAACACAACAGTTGTTTTTAAGCTTTTCGCATTTTGAATCACAAATGAGCAGAAACGGCATTGCTAATTGTTACATTTCGTCTGTCCAAGGGCAAACAAATGATAAATTTGTTCACAGCAGTGTGCATACCGTTAAGGGCAGATGCTCGGATATGTACTTAGAATTCACAAAGAGACTGTCCCTGCTGCATATGGAATCTCGTTCATTGTAATTGCCCTTCTAGTGAAAAACAAAAAAGAAAGTCGCTTGCAAACTGAGAGAAAGAAAAACGGTGGAACTAGTCAAAAAATGAAGCCCTAACCCTCCAGGCCAAGAGCTGCATCTTTTCTTTTTATCAGAGCAGGTGTCTCTGCAGCACATTGCTCCCTTTGAAATGAAGGGTAACATAAAACGGTCCTGGCGTGTTGTGATGGACAAGGAGATTTCACCTTCTCTAGTGAATGATAATACATTATTAAATTTGCCTCTCTGCTCGCGAGATACTCTTAGCTGACCACAGCATATTTATCTCTCTATCTAAGCCTTACATCTTGGCAGGAGAAAGCATTCTGTCACTTTTAAGGCATTTCAAAGATTAGAAAGAACCACTTGCTTTTCAACATTCCTAAAAGCACTGTCTTTCTTGTGGAATGTGATTAGCAGTCCATGGTATCACGTAATGGAACATTCATGAGGGAGAACAAATATCCAAATGAAGCGCCGTGTCCTGGAGGGACGGCCCACGTTTGCATCATCAGCACTATTTGTTTCGCTGCTCGCAAACTTGATTGATCCTCTATTGAATGATTTTTTTTTCCTTTTCGCACCCCTTTATTTCGACAGAACACACTGACAAGTTGTTTGATCATACACCGTGATTGTCTGCCAAGTCAAGTTTCAGATCCCCATGGCTAATGATCCAGCCTTTTGTCTTAGGAAAAGTCAGCCGAGTCAGCACAAGCCTCAGTCCGTTTCACTTTTGAAGCCAGAACCACAAGGACACTTAAAAAGGTGATAGAAAACATGCTTGGAAAGCAAGTGTGTCTGATGAAAGGAGAGAGTGCAAGTTTACCATGATCAGACGTGGAGTTAAAGAACCGGAGGTCTGTAGTAAGTAACATGTTTGCTAAGCAAAAACCAATGTCTCTATAATGATGCAAGATGGCGGTCATAAAACTGCCGGACCGGAAACATTTCTAAACTATGTATCTACTGTATTCCTTGCTTAATAGTTTTGGCTTCTGGTTTCTTTCTCCAACAAACCCAATGATCAGACACTCGCATGTATTAACAGAAATCAGTGTAACACATTACAAATAATGCTTGTTAAGCAGTCAATCAAAAGTAGGGAGTAATTTATAATAATACCTTTTAAATTTACACCATAATGTTTAGCAGTTACTTATGTAATACATATACACCATAATGTTTAGCAGTTACTTATGTAATACATATAACACTTACTGTTTCTGCCTCAGAGTAAAACAATAAAAAGGACATTTTGAATTAATTTCTTGTAATTATGACTTTACATCTCCCATCTGTATCAAATCTAACAATGTAACTTTATTTCTTATTGTAAAATTTGTCGCAATAACCTTTTTTTTTCTCTGAGGCTTTGTCTTTCATAGTTACAAGTACACTTCCATCTTAATTTCTGTATTTACAGACAAATACAGTGGAAAACATCTCCCTCTCTCATAATCATGCCTTTAAACATGTTATATGATACAGCATCAAACATCATACTGTTTACTTTGCTCAAAAGGTCCATAGGATTTGTACAATTTCCTGCAGTACGCTAAGTGAAATTAGCCAGATTATTTCTCAAGCGTTACGCTCTAAATGAAATAAAGCCTCCGTCCTTGGGGTTTGTGAAGACAATTACATCAGCAAAGCAATCTAATGAGTTTCCATTCTTGCACTGCAAGAACAATATCTAATTCTACCAGATGCAAAAAAACAAACAAACAAAAAAAAAAACAGTAGATTTCCCCACTCTTCGCATCTATTAAATTTGATGTCAGGAAACTTGAAAAGTCCAAGATCCATCTGCAAGTTACAATACACAAATGCAATGTTACATGTAATCAGAATAACCATAAAAGAATGAAAGCATGGTTTTTGTGCACCACACTATTTTTTTTTAAATGATTCACTTTTTTTTTCTTTGATTTCAGTTTTTAAAAGCATATAACTTTTATTTTCGTGTCTTTTGATGTTCTTGGGGATGAGGTATTTTATGATGAAATCATATAATGGCTAACACATGCTTCGCCATTCACTGACCAGCTGGCAAATTATCGGAGTGATACTGCGGCTGCCATGCTCCATTATTCATATGACTGCATCTCTGCGCTTGTCTGTTTGGCCAAATCAGATCTGTTTATTCCACGCACATTTAATGCTGAATTCAGAGGAGGGGGTGTATGCATCAATCACCCGCATAACCGAAGTCTTGATGTACTGTCAATAGAGAGACTCGGTGACGGTGCGCTGTTACTTCAAAGTTTCACAATATGCCTGTGATGAGGATGTGGTCATTTGAAAATTTGAATAACATGGCAACTACGAAAAGGGGAAAGGGTAATAATCATATAGACTTGTCAAATGGAGACATCAAGATTATTTGTAGCAATACTTTTCAAAAAGAAGTGATGCTTAATGTAGACTTCATAGAAAGAGAATAAATGATTTAGTGATCAGATGTGTTTGTGAAGCACAATTTGAAGCATTATTATAAAATGTGGTACAACAAAGTACTGGAAAAGTGCTTGTGCATTTTTACAATATGAACGTTTACACAAATCAAATTTTGCATAACTAAACACATGCCATGGGGCATCAACATTACATTGCCACTCATCAATGTCATCAAATGTGACTCATCTGTGATGATCAATAATACAGGAATAATTTATGTGAGAGCAGCTCTCATTTGGTAAAAATAAACCTCTACCATTCCTTTGGGCAACAGAAACTGTTTGCAGTTATTATCCCATAAATTACTCTTCTAGTGTTGTTATTGTGCGCTGCTTAGCTACAGCTCCCGCCCATATGTGGATATGTTCACGAGCGGCTCCCCCAAGGAGAGGAACCATGTTAAATGTTTGATGTCCAAAATGAGTTTACTGCCAAAGGCTTTAGAGACTTTCAAATTTCCTTGTTTGTCAACTACCTGCTGTTTCACAAGAGCGAGGCTTGTCAAAAACAATTCTGACAGATTCCCTTTGTGAAGCAATTCAATTAGTCCAGACTTTATAATAAACGTGAGCGAACTGTTCGCTTTTTTGCTTCACTTCAAGGTGAGGCGCCTCTTAAAGCTGTCTAACTTCTAATGCCAGAGAAATGCTGGCAAAAAAAATGACAGAGATAAAGGATACCATACAGTATTATTTTACACAACTTTTTAGTTTTTAATTTAGAGTGATAGCATTGTGGTAATATAACTTACACTGACAAGTGACCGTCTTTATGAGTCAAATCATTCAACTCAACCAATACTTTGAAAAACAGTGATTCAAAACAGGTCACTGTCTTTGATTGCGTTACTGAATCATTCACTATATTGATTTGTTCAAAAACACAGATTAATTTATTAACAAAACAAGTGAATGTGAATCATTTATTCGATATTGCATCATTTATAGCAACAAACAAAACAAGTGAGTGAGTCATTGAATCATTAACTCAATATTGCATAATTTATAGCAATATTGTGTCTAAAATGTAAGCTACTTAATACTAACTTTTTGTTAACTGTTGTGCAAGTTTAATCATGTATTCATTTCTGATTTATTTAGGAACAAAAAAACAGTACTGTGTGTTGCTTTGTTATAAGCAACAATTCTGCTTTGACTTTGTTTGGAATTATTTTCTACTGGGGAGAACAAAAATACATAATATAAAAGGCAATATTGTGTCTATAATGTAAGCTATTTAATATTAATGTCTTGTTTACTGAACTGTTGTATTGAAGAAGTGCAGTTCATAATGGCACTCTTGCTAAATATGAAGCGTTTATCAAAACGGACAAGACACAAAGACTGTCCCGAACCCATCTACTACCGTTAGCCCGCTTGGATACAGGTGACGTCGACACCTCAAACGTAATATTTCGCACTGAAGCGAAAGTGCACGCCGTAGTATTAATTTAATGCTCTGCCACGACCATAAAGATCAAACAAGTGGAGAAATATCATTAAACCATTGGAATGTAATCTCATTTGTCTAAACAAACTGATCCAATGAACAACCCTAATTAAAAAGGCTGCCATAAACAAAAGCAGGCCAAGCCAGACGAGCCCCTCCTCTTTAACAATGGGGCACATTTATTTTATTAATCTAATGCATCATGTATCATATCATTACAGTTCAATATATCTATCATTAATTTTATTCCCTTCACTTAAGGCTTTTATTGGGATTACTTTGGTTATTAGTTGGTCTAATGTATTGGTTACCTCCAGATCCGGCGCTACGATCTCTCTCATCTTGCGGCATAAACCTGTGCGTGTTATTCAAATTGCCTCATTTATTATGATAGCTTCCTCATGTAAATTGTGCTGACTGCTCGCCCTTGCACAGTCCTCATTAGACTAATGAAAACCTTCAAACGAAAAAACTAAACAACCTGCCAAATAAAGGTCTGAGGTTATTATGAAAATTACAACTCTGGGAGCCAGGAGAAGCTCTGTTCATTAATTCATGCTCAGCAAATTGGTAACTAATTTAGTTGCACTCCTCTGCATTAATGGATTATTTTATAAAAATGTTTTCCACAGCCTGAGACCTTTGCCGCACATGTTAGAGAGCTTTGGATTCTAATCAAGAGGAGTGACATATTAAGCATGCCAAGCGTCTGAATGATAATGCAGCGGCGATGCAAATAGACAATGTGGATTTTCACTCGGTCGGAGAGAATCAGGACCAATCTAACTCAATTGATATCTAAAGGGGCTGGTGGAACCATGGCATGCTGGGGGATTAGACGGATCCATCGCCACATCTCTATTGGGCAACAACAGGAAAAAATGTTCTGCGGGATCACATGTGTTGTGATAATGTTATAAAAACAGGCCAAGATGTCAGCGGTGTCAATCCAGATGTACAGTACACAATCAGTCACTAGAAACATCAGCTCAGGACTGAACAAAACACATCGACTGCACACATCAATCCCCTTAAGACCCACACAAACACCTCATCTCTACCCCCCCGCCCATCACACCTAAGGTTTGACCTGTAAATTCATATAATCATGCTAATTACTTTGATTCACAGGCTTGCTCGGTCTATGGTAGAGACCTACACAGCGTCTCCTCTCCGGGCAGATCCAGTAGGGGACGTGCAGCCCAGTGATTTCCACCGTGGTTTTAATGTCATTATCACCCTCTCCAACACTTCCCCAGCCCTGCCTTCCGCCTGGAGAGAATACTCAAATCTATTATTTGCTTCAATTTGTGTTTAATGCAAAGCATGTGAAAGGACACTTCATTTTTTCTTTGCCAGACCAAAGTAAATAGTGAAAAGTATAGACATTTGTCAATGTTTTAAGCTTTCTTCAACTTTATACTCAAAAGATTATTTCTGTTCAGACCTTTGTGAGATTGTTCAGTAATATTGGGAATATTATTATAATTTAAAATAACAATTTTATTTGAATACATTTTAAATGTAAATTATACCTTTGATGGCAAAGCTGAATTTTCAGCAGCCATTACTACAGTTTTCAGGGTGGAAACAATTCTTATTATTATCAATGTTGAAAACAGTTGTGCTGCTTAATATTTTTGTGGAAATGGGAATATATATTGTTCAAAAGAACAATTTATTTGAAATAGTGAATACATTTACAACATAGCAAAATATTTATTTTACTTTTGATACTTTTATGTATCCTTGCCTGTATTAATTGCAGTATTAATTTCTTATTAATTAGCAATTGTCATTTCCAAAAAAATATCAATGTTTTGAGTATCACAGAAACCAAAACATGACTTGACATGCACAGGAGTGTCATACTCAAAAGTTTTTTCACAAACATTTCCAAAAAATAAAACAATAGTATTATTTGTTAATTCAATGTACTGAACTCTGACCTTTCTCCAGGTGCATTCTCTTGGCCTCGTGGCCGATGTCGTGAGTTGCCAGATCGCCCTCTTTAGGCCCGGGTAAGATGCTGGGAGACAGGCCCAGTAACACCTGGTTCATCGACAGTCCGTTCTGATGCACAGCTTTGAGAGAACACAGAGACACATCATTCCCATCTCCACATGCACTCAATCGACAACGCAAAACACCTCGAGTGATAAATAATGATTCTAGTTGAAAAGAGCCCTCGCCGTCCAGCGGCTAGAGAAGGTGAATACGTCCTTGGCTTTCAACTGTTTGTGACTTGTGGTATACCTCATCTCCAAATCAATGCGCCAGTCAATCAAAATCGCATTTGCCACTCTGCCTGGTGCAAGCAATTCTCAGTGCAATTCTCTATAACATCTGAGAAGAGGCGATAGAAAAAATACAACCTCTTTACAAAAACCTGTGAAAGTCTGAGACCACTAGTAAAAATATTTTTAATACAATTTCTAGACTACAAATGATATTATTAGCATAATAATTTTTGTAAAAATTTAATTTTTTTTTTTTGCTTCAACGACAACAGTACTGGAGCAGCATGAACTCCCGAAGTTTGCGTAAAATGTCACAAATTTAATTTGAGTTGTGGCTTAGAAATCGAGTCTTATTAATATGCCTAAATGTCTTATTTATTTTACATAAAAAATTATTTAATTCATTAAAAAATATATTTCCAGGTTCAAATCCCATATAATGTAACATTCATACCTCAAATAAGTTTTGAGTTAAAATAAACAGTTACTCGCTAAGACACTGCTCCCAGAATAACATCATAAAACATGGTAGCATATTTCAGAGATGACGAGAAACATACATACAGGCTCTCTCAAGTGATTAAGGACATTGTTTTTATTTTATGACACAGCTAATGATGAAAACATTTGAGGTTTGTTTTGAGCCAGATCGAAACTTAAAGATGAAAAAAAGACAGCTAATATCTCTTTGCCATCTGTTGAAAACAACAGAAAGCAGGGAGGGACGCACATGTGCTACACTCTTAACAAGAGGCATTTTTAGTGCAGTATTTAGTAGCGTGTGTGCGCCGGTGTGCAGAGACGCTGGAAGAGACGAGGGAGAGGAATTGAGAGACAAAGAGAGTGGGAGAGAGATTTATGAGGTGAACATACGCATTCTGTCGGAGGAGCTCTCCGTGTGCGCGGGAGAGCTGGAGACGCTGCTGCTGCGCTGGGATGAGGGACGGCTCCCCGGCCTCCTGCCGTCTTCCAGAGAGGGGGCAGGGGAGGGACTGTCGGGGACCCGTTCCTGCACAGCCAACAGGAAAAACAAACACAGCCAGGGCGGCCATTACATGACACACTCTTTTCAGCAACACACAGACAGACACACAAGCGTCCATGCTTTTTTCTTCTCTTTTTTTTTTTTGAGACACCGTCCCCCCACCCCTTCTTCTGCATCCTTTCCTTGCTTTCTTTCCCAGGCTATTGTCTGACAGACTGCTCCCTGCAATGCCGTACGAAAGCACGGATCACGCACCACCCAGCCCCCTCCACCTTCCCTCAATGGCTGATGAGAGATGTGCACGACACAATGAGAGAACGGCGCCGTGGGTTACCTTAATCACTGATGTCACCATTCTGGATGGGGCACTCTGTCCCTGTGCTGCGGCGGCCATATTGGCGATGGTGCTGAGGTGGTTCATCTGACTCATCGCCATGGTGACAGATGCGGGAGGCAGGCTGACAGGGATCAGGGGGTGGGGCATCATCATAAACGGCAGTTCCAAGCCTGAAGATGAGAGAGGAGAGTAGCTGATTAATTAATCATTTCTGGCATTAAGTTGTGTGCAAATGGAAGACGCGTGTGCGACAGAAAAGAAAGCGTACTGCTGAAGAAGAGAGGAAGATTTAAAGGAGAAATGCTATGAATTATTCACATGTGACCTATTGTGCGAGCGCCGTGGCTTACCGAGTAAATATTCATTAAATAATAATCTTCATATTAGATACTGTATTACATTAAAGCTACCGACGACTATAAAAAAAATGATAAATGCAGCATTTTGGAGCCATTACGGTCATTAGAAACATAAATATTCACTTTCGTTGTTAATAATACATATCGCTGTTAATAATATATAGCGTTACGGCGATTACAGTCATAATAACCTAATAATTGTGAAATTTAAGCTAATCTTTATTATGTTGGGAAAGGGAAAAATTATGGAAATATTTCACCATTAATAGTAAATGCATTCAAAATATCTGCGGAAAAATAAGGCAAACATGAAAGGCATTAGTGAAAATGAGCAAAAACGAGCCAATTAAAACTAAGTGTGTATCATGAGATGCCTACAAGCTAATTACCAGTATTTGTGCCAGAAACTCCATTACTTGTATAACAGAGTGCACTTATAACGTCATCTCAAGTCCTTGATATTTACACGGGATTGAAATAATTAAGACGTACAAGTATTTTGTTGAGAAAACCCAGATTCTGCATGGGAACGTACTGCTAAACTCATACATATAACTAAGGAGAACTGTGCTACATTCTTAGACAGTGATTAAATGGGTAGAAAGGAAGCTGTCCCCCTTTTTCAAAGGACATATTCACACAAATAAGGTCACAGCCTGGTGTGTGTCCCTGAACTAAAGACCCACTCACTCCCACTCCTGACTTTGAACTAAAGGATCAAAAGTAACTGAGAGAAATTTCGGTCTCGGGCGGTCAAAGGCACCACTCGAGCGCTTGAAAGACAACTTGAGTGTTCGCAGTGGATCCGATCGAGCGAGCGGGCGGCCCCTGCTCCGTCCCACACTTCCCCTTTATCGCCCGGCTCAAGGTAACGGGAGACACAGAGGGATAATCCAGCGAGTTGTTTTTGTGCAAAATATCAGTGGCCAAGGGCTGTGAGAGAGTCTACATCAGAAAAATAAATCAAAAAGAAAAAACAAAAAAAGGAAGATGGTGGGGAGGTGGGGAGGGGGTCCCTTCAGTGTCACCTCTACTCGGAGAAGCATTGTACATTTCCATAAGAAAGATGACCAGCAGATGCACAGGGAAGACACATTAAAAAAGAGGCAGAGATTAAAAGAACGAGAGGCCAAGCAGCAACTTGTAAAGGCGTCTCTCCTCGAGTGCCGAGTCTGAATCAATTACCGCTCGCAGGACCGGACTCAATTAAAACCTGCCACGGCGCCAGCGTTTGATTGCAGGATACTTACAGCGCCACGTCGAAACAAATTGAGAGGCATTCATGCACATATCTACCTTTCAGAGCTTTCGAGAGCCGGATTGAGTGCCAGCGCGCCTTTGTGATTCGCTCATGAAGATCTGACTGGATTTCAGGAAATCAACATTTACAAGAGAGGGGAGAAACGTATTAAAGTCTGATATGACTTTGCTTTTGTCATTTAAATAGGCGTCCTTTATCAGCCCACCGGTGAATGATGTCTGTTGTGTTGACCGACTTCCACAAGCAGAACTCTGCGTGTGTGAACGACTGCGGGCTTACAGTAGCAGACTGCTCTCAGGGGCCTAATCTCTCTCTCTCTCCCCCCGTCCCACCTCCTTTCATGTTCCGCCATCCTTAAGTGATGTTTCAGCCATAATGGCCTATTGAAAAGCATCGGAAAACATGATACAAGCTAAAAGAGGTCCACCAAGGCTTTTCAGACAGACTGAAAGGCGATGAACTGTGGATGTCTAGAATCCAGATGTCTGATGAAACAGTCGCATTGTTCATCAACTGTTTTTTCCCCTTCTTTTGTAGTTTTCAAAAAAAAATGTCTCCAAACAAAACCCCTTCAGACACTGTCAAGGCCATTTTAATATATATATGAATTTACCTTGTTAATAAAGAGTTTTATTTCATAAAGACACATTTTTTTCTGTTGTGCTGTAGATTATTGATTAAATTACAAAAGGAAAAAAAAATCAAAGAAAATATAAGACACCTGAGCAATTAATTTATACTTATTTAAAAATGTAAAGATTCAGATGATTTGTGTCAGTTCAAACTTACAGTAGAGTCCTGAGAATACGTTAGAAATTAGAAAAATATAAATGTCACTCTCTGAAGGGTGAAAGCATAGAATTATTTTAATACTCTAGTTCAAAAGGTAAGTGCTCTTTAATGCGTTTCAAGAGGTGTAACCATCAAACAAAAATTACTGTAACTATGAATACTGGATGGATAGATAGAGACAAGTGTATTTTTTATGTAGTAGGTTTGGGATCCCACTTTCATGAATTCAAAAATCCAGCCCAATTTGTCCTGATATTTTGCTTGGAAAACATGAGTAGTCTAAACAAAAAGCTCTTTGAAATGAATTTAGAAAAAGGCAATATATTAGATATAATAGATAACATATAATACTGTAGAATAGTTCAGCCAAAAGTGAAAATTCTGACATTATTTGTTAATCAGAAAGTATGACTTAAGAAGACTTGCAATATAGCGTAATATACTGTAGCATATATTATGCTTTTGAATCTTGAAACCTCCAGTCACCATTCATTGTAATTGCATGCACGGAAAAGAACTACTGGAACATTCTTCAAAATTTGGAAGGCAAAAATAAAAAATATTATAATAATAATTATTATTATTCATGTGGGCAGTTAAACAATCTAATATATCTGATTTTAAGCTCCACTAAAAAAAATGTAAAATATATTTTAATTCAGGAATTGAAAACATGTTCACCAGAGGATGTGGTGTTCAGGTCATTGTCTGTATGAATTACATTTTTAATAGGGGTGTCAAGATTAACGCGTTAACGCATGCGATTAATAAAAAAAATTTAACACGTTAATATTTTTTTAACGCAAATTAATCGTTTGATAAGGTTTGACGCCAACTTCCTGCCATCATCGCAGCGCAGAAGGGTATCTATCATTGTGTGATAAGGGTACAGCGAACCAGTGTTGCCAGGGGCGCAGTTTTGGGCTATTTTGAAAATACAGTCACAGGAAAAATTGCAGAGCTGTGGGTTGCGGTTTTTTGGGCTACTTTTATAATGTACCGCAGCCGCCCAAAGTGTATATAGACAAATAAAAATGAAAATAGATCCTTTTACTAATGTGTATTATACTTGGAATGTATACCTGGCAACTTAAGAACGGAGAGGCGGTTGTAACATCACAAACAACGTGAGTTTCAGTCAGAGCATACAACACAGCAGAAATAAACATGACAACAGCCACTATACATTATATAAGATAATAAACACACGATTACGATAGGATATGGTTTGTATGTGATTTTCTTGAGATTTGGATATTTTTATAACAATAATGAACGTGTACATCTGAAATGCTAATTTGTACAGTGATTAAAAAGGCTATAAATAGCATATTTTAACAACAGTAAACAACCAAATTCCACATGTGATCACAAAAGGAAGTTATTACAAACACTCGATGGTGGTTTAAAGTGAGTTTTGAGTAAAAGTGTACTATTAATCTCATAAATTGTCTTATGTAGCATGATGCTATTGTTAGCTCTAATGCACCTGCATAACAGGTCCAATTCTTCTTCATAATGCATTTTGTCATAATACTTCACGTAAGGTCGCAAGAAAATGATTTGTTGTATTTATTTAGAAATACTTTTGATAATAGTTGGGTAAATGTGTACTGGGATTGAAGCGATGTGGCGTGGTAAACGTTTTATAAAGACTGATAATGGCTGAATAAAAACAAAAGAATAATGATAAAAGAATAATAAGGATTATGTCTCATACCTGGCGGAAGTGTGAAAGGTTCTGTTTCCTTAAACTAGTTTGTCATGCATTTGTTTATTTCAACACATTTACAGGTAAATCCTAGTATTTTAAATTTGCGATTAATCATGATTAATCACAGTCCATGACTGTGATTAATGCGATTACATTTTTTTATCGATTGACAGCACTAATTTTTTATAATTTCATTTTTAAATAAGATCTGATTGTTTTTTTTTAATTATTTTTAAAAAAGAATGCCATGCCACTGCCTACTCTTTTTTTAACTTATTTAGCATACAAGAGGAATAAACTGCTGCAATTTGCATGAATTAAGAACTGAGATATTATTGTCAAACAGCTGAACTTTGATTCCAGCGGCCCTTAAAAAGAGACAGACTGAAGAAGCCATTGTCTGGTGAAAGCTGGCCTTCTGAGCACTAGCAGCCTGCATTATCCTGTGAGGGAGGAAGCTTTCCCTTGACAAAAATTAAACCAGCTCCTACTTGGCACTTTATTATCTCTTCAACTGAGTGATTTATTGTTTGTGGAATGAAAGCAAAAGAGGAGGAAAATTACATTTTCAGCAGAGCCTGGACCCGTTCTGCCTCTACTCCTCTGTCCTGGAAGAGCTCACGACAAACAATAATGTCAGCTGTAATTGATCTGAGGTCGCCGGTTAGCCCTCCAGTAAAAGCCCACTATTTAAGCGACAATCCGCCCTGCCTGCTCCTCAGATGCTGTCTAATGAAGCTGTCCATCTCTGCTATTTACCTTCTCTTAAATGGAAGAGGAAAGATGTACTGTATGAAGCCGAGCCAGAGAAGATTTGCTTTCCTCCCGTGAAATAGGACCTGCAGATGCCGTTGGAATGTGTAATTGGCTGCCGGAGACGAGGGTTCCAGCGCTAATTAAATGACTTGTTTCTGGCCTATCCATCTTTGTTTGCGAGCGCAACGCGACGGAGCAGTATGTTGTAAATGCTCTTATCTAAACAGACGCTCTTTTGCTCGTCCCTTTGATTTGAGAGCCAAAATCTTCCGCCTTTTGAAGTAGCTGTTGAAACGGGATAACAATTTAAATTGTTTTTCATGTGGCGTTTCAGAATGGCAGATTGTTATTTTTTGCGATGCCCATCGTTATAAAAAGGTCTCACTTGTTGCCACAAACAATCATCGATTTTTAAACAACTGTCAAGGCTTTTCGCCACAGGTTTCTCATTCAAATCATGCTACGTTTTAATTGTAAACATGATACAGGCCACTCATAAATACATTCTGCCTATTACAAAGGACCTTCAACCATAAAAAGGCAGCGCTCCATCTGTGTAGAGAAGGTGTTATTGGAAATAAAAGCATAGGTCCTTCATAAACAGACAACGAGACTGCTTTTCTGGTAAGAGTATAGATTGTTTTCTATTTCCCAGATGGCATAGTCAAGGCTGTTAAACGCTGTAACTCATTAAGGCCCGTTAGACGAAGGTATTTCACTTTGAAGTAGCCACCCACGGTCTTTCTGTGTCATTGAGAAAAACTTTAAAGTATTTTCTTCCTGTTTATAATCTCAATGCTAATCATAAAAAGTAACATCTTGAATTTGTTAATATCCCTCCAAAAATGATAATAAAAACGAAACAGACCTCTACACTATCACCAACAATCACGCAGTGCTGAAAACACCCCCAGACGCTTGAGTATTTGTTGCAGGCGATATTTGAAGCCACAAGAACAGAGAAACTGCATCCTTGTGTAAAATAGGCATTTACTATGCTCATTCTGAAGTGAGAGTGCTTAATAAGAAACAGAGGGTAAAGAAAAACATCTATTACACACTTGTGAGTGTAAAAAATAATGGCAACAAAACATCTCTGGTTTGATGAGGTAGCATAATTACGCAGACCCGCAACCCCCCACAACCATCAAAGCAAACATGTGGTAGGGATTATGGAGGAGACAGACAGCATTTTTTTATTATTTATTTATTATTCTTCCTCCAGGAGGATAAAGGCCCAGCAGCAGTTCTTGGCATATGGCGGAGTGCTTTTGGTCCAGCGTCACAATTTGTTACGCTGTATGTGACGAAAGCAAAACGATATGACATTCTTCTTTTGATATAGAAACATATCATTGAAGTACATTTTATCTTAATATTTATCTTAATTTTATTTTATTTTATTCTCCAAAATGATAGAGGCCAAATGTGTATTGACTATTTAATTCGGCCTCTCTCTCTCTCTCTCTCTCTCTATATATATATAGAGAGAGAGAGAAAGAGAGAGAGAGAGAGAGAGGGAGAGAGAATTTAAATAAATAAATAAATAAATATATTTATTTATTTATTGGCTAGGCAGACATTTAGACTTTGCTTATGTTGGAAGAAAAATAAAATAAAATAATAAAATAAAACAGTGGTATATTTTGTTTCTGGTGAGCGGCACAGTTTGGTCTCACACACACTGTAACTTGAGCTGGTTAACACAATTACCTGTATGTCACGAGATGCCCAGGCACAAGTTTCAGGATATTACTGAAAGCACACCCAATTTGGAATTGAATTGGTTTCAGCTTAAATGTGTCCCGTATCATTCTCCATAAACTACTGCTGGTTTAGGGAAAGCAGAAGGGAGCGGACATTACCAGCAGATGTTTCCACTGAGTGTACAATATATTCAAGTCCAATCAATAACCCCCCGCCTCCCTGAGGGACTGTGACACCCAGGCAGAGCGGAGGGAGGGGGGAATCATTTCCATCAGATACTGAGCAAAGGGTCCCGTTTAAAAAGATTGCTTTCGGTCAATGGCAGGCAGTTGTCATTTGACTCGGACTCTGAAATGAAATGTATCGAACGGCGTTATCAATCACAAAGTGCAGGGGTCTATAGGAAGGCTTTCCAGTGGATAAGACAGCATCTTGCATCATCTGTTCTAATTATAAAATTAGCATCACGTTGCAGAGGCTGCATCTTTTCGTGATTCTGAAATTCCTTGTGAAAGGAGATTTGTTATGTTTGTCATACCGCTTTTGTCTTATTGAATGTGCTTAAAGGGATAGTTCACCCAAAAATGGAAATTATGTCATTACTTACTCACCCTCATGTGTTTCAAACCTGTATGACTTATTTTTTCTTCTGTGAAAAATATGTGTGCAATGCACACAATAAAAATCAATGTGGTCCAGTTTTGTTTTGGAACCAACTGACTCATTATATGGACAAAAACAGATGAAATATTGTTCAAAAATGATAATATTTTGTGTTTGACAGAAGAAAGTCATCCAAACAGATTTGGATCAGGGTTATTATAGTTAACTAAAACTAAATCTAAAACTAAAATTAAAGCCATTAAAAATACATTTTGTTACTTGAAATAAAATAAACATTAACTGAAATAAAATAAAAAATAAAAAACTTTTAATATCAGTTGGATGCCAAGGCAATATTTCTCATTTTTAATTAGTTTAACTTAATTCTACAACTACTACTTAAGTCCTAAAATAACCAAAACTAAACTAAAAATTAATAAAATACATATGCAAAAAAACACTACAAAAAAAACACTACAAAAAACACTACAAACAACTTGGTTAAGTAAATATAACAATTATTTTATTATTATTTTATTCTACTTTTATTTTAAATAATATATTTATATTTTATACAAATAAATAAAAAAATATACAATATAAGTTTTACATATAATAATAAAAAACAATATAATGAGAGAACTGCCTTTAAAAATATTTTTGCATGTCTCCAAATAGAAAAGAAAAATCGCGGTTGAGATCTCTTTAAATTATTTGATTTGATATCCACATTACTTTTCCAGCTCTATATTAGTGTTCTTTTCCATTTCTTCTGAAGACATTCAGGAAAACAAACTAAACATAACAGGACTCTTAAGCTTTAAAAGAGCAACCTTTGAACACTCAAATTTCCTCTGGGTCACTAAGAAAAGTTGAGTTGCACAGATTCCTGTATTTCGTACATGTACTACACGGGCTAAACGCGGGCTACTTTCTGTAACTTGAGGCGATGGGATGATTTGTTCTGGCAGGAAGCCTGACCCAGAGCAGGATCGCTTGTCTGGTTTGGGTTAATGGGGCTCCAGGCATGATTGATACCCGTGAGTGATAATGGCCGCGCCTTCATTTCTCATTTTCTAATTGCTGCAATGTTATTATCACTGCAATAATCATGGCAATATTCCGATTGCACCACATCCTCTCTGTCATCACAAGGCGCGGCGGTTACACATCACACGCCGGTTTGTTTCTCTCCCGTAATTGAGTGCAGTGAGGTGACCTATCGGAGGAATATTCGAAGCAGTCAAAGCGCATGCATCTTTCACATTATGGCCCGCAGAGGCTTATCGTGTGTGAAAGGTTGAATGTCATTTATTACATGTATCGCATTTACACCATGTGACATTGTCTTTTCAAATTGCGCAGATCTCTTCATCCCTATCTTTGCCTCCAAAGGTCACTCAATTCCACTTATAAATGCAACCTGACAGAGATTAGTAAAGAGGGACGGGCAACGCACCACGTCTCACAATGGAATCAAACGGCTCCAAATTAATTCCTCCAATTAATGAAGAACGAGCTTTAATGTTGATGAGGCTCGACAAGTAAACTGGTTACTTATTTATTTCATTTAGTCTGCGGCCACACAAATATCTGCATGAACACGTTTGGAGCCGGCTACGCTCACTGCAGTAACGTGGAGCTGTGCTGCTTTTCAGAGATGATAGAGCATGATACGGATCATTACAGAAATAATGTTTAATCAATTCCCATTTTGTAATCTGTTTCTGCAGTTGTAGGCATTTGTGTACACCAGCGCTTTGCACATTTTTACACCCGACTCCCCCCTCTCCCAAAATCATGCATATTCAATTTTATGCTGATGCTTAACTGTCGATGCAACCGGAATTAAAACAAGCAATTCGACTTCATTAAAAAAGTAAGTGATTATCGAGTTATCTTTTTGAAATTCTATTAAAATGTGTGACGCTCTCCACTTATCTGTCACCTGCTTCCCAGGAGCACAACACACTAATAGAGGCACTCAGAAACGAATGCCCAGGAGAGGCCGCGTGTCTCTCTAAACTCAGCCCTGGTTCTCATCGCGGTCTCAGAGCTATTACTAATGCTTCCTGCCTTCCCGTGAAGAGCCCTGCTGATGTTTACGGCGAGACAAAACAGCATTCAACAATGTAAACTGACACAGGTGAGGCGGTTTTGAAGAAACTGGCTATCTGTGATGTTAAATGCCTATGGTGGGACTCAGTCAGCGGGTAATAAGGAATGAATCATTGCCCTGATTTCTGCCGGTGCGACTCAGATGTGGCTAGGAAGTGAACAATGTGTTTTTACCGTTTAGCTGCAGGCTGGTTTTTCACTCTGCAGACTTCTGGGCAATATATCACATTTTCATAGTACAGTATATTTGTGGTGATTTAGTTTAAGCCACATCATGAATATGATAATGATCTTATTGCACTTTAATTTTGCCAGGTACGTTTCCTGAAGTGAATGTCTATAAACTAGATCTAAGTTAAATTCCCTGAATCAATTCAAACTGTTGTGTTCACTTTGGTTCATTGATTAAAAACTAGTAGTTTAAATGAATCATCATTCCTATTCATATTAATAAAACACACAGTACACAGCTACATGCTTGCTTTACATATAGTTTTATTAAAGCATTTGCTGAGATTTATTTGCATCATCCCTCAAATGTCAAAATCCATGTGGCATTATTTATTTATTTATTTTCAGATACTAAAAAAAACTAATGTATTGTATGGTATTCAATTGCTTTACTAAAAAAAATTATATATAACTTCCATTATATATCTTCCAAATATATAACTTTTCCATTGTATACATGGAAATATTGATGTTTATAATAATGTAAAATAAAAATAATATAAATATGTCAGGTGTTCATTCAGTGTGGGAAACATGCCTCTTTTTTTCCTTAAAAAAATTATTGACTGTATTTTAGTTGTTGGATTAAATACTTTCTAAACAACTTGGCAAAATTACTGTTCTTTTGGAAAAATCAATCAATCATTGGAAACATTAAAATCATAGGAAACATCATCAATTTAAGATGAATAAAGAAATATTTAACCAAATTTAATTTGAAAAAGAGAGAAGTTATAACTACATCAACCTGACTTTGATGAAGGCATGAGAAAAGAGAGAAGAAAAGGTGAAAGTCAAACAGACAGACACAATTAAACCGAAAACTTTCTTCTGTTTGCCGTCGCCGTGCCACGTTTAGCAGTGCGAGGCCGCCAGATTGAAAAACAAAGTGCAACCCTTGTTGGATTTGTCCTTCCACAGTGTGGGATTTATTATTAGAAAGGACATAAACAGACTAATTAAATCACAGCAGTCGAGGCTGAGATGACAGCTGGTGCTGTGTGTGACCAAACAGATCCCTATCAAAGAGCAGGAGGCATGGCTCACTCAATCCGTCCTCTATGGGGAGCTATTTTAAGAGGCCCGGCATTGAGCACGAACACTTTATGCTAAATGAGGGCTCGATGTACAAGCTGGCTGATTATAAAGACGTGACGCGGCCCCGATGCATGATGGATGTGCCTGCTATAAAGACAATGGGTTTAGGGTCTATGTTTTTTGATAGGTGTTGAGGAAATGTGACAGCCCTCATCAGAGAGATATCGCACCGCTACCGACTTCCTCAGTGTCAGTTAAAAGCGACGTCGAGCTCTTGACGCAGTGATGCATTGAATCTGTGACGAGATCGCTCTTGACAGTGTAACAAGTACAATAAGAGGCATGAGTCTTACAGTTATTAATGTGTTTGCAAGCTTAAGTGAATAATAAGAGAGATTCTGACTGCTTCAAAGACGGTTCGTTCCCCTTTGAAGCATCGAAAAAAAGGGAAATTCTGCCACAATTTAATACATTGAGTAATTATTACAAGATTTGAAACACCACTGGTTGATTGGCTGCACATTTGAATCCACCGATGAGAAGAAAATATGGTTTTAACAAGTCAATAATGGCAAGCGCAATGAAAACAACTAAATCAATGGTGCTGCAACGTTTGCAAACAAGCTTGAATTATAACACCAATAATTGATTCCCCACCTCCCCGCTGTTTTTTCTTTCCCTCCCGTGATGTCATTTCCAATCGATTCCTTCCTGTGTACAATGATGAGAAGTTTCCCTAGTTTGTTTTTCGCTCTGACTCTTTCACCCGCTCCACCAGTGGAAATTTGCAAGCTGCACCAGCAGCTTAACCAAAAAGGATTAACTCCCATATCCAACCGAGAACACAGATAATGCTCGGTAATTGGTAAAAAATGAAGATGAATGGGACAGCAAGATAAGGACCAATTAGCTCCTCCACGCTTACAGCTGCGGTCTCTCTGCAGATCCATCTCTTGAGTGCTGGCCTCCTCTGCCAGAAGAAGCCTGGCAGAATTAGCGGCCTGACCTCATCGATGGTGGGAGGCCCACCTATCATCCCCCCCCCCCCCCCCTTTCACTTTTAATTCTGTCCCTAACATAGACACCTGTCACCAGCCCTGACGTGACAGGCTCACGCTCCCCAAAACGCTAAACGCCAGGTCTGGGCCAGGTCTGAGCACGCTAACTCGCAGAAACCCACACAAACCCGCGCGCACATACATGCCTGAAAGTTTGTCGCTTATTTCATTATGGCAGCATCATCTGGTTGGTGATACACACAATTCCCCCATCTAATTACGGAGAGGATTTAAGGTCCATTAACGTTGCCGTGGCAAGGAATCAGATGCAAAATGGCACCCAGTGGCCACCAAGAGAGATTCTTTTCACCTCCTTCCATTTCTTAACCCGAAGGCTGCAAATGCGTGAGTCGCAAGAAAGGAAAGAAAGCAAATAAAAATGAATAAATAAGCAAACAATTCATCTTGCTTGAAAAGGGCAGGTGTTGGTTTTGATTCAGGTCAATTCAAAGCGAGGGAATGGATCGCTGTTTGTGTGTCTTCCAGGCGCTTGTTTTGCTTGGTTTGTGATCTGTAATTGTGCCGTTTCCTGTGAGTCAATGGAACAATCCACATTGTAAGAGAAGGGAACCCCCACCTCCTTGAAAAAAAGCTGGGGAAGAAACAAAAGGGAAGCGAGCACTAAGCTTAATCACGTTCGCCGCCTCCTCTCTCGCTCAGGGTGTTTGGCTATTTGGCTCCAACTTAAACTGGCTGGCTGTTTTTCTCTCTGTTTTTGTAATTAATAATAGTGATGCAAGCCGGTGAGAGTGATTGAGTTGAATATTTAATGCAGAAGAAACATTAGCCCAGCCAATTTGCATCAACACCAACAAGTCCAGAGGAGAGTACAATGTCCTTCACACACTTACTATCGACACTTCAGACTAAATCTGTTCTAGACTGTACTGCAAATCACCATCAGAATATATATCAGCGGAGGAATAAAAAAGGATTCATATTTGAGGGAGGAAAAACAGTAGCAACACCCTACACTGAAAAAAATAAAATGGTGCAGGATTTATCTCAAAACAATTTTCACTCAGAAATTGTTAGAAGTAGTATTGTTAACTAAACATCATATTTTCAAGTAAACAGTTTTATTTACCACAAGTCTTATTTATCACTTTGAAAAATATTTTTTTACAGTTTAGAAACCCTACTGAGTGCCCTTTTAACCGTTCAAAACACCCTTAAGGTCTCTACACACTGAGTCCGAACTTTTCGCACGTTAAAAAATAAATACGACCTCACGTTGTCAATCACGTTTGCACACTGCCTCCGAAACTTTCGTCCGTCAAAAAAAATTTGGATCAGGTTCGATTTTCTGCGTTTTCGTATCCGTTGCATGCATTTTGATAGGAAATGATGGGGAATATGAAAAAACTGAAAAACGCATGCGAAAATTTCAGACTCAGTGTGCAATGGCCTTCACAGTGGCAACTTTTGCATCACTCACAAAAATGCAATACTACAATAAAAATAAATAAATAAATAACAGTAGTGATGATAATAATAATAATAATAATAATGATAATAATTGTATGTGTTATTTTTATAATATCACTAGAAGTGATCACACAGACAACAACATCACCAGTAGTAGTAGTAATAAAAAAATAATAATAATAATAACAATATTATTCTTATTAACAACAACAACAACATAATAATAATAATAATTATAATAATTATTATTATTTAGTAATAAATTATTATTATTATTATTGTATTATTATTATTATTATTATTATTACAACAACAACATTATTATTATTATTGTTATTTAGTAATACATTATTATTATTATTGATGATGGTCTGTGTTAACCCCTCTATAAGTGACATTTCAAAAAATAATTACACTTGCATGTAACTTAGTGTCTCAAAATAAAACCTCATAGCATAAGCAGCTGTTTTAATATAGCACCGGCTCACTTCCTGCTCATGACATTGTCCACTCCTGTCTGGAGAGTTTAGCTGAGTTCCTCTGTTCTTAAGTCATCTCTATATCTGTCAAATGATTTCAGACTCTGGACTCCAGCTGCAGAAAGCGCCTATAAGCAGGACATAATAGGCATTCACAGTCCAAAAGCATTAGAGCCAATCACAGCGCTCGGAAAAGCAGAAGTCAGCAGAGCACCGCACCGCAGCTAAGAGTTTATTTTCACAGTTGTGTGTTTTCTCTGGCACTCTTTTAAAACACCCAGATGCGATATCTCTCTCGGTTCTCTGGCGAAATGACCTTTCCGTTTTAATGCTGTAATGATCCGGAGCAGTGAGGGAATTCGCTGGGAGAAAGGAATGGAAAACACTGTCTATTTCACTTAAAAACCTAATTTATGTTGCAATTAAAGGCTGAAAGGAGCTTGTTTCTCGCCTCTGGCTGGCTGAATAGAGGCAGCTATATTTCGCCCTCTTATCATGCGGGTGACTCCTATTGGCCACCCCGTCACAGGAGAGTGCTTGATATAAACAAGAGATTGCACTGACATCCAGTAATCAATATTAGGATGGCTTCAGTACCAAACATCATTTGTCTCAGCCTCCGTTCTTTTGACCAAACGAAGCATTAATTTAAATCATAAATCTGCGAGTGATTTAAATCCCAGAATGAGAGGCCCGCCTGCCTTTAATGATTTATTTTCTACATTTCTGCGAGCGAGAGATTTGTCCATACGTGGTGACAGGTCACCTTCAAACGCCAGAGGTAGACTGTTCATCACCATGCAGACTAGCATCTCATCGCTGCGAGTAAATATTAAAGTAAAAGAATCCAATTGATTGTGGATGGGCCGGAGAGGCGTCGCGGCCATATATTTCACTCAAAGCTTCTAATGCCTCTCTAGTTCGGCTCCTTCGCTCACTGCTGGGCCCGGAATTATTATTCTACGGGGAGTCTGCGTGCTCAAGGTTACAATTTAAATTGTAAAAAGATAAAAACAGTTTCTTATTAGCCCCATTGCCGCAGCCTCGCCTATTCCGATTCGCATTTATCTTTATTTCGGTGACCTCGCAGCCCCCCGCCGCCGTTCGCTGTCGGGTGACCTCAGCTCCACGCAGCTTCCTTTCGATAAATCTGCTTAGAGCATGCCGTGTTTTGCCAAAACTCCTAGTGTCAAATGCAGCTGGGAAATCCTCGACGCAGGGTGGATATTCACAATGGAAATCACACGCGCACAGTTCAGCTCGGGGATTATGGTAACTGAATCATTTGTAATGGATTTGTGGTTTAATATAACAGAGTAATTTCCACAAAAAATGGCTTTAAGTAATGTTGCAAAGAGAGAGAAAAAATCGGAATGTATCTGAGAAACGATTAATTGGAGCGGGGGACATTCAAAACCAATTTTCTTCACCAAATTGAATTAGCGGCTCGCTTAATAGCTATTAGCTTTGGGATAAAGTGCTCATGGATGCATTTGATGTGTAGCTACTTTAAAAGTGCATTACCTGCTAATGATGAATTTGGAATCAACCAAACAAACTGACTGCTCAAAAGAAGATTACACAAAGCTTTCCTTATAGATTTGGACGTTTGCAGTTTATGTGAGTTCAAGAACATATTTTAAGAATTTTGCATAGGTAAATAGCAGGAATTACGCTTAGTTTTATAACAGCAGATCAGTTTGTTCTTAAAGGGATAGTTCACTGAAAAATGTTCTTCCAAAACTGAATTAAACTTTAAAACCTGACTTTCTTTTGCGGATTATAAATAGATGATATGTCGAAAAATGTCAAAGTGTGTTTTTGGACTCAACTGATGGAAAAAGCGTGGACAAAAACAGTTAAATTCTTCAAAATATCTTCTTTTGTGCTCCAAAAAAGAATGAAAGTCATACAGGTTTGAAACAACATGAGGGCAAGTAAATGATGACAGAATTGCCATTTTTTGGTGAACCATCGCTTTAAGTGTAAAGTATGAAACTCTGTTAACACTAGCATTAAGAAATTTGAGTACTTCTGGTCAGTTTCTGGTCATCTGACTGGACAGTGCTAAGTACAGGTGCAATTGGGTTTCAAAATGCTTTGCGAATGCTTCAACTACATGGGGAGCAAGTGGACATATGACTGCATCGCATTTGTAGTGCAAATGCTAATCTGTCCTGATGAGTCCCACCTACTCCATGTGCATTGTGTCTACATGTAGCCTTGAAAGAAAATAACTTTTCAGTTAAAAATTGGAAAAGTGCATACATACATATACATGCACAAGACTTGATAGCAACATGCAGTGACAGATCACAAAGCATGAGCATCTGAAATTCAGTTAATAGTATATATCTGAAAAATGGTTAATTGCATACAGTAAATGAGACCCTCCCCTCAAAATCTGATCACAAGGAGTCACAGAAGACACATTTGAGAAGTATGTTACTCCTAAGTGTAAACTGCAATGTGTCTTGCCTGACCACTTGTGACGGATTGCGAGACGTTTGCTAATACCAGGCCTGCATGCAGTGTGAGTCATGCTGCTGGTGGATGGTGACTCACCCACACTGGAGCTGAGGTCTCCGTTCTCGAAGTCAGCCCCGTGCTGGGTGTTGCTTCCATGGTAGCTGCTCATCACCTCCAGTTTGATCTTCTTCACCTTCATGGCCTCTGCGATGGCGGCGTTGGTGGCGGCTGCGGCTGCTGCAGCGGCGGCTGTGAGGCCTACAGCAGGAGAACATAAAAATGGAGTCACTGCATCATAAAGGTTCAACTAAAATGGGCTTAAAACAAAAGATTGGTCAAGAAATACTTCTAGAATTTTTTTAAGTAATTTAATGGGGGAGAAGAGACAGTAACACACACAGATTCCACCTTTTGGAGGGGGGGGGGGGGCAATAGAATGAATGAATTTATTTATTGTTACAAAACATTTCTGTTTTAAATACATTATGTTCTTTTGATCTTTTGAAATTTTTGATCTTTATCGAAGAAAAATGTTTCCAGAAAAAATATTACAAATATAACACTGATAAAAATAAGAAATATTTCATGAGCACCAAATCAGCATATTAGAATGATTTCTGAAGGATCATGTGACACTAAAGAATTAAGTAATGGTTGCTAAAAAATCAGCTTTGCCATCACAAAAAAATAAATGACATCTTATAATAAAATAGAAAAAATATTTTAAATTGTAATATACACTGAACAAAAATATAAACGCAACACTTTTGTTTTTGCCCCCATTTTTCATGAGCTGATCTCAAAGATCTAAGACTTTTTCTATGTAGACAAAAGGCCTATTTCTCTCAAATATTGTTCAAAAATCTGTCTAAATCTGTGTTAGTGAGCACTTCTCCTTTGCCGAGATAATCCATCCACCTCACAGGTGTGGCATATCAAGATGCTGATTAGACAGCATGATTATTGCACAGGTATGCCTTAGGCTGGCCACAATAAAAGGCCACTCTAAAATGTGCAGTTTTACTGTATTGGGGGGTCCGGGGGGGGGTCCGAAAACAGTCAGTATCTGGTGTGACCACCATTTGCCATCTCCTTCGCATAGAGTTGATCAGGTTGTTGATTGTGGCCTGTGGAATGTTGGTCCACTCCTCTTCAATGGCTTTGCGAAGTTGCTGGATATTGGCAGGAACTGGAACACGCTGTTGTATACGCCGATACAGAGCATCCCAAACATGCTCAATGGGTGACATCCGTGAAGAGAACACCTCTCCAAAGTGCCAGACGCCATTGAATGTGAGCATTTGCCCACTCAAGTCGGTTACGATGACAAACTGCAGTCAGGTCGAGACCCCGATGAGGACGACAAGCATGCAGATGAGCTTCCCTGAGACGGTTTCTGACAGTTTGTGCAGAAATTCTTTGGTTATGCAAACCGATTGTTGCAGCAGCTGTCCAGGTGGCTGGTCTCAGACGATCTTGGAGGTGAAGATGCTGGATGTGGAGGTCCTGGGCTGGTGTGGTTACACGTGGTCTGCGGTTGTGAGGCCGGTTGGATGTACTGTCAAATTCTCTGAAACGCCTTTGGAGACGGCTTATGGTAGAGAAATGAACATTCAATTCACGGGCAACAGCTCTGGGGGACATTCCTGCAGTCAGCATGCCAATTGCACGCTCCCTCAAAACTTGCAACATCTGTGGCATTGTGCTGTGTGATAAAACTGCACTTTTTAGAGTGGCCTTTTATTGTGGCCAGTCTAAGGCACACCTGTGCAATAATCATGCATCTTGCAATAATCATGCAATAATCAGCATCTTGATATGCCTCACCTGTGAGGTGGATGGATTATCTCGGCAAAGGAGAAGTGCTCACTAACACAGATTTAGACAGATTTGTGAACAATATTTGAGAGAAATAGGCCTTTTGTGTACATAGAAAAAGTCTTAGATCTTTGAGTTCAGCTCATGAAAAATGGGGGCAAAAACAAAAGTGTTGCGTTTATATTTTTGTACAGTGTATTTCACAATATTACTGTTCACTTAATTTTAATGCATCAAAAAAAGCAAAAATTAAAAGAAATTACTGATCCTAAACTTTTTGATTGTTGCAACAACAGATTCCACATTTTGGGAAACAAACAAACAAATAAACAAACAAACAAAAGCAAAAATGGATTGTTTAAAATGCTACAATAAATTGAGATCTGCAAAAAACATTTTTTTTAAATGTATCCAGTTGTTTTAGCATTCGATAGTATCCAGTATTGAAATATTATTTATGTAATCATGCAAAAGAACAATTTTAAACTCATGGTTTTGAGATCCCACATTACTTTGAGTATGGCTTTACCTCGGGAAGGGGGGGGAAAACTGTTTCCCGCTCTTTAACTGTTTGACACAGTCTTTTCTCCCATCACTAGCCTAACTCAGTCTAGCACCGCGTCTTAACTAGAGCGGATCATTTGCATCCCGTCACTGACGGTAGCTTTGTGTTTTTGATTACACAGCTGGCCCCATTGGACTGATGCAACGCTTTCTGCTGGAAGCCTCACTGTCATGTACGTCTTCTCTGATTTCCGTCTCTTTTTCTCTCTAAATGCAAAGATGACGCCGTTGAGCTTTGATGGTGACAGATGGAGTCAGGAGAACATATCAGGACTGACATGTTGCCATGGTTTCTGTTTGTAAATAAACGGGTGGGGATGTACGACAAAGTGAAAACAAACTGTCTGAAACAGTGGGAAACCGAAGACGCGCTCAAAACACACACATGCACACACAAATGTGTGAAACATCTCAAACATGCGCACAGTAAATGCTCTCATCTGACTTCAAATCCATTGTCATTCCATCTGAATGAACAGGAACGCTGCGATTCAAAGTCTTTTGGCTCCAGTGGCAATCATCATTTTTTTCCATTGTTTGATTTGTTTAAAAGGAGGACAGTGGAGACGGGAGATTGGATAAAGAACTGACTCGCTGTCATTTACTCTTTTCAATGACAAAACACCTGAAAGACTCACAATAAGTAAAAGGAGGATCCTTGAAAGAGACCTTGAATCCATGAATGAAGATTAATGAAATGATGTGAATGGATGAATCAAAGCTGAGCTTTTTTTTTTTTTTTCAGCGGTGTTCAGTGAATCCTGTGATCTCTGTCTCATTTGATATGTACAGTGTATTGAAAATGGTTACAGTACAATAGTCTCATGTATGAGATTAGAAGGCGAAGCGGATTCTGGGATAAGGGCTGAGCAACTTCATAAAAATATGAAATGTCATAACTGAATGCATTTTAACATTTAAACAGATCTGAATTCTGTATATTTATTTATTATCCTTTTAATCAATTCAGAATAAATCCAATTAATTACAAGATATGGCAATTAATTAACTGCATATTAATATTAAAGAAAAGCACCCCACAATTATCTCCACATTATTGTGGCAGATAAATAAACCACTGAATACATATTATAAAAATGACATTACATTAGTCAGTCAATTGTATGTGTTATTTCCACATCTGTCATTTGTTGTTAATTTTAGAGATATAATATGTATTGCGTTTTAGCAAAAGATTCAGTATTTAAAAGTTTTCAAAGAAAATAGTCCTTAAAATCCCCAAATCCTCTAATGTACCATCAATCTGAGATACGTTCATGGCCCGCTTGACTTGTCCACCCCCCCCCCCCCCCCCCCCCCACGTGAGGGAAGCCAATTGGTAAATTCATCATCACTAAACTGTCACATTCACTGACATGACTCAACTGTGGCCATTTGGCCTCTGTCTCCTTTCCTGAGCGTGAAGAGAAAGGGAAAAAGAAAGATATTGAACATGTGGCATTAATACGCCACCTTGCCTCCCCAGCAGCAGATAGGCAGATGGTGTTGGCAACATTGCATGCCACCGGCTTTCTGGGCTTGTTTGCATTTTAAAGTACATCAGTACCATATTGATGAATCGTATACACGGTGTCGGAGTGGCCGCTCTCGTTTGCTGTTGTATATTCATGCCCTACAGCTGCAGGGGGGGATCTACTTCCCCCCCCCCCTCCACTCATAATAAATATGGCCTCCAGTCGCACTGAAGGTCAATCTTCATTTGCGTCTAATGGGAGAGAGTCAACTGTTTTCTAAATGAGATGTATGCGGAGCAGAGACCTGAGAAAAAAAAAAAAAGAATAAAATCACCTTCCGGTTGCTTGCGTGAAAAAGTCGGGCACTTGAGTTGCATTTAGGGGAATTTTTAGTCCGGCAATTATGCACTTCAGTAATGCATTAAACACATCTCTCATATTCATTTATCAAATAAAATGGATATGTCTATATGGAATGTCCTGCAGGTATGGATGTTATCAATAAACAGTTTACCATAATTTCCTGCTCAATCTATTACAGCATAAACTAGTGGCTCTCGGCTGGTGGATTGTGAATCAAAAATAGCCAAGTCAAAGATAGCAATGAAAAACATATGCTACTAACCGTATTATTGTTCTTAGGTATGCTAGCAAAATAAGCTTTGACAACTTTCAAAACAGTGTTATTAAAGGCAAAGGCTTTACTTCTAAATAAACTTTTCAGAACTTAGGACAAACTGATCCTTCAACCACTGAAAAACAATCTGACAAAAAGAACAAACCAACCAAATATTTAAATAAATAAATGTTCAACAACAACATAAAAGGAAAAAGTAGACACACCCAAGACTTAATTAAATATACATTCATATAGGATAAACATGTTATTGCAACAATATATAATTAGATATTATAAAATTATAAATACTAATTATACAATATTTTAACAAAGTAAATAAATAAGTCAAGTTTTGGCATTTTTCAACAAAAAAAACCCAGAGGAGATGAAACCCAGACTAGATTAAATCTTTGTTCGCATAGGATAAACAAGGTTTGTGACATGTTTTTGAGTCAATATATAATTAGATATAATAAAATTATAAATATTAATTATAAAGTATTTGATCATAATAAACAAACAAACAAACAAATGAATAAATTAATGAACGAAAGAATAAACAAACAAATAAATAAATAAATAACATTTTGACATTTTCAACAACACCACAAAAGGAAAAAGGAGATACAACCCAGACTAGATTAAATATTAGCTCATATAGGATAAACATGGTTTGTGGCATGTTTTTGAGCCAATATATAATCAGATATAATAAAATTATAAATACTAATTATGAAATATCAAAATAAATAACTAATGAAGTAAAACCAATTGAGAAGCACTGCTACAAACTACAAGCATGCAAGAGGAAATTGTTTTCATGTTTATGGATCCTCCTCTACATTATCATTCAATATCATTCCAGAGAGATAGTTTGCTTCATTAGATCACAAATAACATCCAACGTAGGCTACAAGGGTGTTTGACTGTAACATCTACATCAGAGTGCCCATCCACAAATCGTTCTTCACATCAGCAACAAGTCCACTCGTAGTGCCCGTGCACGTCTGAACATCACAACGAGCAACCCACTCCTTCCTCAATTAGCATTCATTAGTATGCAAAGCACCAATAGCAGATCGCAATGTTTCGACTTTTGAAAGTCACCTTTAGATTCAGACAGCCATGTCTGTTTTCTCACAGACATAAGGATCTCTTCAGCCATATATAAACAGCTGAGCCTGAGAGAGGACGAGCGGGCAGACGGGCGCAAGACAGCGGCGTGGGGAGGGGACTTTGACAAATAAAGAATCACATGGTACTGTCATACTGCGCACAAAACAGCAAATAATAGAGATGGGGTCTGATCGTAGCCCTTGGAGCAGCTGTCATATTAAATAATAATGAAGGATCTATTAATATGCAAAGGAACCAGCAGCAGACTGGCTTAACGCTGTCATGCCTCTGAATATTGTCAGAATGTTCATTATTAATTAACATGCGGGCTGCCCCATACCTGCTCAATGTCAGAACATTCTTATAACAAATAAGGAATGTATGTGCCTCCTTCCACTAATAGTGTAATTAAATTAAAATCAGATTAACTTCACATCAGTACACAAAGAGTGACTTAGCCATGCTTATGATAAGCAAGTGCTTATCTACTGACTTAATGTTGTGGGCTCCTAATAGAGACAGAGGCCAAATTTCACTCTATTTACCCAGTATATTTGCAGAAATGAGCTCCGTTGCAGTGACTATTGAGGACCGATCGCACGCTCAAAGCTGAGGTTGTGCCAGCGAGGACTGAGTGAATTAATGCATCTGAATTGTTCCATCTGCATTAGAGCCAAATACCGCACATCAATTATGAGCTGCCGACACTGGGTGTGAGGAGAGTCGCATTAGAGTTGACTGATCTGTTTATGACAGTGTAATCTTGCATCTGTGTGAAGGGCTACATGTTTCATTAACCTCTTTTTGTGTCGATTCTCCCAGTCTCGCTGCATTTCTAGTTGACTGTGTCCACCTGATGACAGACTGATGGAATGATACCATGATGTCATTTCCTGCATAGCTGTGAGACATTGTTAAACTGTCAAGTGTGTGTGTGTATGTGTGTGTGTGTGTGTCTGTCTGTCTGTCTATCTATCTATCTATCTATCTATCTATTCATACACAGTGTGTGTGTGTGTGTGTGTGTGTGTGTGTGTGTGTGTGTGTGTATCTGTCTGTCTATCTTTCTATCTATCTATCCATTCATACACAGTGTGTGTGTGTGTGTGAGAGAGAGAGAGAGAGAGAGAGAGAGAGAGTGTTCAAAAGTCTGGGGTTGGTCATATTTTTTATTTTATAATTCTTTTTATAAAACAAGACTAATGCTCAAATATCTCTAATTTATTTTTATTTAAAATAAAATAATTTGAAATATTATTACAATTAAAAAAATCTGTTTGTATACAGTATATATTATAAAATGTGTGTATATATATATATATATATATATATACCAAACCCAGACTTTTGAACACTCACACTCTCTCTCACACACACACACGCACACCACACACACACACACACACACACACACACACACACACACACACGCACACCACACACACACACACACACACACACACACACACACACACACACACACACACACACACCTTATATCTTAACCCCAGACATTTAGGGATATTTTCTATCCATAATATTTGTTAACTATAAAGTCACCTGCTCAATATAACAGGAATCAATGACGCTATTCTAGCAGGGTAACTGTAGTGTTAAATGACATGCTATGGAAGAAAAACATCTCAAGTGCTGCTTTAAAACAGTGCTGTGCACAAAGGCTCTGAACATTTGCCAACATTACAATTACACCGCTTTATGATGAAGGTTACATTAACAAAATAACTAGGACCACTTCATGCTGTTTTAACTGTTGTTTACATTTGCTCTCCCAATCCTAGTGCTGTCCAAGATAACCCGGATCTGTGAAGGCCGAATGCGAGCAAATCTCACGGCATCTACTCATTGCATGCCACTTTGTCAACCAAACAACCAAAGACCCTTACAAACCTGATTGCATAAAATGTTACTTTTCTTTAGAAGTTCCAACCAAAATGTCAAGATCAGAGCCTCTCTCATGGTTTAAAGGCCTGGATATCAAAGGGTTTTTGTCGTGGTTGCTGAGGACTAAATAAGAGTAGACTCTCATCCTTGGCTCTCATCCTGTACCACATGGCCTTTGAGTTCCTGTTTCTAAACAAGACACTGATAGGCTGACCTCACTCAAACACGGAGGGGCAGCTGGATGCAGTTTCCCAAGCCGAATGGTTCGCCAATGCTTTAGCGTCATTGTTCAAGATTACCAGTTCTGCTGCCAAGCTGGAATTTCAATAGTTTCCCATCAATTTCAAGTTTAGAGAGAGAATGCTACACTTACACAGCAGAGAACATAAAAAAAGAAAATTCAGAAAATTCATTAATTTCATTAGGTTTATGCTAAAACGATTTTTGATTGGTACTGACTTCAAAGAGAGCTTTTACGTTCACATTCTAAGCATTTGGCACTTTTATCCAAACTAACACTGCATTCGGTGTGAACTCCACCCATGACGTTGGCATTGCTAGCGCCATGCTCTATTGTTTAAACTACAGGCTCAAAATGATTAAAACAGCATTGTGTGAAAGATCTTTTAGGCTGGTGGAGATATGAGCAAAATAACAAGATATGGCCAAATAACAAGACTACAAATTATTTAACGGGATGCAGCCTCACTACCATTTGTGACATACTGAAATATACTGGTAAATTCAAATACAGAATAAAGATGAAGTATATTTCTTCACAAAGAATGAAAGATTTAAGAAATAACGTCACTTTATAATAACTTTCATTAATGTGCCCTTCATGTGAAGTTGGAAATTTTGTTATTACAAGCATCTGAATGACCACGCAAAGACGTATTTACAAGTGAGAAACTCTAGAATTCTAGATTATACACGAGTTGCAAAGTTGTGACACTGGAACATTAGTGTGTCTTATCTATAATATTAATAATATCACAAAACATATTATCAATAATCTAAATACAGATTGGTGGGTGGAAAGCAAATATAGTGAATTATAATGAATGATTTTGCAAGTTATTTTTATTTTACATGCTGCATTTCAATAATTTTAAAGGATAGATAACAAGTTGGATAGTTTTTTTAAAGGATCACTTTAAAACATAGATAAAGTTAATCACTCAGCTTTCACAGTTTGCTTTAAGAAAAGTTTCCCAGGTGCACTTGAAGGCATTATTACATTCTATATTGTATAATGCTTACCACATGATTAATCAAGATAACTGATCAGCGTTGGTGCTAACAATGCCAAGACCTTAAGTTCAATTTCCAGCGAACAAGCACACAGATCAAATATATAGCTTGGATGCACTGTAAGTCAGAGTGGATGAAGTCTCTGCCAAAAAGCATGCATGTAAATGTAGAGTCATCATGAAGAGCTGCTTATCTGAGGACTCTGCGGTAGCTTGTTTTGTGACGACAAGATAATTTGTCCAATACGTACAGAAAACATCATACTTTGCAAAGAAAAAACGACAAAACTTACTTAGGTTTGAAAATGATAACTATATGGCTTTGTGTTCAATAATTGCTCAAGAATCCACAAGAGAGTCTTAACGAGAAGTTAACTGTACATTAACAAGGAGTGAACCATAACCTAATGACTGTGTGTTATTAAAAGATGGCAGAACAACCGAGAGCACGATATGTAAATCAGGACCCTTTCTCGCAAATGACTTCAAAGCTGCTACAATGAAAACCAGACGTAAATAGAACAAAAGCATAAGACTTGCTCCAGGCGAACTGAAGGCACAAACGGTTGTTGTTGATTCTTGTGGTGATAAGCTTACTTTAACATCACATCGGCCTATGTACATACAGCAGTGAAGTGGATTTAATCGGGCTAATTAAAATCCACTCAAGGCAGAATGCAGCATCCACTATAATAATCTGGAAGAGAACAACTCTCCACTCCAATTTATTCTGGAGCTGTGGTTGCACAGGGGGGCTTGCTGGGAAGGGAGGGGGGTCGGCCGGGACGGTCAATGGTTCTGGCTGGTAGTTTGGATGAGGGCTGTCAGATTTTGCAGCGTGCCATTTAACGGATGGGCAGCGGGCTGCTGCGAGAACGGGCAAGGGCGCGGGAGGAGGTATGCGTTACCTGTGGGGGGAATGATTCCCGGCGACATGAGGCCCGGCACCGAGTGCGGCATGATGTGAGGGTTCTCCAGCGATGTCACACTCTGGGTCCGTTTCGGAGGCCTCCCGGGTCTTGAGCTAAAACAGAAGTGAAGTGGTGGAAAGGGGGAGGTAGAGGGAAGTGGAGAAAGAAGGTGAGGGGTGAGAGACAGAGGTTGCCGTTAACATTCGGACCAGAACGCAATTCCATTCCGAAGAGCTAACATGTACTGTAAATAAATTCCTTTTCAAGGACAGTTGCTTTCTGCTGCTCGACATAATAGACTTCCATAACTAATTAGATTACACAGTGAATTCATTTCCTTTATTGAAGATCAACCACTTTTTGATGCATAATTCATAGCCCGTACCTCGTTACCTGCCCTTCTGCATTAATATCCCTACACTATTTGAATTGCCTCGTTTGCATATGCTAAAATCCGGCCATGCGGCTTTCAGCCTGGAAATTACATGTTAACTTGTTATAATTATTGCAGTCAGGCCACTGTTGATTTATGAGACTTTTAAAATCCAAATATGTGTAGTTCTAGTAATGAATGATATTCTAAGGTTCTTCAGGAAATTAAAAGGCAACGGCTGCCTTAGGAAACGTTCTGCTTGCTTGATTTAATAGGAGTCATAGCTGGAAGCTGGTGTGACTGAGTGACTCAGACCTGTTGTGCGTTTATGATGGAAACTTTTATTACTTTAAATGAGTGACCAAGATCACACAATGATTAATGACACAACAAGCGCAAGTCTGACGGAGGGGGAAAAAATGCCCCTCCGAGCTGATTGTCAGATATTTTTCACACATTACTATGTTCTGTTCATCCATGCATTTTTTCCCCTCTAATTTTGGCAAAAACGGAATATCAAAAAGGCCTTTACGGAAATATTTCTTCACAGAGAGTGTTCGCAATAAATCGGTGTGGTTGTTACCAAGGGTGCTGCAGCCAATGGGGACATCTACCCCAATTTTTTACCAAAAAGGTGATTCCGTCCCAGCATTTTTTTCAAACTAATTACATACAGAAAGCATTCAAAATACGACAAGTTGCTCAAATGATACACACAAAACTTATTATGGAGAGTTGGTTCAATAACAACCAAGCTAGTAACTGGTTACTGAGGCACAAGACAAAAACTAAATATATAAAATAAATACATACATACATGCATACTATTTATGGAGCACTTAATTTTAAATGTGAAATGAATAGAAAGGATCAATACAAAAATTATAAATAAACCCATAAATCTACATTTATATTTATATTACATGGTTTAATATTTCCAAATTACCAACAATTAAATGAGAACTAATTGTTCCTGCTTTTGGTTGTTACCAGAGAAAAGCTCATTTTCAGGGCATTGTCTATATTTCACAGCACTTGCGTTACAATGGCATATCAGGACATGATTGAAAGAGGCCTTCATTAACTCAAGGTTTTGCTCCCTGCTTTTCCAGTGACTAAACAGGGCCTCATTTTCATGGCCAAAAGGAAAGCAGAATAGTGCATTCACTAACAACCCAAGGCCTTTTTAAAAGCTCACTTATTCATGTACCACCAAAGTCTGTCATGTGCATCAGTTTAGTCCATTTACAGACTGGGCAGATGAGCTGCGTTTCATTGCGTTTTATCATGTTTTATCCCTGACAGGCATGAAATTGAAACGGAAATTCTTTACTTCGCACACTAAAAACAGAAGAGGCCATAAACTCCATGCTCAGAGTGTTAGCCATGAGAAGAAGCAGCACTAGATACAGTCAGGCCTGAGGCCATTCACACTGTAAGGAGTTTGAACCGTATCAGCCAGTTCAGATGTGACTGAATCACATCGCATCACGCAATGGAAATAGAGACATCATCATACATCATATAATGTTCCAGTAAGGGATTTCACTATGTTATTGTAGATTCCTCTTTAGGAATCTTTGATATTCATTTTTACAGCTTCCCCTCTGTTCATAATTGGCATTAGCAATTTGCTGTTTGATGTATTTATGAGAGTCTTTTTCCAGCATGTGGCAGGCCATAAATGAACTTTAGTTCTTTTAAAAGAATAATTTGCCCAAAAATTGTTCTTGCACCTTTATAATTTTCTCTAACCCATAAAATATAAAAGGTAACTTCGAGCAGAATGTTCAAGCTGCAATTTCTCATACAATTAAAGTGAATAGGGACTGGGGCTAGTGGCTTGAAAAAAAATATCTGTATACTCAAATTTGGAAAGTTGCAACTGGTCACAAGACACACATAAAAACAATGACATCTGGCATTATTAACGTAAAAAAAATCCACTTAAATTTAAATCATTTCCTTACATAAATCTATGACTTCAGCTATTGAAGCATTTGTCATTTTACAGACTTGACAATCTGCTAAAATTCTTTAGCGTTGCACAATAGAAGGAAAGTCTTGGAACGACATGAGGGTGGGTAAAGGATAATACAATTTTAATTTTGGATGAACTATCCCTTTAAATACAGCACTTTGTCTGAGTTTGTCACAGGAGAGCTGAAGAGACCCCAGCAACATGTCCGACCCACAGAACGTCCTAAAATGAAATTCCTCCTCCTATAGAAACACCTCTTTGATCTTATGAGGGAGATTGCATGACAGTTTTGCTGTCATCACTTTCAATGTACTGAGCTGAATTATTTATGAAAGACCTCAATAGATGGCATGTGATGGTAAAAGCCTTCCTCCCTCCTCCCTCAACAATGCCAAAAGCAAAAAAAACTTGGACAAAAAAATGGACAAAATGTCACATCAACTTTAGCTCCAGGAAGAGCAGGGGATTGTGAACAAAGCAGACGTTTAGCCTCTGAGCTGTGGTGGGATCTGCTTACGGAGTGTTTACACCATATTTGAAGAAGGTATAGAGTGGAAGAGGAGAAGGAGAATGAAGGCTTTTTTTATAAGGCTGTAGCAGCAATATTTTAACTTAACATTAAATATTTAACAGGACAGTTCACCCCAAAATGAAAATTCTGTCATTGTTTACTCACCCTCGTGTCGTTGCAAACCTATATGACTTACCTTCTTCTGCAGAACAAAAAATATATATTATAAAAAGCAGTACGAAAGTATCATATAACTCATACTATTATTTTTTTCAATCCATACAATACCTTTATGTGAGGAACAGAGAGCTAAATAGAATTCATAAACAAATTCATTCATGAATCAGACTTATACAGTTCTTGAGTTAAAGTCAATAATTATGTCAATTTTATTTTGTTCACTCACAGTACTGCAGCACACAATCATATACTGTAGGATACTTTTATGTTACTTCTAGGGAGGTTTTTGAAACTTGAAAGCTCCGGTTCCCATTCATTATGAATGTATGGAAAAGTATATTATTCGGTTGTGTTCCAAATCAAGAAAAAATAAAGTTATACAGGTTTGGAAGGACATGAGGGTGAATTATGACAATTTTCATTTTTGGCTAAACTATCCCTAAGGTTTTGTTGTTGTTGTTGTTAAGGATCGTATTTTGTTTGGCTTTACTTTCTTGCTATGGATTGCTTTTAATTTATGACAGCACGATAGTGTTCTGAAAAACAAGTTGGAAGCAAAGCTGAATAACATCAAGTGTTTGAAACTGAAATCCCCATCATGCGACAACACAGAAGGTTTTCACTTAAAACAGGACGGCCTGTGCTCATATGTTCAAGAGGACACTGCAGTCATTTAGCTGAGATATGCATGAGCATTCTCTGCTGTTTGTCGCTTCTGTAAACAGTGATTATGGGGCCACTGAGGACGAAGGGAGAACAAGAGCTGGACCTTCACAAAAGAACGAGTACAATTTGTCATGTGCTGGATGCTGAGTCCTTAAATAGCCCGGCACAAAAAGTCCTCAAAAGTAGGCTATTAGAGCACAACAATGGTTCATGAGATCCACTTGTGTCTGAGATATGCCCTGTCCACTCCAATACTGGATGTCACCAATACCAAACATAGTTACATCCTTTTCCTTTCCTTTTCGTTTCTTTTTTGTAACTCTGGGATGTGTTTCCACACAATGAGAGAAGCAAGGCTATCCATGACGTTTTGCTGAGCACGATGCTGACAAATTCAAATAAACAAGATTTTCACCCCTAGAGGGAGAATGCAATGTTTGCTTGCATTAATTTATTAGATAAAGCTGAGTGGTTTGTATTACTCAAAAGGTAAACATTTCAAATTAGCTGCAAAATGCAATGCAGATACAGCCAATCAGTTATTAAGGAAGAGGGTTACAGCCAGGGTGCAAATTATAAGGGAGTTTTAGGGGGGCCTGACCCCCCAAATTAAGGTTTGACCCTCTAGCCTCAAAGAAAGTGGGGTAAAAGGCTAAAATATCAGATTTTTTTTTATACTAAACAGATTTAGTATAATGTTGGGGGAAAAAAAATATTTTGAATATTTTCTTGTTGCACCAAATAAATTAGGCATAGGTTCGACATAAAACTTATTGTACATCATGGACTATATATCACACTGGTTACAGTATGGAAGTTACAGAAGAAACAGTGTTCTTGGAATTGAACTCTTATCTTCTAAGAGACGCCTGTGGAAGGAAGCGTGAATGATTAAAATTCAAGCTGGTCAACCTGGAAAATTCTGCTTTTCAGCACAACAACCAAATCACCCAGCATTCTCTCTTTATTGCTGATTCCATAGTTAATAACAGATCCTGTCTCCAACTTAGGAACTTTTATAGACAGCACTTGCCTGAGGCCAAAAAGTGGCAAATTTGTAACAAATGTAGGAATTCTCCTTTTGTTTTGCATTCATGGTGAAAAGAAAATAAGAGTGAACTTTCCCTGAACCATGCTTCCTTTAATGGACTTGGTCCATGTTGACCCAGGAGTTCACACTGGAACATGATCTCCTCCGTCCCACCACACTGAGAAAGCAATCAGATTAAACCCACAAAATATATGGCCATCTCACTTCCACAAAACAAAAGTCTGCAAATAATGGAATTCACCCTCCCTTGTGTTGTTTCTTAATATCTGTTAAGAAACAACGTTTATAAAAAAAAAAATACCAATATCTGATACAATAAATAAAAACCTCTTTAAAACGATTAAATACTGAATTAAAACTACTACCAAAAAAAAAAACTACAAAAAAGTGAAGCAGTTCATTAAAAATACACTTACAATCTTTTTGTTGTTGCTATTAACAGATGTTTCTTTCTTCTAGAACAGGCATTAATACTCTAAAAGTTCTCTCAAAAGACTAGTTTAAATCATTTTTTATCTCTGTAACAATCTAGAGTTTTGTACACGTAGGCATCATGAAAGCCAGTAAGGAAATCAGTGACCAATATAATTGCTCCAATATTTACAGTATAGTATGCATTATTGTGTACTAACATCTATTAAATTAATCTGTACACCGTCAGTTTGAGTTTCTTATCACAAGTTTAAAATCCAGTATTTCATTTATAATATTTATTCAACACAAATTTGAGAAGCACACAAAGATTATATTTGATCAGTATTTTTCCAACAGGTTTGTGGACCTCTGGACCTAATGGAGACACATTTGGTGCCAGCTGATGAAACGTTATCCTGGAGTCAATACGTGTCTCGCTCAGGTTTACAGAAAGAACATTCCGTTTTGATTCGCCTCAAATGGAGCAATTAACCTTTCCCATCTTCCTTTTGTTTGTCATTGGGAAAGGTAAAGATGAAGATATTTATTCCATTTACTCGCAGTCAACCAAAACAAGCGGACGAATCACAGCATCTCTGCTTCTGTAAATACAGACTCCTCCAGAAGCCCGCCAATCAGGCCTTATAAAATATTAACCCAATGTCATTGCCCTTTTCAAATCTCTCACCTGGAATTCCCTAATTGTTCCCTTTCTTTATCTCGCCGAAGCAAAGTGTAAATAAATTAACAAAATAGCTTTTATCAGCCTGAATAACCTTTTAACTGAAGGATTATCACTGGTTTATTTTTCATTTCTTTTCGTGCGATAGCAGCACATGCCTCATTGATTACTTTGCTGAGGTGGTGGCCAGCAGAGAAAACAAGGGCCTGATAACAAACCGAGGTCTCCGCACTAACAATAACACACTACGCTCAGATTAGGCCTCCTGACTTTGCAGCTTTACTCGGCTTGATTAGATGGAATGCTGGCAGGTAAAACTCCTCCATTTTACTATGCAGTCTTTGTGTGGATTGACTGTAAGATCGAAGCATATAACTCTGGCCGATTGATCATAGTTAGAAAGATATTCAATTTAAACTACTGTACATTGAAAGAACACACTTGAAACTGAAACATGAAACTGGGCCAATACATTAGACTGGATAATCTGAACTGATGGATTCCAAAGAGAGTGGAATGACTGCAGATGGGTTGTTTGAAAGATTTTTAAGGGGCAGTTCACTCAAACACAAACATTCTTTTATTATTTTCTTAAAGGGGTCATATGATGCGATTTCATGTTTTCCTTTGTCTTTGGAGTGTTACAAGCTGTTTGTGCATAAGATCTGTAAAGTTGCAAAGATTAAAGTCTCAAACCCAAAGAGATATTCTTTATAAAAGTTAAGACTCTGCCACACCTTCCTAAAACGGCTCATTCAAACACGCCCCCACGTCTACGTCACGGTGTGGGAAGATTTGCATAACACCGCCCAAACACAAAGAAAGAAGGCGTAACTTTTATTCTCGCTGTAGTATTGTTGTTGCCGCCGTCATGTCGTGGAGACCCTGTGTGTTTCGTTGTGAAAGTGAAAGTACTTTGTTTGGCCTTCCAAATGAGTACACAACTAGAAATCAGTGGTTAAGTTGTTTTTACAACACTGTTCCAGAACAGTACAACGCAAATATTCAAGTGTGTGCAGCCCATTTTACAGAGGACTGTTTCCTGATCCTGGGAGAGAGTAGCCTATAATGTGAATGCTATGAATGGCTGTGATGTGAACACTATAAAGTGGGGTAATTCCAACGTGGCAAGGACAGTCTGGTGCTTCTGACTCACAGCCTGTAAGTATGTTTCGATATTTAAAGAATTTGCTACTGACTATTCAAACGCAAGTTTTGAGCTGTGTAGAGTAGCGCTTGTTTGGCGTTTCTACGATCACAAATGCAGACATGGTGTTATGTTTACGCGGCGCGGCGCAACGCGTAAAAAGACCGTATGAGGCATTATAATAAGTAATTATGTCCTCAATGAATGCAACAAATGCCTCGTTTATAATGGGTTTTATTGTTTTAGTCTCGTCGCGCCGGGACACGGCATCACAACATGGTAAGGGGCGTAACATTTCCGTCACACGCTTGAGGTATTCGGCAAATCAGAACGCACTGGATAGCTGGCCAATCAGAGCACACCTCGCTTCTCAGAACGATGAGCTTTGTAAAAATCGACGCGTTTCAGAAATGCAGAGCATAGAGGAGCAACAATAATGTACAGTATTTGGAAAACAATGTGTTCTTTGAACCTCGAACCGCGTAAACACACTGCATTACACCAAATACACAAAATAATGTCCTTTTTAGCAACATCATATGACCCCTTACAGTTAAGCTCAAAGCAATACAAAACAAAACCAAAATCAAAACAAAACCAAAATCAAAACAAAACTGACAAACTAAACCAAACCAAACCCAAAAAAAAAGCAAACCAAACAAAAACAAAACAAAACTAACAACAAAACAAATAAAACAATACACAAAACAAACATAAAAGTGGAACAATTTTTTTTTAAGCCAGTTCTTTTCTTTGAAATGGTTGATCAGATTTGCAAATCAGACTCATCCAGTTTTTCAATTCCACTTACTGATTCAATAGTTCTCAAGTTAGGAGTGAAGGAAAGATTATCAGTGAAAATGACTAACTTTTGGTCTGTTTAGCAGACAAATATATCAAATGGCTTCAGAAGACATGGGATATGTATATGGGGAATGACTTTATAGTGTATATTTTTATTTTATTTTATATATATTTGGACTATATGTAGTCACTACAAACTGTTGTTAAATGGAAAAGAGGAGCATGATATATCTCCTTTTGTTGAATTTTTGGGTGAACTATCATTTTAATGCTCAAAGACTTTTACTGCTTTTAAAAAGCTCAGGACCACCATGGTCAAGCTATGGCTGTGATCGCATTACAAATACGAAACACTAAGATTCTCGCTTTTGCAAACCACTAAACATCTCTTTTATTCTGCACACAAATCGCCAGCATCAACTTCAACTTCTAGAAGTTTTCAACAAGGGTCGAAGGGAAGCAAAGTAGTGGAATCTGCAACAATACATGATATATAGCAACTGGAGTGGCTGTCTCAGTCACTTACACCTGCACATGAATGGAACGCTAACAGAAGAGGTCAGCCGGAGCGCCGCGATGGCCCGTTCCACAGGCGCTCCTGCATTAATCAGCACTGCCTCAGATCTCCATTTTATCTCTCCCTTTATTTGCATTGAACTGTTGTTGCTTTATCGCCACCAGCTCTCTCTCTCCCTCTCACACCTGTCACCCTCAGCCAGGTAGACGCCTTATCAGATCAGCATAGATGGATTATGTGTGAGCACTTCATATAAAGCGTTTTATAAGCAGGAACAGCTGCATCCGCTGGTAAACGGTGAACTTTTGTGAGGAACAATATATTAGATCAAATGCACATAATCAAAGGGAGTAGAGTTACCCTCAACGGCCTACTAACAGTGGCCCTCTCCTCCCCAGACATGTTTTTCAGCCCAATCATTCAACAGTCCCACGTGCCAGGCATACCATTTGGAGATGCAGAGAGCTCCCAGGTTATAAAAGTGGCCTTCCTGCTGCTTTTGTACACTGCACGGTCTGATTAAAGAGTCACTGGGCAGGGCCATCAGATTGCACCGCTGCAAAGGAACTCAGAACCCAGTCTTGTTCCTTCCTTGAGCTTTATTTACATGGCTGTGGCTTCATGTAAAAGTATGCAGAGCAACTGGTCATAAAACATATGAAAATGTATGTGATCCCTTTGAATTTACGTGTCTGAGTTCTTGCTATTCACAAGAAACAATTAAAAATTGTTGACTTGGCCAATATCTCCAATGTTGGACTACAGGTTGTCTGAATTCAGTTAGCTTTTTAAGAACTAATTAGGATGGGGATTTACATACTTTTTTTCAAAATTGCGAGTGTTGAATTTGTTTGTATTTGAATTTGCATAATGTGTTTGTCTATTTTTGTGACTAAACTGAACTGAAACCCACACAATCTGTTGTAGTCTGCAACTGCAAGTTGGCGGGGGGGGTTTTATATGCCAGAAAAATTGTTCTTGACCAAAATGCTATTCATGCCAGACTATGTACAATTTCTAAAATTTTCTAAGTACTGACTGTGTATTTTTCAGGTTTGTAAGGGTTGTTCTTTTATATTGTAACTTGAAAAACAATACATTTTATGACCACCTTATAAAAATTCCAAGCAAATTTGCATTTTTCTGGACTGGATTTTTTTCCACTGTAATATTCATGCATTTGTCCCGCAAATTACATTTTTTTTTTTACTGAGATTTCAACTGAAAATACAATATTGTAGGGAGATCTTAGAGGGAAAAAAAGATCTGAAAGGAAGATAAACTGCTGATTATTTTAATGCATCATTAATGACTAAAAGCCGATTTCTTAATTGCATACTATAATTGTGAAGCTTAAAATTGTTTTGTATCAGTACTATTAGCACTAATAAGGAGCAGCAGGCCTGTACATCCTGGGAACTGATGTAGAATGCCTAATTGGTTGACTTTTCCGTGCCTAATGGACGATTCTCTTAATTAAAAAGACACTGCAGAAAATGTTATAGATCAGATACGGCAGAGAGAGGGAAAAAAGTAAATGCAGTTAATCAAATGTATTAAAATGAACAGTTCCAGGAAAGTTAAAACGAGATGGCTAGATATGATTTCCATCGCAATATTTATTAATTTCAGTCCCTTTGGTTAACAAAACAGTTAACAACTGTGCTTATCTTCAGACCGGTGAGGAAATGCTCTCAGTGATCTCCCTTTACCATGCAGAACTGCGACGCATATGAAACAAGTCTTCAAAACAAGGCTTTAAAAACTTACTAGTCAGGGTGCCTTTGAGGATATTTAATTAAAATCTAATCCTGCATTCATTAAGGCTCACATAAATTAAGCTGTCATTCATAAGATTTATGGATTCTCATTTGCATATTGCATACAATTCATCAATTACTCAAGTATGAAAGGAGCACATTTCCCTTGGAGCTGCCTGCTGCCCTGCCAGCATTTGAAATGAGAGAAAGAGCGATACTGTCAGGCATTCGAAACAAACTTTCCCCACAATGTCTGCCTCTTGATTAATCTAATTTCCAAGGCATCCTTTTACAAGATTGTACACAGTCCAGCTGCAGTTTTCAATTATATGTCCTGTCCTCACCACTAACTTTGAATGGGAGATAGATGTAATGCAGGGCAAGTATCCAACCCCGGTCTCCTCCGCATCACATGCCTGTTTACCCTGATCTTCGTAAATTAAAAAAAAAGAGAGAGGTGTTTTAGAGGCAGATGGAGTCAGTAGGGAGGGAGAAGGCAGAAATGCTGTAATTTTATTTGGTGGGATGTCAAACGAACGGCTCGGAGTGTAATAATAGCATATTTCCTGTCACATTTACATCCGCCGTGCTTTCTGACAGAGGGAGGTTTCGGCGAACACATTAAACGACTCCCTCTTCGAAGAGGCGCTCGGCCACTGTGGGAGAACGCCGGCGTGGAGGAAGTGCTTAAACCGAGCCGAGCGTGAATACATCTAAGATAAAAGGTCAGGCGAAAACAAACAGATGACTTGTGAAGATGAATAGAATTAATTGAGTCATTAATATGCATGGCTAATAAAGCTCAAAAAAATTATACGTGGAGAACGAAATCATTGTCGACTATTCTCTCTTAATGGCCCATATTTTCAGCTCGAAGGGATCTGGGACGTGTACGTATCAATCTCGGAGAGGAGGAGGAGGGGGGCGTTTGACGAACAGGTTGGGATAACCTCAGCGCCGATTGTTAAAGTCAGACAAAGCAAACAAAGCGAACTTGTTCTAGTGAGGATATTAATTCCCAATTAATCCCAAATTCTGGCAGAGGAACAGACCAGTGCAGCAAGTGAAAGTCATCTTGAAGGGTACTTAATTGGTTCCCAATAGTAAAAGAGCTTGATAACAGAGATCAAGCCGCAGTTTATTAATCCTTCTCATTGTCTTATGAAATTGTCGTTGAAAGTAACTTCAGATAGAGCCAATAGTTAAGACTTTAATGTGCTTTTAATATTAACAAGAGGAAGCAATTAAGAGGCCACAAAACAATAGCACTCAGACTGACGCATATTAATTCGGCAAATATGATTTCAGAATCAATACGATTAAGGCAGCGTGCCACACGAACACACTCGCCTACACTCGCAAACACACACACACACACACACACACACACACACACACACACACACACACACACTTACAAGTCTAGAGGCTTTTTTTTCTTTAACAGAGAACATTTGTCCCACATTACATGGAATTGCGTTTCATAAACATCCATGTTTTGCATTACACGCATTTGAATTAGCAAATGACAGCGCAGCCTCTGTATTTCTGTTCATTCTTTGACATTTCCGTCGCCCACTGACTTTCCAAAGTCATTAATTCAGTCGGCCGCAACTAAAACAGGCCACGATGATAATTATAAAGTGAGCAAATATCTGATATTGAGCAAGACGTAGGATGTGAGGTCTGTATCCTCTCAGGGACAAACAAACTTAACGTCAGGACTAAACAGGAAGTCCTTAATGATTAACATTAATTGGACTGTGGAATCGGAATCCTGTGTGAAACATTAAACAAAAATTATCCACTGTTTATACTCTTTCTGCTTTCTTAATAATTAATGAAATGTAAATATTCCAGGGAGTCCAGAAGTGATCTGTGGTGGGAGAGGAAGAGCGATGTTTACACAACGGCACAGCGAGTCTGCGTGGAGAGACGGGGGTTGCGATCCGCCCCATCCTCCTCCTCCTCCTGCACTTTTAGATACTGTTTATGCAGAACGAATCATCCTCTGTGACTCCCGGATCCTGATCAATTCCATTTGAACGCAGTTTACTGTGAAAACACAACAATTGACACCACAAAAAAACGCTTTCTGCTAACAGAATCCCTCGATTTGTCCCTGCTAAAAAGAATCAAGGCCCGGCTGCTAAACGCATGTCAGCCGCATCCATCTGTGTCTCTTTGATCCTTCAGGACGAATCACCGACTGCGTGCGGAGAGCAAACAACCAGAACCTTTTAAGACAGTTGGAGGGAAAAGCGCCCCACCCAGTCAGGAGACAAATCGAATGTGGCACGTACAAGTTTACTTTCATCCTCGCTGTCTGATTGCCATCAACTGCCAAATGTGGCGTAATGGCAGCGAGGCAAGGCCCGTGTCGTTAAACCCACAGAATGACAATTACTTCAGACAAGCTTTATCAGGGCCCGTGACCCAGCCTCCACAACGCTAACTAAATCACTCGCTTTATTCCTGGAAGCTTGCGATTCCATTAAAAAGCTTCATGAGGAGGTAAGAAAAGTCCATTTAGGCTCAGCGTGAGAGCAAATAGTCCGACTCAGCACATCATGCGAAGTCTTCACACCACTTGATGATGTAATTCTTAATGCATGGCCCTGGTCCACATAAATCTTAAGCGAGACATCACCTGAGATTTTTTTCCGTCCCTCTCTGCTATCTCTCTCTCGGTTTTATGATGAATTGTTTGCAACATCTCTGCGACTAAAGCCTTCAACCTCTTCAAACCGCTGCCTCTAATAACTCGTCGCTACAGGAGGGGGGGGGGGGGGCATGACAGAATGATGAATATCACAACAGACAGCTCCAATATGGTACAATTTTAGCAGATCAATATCGCACTGCAATATAAGAAAAAGCAGCAGATATTAGTCTACACAGTGTATTACAGATGAGGAACATCTACGCTCTCTACTCTCGTGCCTGGCCCTCGCAGATATTTCACGCACGTCTCGTACTCCGCGCCTCGCATATTCACAGACATCCGTGGAAACTAATCACTCTGTGGGTCGAACGGGCATCTGCTTAGAATTAGCATGATGCGCTAACGTTTTAAGTGACTTCCGTGGACAAGGTTACTTAAACAGAAATAAACTATGGCGAGGTGCTAGGGTCCAATTATTCACGAGAGCAGAAGTCTCTCTCACAGGCTGATAATGGCTTTAAATAATAATGTTGTAGTGATACTGTTGCATTATTAGCTACTACGGAGATGACTATGAAGGTCAATGGTGGTTTTTGAGGATAAGGCCCATGTTAGCACTTGGTTAATTCAGCTCTCTTCAGTGACAGCTTTGAATGGAAAAACAGCCTTTGACAATAATAAGCCTATTTATTTTGCTATTGCTATCAAAGTTTGTGCACCATTGCTCATTTGAATAGAGTAAACAGGATGCATAATCACAATTCAAATTTGAACATAAGGAAGTATAATTAAAATGAACTAGATAGATAGATAGAGAACTACATTTCCCAGAATGCATTACCTGTGATTAATTTCTCTTCCTGTCATTCCAATTCAAATTCCTGTGGGGTTTGGCCAATTTAAGTCAAATACCAAGTCATCAAATGAAGGACAGCCAATTCTTCTTTTTTACATTTTGCCCAATTCTGAGTCATTAATCATTTTAAACTGATTATTGTTAACATTAAGCATTTTCCCCCTACAGAAATTACCCACCAGTTTTTCAGAGGAAATCTACAATCAATAATTAGCTACTAATCTATAATTAGTCTTTAAACGCCAATCACTTTTACTCTGAGGGACACTTGTCCAGTTAAAACTCTCTCTTGTTCGGTTTACAAAAAAAAAAAAAAACAGAGAGAAAAGGGAGCAAACTGAAGATATCATACTAATTCAAATAAATAAATAAGAGATATGACAAATGATTTCCTCCCTCATTATTCATCTCAGCACCACATACTAGGATTCGTAAAATTCACAACAGCATGGGTTCCATTCTAACCAGACACCACTGACCATATTGAAATGGACTGTCTCGCTCTCACTCCCATCAGTAAGACAAGTAAGATGGTCTGGGGGGCAAAAGAGGGGGATTGCAAATGTTCATAATGCATAATATCTTCTCTCACCGGGGAGCAGCCGAGAGGCCCCTTAGCTGTCACCGGCAATAGGGCCCAGCCATTGTGAGAGCTCAAGGTTCGTTAAATACTATTAATGGAACACAGTATCCGTTGTGCGCCGAAACTTGTCAGCATTTCATTAGAGACTGATAAACATATAATAGAGAAGTGTCAGGCCCAGAGTGGAGCGTGTGACAGGCCGGCGGGGGAAGGATTTGGAGGATTTTGCTGCTGCAATCATTCATTCCCATGATCCACTGCTGACTGACAGAATGATCTCGGCCAGCCCGGGATATTTCTGGGAGGAACGAGACCTAGACTGTCTGAAGTGGGGCTCAGACCACAAATACATAGTTGTGCATCAGACAATCTGTCATTTTCCCTTTGTTTTAGCATCAGGGTTTAATCAGAGGGAATACTGAACTTCATTTGTGGTACAGTTGGATTTGAGAAAAACGTACAGCGGCTTTGGGATTGTGAGGTCAAACAGAGTGAACATGCTTAATCATTTGATTGTAATGTGCAATTGTATTTACTTTTATTTATTTATTTTTTTTGTTAATATTTAGTATTACTATTAAAATATTCTATATATCATTTTTTAATATTGACAAAAACATACCCCACTTAGACCACAATTTGCAAGCTCATCTAATTGCTCCAAGATCTCTGTTTTACCACAAACTGAGTTGTAAAACGTGGGACTTTTGTACCTTGTGCTGATGTTTAACGCAGAACAAGACACTTGAGCCTTTTACACCATCAGCAATTGGTGACCAACGCTGTTAATCAGTTAATCTATTCTTTTTCCCTGTCTTGCAAGAAATATGTAAAGAAAGATAATTAAAAACGTGTTAGGTGAAAGTCCAGCAGCCTTGCTCCGAGTGTATGTTCTCACAATGCACGCTTTGTTCGTCTTATTAACCTTCTCGCTACTCAGCGTGCCTATAAATGAAATCTTTAGCCCTTTACATGTGAAATTAAAACTGCAGTCCCCTGAGCACTTTTAATTATTCCTCTCCTGAAAAACTTCCACTTTTGTCAGCCCGCTTTATTAGCAAAGCAGCCGACTCCCACTCTCTTTCTCTTTCTCTCTCTCTCTCTCTCTCTCTCCCCAAGTCTGTCATGGTTCACTCCTTTGAATCTCTCTCCTTTTTTCCCTCTTTTCTTCCAGCAGGCCTGTTAAATTCTCACCTTGCGCTGCCCTTGTCATCAACCCGATGAAGCACAAAGCTAGGCAGCGAGGGAGTGTTTACTCATTTCCCCAGCACATTATCTATCACATTAATCACAGGCCCGGACCTTCTGGACACAGCGGTCTCCTGCTCTGCCCTGGACTCTCATCAAACCTGACCATCCCTCTCAGTGCTCTACACACACTAAACAGCAGCAATGCACGCCAGTAAGAGCGGCTGTCTCTTTATACAGCAGATAATGTTAAGAAGATAGATAAGAGTCAAATGCCCATGTTTCTCCTTATCGGTTAATAATCAGGGAAAAACACAAGCTGCTTGACATAAATATGCATGATAAATGAAGTCAGTGTATCCAATTAACTAAAATTAATTGCATGTAAATTGCATCTGTAAAGTTTTCCTTTTTTTAAACAGCAGTCTTCGCATATGCCTGACGACTGTTTTTCTCAGCATTTTTGCGTATGGTTGAACGTTTCTTAAGGGATAGGTTACTCAAAAATGTAAATTCTGTCATTTACTCACCCTCACAAAGAATCCTTTTAAAAATGTCAGTTAAAGTCAATGGGGCCCAATTAAAGTTGTTTTGGACACCGTTCACTCTCATCGTATGGACAAAACAATTCAAAAATATCTTCTTTTGTGAAGAAAGAAAGAAAGAAAGAAAGAAAGAAAGTCATACAGGTTTAGAACTACATGAGTGTGAGTAAACGGTGACAGAATTTTCATTCCTGTGCAAGCTATCCATTTAAAGATTAAAAGTTGTAATCTGCATCTGCGTCCAAAAGAACAATATCCTGTTCTTTTGGACGCAGACGCGTCTGGCAGCCGCACTGTCCAAACAGATAAACAAATGTGCCCTCTTATTGAACTGCTCCGATTTGAACGTTTCCTTTGAAACTGATGTGTTCCAGGCTCTTCTAATAACGGCTGTGGACACAGAGTGTGAGGCCCTGAAACAAGAGCTCTTTAAAGAGAGGAAGAGGATGTTTTAAGACACGGTTAGCCACAGGCGAGGAGTCGGCCAGGAACTTGTTTGTGAAATACATGCCGTCACAGGTTCTAATGAGGTTATGGTCAACAGCAACATTATTATAAATTATCCAGCTCTTTCTCTCAAATCCTTGTGCAATTAATGTTTTCAACCGTCTGGAAGCCAAAGGCCCGGCTACATCTGAAATTCAAATAAATGAGCAATGTAAATAGTTTAGAGAGCGAGTTTACCCACTGAACAATGGCCTGTTATGAGACAGAGAAAAAAGGGACACACTGGTGTGGGGATGGAAACAGTAGGGGGTGAGATGAGCCAACACAATGTGGCCCTTCTCCTAAAGCAACTTGTTATCAGGCAGAACGCAGAGGCTCTTTCAATCTGCATTTAAATACATTTCATTCCAGCCGCTCATTTGCATTAATTTCTCCCATTATAGTTGGAAATGGCCAAATGTCTAGCTGACACAATGTGGGAGCCCATCACCACAGAGAGAAGCCCCACACCTGATGCCAATTTAGGACTCCTGGATCTTTTCAGTGCTCTGGCCCGATCTGACAACTCCGGTTCTTTGCAGTCCAGGGGACTTTTCAATTGGATTTGCTTGCGGAGACAAAACTGTTTCGCGCTCATCTGAGAGGCCCCCCCCCCCTTTCTCTCCCCCTCTCGCGCTCCTTCTCTCCGTGAGACCGGGCGTCTATTTGGGTGCCATGGGAAAACCGGTGCCGAATGATTCTCAGTGGCTTCTGATTTCCACTATTTGTTCAGCGTTAGGGCCACTTATCTCTCAAAGAAAAAGCAACATGTGGAGAGAGAGAGTGACAGAGCGAAATACAGCCTCGCTAACAGGACCATTGTGCGCTAAGGATCGGCATTCAAACACGAGGGGCCCTCGTTCTCACTCGCGCTCTCTCGGTCGCTTTCACACAGACTCGGTTTTTGCTGCAGTCAATTACCACTGCTAATCCTACCCGCAATAGGGAGTAAATATTTCATTACTTTTTCAAATAAACACTCGGTGTGCACCGCTGAAGTGTCATCCACGAAGTGGAGAGAGACGACTGACAACCACTTCTGTTTGGTGGAAGAAAAAAAAAATCAAAAAAACTTAAGTGTCTGAGTGGGCTTTTTGTTCCTAGAGCAAACAAAACAGAAGAGAAAAGAGCGACACTCAACCCTAAAAACATTGTAGCTGATGAAAAAGAGAGAATTTTTCAAGCAGGTTTTTCATGGGGGCTGAGTGCCTTCGGACTGTTTTCTTTTCCTCGCTAAACCAAACAGTAAGAGCGGCTCAGTCAAAAAACCTCCATAGACACCGTGTCATTCCCATCGGCCAATAAAGCCTGAGCTGTCTTGGAGGAATTAGCGGCCTGACTAAAAACACAAGGGGGGGAAATGACAGAGGGATCCTGGCGCTTGGTGCTCATTAATCACTGCAGCGTCTTTGACCTTTCATTTGCCAAGGGCGCTGAGGGAGGAGGAGGCGGGTGGCCGGGGCAGAGGAGGGAGAGAGACTGAAAGAAAGAGATAGAAAAATAAAAAAAGAGAGAATGACAATAGTCTAGAAGATGCCACAACACATTTATAACGAAGAGTGAAATTAATCAGCTTCACGGGTTGCTAAAAGAATCAGACGGCCTCTAGGTAGCGACATATATGGGACAGAAGTATCATAGCTGCAGGAAAGATCATGGGATTCTATGGACGTTTCTAAAAGAATCACAGAAATGTATGAAAATTGAAGAGAAAAGTGGGATGGCAACGGGAATATTTTTAACTTTTAAAAGTGATGAGATGAACACAACGACAGTCGAATAATGCAACAGAGGCACAGGGCCCGGGACCGCTGGGCCGTCGGGCCAGGGGTGGGAGGTACATGTTGATTTAAAGTGCAAGATAATGAGACACACGGGCAGACACGAGCTGCAGCTGGAATGACAGTGAGTGCATTGCTCCAGAAATAAATGTTTTCACTTAAGCTAACATGTGTTAGGATCCACTACCAAAAGCCTTTATACCTAAGCGTGTAAAAGCATGTGAGCACAAGCATTCCATTAGTGTCACAGTCAAAGGCCGAGCCGTCCCGCGAAAGCTCATTTATATCAAGGCTGAGGTCATTCTCTCCATATAAGAGGGAGTCGGACGGGCCATATGGCCGACACTCAATCAAAGAAGCTACTTAGTGCGGGTACATGTTAGTGTTCATTAACACTAAAGTATTGAAACAAAGTATTGAAATTAACCAAAGTTATCACTTTAAAACCCAAGCAACTGCTGTAATTAAAACTTTCAGAGTATTAGACTAGCAAACATTGGATTAATATTGTTGCTCGTGACAAATACATATATAGCTTTATTTTTAACCGTAATTGCAGTTCAAGGTTAATTTAATCAGCCCATTTCTACCTCTGAAGTGCTTGCTCCAATTTAATTGCCTATTTTTATTGCTTCAGCGAGGTTTTAATTGAAACCAATAGGGATCTAACAACACTGTGACATGTTGGTGTCTGGGGGAAAGCTATAAATATGTGAGAAAAATATGTGCATTATTAATGTGATTTCTTAATGCATTTTTGCAGAGAGCTTGGCAGGATTTCTTTATTTTATAGTCAGGCAAACAAATTATAATTAGTCGCCACTTTAAATGCAAACTCAATAAGAAAGTACAACTAAATATGGTTAAATGACACCTCGTCACAATGCCACACCTGATCAGCTGAACGGCAAAGCTCAAGCGTTATTGGCAAGGGTGATTTATTGGGTTATTCTTGCATGCGCCGAAGCAATCAATTGTAATGGCACCGTGTCAGAGTCTTTCTTAACAATGAAAGGCATTATGTATTCGAAAATGAAAAAAGGATCGCATGGCTATTGACCCAGCACTGAACGTCATCACAAGTCCTTGGTATCAAATTCTGCATAGCAGCTTTGGCAATTGACACTATTGATTTGCCGCATGGTAAGCATTATTGTTGGATCTCGAGCTGTAGCGTTGTGAGGAGCACTTTGTATTCCTGCAAACCCAAAAGGGATTTCCATAAATCAGTTGTTCTATAGTTAAGTCTAAAACTAACCTTGAGCTAAAATCGGCATAAAAATAAGCCATGTCATTTTTCAACAGCAAACAAGGATCCTTGTTTGAGGGCAGCACACTGTATTTGAGGAAGATTTACGCAGAGAGTATGGGATAGTGCACCAAAAAATGCTAATTCTGTCATAATTTTTATCACCAAACCTGTTTTAAACACTGAGACATTCTTCAAAATATCTTATTTTGTGTTCCACTGAAGAAAGACAGTCAGACAGGTTTGGACATGAGGGTAAGTAAATGACGACAGAATTGGGTGAACTATACCATGAAATATCAGCTCCTTTTTTACGTTTTACAGAGAAAAGAATAATCGTTTGCTCCCATTACAGCGCAAATGATCCTGGGCCCTGTAGCTAGAGTGGAAAACACCAGCAACTCAAGCCTGACATCTGTATAAAAACAAAAATAATCTGCTGTCAGCAGAATGTTCAATGACTTCTATCACGCCGGTGCTGAGAAAGTCTAGCGGCTGCAAGGATCGGGCTGTTATGCCGGGTTCAGTGGATCGGAATGCATGCTAATTAGCATCAAAAATGTGTGTCACCGCCTCCTATCTTCACCAGGAACATGCCAAAAGGTTCGCTCAAAACCACAGATTAATAAAGTCTGTCAGAACGCGTAATGCCGTGTCAACAAAAACACACACGTTTCATTACGCAGGTCACGGGAGGTTGTGTTTTAATGTCACGGTTAAATTTTTACAGCGTATGTCTTAGTCAATCGAGAAAGGCTGAAAAAGGCAGATAAATATTTTACTTGCAGTACACCTCTGCATTATTGATGTAATTGTAATCACAGGCGTGAATACAGTAGGCGAGCACGGGCTTTGACACGCCGTGGCGAATATACCTAAAACGAGGACTTGTGTTACAGTGGAAATTCACACAGCGCATTGTCTGCGGTTGTCACTTTAATCTGGCCCGTCTCGAAATCCTCCAGCGCTAAACAGAAGCATGTCTTCCCCTTTAAATAATTGATATTTTCTGATTAAATGTGGCAGTTCATAGATAATGAATTCTTTATGGCGGTGCCTTGAGCTACTCCACTGCCCCTGCTCCTGCAGACAGCTTTATGGATCGTGCTGCCCAAATTTTGAAAGTTTAACCTATGTAGATCAATGTGCTTCCTTAAAAGAGTTTAATAAATTAAAGTGCACGGGGCCCTTTTTTTCCTCTGTGAGCAGAAAAAAGCTGATGAGACAGGTTTAGTTTAATCTCAGGCAATAGAAGTCATTAACCATTCTCCTAGGAATTAAAATATAGCTTGCCCTTTTCTTCTCTCACTTATCATTAGCATCACTTTAATCTCCCAGCGTTTCACACTGCTATTTTAATCATTACTTACTGCCTTTTGACAACTGAAGAACATGCCTCACTCTCGCTCAGGCAATATCCCCATTTTAGCTGACAAAATGTAGGACATCATGTAAAAATATCTAAATTTTCTCTCACTTCCCTTCCAATAGCATTCATATCAGAGTCCTTGGGAAAAAAGCCAAGTGTGTTTGTATCAAAAACAGCAGGGTGAAAAAGAAAGGAAACAAAAGTGAAATGAGAGATTGGAGAGTAATGGTGCAGGGATTAGGGAAGATGTGACAGTATTTGCATTTATCACGTTGTTTAAGTAGATCATGAAGCGCATGTATTCTGTTATGTGGGTCACTTGGTGAGCTGGGGCCATCCATTTCTTTGTCCTTGACTCAATGAAATATACAGAAAAATTGCGTTTTTTTTCCCCGGACGAATATAAATCATGAGTTATACGCTGTCTTTTAATGTCTTTGACAGATATAGGCCATGTACTTTAACTTTGTTTCTGCTTTTTTATTTTTTTTTAATTTTTACAAGTCGAGGTTGTAATTTTCAGGGGGGAGAAAAAAATCTGACAATTATAAATACACAGACCTTACATCTTTTCAAGAGATGAGCATTTAGACTACTAAAATAAATGGAATGAAATACTAATTAAAACTTAGGTGTACATCGTATAATGTAAAATGTTTTTTTCTTGTTGCGCATTGGCATTGGTCTTCACATAGCATTTAATCTATCTGGACAGGCACTGGAACAATGCCAGTTGTTTTTCCACATTCACACACAAAAGTAAAGAAAAACTCTCTCCCAGGATAGAGTTTATCACCTCCATCTGACCTATTCTGTGTCATTAAGGTAGAAATAACAGCAACACCACATGAACTAAAGCCATTTGCCATAAAAAACTATTTATTACATTAATGTAATCTGACATCATTAACACAATAACCATGTTAGGATAACCACATGAAAATCTGACTTTCTGTGGAACATAAAAGAAGATATTTTGAGAAATGTCTCTGTGTAATCCATACAGCAGAAGTCAATTGGTTCCAGTGTAGTTTGGTTTCCAACATTCTTTAATATATCTTCTTTTGTGGTCCCAAGAAGAGACAAAGTCACAAAGGTCTTCATTTTGGGGTGGACTATCCCGTTATTAATGCACTATCCAACTCCTAAAACAACAGGAAACTTAGTTGAGATTCAGCCTTTCTACACATATAACTGGCTTTTAAAGGCTCTCAGATTTTTGACAAGAAACTCCCAAATGACTTAAATTAATGCAAAATGACTTAATCCTATAATAGCATTTAAATATAACCCAAAACATGACTTTATTTATGCATTTATTGCATTATTTTTTAATGTGATTATCAATTAACCACTCTTGAACATCAGCAAAAAAAAAGAAAAAGAAAAGAAAAAAAAAACTCTTTGAAGAGAGATGTAAAATATAATACAACAGGGTTTTTTGACCCCCCAAAAGCAACGTAAAACCACAGTCGCTTTAGAAGAAAAGCACAAAATTGTTTCTCCTCGAGTTGCTCTACAGGAGAGACAACAATGTGTCTTTTTGATCACATGCCTGAAGAGGAGTATCTCTCCCCTCATCCCCTTTGAAAATCAACACCAAACTGCAAACTGGTTGGAAACAGTTTATGAACATTTCAAAAATCAAATCCCTCCTTTTACATCAAAAAGCATTCCAATTCATTTCTGATCTCTATCCAAGTTCAAAGGCAAACTTAAAGTGATACTTCAAAGAAGCGTGTAATCAAAGACGCACAGCTGTTAAAACAATCTTTTGTTAGTTCATTGTCTTCAAACCAGACTCTTCACGAATCCATAAACGAAGGGAAACAGAATCAAATAAGTAACGCTCGCTCTCTGTTAAGTGGGAAGCTTTGGTGTCTGGCTGAACAATATTTCTTACTAGAGATTTATGTCTATTTACAGCACCGTGAAATAATACAATAAACAAAGTGCAGGCTTGCAGTTCGGTGCAAATTAAGAGGTTCAAGCTGAGTCTTTTTGACAGATAAAGCTCTCTGAAAGGGGGCTGCGCTTTCATACGTGTACCAGCCTGCAATATGAACCCATCTGAGATATGATCAGATTCATTTTGACAGGTAAAGCCCAGTGTTCTGCAGATAATTCTCCTGCACACAAGTCATATAATATTTGTACGCTTTATTCAATGAAGGATGACGTTTTCTTCTAGTCTTTTTCTTTTTAACAATACCCCTGTATATTTAGTCATTCGGTTTTCTTCAAAAGAGCACTGTGAGACCCGGTGCTATCGTCTAATAAAAACAGACTGTAGAGGAATTTTAATGCTGTCTGAGGGGAAAAATGAGCGAACAGAAAGGAAATCGACTTAATTTTTTAATACACTTTAACACCTTGCTTTAATCCGACGCTAATGTCCATTGTCAAGGGTTACCGGCGAGATATCGTGAGCAGCTGTCAATCAAGAGCTTGGTCAAATTAAAGCACAGTTCCATTAAGTTACGAATGGAACCTGGAGGTCCGCTGTGAATCACTCATATCCCAGCCACTGTTATGCTTATTACAGCCAAACATTAGACTGACCTTATTAGAGCTTCTGTATTTAGATAATACACGGTGGCCTATAGTTATAGATGTGTTATGGCCAATGTGTGTTTTATCTCTGTAATTTAAGTTGAAACGTCCTACTTTGTGTTTCTACTTTGAAATTTTGTTTAGTTTGTCTCTGTGGACGGGAAGGATTTATTCATAATAGATACGAAATTACTGAACATCACTAACCTGAGTTGGGAGTGTCGTCACACAGGGATGCCCAAGATACCATGCAAGGAAGAAAGAGAAAAAAGTTAGAGTTAGTGGAAACATAATAAAGCAGTGTCCTTTTGTAACACAAAATAACGTCTAATCATCTCAGAGTCTCTTTGTTTTTCCATGCATGTTGCTGCAAGAATCCCACCGCAAAGGTACATGTAAAACATCTCCCACGTGGGCAGCAGGAAAATGAGGTGGCAGCATCTCTTTTTGAATGCTGATTTTGGCACCTTTCTATGGAATCATGTGAAATTCACAGGTAACACTTTACAATAAGCTTTGTTAAATATTTTATGCATTAACTATCATTAACTAACAATGAGCAATACATTTGTTACAATGTTGTTCTGCAAGAAGTCTTTGTTAATGTTAGTTAATAAGAACAGCTTTTCTTTGTTAGTCCATGTTAGCTCAGGTCTATTAAATAGCACTAACAGATACAACTTGTGATAGTAGTAATGTGTTATTAAAGGTTGGAATTAAGGTTAACCACAATTAATAAATGCTTTAGAACTATTTTCCATTGTTAGTTTATGTTAACTAATGCAGTCAACTAATGTTAACAAGTGGAATCTAATTGCAATGTGTTACCAATTCACGATAGCAAAGTGGAGCTCAGTTAGGAGAACACTTGGAAAGAATAATAATGAGAAATGTTACTTGAGCACCAAATCAGCAAATCAGAATGCTATCTGAAGGATCATGTGACACTTAAGACTGGAGTAATGGCTGCAGAAAATTCAGCTTTGCCATCACCGTAATAAGTTACATTTTTTAATATATTAAAATAATCATAATTTCACAATATTACTGTTTTACTGTATTTTTGATTAAATAAATGCAGCTTCATTGAGCGTAAGAGACATCTTTCAAAAACATTAAAAAAAAAAATCTTACTGACCCCAACAAGATTCAGAAATATTTTCAGAGCACATACATATTGTGTCATGTTCTGAACTTCCCAGCACAAAATACTAGATCAATGTCAATGTAAATTACTGATTTTGAAGCTTAAAGTCATCATGAAATGCATATTTACTTTCTAAATGCACTTTTATCACTTACACGGGTTTGAATAATGCTGGTTACTCAAGCACTGCTGTACCAAACTTGCTAAACTGTTGTAGCAAAATGACTTGGCAATTCGAAAAGGCAATTCGCATTGACTTTAACCGATGGAAAGCATTTCCAAATGTCTTTTAATAACTGTCTCTCAACTTCTCCCCTTGATATTATTTCCCTTAACGTTTGGGTACCATAAATTAAGTTCTGGTTAAGTGCATGCCATTAGGCTGTTAAATTATTTCACAGCAGTGCACCTTGACTGTGAATTTCACATCGAAGCCAGTCAGCAGCACACAACACTGCAAACCCATGAAGCAACTTCATACAGAATCCAGCATGACACTGGCCTAAGGATAAAGCTCTCCCCGTCGTGTTAGGATGAGACCACCGCATTACAACAGAGAGACGGGAGCTTTCAGGGACAAGCTGTCCCACCTGTTAAAACAAAGTGCCTAACACATTCTCACTGATACAGTGTATATATTTTAGGAAGTAAGATATTGAGAAACATTACACAATCATTTCATCCTTTACCAAATGCTAAAGGTATTCCTCTGTGTGTGTGTGTGTGTGTGTGTGTGTGTGTGTGTGTGTGTGTGTGTGTGTGTGTGTGTGTGTGTGTGTGTGTACGTGAGCGTGCTCTTGTTTGCTAGCATCTCTTTCTGGCTAGCTCCATCTGGAAGATTCAAGCACTCGGCGGCTGTCACACAATAGGGAGACCAAAGCCTGCTGAAGGATAACAAATGACTTCATGGCAAAACAGCTATTGAAATTCTTTCAGTATGTGGCATTAAAAACAACTGAACAAATAGAGATAAGGAGGTTAGTAGGATTTGAAATGAGATTTCTCTCTCTCTCTCTCTCTCTCTCTCTCTCTCACACTCTTCCCCAGCCCTCTGTTAAAGAGCTAAACAAAACAAATGGAGCTTATTACTGCAGATTACCTTACACTGGACAGATTCACGGTGTGGGGCCAACTGTAAACAATGTCTTTCTCTCCGCTTACAAAGTATGTGCCATTTATAACACTGAGCAATCATAGCCACTGCGTGGCTAGATAAAAGAAAATGTATGCGGGGCCTGCCATTTGAAAACACAATCTCTTAAGACTGTTACCACGTGTGTTACCATAGCAAACACTGATAAACTAATTATTCCCTGCTATACGGCTTATATTATTGCTGTTTAAATAGTGCCCAGGGGACTGGGAGGGATTTCAGCATGTAGGCAAGTGGCGGAAGGGATTTCAAATCAACAGAAGGTCACAAATTAAAGCGATAGTTCACTCAAAAATGAAAACTGACATCATTTGCTCACTCTCAAGTCTTCGCAAAGTTGTACGACTGACTTTTTTTGTGGAACAAAATGTAGGAGTTTTTGTCCATACAATGAAAGTCAATAGGGTTCAGTTCCAGTTCAAGTTCAAAAACAGTTCCTCAACATTCTTTAGAATATCTTTTCTACAATTTGGAGTGACCTGAGAACAAGTGATTTTGGGGGAAACTATCCCTTTAACAAAACATAAAAGTCCATATGGAAAGCTAAAGAATGTTGTGTTAATGGCTACACGTACATCAACGTTTCAGATATATTCTTTAGCAAATGCGAACTACTCTGCGGTCATTAATCACACCACAGGACGTTTCTGCGCCCCACACCTCTCCCGATTCAATACGAAACTTTCTGGCAACTTCCAGCGGTCTGCAGCAGTAGCAGCCGGGGGAAGATAAATAGCATCGGACATATATTCTGTTCATTTGCCACTCTCTTTCCTGTCAACAGCCAGCAAAAGCTCTCTCATGCAATCGGATTTATGATTTATATGCGGCGCCGAGGTGCAACAGGCTCCGAGCACGGGTAAAGCGGCGGTCTCGAGATTTATCATCGGCCCAGTCCATCTAACAATCGGGCGTTAAACAGAACAAAAACCCATTCCAAATAAATTCCCACTGTATTTGTGTGCCGATTTGATTTACCGGCCTTTGGGGAGGCACCATTTGGTAGCGGCGAGAGCGGCGAGAGGTAGGTGGTGCCGGAGAGAGAAAAGGGGGAAGGATGGGGGGGGTGCATGTGCCAGAAGTGTTTATTGTGTCAGGTTGATTTATTGAGTGAGCTTCATTTCACTGAATGTTCTCAGATATTTATTTCCCTAAAGGCCCCACAAAGATATGAACAAGCCCGCATCCACATATGTCATCATTGCCCATTTTACAGAGTCAGGAGATTTCTTTCCGAAGAAGGGGGGGGGGGACACCAGGGCACCTTTCCATCTGTGTCTCACCGACGAAAAAAGCAAGTCTTTAAACAATGAAAATTCAAGTCCTAAAAATACACACATACAGTCATCTTTTTTCGCAAGGGCATTCAAAAGTTCACCCAAATCTCACAGGTCAAGATATAAACAAAAAATCCGCCCCAAAAGAATGACTTGAAAAATTCCACATCATCCATGTTGACAAAACAAGATGGCACTTAAATCCTGGAGAAGGTATAAACAAAGATTCCATTTTGAGGGCCGGTGGACAGAGAGAAAGAGATGGGAAAACAGTGGGAAAGTAAAGCAGATGGCGCTGGCCTTTGATTTTCCAGATGGCTGTCCTGACTGGTGAGCTCAGTGACATCGAGTCGTCTCATTGACATGCTGCCTCCACTGCCTCCCCATCCGCAGGTCTCTCTCTCTCTCTCGTCTCTCAGACGCTCCGCCCGGGCACCACTCGCCAACCTGGCCACTCTGGCTTCAGCCTGCTGCTGCTGTTTATTCCATATCGGTAACGAGATGCAATTGTATATGGCATCTTTTATTTAAAGAAGCAAAAGCAATTACTATTGCGAGGCCCGTCTGCAGCCATCACTAATTAGGAAACTTAATATAATGTTAATATTAGAGGTAAAAACACCCGGTGCATAACGAAGTGCGCTATTTGCTGTTTTGCATGGGAATAATTAACACTGACTGCTAGTCATTTTTTACGACTGTATACATTTAGACGTCTGTGTTTATTAGCAAGCAAATAAGTCCTGCGCTGCTGACACAGACAAACGGTCCGTCAATCTGCGCCCTACGATTAGCTTCCAGTGGAAAAAAAATCATAAAATATGATCCTTCGCCCTTATCTGTAAATAAATCTCCATATAAGCACACGAGAATTGGAATATTAAACAGTCGCAGGCTAATTTAAATTGGACCGGCGAGGAGAATTAAATGCAGGGTGCCTATTCCATGACCTCGCAAGTACCTCGTATTTTTTTAGGGTCATATCATCATTACCATAGTGCAAGCCCAGAAACGACAACTCAGAATTCCCTAATTACTGTGTGTTTACTGGGGGCCACAGGCCTGCGCGCAGTTAATGAAACATCACAGTGCAAGCCTCTAGGGCCCAGGGGAGACGGGCCCTCCATTGTAACACTCGCCGTTCTGCTTTTCCACTCTGTATGCAATTAATTGATCCAGGAGCCATATTTTATGAGGCATTCGAGGACAATTTGGAAGCGCATCAAAATGTCCTCAGCAAAACAGGATTTTGTTCTTTAATACAACAAAGCGAGCCGAGCAAAATAAAAAAACACAGAGTGAAGTGCCCATAAGGTGTTTAAACCTACTAATGACTATGTACTGTGATAAAACACAGGCACACCTGATTACTCCTAATTGGCGTAAATACATTTAAACAAACCAATAAACCAGCTAGACTAGCATAAACAGCTTGCTTAAAATAGCAGGTTTCGTTCACTAACTGTGTATACACATGTATTCGTGTAAAATCTGAAACCTTGATGCCTTTGGATTTCAATTTATGCATACGCATATAATCGTGTGAATGTTTACACTGTACAAATGTTGAAGCTGAGAGAAAAACTAATTAATTTTGCATATATCAAAATATATATCAATATCACATATGATATTCAGTAAATAAGGTCAAAATATGTAGTATTATATATAGAAAAACAATTTTAAAAAAATGTCTCAAATTGATTGTAATTAAATTGTTTTAATTTTAATAATATTTTTAATTTATATTATTTATATTTTTCAAAATAAGGAATAATTACAGTAGTATTAAAATTATATAAATATGTAATAATATTTATTTATTTATGTAGAATAAACGTGTAAATATTATACACACATATACACATACAAGTGTATGTAGAACAGGTTCATGCAAAAATGTCCACAGTACAATCTCCAGGATATTTAAATAAATATATTCACAATATAAATAAATAATAACTGAAAATACAAAATTTTGCACATTTTCTCACATGAGATTAAGACTCTAATTATATCTGAATATATTCAGATTCTTACAAGATATTATATTCAAAATATAAATAAAATATTCACAGACGCACATATAAATATATATTAATTATTATTATTATTAATTATATTATATTAATTAATAATTATTATGTATGTATACTTATTATGGTAACACTTTTTTTGATGGTCCATAAGTAACTTTGCAAGTACATGTCAACTTATTCTACCCCTAACCCTACCAGTCTACGAATACTCTACTAAGTCTGTCTGGAATGACATGAAGAAACAGAACAAACTGAGACAAACTAAATACAGAACAACTGTGGCAACGTCTCCAAGATGCTTCAAGAAACCTACCTGCAAAGCTACAGTACTGTTAAATGTTTTAGGCACTTGTTTAAAAATGGTGTTAAATGAGGATGCTGTCAAAAATAATTTCATAAATAGATTTTCTTTATCAATTAACTTCATTAACTAAATTAAATCAACATTTGGTGTGACCATTCTTTGTGTTTAAAGCAGCTTTTGCCCTAGGTGTATTTGCACATGTTTTTCTGGTAGCTTTGCAGATAGGTCTCTTGAAGCATCTTGGAGACGTTGCCACAGTTCTTCTGGATTTAGTCTGTCTCAGTTTGTTCTGCTTCTTCATGTCATTCCAGATTACATGATTACATATATTTTTAATTTTTGAATATATTCTGATTATTGTGTATTGTTCTGTTGACATTTTGCATGAACCTGTTCTGAGCACACAAGTACACAAGTCAGCAATAATTAGTGAATGAGACCCATTGACATTGTGTTGCATTGTAACTTAAAGGCATGTATTACAAGAACTAAAGTGCATATCGCTCACAAAATCACTACCATGCTATGTTTACACATTGACTAGCCCATGAGCCGACTGCTGTACCGTATCCGTCTCTGGCCTGGCTGTTACCCTCACAGAGCAGACCGCTGAAAGTGATTCCCAATTGTTGTGATGTCATGTCTGAGAGCAGGGCAGACTATTGATACTATAAAAAAACATGTTGCAAGGGCTAGCATGTGGCAGATTGCTTTCTCCAAGCCAGTTTTAGATCAGTATAAGTACAGACAGGGGCAACAGACTTTGCACTGGGGACTGGAATGAGAAATAAGCATTTCCGGCTGTTTTCAGCTGGCCACAGAAACAATCTACTGTGGGGAAAATGGGATAAATGGACTTCGCTAGCAGATAGCTGGCTAAAAAAGGACTAATGTTGGAATCTGAAATCGTTTACGGAATTAGGCGTGTTGAACAGCCAAATTATCCCAAAATGGAAAGCTGAGTGTGACTCGAGACAATAACAACAGATGAAGACATCTAGTCAGGACATCTCGCTGAAATGTAATATTAGCTGCCAGATAAAAGTATCAAATTGCTCATCACTATTTTAGACATCTTAACTGCAATGCCTAACTAAACTAGCTGGACAGCAGGATTGTTATCTCAAAATGTCAGGCTTCCAGAGGACTGCATGGAATGTGTGTTGACATCACATCTAGTGAAGAGGAACTCTACATGGGAGTGCCCCTGTGTTTCAGCCATAAATAACTAGAGGTTGAGATACAGCATCTATATTAGAGCAGTTAAGCTAGGGAGGCGTCACGTGGACATGCTTTGGTGTGCACAGCATGAAGATATTAGGACAGGTGCAATACACCAGCATGTATAAATCTGATGACAACGATCATTGCTAACAGGTCTGGTACTATAAAATCTCCTTCATCCTCTCATGCAGGTAAGATGCGCTTTAAAGGTGTACTTAGTAATTTATAAAAAAAAAAAGTTTTACACAAAGAAAATAATTTTGAAAATGTTTGAAATCATGGACACACACATAATATACATTTATATATTTTTATAAATATATAAATAAAACAAACATTACATTTATATATAAAAAAAAAGGATTATAAAAAAATTGAATATTATTTACAATAAATATATATTCACACACACATATATACAGTATGTATGCAGAACAGGTTCATGCTAAATTTCCATGGTACAATTCACAATCTCTAGAAAATATTCACAATATAAATAAATAGTAATTAAATATACAAAATTTTGCAAATGTTTAAAATCATGGGCAGTCACATGAGATGAAGATTATAATTATATCTGTGGCTTAATAAAAGCTGTATTATTTAATTTAATTATTATTGAGTAGATAAGATCACATGACTGACCAATATTGAGTATTTGGATTACATGAAATACTTGTCATTTCACTTTTTTGTATTTATTTAATCAGTGACGTTTTCATTAATTAACATCAAGTCAATGCAAATACGCCAGATTTAGCCAAGATGGTTTTTATTTTTGTTATAGCATAAGAGAGAAAAAACAACAACAAAAATTACAACACAAATCAAAACAATCTATAAAACTTCTAAATAATCTTAAAAAAAGTTACTCATGGTTGACTGCAAATAAAGAATTAAGGCATTGATAACGAACAACTACTGCTGTTGCATTATGCTGCCACTTGGTGTCAGTATAAAACGAAGACAACTAGCGCAACATGAACAAAAAATTTAAAAAGTCAAGTTATCATCGCAAGTGCCTCGTCTTAATTATCAAGCACTCTCTGTTGTAAAAGTTTTCGCATCTATGCGTGTAAAGAAATGTAGTCTCTTTGAGAACGTCGCCACTGTAGCCAGCGAACACAAAGCAATAAGAGTCGGGCTTGATCTTGGTACGAGCTACGAGAGGCTGTTTTCTCCACTTGAGCGGAGCTGATTGGAGGTGGAGGATTCACAACGCTGGGGCTGATTTCCATAAGAAGGGGAGGACGGGATCTTAATGGGGGTCAGTGACAGGGCCGGAGTCTGAATTGGCAGGGGTGCATCAATTAGTGCACGGGCAAAGCTCAGGCTAACGATAAGGTGAGTGGATGGTAGAGAGGGGTAATCTTCATTAGAGGCACATGAAAAATATTACAGGCTCACAAAGAGCAGGCAAATGAAAGTGTGGCAAAGGGCATGATAGAATCATCCTCTCTCTTCACAAGCTCATTCCAGTGCGTTACTAGCATTGTGGTTAAGGGTTTAGCGTCCAAGACTTCGAAGGGACTTTTAATTAGCTAATACTTTTGTTTTACTCAGCCAGGCATGATTTTTACAAAGAAATTGTTGAATCTCTCAAAATGGAAATATGATTCTGTGGAGGCTTTGGTTCAAAATAGTTAAACATTAGCATGACTCACTCAGTGGAAAATCTCAAGCTATTAATGAACATCCAGAAGAATATTAACACAAGCTTTTACAGAGAAAAACGTGTAACCGATTGTTGTATTTTTGTCTATGAGGCGTTCTGGATGATTTCTCTCCAGAATTCGACACGATTAAGCAATTTCCACTAAATAAGCTGTGTTTTTTTCTCGTCGAAGAAACATAATCAAACGAAACCGTCATCAGCTTGTTTTGATAATGCTGATGAAAGAAAAGTGCACTGTTTACCGTGCACCAAGGCCTTTGATATTCAATGGCTTCGACTTAATAAGGCAAGACATTAGTGTACACGTGTAAAGTGTGTTCATAAATGTGCGAGAGGAGAAGCGAGCTCAGAAGCAGAAAGAAATTTGATTACACTGTGTCCACCTATCCAAATGAAGCCCATCATGTGAACATTGTGCAACCAAGCAGACATGCAGCTCCAAAGACCATCCAGGCAGCTGTATAGCATTTAAGTGCATATTGAGAAAAAAAACAATCTGCCCTATTGAACAGTTTCATCCCCACAGGGCAAACAAGCATGGCACATTCTCCAGGAATTACAGTTGTCTCCTGTTTAGAGGAATAGGAGAAAAAACATCACATTTCATGAGCCCCTAAACCTGTAAACAAAATCTTTGGAGCAGATAAATTTGAAACGCCACAATGCAATTAAAGCCCAATTCGATTTGAGCATGCACAGTCCATCTGTCAAAGGGAAACTGAAGCGGAGGAGATCCGTTATTAGTAAATTCCTGCTTGCATTTTCTGAAGCCTGTTCTCACAGATGCAAACTAGCAATCGAATTATCCGCCAAGCTAAGGTGCTGTATACTGTGCAAAATGCTAGCTTCGCCAAGTATGTCATCATCCCAAAAAAGTTCTGTGTGCAAACTTTTCCCATTAATTATTACATCTTTGGAGATTTGATTCTTCATGCTCTGGGGAATCATTGTGATGTTCTTGGTTTAGCTGAAATATAAATGTCTCCTATAATCCTATTTGTCCACTTTAGAATCTGGAAGATAAAAATCTTTATTATCTAGGGGGAGGGTTCAAGGGACCCCGGCTCAGTGCTTTCAGCTTGAAATGCTATCATCTTCAAAGGTAGAAGAGGATGTCGATTTAAAATCAGAAATGTATCAGAGATCTCTACGCTCCTTAAAGTACAATACATCTCCGCTGATTAAAATACATCAAAGCCTCGTCATTCGTTCCTCTGAGCAATAAGGGTGGATTTTAATTGCAAAATGTTAAACCTCACAATTAAAGGCTTTGTGCTTCTTAAAGCTAGCCCAAACAGACACCGAGAGAGCAGCATACAAATGAGCCGGTGAGAGGGAGAGAGGAGAATTAAATGATAGCATTAAAAACGGCCTGTTAAATGATAACGCCGTAGAAGACCAATCACGGCACGCACCGATAATGCTACAGTGAAATATGTCAACAGATTGCACTTTCATGAGCTATCATTTTTCTCTTAAATTAAAGCCGTCCCTTTAAAGGAAAATGCATGCTCAAGTGGCTAAAACAGGTGCCTGTTTGCGAGAACACTAGCGTGCCTGCCAACGATAAGGAGCTCGACATGACGCGATCCTGCTATAAAACAGGTAACACTCTGCCAATGCAAACAGTTACTCAATTTACAGCCTACAGCCATGAAAAAGTGCTATAAAGTTGTTACTGGATTGCTGCCATCAGATTATAGGCCCACAATGCAAACCCTACCAGCCAAAAATCTTATTTAGGATTTATGACAAAGTAAAACTCTGAACCACAAAGTTATACGCCTGCTGAATTGATGCAACCCAACCATGTGCACAAAGACAAAAAGTAGCTATTTAAGGGAGCATGCAACTTTTTTTTTTTTTTTTACTTTAATTTTCAGAAGATACAATAATTTTTTGAAGTTAATTTAAAATTAAAATTCTTCACTCAAAAGGTTGGTTGGTTAGTATTTAATGAGTAGTAATCTAAAATAGATTCAGGGTTGAAACTGTATGTTTGCTGAGTGATGTAATTTCCTAAGAGAACTTAAAGCTCATTTAATAAAATATGATGATACTTGGCTCAAAAATGTAAATGTTTAAATAGCACGATGGGTACTGTTTGCCAATAAAGAAGCAATGTAAACTTTTTGTACAACACATAATTAAGAGGAGGAATTAGCAGGCCCATTAATAAAATTAAATAAAATTAAATAAATTCAAACAATGACAAATGACTATCTATAAATTCCCTGCAAACACATCATGCAGCATTAATTAAAATCCTGTGATAGACACGGCATGCTTCTAACAGACCTATCAACAATGAAATTAGGATTTGCTGGCAAAAGAGCATTCCAGGGTCCCTCGGAGGGACTAATGAAAAACACTTTCATGGCTAACCCATCAAAAAAGCCAGGCTGGAGGAGAGCGAAGCAGCATAGAGCTCCAGCAGCAGGATGTCATGCGAGGGTCTGGAACGTGCGACCTCTCATTTCATCCTTTAATAAAGTCGCACCCAGGTGGCCTTGATGCCTTACAGTTGCCTGGGGCTCCCGAGTGCTAAACAGGAGCTCGGCTCAACGTCATTACCCTCCATCGCTCTCTTCCCTGTTTTCCGGCATTAAAACCCACATGCTTTGTTTTCCATTCCATGTCACAATTTGAAAGTCTGTTATCAAGATCAAAATGCTCCTTAATCTCAGTTGGTGAAACTTGTTCCATTGCCTCACTGATTGACTTACAGAGCACTCTAACGGCAATTGTGAAATAATGAGGTGAGGAAATAACTCAACTAAGACCAAAACTGTGGGATCGGTTTGAGGTTAAAGCATTGGGGAAGTCTAGGGTAAGAAGACTTGGTTGGAATGTTGCAATCCTTGCCTTGTTTAACATGAACACAAATCCTAAATCAAAATCAACAACAACAACAAAGAATAAGTCCCAAAAAGGGCCTTGGTACTTAAATGCTACATACTTGCAGCTGACAGACTGCAGAGAAACTAGCCTAGAGGTGGTCATTTTTCAACTTGCTACGCTAATTCAAACACAAACAAGGAGAGAGGCCTGGGATTTCATTGTGCAAATGATCTGCGTGTAATACTTTCATAACTTCCTGTGTGAAAGGAGCCCGTTGGCCAAGAAGCCAGAAAAACATTCAGGTTATCAGAATTTCTGTAGGCCGTTTCTTTAATTAGCGCTCACAATTTGCGTTCAGATAATGTCAGGATTGATGAATTTAGTCTTGGAAGGACGACAGAAAGTTAAATAAAGTTCTCCTCGGGCTCTGCACTGTTCCAGTAGACAGAATAAATGCTTATATTGACAGATGAAAAGATGCCTGTCTGGTTTACTGCTCATTCCGACAGTAACTTAACACCGGCGCACACCCACGCATCTGTCAAATCGAGGCTTTATGCTGTAATTGCAGAAGAAGGGAACTACATTTTTCAAACAGTTCTAACAGACGGCAAATTGCGTTTATTCCGCAACGTGGATGCAGCTTCAACAGTTTCCTGTCTTTGATTTATGTGTCCAGGTCTTTCATAACTTTCGAATTCATCAAGGTGGCTTTCGTTTGGGAACCGAGCGAGAACGCTTTCTCAAACACGGCCCACCTAATTAGAATTATTGTAACTCTGACAAACCCTGGACAGAGATGCCACTTAACCGCCTTGTCAGACCCTGGACTCAGCCTGAATACAGATTCTCCACCTGTCCGCCTTTCCGTATTGTTCAAACTTTTCCACCATACACCTATTTCCCCAGTGGGAAGCAGGTGGTGTGTGGAGGTGTTTACGGAGAGAGTCTAACTGACAGCTGGCGGGAGGAGACTCAAACAGCTGCAGACGAGCGAGAAAAAAAAGCAGGAGAGAGAGAGAAGGCAAACAGCTCTAATACCCTCAGGGTTGTCAACTCCAATCCCCCAACCCACAATGCTTTTAACCAAGCAAACAGAGGAAAAACTGTTGCCGTCTCAAGACATCAGAGTCTTCCACCGAACTCCCCGATCTTGGAGTGATTTCACAGGCTTGAAATGGGCCGATAAGAGGAGCTCAAGAGAGAGAGAGAGAGACGGAAGTTAAAAACATCTAACCAGCTTAATTTAAGTGTTCGTGTCAAAAAAAAACAGTGTTGTATTTACAGTATGGTGGATGGAAAACGTGTGTTGATTTCTCATTTCAAGGAGGAGGGCAGTATCAAAACACACCAGATCTACTTCTATACTGCTTTGTTTGGTTCTGCCAAGGTTATTGGAGACCTATTCCAAATTTCCTGGGGCTGAAGGGAAGGGGTGGTGGTGGGTGGGTGAGTGTTGCGCGAAAACCGATTCCATGCAGATAAATCACTTGCGCAGATCAAAAGACAAATCGGCGGCAAAAGACTAAAGATGCTGACGAGCGGAGAACAATAGAAAATGTGAGATGTGGGGATCACAGCAGACGGCCGTAGGGATCCAGCTGTAAAGGAGACGTGCTGGTTTTTTTGAGTGGAGTGTGGTTAGGCAGGTGATCCTTGACAAGTTAACTGAGCACTTCTGATCAAGTATGCCTGCAACAGTCTTGCGGTTCACACCAGAGTTGGGCAAAATTCAGAAGTGATGAATTGGATCCCTTTCAAATTATGGGTGTGAATTTGAACTGAACTGCAAAATAGAAATTTGAATTTTGAATTGAAAGAACTGCAATTCAAATAAATTCAGGTAATGCATTTAGAGAAATGAAGTGTTTGCCCACTAAAGCTAATTTATTAAATATGATAAAAACTATATACAAAGTTATATAAATATATACAAATAAAATATATAAACTAAATACAAATTTCTGTAAGTAGCATTTAAAAATATGATGTTAACATTTTAAAAATACAGTTATATAAATGTAATTCCTTTCTAAATGAAATTCTTCAGCCTGTTTGCTACCTCAATTCAAATTCAAATAAGTTCTTGAGGATTCAACAGTCATTTTCAATTCAATTCGATTCTGAATTACGCACATGAATTACGCATGAAAATCATCTTTTAAAGAAGAAGTCAAGAAATATCTTATGATAAATTTATTTATAAGAATTTCGTAGGAATGTTTGATTCTGAAGTGCAATTCCTAAAAAATTCTTAAGTTTTCACATTTTTTAAGGAACATCTTATTTTACTTGAGAGGAAAATGATAAGCTTTGGTGCCATCTACTCATGGACATCCCTAATAATAATGATATGCATTATTTGCAGCTAGTGTTATGTTGTAATGTTTAATTTGAAATAACCTAAAATCCTAACTTTAGGAGGTTATTTACAATGATTTCTAAGAACATTATTTTCAGTAATTCAGACCCTTCTTACGTTTTGTCTAAAGAAACATTGTTAAGAAAAGTTTTTTGGGAATACAAATGCAATGGCCTGTATTCTTGCGTTAAAAAAATAAGAAGAAAAACAGCAGTTACTGTAAGAAGAATTTTATTATAAGAATGTTTTGTGAATCCGAATCCTTGTTCACATATTCTTTTCTCTAAATAAGTAAAGGAATCTGGCAAAGGACGGTTTGCACATCATGTAGTAATAAATGCAGCGGCAAAAAAATATACATGAAATAGTTTGCTTGGGATGCACGATAGCACAGCTTCTTCAGAAACAAAAGACTAGCAAAAGCTAAGAAGAAAAGTACGACATCAGGCGCTAATCACTGCGCTATTCACACATACCACTAGAATAAGTAACATATCACTTTTATGGGCCATGTTCTCCTGCCATTAACGGCTAAAGAAAAAGACGAGGCCATATGAGCGCAACCTTGAAATGAAATGCCTGCCGTGGTTAATCATATTCGGTTGTAAATTAGCTTTAATAATACATCGGCTAGCACATTTTCCACACACACCACTTTAAATAGTTAGCATGATGCACCCATTGCCGACAAGCGCAGGGTCGAAAAAGAGATGCAAACTAGTTTAATCAAATAGGGCTGAGATTGGGTCAGTACATTTCCCTAATAGATTTGGATAGAGGGTCAGAGACACTTTTAGGTGTCCGCTAGTGGATTTGCATGAATGTAAATTTACTCTTCTGGGTCGCAGGATAGTATAAATAGCCCCAAGTTCCTCAAGCCGTCTCTATTCTAAACAGCAGTTATTCAGAACAACTGCTGCAATGGTGAAATTAAAGGGGGATGGCAGGGGGAAGGTTCCTCTTGCCACAACAAAGGAGGGAAATCCCACTTAGATTTGTACTTCTCCCTTTCTTCTACCTTTAGCGGGTGTATCAGAGAACAAACAGTGCCTGAAGCTGGTAGCCACCTGCAATGTATTCCCCCACCCCCATTAAAGTCCTTCACAGAAATCAGAATTTAATAAATCACCCCGGAGTCTGACAGAGTTTATCTCAAGGGGTCGCTTTGACTCGGGAGGAGCCGCTAGACAGACAAAGCCTAGGCCGATAAGATGTGAAATTAAATACAGTTAGCAGTTGGAAACAAAGGACGGAGTGTGTCACAAGCCACTACGTAACCACCAAAAAGCTTATTGCCAAAGAAATGGCAGAGACAGGAGGTGATTCATTTCAGTTTGTGCACATTTAACCTCATTTGCATGCTTACTGTCAACATATCTCTCTGTCGCCGATACGTTCAAGAGCTTTCATTAAGGCCTGAAGTTGACATCCTTTTTATTGAGGCATGGCATATAAATCATGGCCGTCGCACACCTGCACATCTCGATCGGAGATCTTGCTCTATCATGTTATGCTTCCTTTTAAACACATGACAGGTACGACACCAGTCATCACTTAAGGTAAGAAGAGAGTTATGGGAGTGCGGTTTATCTCTGTGTGAACAGATATCCTCACTTAACGTGTTGAAATACTGATTATTTACCGCAACAAATATGTCACTTTAGTAGAGAGCCAGTTAAAAGTGAAGGGTGTCATTTTTGCACAACTAGCTTCACCAAATGGAATTGCAACAAAATTGACTGTTTTCAAACAGGTTTCCTGAACACTGCCATCAAAATTAAAGCTTAAAAGTGCAGTATGAATTGCTGACAGCTAGTGGTTTAAATGCAGTCCAAATTCAAAATATCTCTTTCAAGTGTAGACATTAGAAAAGTATTGTAATTTCCCTACTATAGTGTAAAGCAAAATAATATACCTATGAAATATTCATTTTCATTTATTTTACAGTGCAATTGTTTTACAATATATGGCTATTACTGTCGTTGTTATTATTATTCTATTCTAATTTGTTTGGCTTCCTAAAACACCAGTGTGAATGTAATTTAGACTGAGACAGTATATCACAAATAAAAAGAGGGTTGAGTCCCCTTTAAACTCAATTCACTGACTTTTTTCTTACCGAAATTTCTTAGTTAAGAACGTGGGTTGGAGCTCTTGATTTTGAACTCTCAAAGTGCATTAGATAGAATAATTTAACTTTAAAATGTACACATTTTTTATTTCAATTCTTTATTTGTCTTTCTTTTTTTTTTTAAATATCGCAATAAATATTGTATTGCGATATTATCGTATCGTGAGATTTTGATATTGTTACATCCCTAGTATCGAATGAATCAAACTATACAAATTCATATGAAGTCACCAACTGATTACATTGTCACTTTCTTTTAGTTTCCTCTAGTGGTCAACCAATTTATACCATATTTTTACTTTTTTTAAGTGAAATTAATATGACATGGCACATAAAAATTATTACAACTCTAATATGAAAGAGCATACGATTAGAAACAGCGCACCAAGATTTGAAACTTCGATTTAAAGTTGCTCTGTTGTGTGGATTTTGGATTTTCACATGTTGGCCAACCAAGCTGTCTCAGAATTTTAAGATGGGATTTTAACATAAAAATGGCATGTTTCACCTTTAAGTTACATAGGTTAAAAATAGGAAAAATAAACTACCAACAAGACAACTGTAGGGCACATTACATGTCAGCTAGTGGCCACAGCAAGCATACTAATAGTGTGTTGGTGTGCTAGCAACATACGCCTGCTGTAATGAAAGAGGTGAGTTTGAAATTTTCAATGAGAACTTTGGCCCTGTCTTTTATTAATAACACTCCAGGATCCAGGAGGGCGCGAAGCAAAACTGTGGGAACGGGCTGACCCGTGGGCTGTGCCTAATCTGTCCCGACTCGGTCCGTGCCACCGACGGCCTCGCTCACTATCTGTTTCTCAAACTGATGCCTTCCTGCTGGGACGGCGTGGCTGGAGAGCTGTCAGCGTGCTGCCCTTTCTGGGGCGCTGCGCTATCTCTGCCTGCACCAGTCCGCCGTGGCCTGTTGAAAAGAGCTGTCATAGCCTCGCAAGTCTCTGACATTCCTATTGGCTTGACCCTGACCCTTTGAGAAGCGCACCTTTAATTATCCTGTCTCAAATCACCTTCCATGGCAAAACGAATATACATATCATAGCCGTGAGCTTGTGTGCTATTCTTTTAAAGTACGCATTTGAGGGCCCCACTCAAAGCTGTGTGACTCTTGGAATAATATTAGACTATTTGGAATGTGACTGTGAGACTAGCAAGAGACACAGCTGCAGAAGAGCTTCTTTTTATAAAGAGAAAATTACATAATGCCCCAACAACTACTAGCAGTTTCTAGCACTCCACTACAATACTTAAAGTATAAAAACAGCACAGAAGACATAAATATAAAGTACTGTTTTAGCTGCCTTGCCCAACATCCTCCAATTAAACTTCTCTGTCACTGCTAGGAGAGTAAAGACACTTTTGATCCATCAGATCTGTGGGCTTGCTTTTGTCTCACATTCCTTTTCTGACATTTGAAAGGTCAAGAGTGAGAGGACATTTGATAACTGCAAAATCCTCATACTCCATTTTACAACCCTTAATCTGCCTTCTCGGAATTGGTAACCTACCATTTTATATTTGGGAGGAGGGCTGGAGAGACTAGGAAACTAAGTCTGTTCGCATTTGTTCACCATAAGGTGAAGCTATAGGAATTCACAGCAGTGAAGACAAACAGAGGAAAGAATCGGATAACGCTCGACCGCGATAAAAGGTCAAGTCGCTACACAGAAATATATGCTTGCTAAGAGAGCCAAACTACTGTACCATAAATAATGAGTGAGGCAAACTGTGTTTTCCTCTTTTTTTAGGCTTCAGGAAAGTGTGCATTGTCGACGCTGAACATGTAGCGTGGCTTTGACCCAAATATTTACACAGTATCACAGAAATCAAGACAGCTGTTTGTTCCAAATGCAGATCAAAGTCAATAGAGCGTGTGACATTGTTTTACTGCAACAGTTCAGTAAATACAGAGTAACTTACAGTTTAGACACAATATTGACAGATGCCAGTCCCTGAATTCCAAACGCATATAAATGGCGTTTCATGTCTCCAAGTCACACAATATCGTGGCTATATATAAAATGAAACAAAAACACTGTATGTGATGACTATATATATATATACGTATATATATATATATATATATATATATATATATGTATACATGTATGTGTGTGTGTGTATATATATATATATATATATATATATATATATGTGTGTGTGTGTGTATGTATGTATATATATATATATATATATATATAAAATGAAACAAAAGCACTTTATGTGATGACTATATATATATATATATATATATATATATGAATGATCAGTTATAATAATATGAACTTACAACAGTCTTTATAACTGACAGTCTTTATCTGTTGTTCCTGTTTTGTCAAGGCTTTGCTGTTTTCTGTACAGCACACAAGGCCTTCCGCTGTGCTCCCAGCACCGTGTTCCCTTCTCCCTCCTCGGCAGGACAGTCTTTCCCATTAAATAAGTCCTATTTCACTTAATGGCAACCTTGGGAGATCTGTAGCGCTTGAAAGCACCGGCACTTAACACTTTGTAGTCAGAGAAAACGTTTTTTTGATCTGCTCGTGTCATTTAATCATCCGTATTCTACCGAGCTACTCAGAAACAATTTTGCAGGATATTAACTTCTGGCTAAACCCTGCTTGTGCCATTTGTGCTTCCACTCAACCAATGGTCCCGTGGGGGCCAGAGCCCTCCTCACAGCTGTAATGAGCTTTACTGAGCTGAAAAAAACAGTTAATAGAAAGGTAAGATCAAAAATGCATGAATCATGAAATGTTAGCCAGATTCCAATGAAAACGGCTCTGGTTAAGTAGACGTAGCTGTCTTTAGCATTGTTGGGCGGCTTCAGTAGTTCAAGAGACAGTTTAGTGGCTTATTGGATGGCTATACATACCTCCTCCATGTATAAAGTTACTTAAGTGCTCGCCTGCAGGGAGAACCATGTCAAATCACATTGAAAATAACTTTGAGGAGCAAATTGAATGTATTAGCTTAAAGGGAGGTGATGTCTATGGGGAACGCTGACACTTAATACTGAATTATCCTAGACAAAATACATTGAGCAAAAGTAAAGTGATTCACTTTAAAAGAGACAAAAAAAACTGTTTCTGTTGGCGAGAAAACCTACTTCTTACTTGGTTGGCATCCACAGAATACACAGACAGGCAGTGCCGTCCCATGAAAACCATTTTTGTTCCATTACAAAAAACTAGGTCATCCTCTCATAATTGTCAATCATGCAATAAATCTTTCTGTGCCGCAAATGAATACTGCACTGGGAATGAAACAAAGCTTATTGGCATGCAATGTCAGCTTGACTTAATTCATTCTCCTTTTCAGCTGAGCCTATTCATATGTGAAGTTTACGGATATCACACTGCCTGTTCCAGAGCGGGATAATAGATGTGGACAGACACATTATGCTGGGAATGTTGTATTAGCACAGCGTAAGCTGTCTGAATGGAGACACAGCTCACAACAGAGTTTAAAATGTGAGACCGGATCCACAACTAGAATAAATTATCCTTCTTTAAGGCACTTTGGAAGAATATTCTATCCCGAGCACATGAATGTAAATATGTAAATGTATGTACAGCCATGAACCTTCTCTTCAATGGCTCTGAAATGAAAACAACAAGCAGAACTTTCAAGGGATTCATTTTCTCTGAATCATCTGTTAGTGACGTCATGTCTTAAAATAAATCCATAATCAAAATCATAATCATCGTAATCCTTTCTGGTGCAGTAAGAGCATGGGATGGAAAAGACTTGAGCATGCCTTAAAATTAATACAGGTAATGCAAAAGACAACAAAGGGTATCATGGGAAAGAAAAAGCTCTTAAATGTCTCAATAAATTCTCATTTTTCTCCTGGGAAAAAGACCCCATTAATCTCACAAGCATCTCCTCTTGAGTTTTAGAAGAAATGTCAACAATATCTCAAACTGTGCATTAAAAAGTTAAAGATTTCAATATGATCTATGCAATTCACATTAATTTCACAGTTACATATTCAAAAAATGTCAATATTTAATTGACTGAATATATTTTTATAATTTAATTTCAGACAAAAGATCTCATACAAAATTGAGAGGTGAAATGGAGAAAATGTCATGCAATTTCACCATCTCATATTAATTATTACAAGTCATCATAAGACTGTGTTTCTGAATATGTAATTGTTTCATCTCACAAAGGCTTGAACACAATATCTGTGTCTGCTACAGCTCTGGGCTCACCATTTACCTTCTCCTGCCAGGTGTCGTCAGTTTACAAATATCTGATTGGACAGACGGGAAATGCAGTGGTACGCCTCCAGCAGACGAGTTCGGTGTCATGTCTCTCTGGAGCAAACTGTCAGTCTTTAAGAAGAGAGTAATAATAGCCGGGTACCACAGCCACTTGCTATGGAAAAATCACTTTCTTTTTTAAAGAAACCTTAGCGAGAAGCTGACATTTGAGTCTGGAAGAGAAACTCAAGCGGAGCATCATAGAAAGAGTTATCAGAATGGCTGTCTCACTGGACATAGACAACAGCAATGTGAGAAGCTCTGGATTGCTTTCAAAGGAACAACACCTTGGTTTGTTGATAAAGAAATAGCCTACAGTAAAGCCTGTGGAGGGTTTCGAAGGGTTTTGGGAAATGCATACTTTGTATACAGTTATTAAGGAAAGCATTTCCATTTGTTTTAAATGGGCTGTATTGCGTGTTGGGATGTTTTCTCTGCATAACGTTGTGTGCTACGCAACACTCATTCGAGTTGGCATTCATTTGGCATTCTATGATCAAGCTACAAGGTCTCTGTTTGCTTTGCTTTCATAAAAAGGCTACAGCAGCATTTAAAAATGTGTCATAAATTCAAATGGAAGAGTAAACAACAGACATGCACATTTTGAGGAATCTAATCAAAACACTTGACGCTTACATATTTACATCAATGCAATAGATGAATTAAAAGAAATAAATTGCTATTGAATAAAAAAAAATTTTTTTTTGAAAATAAGCGAAATATGCTTCCTCAAAAGGCTGTGAGAATGAGATACAAACACACAAACAACTGCATCAATATGGGCAACATATGGGATCCTCAGTGGGAATGAGCACCGAAATTTGGCTTTTCTATTATAATTCAATTGTGTTAAATTGACTTGATAGGCTTCTGTGCAGCCCGTGAGGATTCCAGCTTCATAAGAGAGGCCTGGTGTCTCAGCTTTGTCAAAGGCCCATCATGCTTTGAGCTGATAGAGTTCCATTCTATTCTCAAGTGTCATTAGCTGTGGGCCAGGTAAAGATTAGATAACAATCAGAACTTTATGAGATACCTTTAGAGGTGTTAGGAGTCTTTTGTCGCACTGCTAAGAGAGGAATGTGGATAAAAAACCTTATAATTTCCTCTTTTCTTTCATTCCTTTGAATCATCAAACAGAGTGAGGACTCTTCAGTTGTTTTGGCAGTACTGAAAAATGTAAACGTATTTTCAAGGAGCAAAGAAAAACTCTTAACATGCCTTGTTAAGCATATTTCATGGAGTATTCATAAATGACTAAATATATAATTTATGGCGGAATTCTGAAAGCAGTTTTATCAAAGGTACTTTAATAATATAATTCGTTTTTGCAGGAGAGCTTGAAGTGAGTTGAATTGAGAACGCTATTTATTTTGTCCTAGGAAAAGAGTCTACAGCACTCCAGAGCTCTTTGTTTTTCTTTAATGGAGTCATGGCGCTCTCATTGTGCTGTAAAGTGTCGCTTGTTCTGACCTAAATGAAAACAGCCTCGAGACCTCAGCGGTCACCTGTCCTTCACCGCAGTCCCGCCAAAACCTGCTGACGGCATCTCCGAGCTCCCGCACCTCATTGACGCTGTTTATGACAGCGGTTCAAACCTAAATATCCAGCTTTTGCTGTCTTCTTTCAAAACCGCAGAGCTCATAAAACATCCATCATGACTTTCCTCTATTTTATAAATATCACTCTTACAGGGTAGATTTCCCATCATTCTCTTTTATCACAGCAGAGTGGGACAAGAAGAGGCCATTAAGTTCAAACAACGCAGATATTTCCGTGATAACATGAAAAAGTTTATATAGAAGGAGATTCATCATTTGATAGGATCTTGAAGACGGGGGAAAAAACAAGAAGAGGAAATTTCTGGAATCCCATTTCAGATTGCGTCCCTGAAGAATTCTTCTTTTTTTTTTTTTTTCATGTCAGCTTCTACATGAAAATGAAGCCAGAGAAAATTAACTCCTGATATGGCTACGCTGAATTAGACGGTGAAAAAAAAAACTTTTTAAGGATTCCGGCCTTGTCATTTTCAATTTTCTGCTCTTTGGACATGCTTGTATTCAGATTCCCGAACATCTACTCGGCATATCAATCCTAATTAGACAATCTGGGTCTGCGAAGGATGAGAGCTGAGTTATTTGCATAATTTAATCATAAATACTCAGTGATACATATTTCCGAATGCATTTGTACAATCATCTTTCTATCCTTAGGGCAAAAGTATTAATATGATTAGGCAATAATTCTTTAAAAAAGGAGGAAAATAGGAAACCAGAAAGTGCACTCTCTTTTTAAACTTCAGCTTTGGGCTATATGAAAAATTAATTAATTTCTGGGGAAAATCAATTTCTTTATGTGACCATATTAGACAGAGCCGAGCTAAGGCCCGGAATCGCTCTCCAATCAAGAAATCTCATCTGCTCCCTCTAACTTGTGTCAGTAGTGGTTAGCGTCCCTGCGCGAGCATCAGCGATCTGTGCACTGCTTCCTAAATATGCTGTAATGTGGAAGGGACGGTGGCTAAAGACATGCCAGGGCTCGGAGTCAGAGAGCTCGTAATGCATTGCTTTTTCTACCGGCAATCTGTCTCAGGTGCGACTACGGAGGCTAGTGTCACTGTCCTGTCTCGTTTCATCCAGCTGGTGGTCAGAAAAAAAGAAACCTGCAGATGATTCGACACGCTTACACTTGCTTGTTGGATTTGAGACTGATTGATGACTCCCGCCATCACTCACGGTCACAGCAAACAGTACTAAGAATCATGAATGTTCACTATTTGCGCAATTAACGTTGCATGTTTGACCAGACATATTTTTAATTTAAAAGGACAATTCATCCAAAAAAAATTAAATACTGTTAGCATTTAGTCATGCTGTACCAAACCTGTATGACTTTTTTCTTCTGCTGAACACAAAAGAAGATTTTTGGAAAAATGCAATACAGTGAAAGTCAATGTTGTTTTTGACCCTACTGACTTTCACTGATTACACAAACGTTCTTCAGAATATCTTCTTTTGTGTTCTGCAGGAAGAAAAAAAAAAGGTTTGGAATGACATGAAGGTGAGCAAATAATGAGAGATGTTCGTTTTTCATTTTTTAGTTTTGGCTGAACTACCTCTATAATATGCAGGTCAAATGCCAAAAACATTTACGGATTCAAGAGTGTGTGCAAGTACGAGAGCTTGAACAGAGGAAACGCATCAAATACAAGTGTTTCAAGAACTGTACATGTTTATTTTTTCCTAGAACTAGTGTTTTAAATGAACACACAGAGTATCAAGTTGCTTTTTTCAGTGTCACGTTCATAACAAACTCCTCTTTTACCATCTCCTCTTGCATTGACGACGGATGCCAAGTGCACAGTTAATTTGAACACACGTGGCTAATCCTATCAAGGAGAGCTCCAGTGACTCACGGCGATGGAAAAAATAAACACCAGATTGTTTATCTGCTTCATTTTCGATCTATCAGCACCGATCGTGAGTGAGGAATATGGAACCGTACATATGATTTGTATGAAAGTGCTACAATGAATCTGTGATTTTAACAAGCCTTTTAACATGCATCCCCCTCCCCCCATACACCCCCCCCCCCCCCCCCCAACTCTTTCATCCTAATCAGCATCTGTCTCTCTGTTTTTTGAAGTTATTATCGCCTCAGCTCCCTCTTGGATGTGGTTGCTGGGTGACGGGTATCTTAGCACCCACTCTGACTGGGAATGATTTGAATTCGATCCAAAGATTTCCCATGAGTACCTGTAAACACATCCGTGCCTTGTCGAAAACAAATATATCAGAAGAGCACCGCAAAGAGAGCGAGAGAGGGGAAAAAAGAGCGATAAAATCTGCCACTGTGTGTTAAGACGCACCCCTGAGTGCTAAACAAAATAATGACGCTCCTCTGTAAATATGCCAGTCTGTGTTGTACACAAACAAAAATATTTTGTCAAATGTGATGCACTTGTGACTGAAGTATAAATAAATGAAGTATAAAGTAAAATAGAAATAGAAATTTAAAACATAACTAATTAAATAAAAATACACACAAGACATCTTCATTAAATTAAATTTAATTATATATATATTTTTAAATAAAATATGCAAGTGCATTCATATGCATCTATTTAACCTGACAATGACTGTCAATTAAGCGTCTGGTCCTCCGACGTAACAGCTGCCTCAGCACTCACCTCCAGCCCAGCCGCCCTGGTGTTTCAATAACCTTTCCTCAGAGTTCAAATGTCATCAGGCAGCAAGAACCGCACCGTCCCGCACGGGCAAAATGGAAAGGAAAACAAGTAGCTGAAGTATTGCTTCTCACGGGGCAGACTCATAACTCCTATGAAAGCAGAGAGATTACAGCCCCGTGTCTGTTCGGCGGCAGAAGGTGCGCATTAATCTGGGCCGAGGGTCCCCGGGAGAACGAGGGGGGGAGCCGGAGGAACACGTCCTCATGCGGAAGGGAGAACGGGGCGAGTCTGACTCTGCTTCACGGGGAATTCTTTTAACATGAGCTGACAAAGATGTAAGGCCGCTGTTATCCCGTAGTAAAGAGGATTATTAGCAGTTCCTCAGCACTCTGGAAGTCGAGCAGCATGCTGTAAAAGTGAGACTGCTAAAGCTAATGCCATTTTTTTAATTATCTCTAGTTTTTGTGCCTAATGGGAATAGGATTTAAATAAGCCGGACTCAAACCTGATCACTTATGCTTGTTAGCACAACACAATGCGCCACACCTCTGATGTTCTCATGTTATGACAAGGTAAACTTCCTCACTTCAAAAAAACTAAACTCATAACGTTTTATCATTAAAATGTACACTGCTTTAGATAAACTAAATGATCCATCCTTAAAATTCAACATCTGAGCACGTAACTGCATCCTAAGTCACATCCATGCAAGAGTTATGACTTAGCGTGCTGACCTTCCCCGTACGGAGAACCAAAACAGATGTAGATACATTAAATCCACACTGTAAATAAGAGCCAGTGTGTTTGTGTTCAATCCGAGCAGATACCTTTTGTCCATACAAATGATGTAATCCTCCAAATGGGAAGCAGACATGGAGGAGGTGATTGATTTCAGCATAACACCGGCAGTACCAGGTGCTTTCAGAGACAATTACAGGCCTCTCTATGCAGCAGTAATAGGCCAGCACTTTAGCGTCATTAAAGCAATGTGTAGCACTGCATTATCCTTTAACCCCATCACTGACCACTCTCCTTCCCAACCCCAGAGTTCAAACCACACACTCCATCACCTCAGGACCCTGGAACGGGCCGCACGAGGAGGAGGGGAGCCGGACTGAATGCAAGCTCAGGCCCAGGAGGAGCTCGGCAGAGACAGACAGCATGGGAAACACTGAGAGCAGGCTGCTCCATTAGCACTGCTGCTGGACAAACACGCATCGCACTTGTCATAAAGCTAGAGGAGAATATTTGCAACGCTCATTTTCAGACAAAAATATATAATACTGCTTTAAATCAAGTGTACAATAAACTGCACTGTGCAATGCATTTGGTGCTATTCTACAGCTGTAATTATAACTGGCATTCATAAATCCGATATATGTTTTACAAGAAAGAGAAAAAATAAATATAATTAGTCAATAATGCATATTATAATTGTATACATTTTGCTAAAATATGTGGTGTTTTTTTACAGAATAATTTTTATTTTGCACTCACACTGAATAAAAGTGGCACTTGTCCAAAACAGAAAATCATATTACGAGTGTGTTATTTTGTATGCATATTTTAATTAATTAATAATAATTATTTTAATTAATAATATTGTGTTAAAAATAACTTTGGAAAAATAGTTCCTGTCAGACTGCACATTAAGATCTAAAAAGATTGACATCGATATTATGAGCAATTTGTCACAATATTCTCATAAACAACTTGTGATTTAATTTTCAGTTTTTACAGCATTAAAATTCTTCATTTAAAAAAATATCGGAAACTGTACAACACTCTGGCTCGAATTGCTGCATGCAAAGGTGTTTTATGTTTTCATTTCAGATGAGCTGTCAACACCTTGACATTTTTAAATTAGCTTACTTTTTCTAGTAATTATTGGGCCCATTCACTTGATCACTAAAGGGTGACATTAAAGTTTCAGGGCGAATTATTCACCGATGTTACAAGCTGTAATTGTTTCCTGTATGATTTTGTACCTTCAAGCACTGTATCACTCCTGCCATTAAGTATACAAGCACTTATTGACTATGATTTGATTTTTTCCCCAGAGGAAGAAAAGAGCAGAAAGAAATGTCTGCTTATAAATACAACTAACACATAGGAGAGAACATATAATAAGTCTGACAAGCATGCTTATTTTAAATCTGCTCAAATAACAAAACCATTTCAAATAAAATGTTCCTCATATGCTCAATATGAGCTCACTATTGCTTATAGCATGCACAAAATAATTGTGACTTTAAAACATCAAATTTGTTAGTAGAAAAAATGTAACAACAATAAAAAAATCTCTCATGCTCTATACATAAACCTGTGCATGATTTCCACAAAATACATGTATGGGCAACTGCCATGTATGAATTCTTACTTCTGGTAAATATTTTGAAAAAAAGAAAACACCCTGTATATTACATGCACTACAACATTTCAATAAAATGTTTGCATTTATTATATTCAACTTTCTACCATTGCAAAAAGTTGAGTTAGACGCTTTATAGTATTCTAGAATTTGTTGCAAAATGTTCCATATTTTTATTAGAATGATTTTAATAATATAGGTATAAGATGTGTTTCTTCAATGGTTCTTCAGCAAAGATCCTTCTACTTTTCTGTCTGAATAGAGTTCTTTAGTTCAAAGTTATTGATGTCACATTCTAAGTAAAGAACATAAACTACAGAATAAAAAGTTTTTTGTTGTTCTTGTGTGACATCAGACTGCAAAAAACGTTTATTTTTTAAAGTGCAAATAAAAATCTGAAGGTACTTGCAAATATCCTGTAAATTATTTCCACATATTCCTGTCATAATTAGCGTAACGCATTAAAGTAGCTATATGAGTTTTACTACCCATACATTCTAACTAAAGGTTCACTTGACTTCTTATCTAACTTGACTATTGATTATTTGGTTTGAAGCACTAAAAGAGTGTTCTAACCTGGCATTAGTGCAGTCGTTGTAGAGGGTCTCGAAGTCTTTTCTGGAGATGAGTTTGCAGCGGTTGACCCCGGGCTGGATGGCCCCCAGTCCGCGCAGGATGCGGACCTGCTCCACGTTACACACCACCGGCGAGATCTCCAGCCGCTTGAGTTTGGTGTAGACGGTGTGCAGACCCCCGACCAGGTGTTTGAGAAACAGGTCAAACGCCTGGGGCAGGCAGATGAGCTCCTGTCCTTCCACCGTGAAAGAGGCCACCTTGGCGCCCCTGAGCTCCACCATCCGACACTCATTATTCTGCGGGGTGTTTTCAACAGGGGACGGGGTAGAATACACGGGCTTGCCGGCCAGTGGGATGCTGCTGGTGTTGGTGCTGATCAGATCCGTACGGAACAGATTCTGAGTCGCTGACTGAGAAGGAGACGCAGAAGTGGCCGAGGGCGAGGATGATGATGCTGCGATCGCGGAACATGATGATGATGATGCTGATGATGCTGACGAAGAAGTTGAGATCGGACACGGCTGGACCAGAGACGATAGGGGAATCAGAGCAGCCGGTGCGGCCATGGTGTTCTGCACCTATCAAATAAGTTCAGACGGGAAGCAGAGCCAGTATGCAAAAGTAGCGCAAAGAAGAAGAAATCCACCCCGAGTGCGCTCCGCCGACGCGCGAATGGATGTGGAGAGGTGCCGTGCTGAAATTAGGGCTCTGAGAAAGATTGAGAGAGAATGACAGGAAGAAAATGAGCAGAAAAGTGTGCCTCTGCTCTGTGGATGAGTTGTTGTTGTCACAAGGTACAGAAAGGGAGGAGCCACTATCAGTCCTTTGAAACGGAGACATGCACAATCTAATGCGACCCTAGTGGAACAGAGCGCGGAACGTTTCCAGCGTTTACTTACAACCTTTTCGTGAGCTCGGATGAAACCTGCGCTTCTTCAAGGAATGTTCTCTGAAACTCAACTTAATGCATGTCAGGACGCCTCTCGACTATTATTGTTCATTGTTTGAAAGTACACTTGAAGTTCACATTTTTTGAGTGAGAGAATAAGCAAATAAAAAAGGTAAAACTTTTTATCATTTCATTAATATTGTATACATTTATGGAAAATATATGAAGGAAAAAAATAGCTATGTATATAATGATGTGTTATAAATATGTTTGTTTTTGTTTTCACATTAATGAAAGTTATTATGACTAATACAACTGACAAAAGTAGGCTATAGATGCAAAAAGTAGGCTACTGTGAATTGAATCAGTACCATATTCAGAACTTCAGGTGAGTTACTGGAGGGGAGACCGGTGTGAGGTGTAACACCATCAATATAACCAATTAGAAATGAGCTACAGGGGTGAAATTACATCAAACATGATCACCATCCTCCTGAGGTGATGGTAAAAGTTATAAGAGGATTTACAGAACAAAAAAAAGTAGGTAAAGTATCAGGTCTGGTATATTTGATTTGCCATCAGGTTAATGTAGGCCTATGTTGACAGAACTGGTATCATCTGAATTTGTTCTGTTGTTTAATTGGATATGTGGCATCCATGCAAGTTTTCATGTAAAATAAAAAAATAGAAAAATCATGTATAAGCAGACAAGAATGCCACATTACACACAATTGTGAAAGTGACTAACACACATATGTTATAGCCTATGCATTTTTATATTTCTTTTTAATTTGAAATGTTTTTAAATTTGAAATACATTTCTTAAAGCTTTAGAATTTTGATGTAAAACTATAAACGCAGGGAAACAAAACATCAAATGTTCATGTTTTCTATTTGTAACAGATAATTAGAAACATTGAGTTCAAAAATGTAATACAGAGCAACAACAAAAAAAGTACAGCTGTTGAAAACAAAAAGTATTACAACACATCCCTTTTATATATGAATAAAAGACCCCCAAAGTATATAACACTGTTATTTCTCATGTCTCATTTTGCACATATATATTTCTTCAAAGACCAAATTTGAACATACAGAACTCTCCTGAAGCAAAAAAAAAAAAAAAAAAAAAAAAAACATGGAAGTGTACACTGTCAGAACCTATCCAAGTAAACTTATAAGTTTGAGTTAGTCTGATCTGATCTGCTTTAAGATAAGCAGAATGCCATTTCAGAATTGTCATTCAGGCACAGAGGTAGCATGTAGTGTAAAAATCAATATCCACTTAAAATTCATAGCCAGACAAAGTTGCCCTTTATGTTGCTAACCTTTGCTTAAATATGCATCATATTAAGATTTCATTAAAAACAATGAATGTCATGATAGTTTGCCAACAATTTTTCATGTTAGCATGGGGTTAACTGCAAATGATGGCCATAAAATTCCTCACAAAGAACTGCTAGCAGACATTCATTTAGAGAAGAATGATGATAAGACAAAAAGGCATCCACAAACTCCACAGGACCTCTATGATCTCTCTGATTCAGAGTCTCTTAACAAGCTGGGTGGGCCTGATGAATCAAACTCCCATTAGAACAACAGTCTTTCAATAGACAAACAGCAGGAAGCACAATGTAGAGAAACTCTCAGTTGTTCACTGCATTCTAACTTTGAATGTTCAATTAGTTTTATTGGTTAAATTAACAATGTCTGCAATCTTTATGTACTGGGTAAATGCAAGCATCACGGCAAAAGAAAATAACTCCTCGATCTCGCTCATTAGAAGAAGTCATTCCACACTGCATCATTATTCAATGAGCCAGGATGAGAGGAATGCTACATGATAACACAGGTCACCTGAGAGAAGTTCAAACCAACAGTAATCAAGAGGTTATGCACAACAAAGAACAGCTTGAAACAGCTGAGAACGAATGTTAAACTGATTTAATTAAGTCCACTTCAAGGTCAACAGCATAGAAATGACATGTCCACCTCAATTAGACAGTTATACTTTAATCTTCCTCTACATAAAATAATATATATAAATTGTTCTTTAATATATTAAAGTTGAGAGCCCTATAACTTGAGTCAAGATGTTCCTTCCTTAAAGAAAAAAGTGTACCAATGTGTTCACAACATTGGCATTTACACTATTAGCACTTGAAAGGATCCGATCCATCAAGAAGGCAAACAGATGACATAAATGCTACCACAAATTAAAACAATCTGACTGTTTGATCGCAATGGATAAAATGCTCAATTATCTTCTGAAGGAGCATAAAGGGTGTTCTTTGTTTCTATTCTCTTTCTCTTTTTTTTGAAAATGACATTTAAATGGTTTCTAAATAGTGCTTGAAGTTAGTCAACGAGATTTATGTGTTTCTTCCACGTGTTTATATGATATCAGAGGCCCATGATGACTGCCGGGGGATGACATGACATTGCTAATGAGGAAAGGCCCATCACAAGACCACACGCACAAAGGTTTGATGGAGTCGCAGTGCTGATGACTAACTCGTTCTGTTTTGTTTATGGTATTTGTTACAGCAAACATCAGACATACATGAACCATCAAACAAGCTGAGAACAATCTGGCTACTTTCTTTCCTCATCCTGAACGCACCGGTTTGAAGACTAACGAATGGAGAGGCAGAGTGCACAGAGTTTCCCTCCATCTATGAATCATCATAAAGCTAATGGATCAGTGTTTAAAAGTAGAACTACGATACGACTCGCGTATGATCAATGGCACTGTATGTTGTTTGATATAATAATTTATTCAGCCTATAAGGCTTTGATAAAACAATGTTGAAAAGCAATTTAAATGAAATTCATTTAAATGTCAATTCTCATGGTTAGGATTTTTCTATAATTGGCTATTTAATTAAAATAATTTTCACAGTCATTAATACAGCTCGCAACTTGTAGTGCACTGACATGTTTTAATTACATGGTATTAACAAAATTGATATGCTTTAGAAAGCATGGTGAATAAGAAATAATTACACCAATCATACATCATCCCCCTTATGGACATTAAGAGTATTTCAACATAATTGATGAACTTTGAAAAGGGAGATAAATAACTTTAATTGCATAAAATGGGCGTACCTGGTTCAAATAGAAACAGTCTCATTGCATTGCAACATATTGGCAGATTCCATTAAATGCAAACCTGCTTACCTTCTCATCTGATGAATAAACATGACTTCCATGCAGTAAATATTTGGGTACATCTGCAAGTGTTGTATGTCTGTCTTCTGACTCACGTTCATTACTCACATTGTTCCTTTTTGGGGGAGGATGCAGCTTAAAATGCTGCTCAGACAAACAGAGTGCAGAGTGAGACAAATACTTATTGATTTTGAATATTTGTCTCATCAAGGTCGCATGCCATTGACCCCATCCATCCGGAGACGCCCCACGCCATACACACACACACACACACACACACACACCATGGCAGAGGGCAGATGACACAGTAGCCACACACAGTTTTACCCTCAGCTCTCCAAAAGCTGGCCCCCAACGTCACCCACCCTATACGTCAGTGAGAGAGATGGACTGCAAACCTGTAAAACAGAAATAGTTATAGTATAATAATAATAAATTAAAATAATAATAAAAAAATAAAAAATAAAATATTGCAGTCAAAATATTAAAACAATAGTGCATCACAAGATTATTTACATCCAGTACATTTTAAAGGAAGAACTGGTTAACTACAATAAGGTCCCATTAGTTAATGTTAGTTAATGTGTTAACTAAAAATGAGCAATACATTTGTTATAGTATTTATTCATCTTTATTATTATTATCAGCTAATAAAAAAATACAATTATCGATTGTTAGGTCTAGTAAATAATATTAACAGACACAACTTTTGTTTTTAATAATGCATGAGTAAATGTTAAAATTACCATCAACAAAGATTAGTAAATGCTAGAAGTATGTTTCATTGTTAGTTACATGTAAACTAATGTAGTTAACTAATGTTAACAAATGGAAACTTATTGTAAATATATTACCGGAAAAATAAAATAAACATGCAATAATTTTTTTTTTCATTTATTGGATAAAAATAAATAAAGAAAAGCAAACTAATGTTTCTAAATATATGAAAATATATATGGTAAAGAAAAACAGATATATGCACACACACTACCGGGTTTTTTTTTTGTGTGTGTGCAAAAATTCAATTTCTTTCAGACTTTTGTCAAAAGTGACAGTAAAGATATTAATATTGTTCTTTTGGCTTCCTATTCTTCAAAGAATCCTGAATATATATATAATATATAATATTTTCAAATTATTAGATAAAACTGTTTCTTGGCCACCAAATTTGAAAATTCAACTGTCATTACTTGAATAAATTATACAATATATATGGATAGCACTTAACTAGGGAAATATATAACTAGGAAAAAAAAAATATATATATATAGATAGATAGATATATACACACACACATACATACATACAGTGTATATAGTATATATATTTAAAACCTTAATTGCTGTTGATGAAGGGGTGCTTGAACTTTACAGATATACCTATAAAAAAAAAACCTGCCCTAGGGAAAGATGCTAGCTTTCCTTTTCATTTGTTCCTTTGAAGAAAAGCATATTTTGGCTTTTCTCATACAGGTACACAAAGGACAGGGTTAATACACAGAGCCTCCCAATTAGAGCCCCCTCATTTATAGACGTCTGAATGAAAACTTTATGATAGGCAGTTGGGGACTGTCATTAAATTAGATGTTGAGAGAATGATAGCACACTTTTCTTTGCTTAATGAGAATGGAGTTTCTCCCCAGACTGGAATTTTCTGAGTTCACTGCCGTCGGAATGTTTCACAAAGCGAAACTACGGCTCTCTTTGTTGTGTTCACATTACAGATGAGATCAGAGAGTAAACAGAGACCAAATGTGCTCTAATAAAACTACAGATCTTCTAGCCGGCTCATTTCCATAAAGCAGTTCCTGCACAAATCAGGTATGACCTTCAGAGACATAATTAAAGCAAATATTTTTAGTCCCTGATTGGAATGTTGCATGTCAATACAAATTGTGAAGGAACCTCATAGCGGAATGCAGATTTTATTGTTTACAGGACGTATGGAATCTGAAATAATAGAAGTCTGTATAACTGCATCTGAATTAAGTTCATATAAGGACTCCATATGAATACTGGCATAAAATGGGACTTTCACAATTAATGGGTAACACGTGATTAATTAAATTTGTTTAAAGGCGTAAAGTTCTTTAGCACAGTTAATGCATTTCATTATAAATAACTCTGGATAAAACCCCCTCTTAACAGAAATGTTCTTTATAAATCATACCCAGATGACATTTAACAAAAGTCAGCTGCACTCTTTGTATGGAGGAATTTAACTATTATCAAAGCTCAAAGAGTAAGAAATATAATCTGCAAGTGAAACAAACTTCACTGGTTGACAACAAATGTTATATATTTATAACATGCAATACTTACATAGAGAAAGAGAGAGGCATTAAATTGATAATAAAGACATTTATAATCTTATCTTACAAAGGATTTTAAATAAATGCTGTTTTTTTTAGCTTTCTATTAATTAAAATATCCTGAAAAACATTTGCAGTTTAAAAAACAACAACAATATAGACACTTCATAAAACAATAATATATAATTTATATATATATTTTGGAATATGATCAAAGCTCAATATATGTGTTTGTGTGTGTTCATATATACACACACGTGGTCAGAATTATTGGCACCCTTGGTAAATATGATCAAAGATATGTAAATATGTGAAAATAAATGTGCATTGTTAATCCTTTTGATCTTTTTTTTTTTTTTAAATCACAAAAATCTAAGCTTTCATTGGAGAATAATTTAAAATGAATGTAAAATGGTGGGAAATATCATTATGAAATGAATATTTTTTTCTCAAATACATGTTGGACACAATTATTGGTACCCCTAGAAATTCTTATGAGTAAAATATATCTGAAATATATTCCCATTCATATTCACAATTTTGAGCACACCAGCGTGATTATGAACATGAAATTATCCAGCCATGGCTTCCTGTTTCACAGAAATATAAATAGGAGGGAAAACAAAGGCCAAATTCCAAATTAATCATCCATCACAATGAGAAAAACCAAATAATATATTTCTGATGTGCATCAAAAGATAATTGAGCTTCACAAATTAGTGAAGTGGCTTTAAGAAAAGAGCTAGAGCCGTGAAAATTCCCATTTCCACCAGCAGGGCAATAATTAAGAATTTCCAATCAACATAAAATGTTATTCGGGGTCAGAAAACCTTAAAAAATATATCAAACAGCACCTACTGTACATCACCACATGTTGTTTGGGAGGGCTTCAAGAAAAAAATCAAGAAAAGAAAATGCTTTCACCAAAAAACAATCTCCAGCATATTCAGTTATCAGACACGACTGGAACTTCAAATGGGACTGGCTTCTATGGTCAGATGAAACTAAAAAATGAGCTTTTTAGCAGCAAACACTCAAGATGGGTTTGGTGAACACAGGGATAAAAAGTACCCCATGTGTACAATGAAATATACTGCTGTATTTTTTATGTTGTGTGCCTATATTTCTGCTGGAGGTCCTGGACATCTTGTTTAGACACATGGCATCATGGATTCTATCAAATACCAACAGATAAAAAATCAATAAGTGACTGACTCTGTTAGAAATCTTATAATGGGCCATGTTTGGATCTTCCAACTAGACAATAATCCAAACACAAACCTCAAAAACAACACAAAATTGGGTCACTGAGCACAAAACCAAGCTTCTGCTATGGCCATTCCAGTCCTCTGACCTGAACCCTGTAGAAAATGAGTGAGGTGAACTGAAGAGAAGAAGCACCGTCATGGAGATGTGAATCTGAAGGATCTGGAGAGATTCTGGATGAAGGAATGGTCTCTGATCTCTTGTCAGGTGTTCTCTAACCTCATCAGGCATTATAGGAGAAAATGTAGAGCTGTTAAACTGGGAAATGGAGGTTTCAAAAGGTATTGAATAAAAAGGTACCATTAATTGTGTCCAATGTAAACATTTATTTCATAATGATATTTCCCCCATTTTAAATTATTATTCTCCAATGAAAGGTTAGATTTTTGTGATTTTTTTAAATAATAGATCAAAAGGATTAACAATACAGATTCATTTTCACAGCCTTCTATGATCATATTTACCACGTGTATATATATATATATATATATATATATATATATATACATATATATACTGTATGTCTAGCAAAAGTACATTACTAACATAAATTCTCATTAATGTTTAGCTTCCTAGCATAAACTTGAAACGCCGTGGTTCATTATGTGCATTACAGAGATCTGCTGCCATGAAATAATTATCAGATGTCAAGCTGTTCTGATGCTCAGATCCATTTGTGCAGTTGTTATGATGATGCCATCTTGCCTTACAACTCACTTTCTCTCTGTGTGCATCCTGTCTGCAAATATATCTGCAAATCTCAGGATTCACTTGGAAAGATGCCAGCCGAGTGTCTTGTGAGCTGAGCTGGCAAAACGTCCAACCGTATGTAAAATACTGCCCCTCTGGTGATATCAGTCTTTAAAAGAGAGCTAATTTCATTTTTTCAAAAGCAGCCGCTTGATAGCTGCACAATTACTCTGCATTGCCCCGTCCCCTGTTTAAAGCCGCACAGACTTTTATATCAGGCGAGAGATTTGTGGATATCTAAATTGGAAGGTAAACCTGTATAAACAGTAGTAATTACCGTGCCATTCACATGGCCTGTTGTGCTCGTTCGGCAACAGCCACAGTGATTAAAATGAATCTCCATCGACTTCTCTATTAAATTGCTGGCAGTGGCGATCCTTTGACCTTTCCCATTGATTGAACATAACAATCACAATTCAATTGTAATGCAAAGAGAACATTTGTTATAATGTACATGAGATGCATGAGCCATTTCCTAGAGGGTTGAGGTAATCAATGAAGTGACTTCAAAAGGAACCTGCACAAAGACTCATTCTAGTCAGAATCTGCACTACATATCGAATCCAACGTTCAGCCGTCTGTTGCATCACTCAATATATTTGCATCCTATAAAAGAAACATATTGTGCATCCAAAACCCTCGGTGTCATTTCATGCTAGCTACAATAGCCCAAATACTGACTTGGACGATCCGGTGTTCATTTGTTTTGATTTTTAGAACGCTAAGCCTTCCCAGAATTCACTGCATGTGGCACAGAGGTCTAAGAAAATGATTACGGCTGACATTTTCCTCTTTTTTTTTTTTTGCATTGTTCTCTGTGCATCCACTGATTAGTAACATCTGTATGTGACACTGGTGCGGTTCCAGCAACAAGTCTGGTTGTAAAACGCCATTAAACTTGCTGCGAAACTAGTCTGCGGCTGATTACTTGCACGTAACTCTGCTCCCTCCCTCTGACCAGGAAGGAAAAACTCTGTGAAATACCCGACTTCTAATCAGCATTTAATTCTGATTTTAAGAGCGGTGCTAGATCATGCATTTCAAAAACGAAGAGTATGTGAATAATGTCCTTAAGGGAATCTGCAGAATTGAGAGATTATAGTTTACACGCACATTAAACAGATTAAACCAGTCAGATCTCAAAAGGCAGTTTATCTAATGGAGAAAATGTAGTATGCTAATTGGGTAAAGTCTGGTGCTGAAATTACGCACAAGTTCTTCTCACTGTGTGTAGATTTAAGGGTAAAATTTGATTAAAATCGCAAGGCTAATCAGGGATATAAGCGGCAAAATAGTCCCTGAACGAAAGCATGCTCGCCACACAAAAAAGTAATTGTCTCCAAAAACTTCTGCGATGACAGATTCAATTCCATTTAGTAAATGTTTAATAAATGTTATACAAACACAGCCGCCTATCTCACTGTATTCAGAAAACAAAGGGAAACTTTAATTGCTTTAATCATCCCGAGCTTTGACGTTGTTATTGGCTTTAAAAATAGCAGTTAACAGTAACTGTCTTGTAAAGGAAATTGAACCACATTTGCGAAATGATCCCCAATTAAGATATGGCCGTCCAGACCAGCAAAGTTGAACTGGGGTGTTGTGTCTAAGAAAAGCAGTCGATGCCATACAAAGCTATTTAATTAGCTGAAAGGCCCAAAGAAAACAGGCAGCCTAATATGTATCACTTTAATCAAATTTAAAGTGATTGCATCCCTTTTGAAGATTCCAGAGCACGGATATGTTCATTAACAGATATGTGGACGGAATGAGGTAGTTGTTTCTCACAGAAACGACTCTTTAACGTCAGGAAGCTCACCGCGCGGCTGAGCAAGACAGAAGTGTGCGTTTCTGTTCTGTCTTTAGTGTTCACTAATGTGTTTCAACATTGCACAGTGCTACCTTTAATCTGCACTAAAGGGAAATAATGCGTTTCCTGCCTTATTTACCATGCTTACTTAAGTGCTGTACAATTAGAATTGTTAATAGATTGAGAAAAACAAAAGGACTTTGAAGGTGGGAAAGTGCTGACATTATTTCACAGGGGAAAAGCACCCCTGAGAAAAAAAAGGTCTGCAGTAAATGTAGTTTCCTGCGCTGTTCTTCAATGAAACGGCTCTCCCTCATTAGAAATGCCATAGAAGACATAAATCAAGGTCAGTAAAAATTTCATCGCCTCCGTGTTAAATCACGCACTTTGCGCATCGGACAGCAACTGTGTAAACATTGTAATTTCACTTGATTCTCGTTAAATGTATGCACACTTTTTACAATCCATAAACAGATCTGGAATAAAAGTTAATAAATGTCAAAATTTGCATTTGGGGAAAAAAAGCATCTTGCTGCATTTTTGCAAATATCAATCTATGAACCTTTCAACATTTTGTCAGACAAAATGCTAATTGTACCTTTAGGAATTTGGGACACAGTGACAAGAAATGAGATGCCCTGTCCTTTTAGATGTGGAAATCAACTGGGGTAGCATACTGAAACCCTCGCAAAGGCAAAGCAAACACCGCCAGCCGCGTTTTCTAGGAGGAATTATCAGTGCATAATGATACATCTCTCTTAGATAAAAAAAACGCTTCTCCCAGTTGGAGAACCCAATAAATTCTTGCACTGGTGACCATGAATTTACAATGACTTATTATATGACATATATTATCGTGATAGTTGAACTTTGACATTCATGACTACAAAGTACTGTAAATAAATCAGTATATATAAAAATATATTGCTTATATATTCCATTATTTTATTCACTATATATAGTTTGTTAATTTGTATTTCATATTTTTTTTAAACAGACTATTTGGTAAATTTTCAACTACCTAAGTTGCAAACCTTTAAGACGCTTCAGTATCAGCATGCTTAGGTTTCTTCTTCATCTGCTGTCCCATCATTCCAACACCGAGGCTAATTTAACAAGGGAGAATTAAGAGTGTAAAAAGTGCTTACACAAAGGTTTCCACGTTATTTGCTTGGAATTGATTTTAACACTTATACAGAATCCTAACTAAGGGCTTATGTGTGCCAGGCCATCTGCATTTCACCGTAGACGCACACACATACATATTAGTTTATGGATATCTATCAGAAATGCCAGCTGAAGCTGGCAATGTGTTTCCAAACAAAGCATAATTTGTTTATTTTTACCCAACAAACATGTTCTACAGCGTCCTTATGAGCGATTAGCAATGTTGTTCTTCAAAGGTCCTTAAGAGGAGTTTGATGCAGTTCTTGCCCGTCCTCCCATTAATCCAAGCTCAGTTAAGAGTCTGCCATCTGGACGTGTGTTCCTAGCGATAAATATGATTTAGAGTTGATTCAGACATGTTTTCCGCACCAAGTGTGTGTGGATTTCAGAATTAAATGGCACAAACAAATGTGGAGTAGAGAGCAAATTAATATATCTCATTTTAGAGCTCCATAACAAAGCCGCACCCTTAATTACAGCCTGTAATCATTTCCTGAAACACAAATATCAAGGAATTCAATTACCATCATAGAGCTCCTGCACAAATAAACTGATTTTATAAATACAAAATATCTCCTGACGCATGTTCAGATGATTCAGATTGTCCTGCAGGTAATTCTGAAGAAACACTAGATGCTTAGTTGTCTCTCGACTGATGCTGGAAGCAAGTTATTTGAGCAATCAACATAAGTTTGTGGAATATTAAGTGTATGAGTGAATATCAGTTGGATCTAATTACCTTCCTTTTGAGCTTCAGTTGTTTTTCAGCTGTGCCAAGCAACAGTGACCTCTACAGGGATTGAAGATGGAAAACCCAGATACACTTTTGACTTCCTGCAGTAACCTCCTTAAAGAGAGAGAGAGAGAAAAACAGAATAGTATACATTTAAAAAGTATATTAAAAAGCTATAAGTCATAGTAAATTAAATTACAAATCAAACAAAGATTAATAAATGTTTTAGAAGTATTTTTCATGGATAGTTTATGTTAACTAATGAAATCTTATTGTAAAGTGTTACCATCAAAACATTAGTTTACACAGTCTATATATATATATAGTATACATTATTATACTATATATTAGTTTACACAGAGTATACTGGGGAAAAAAATATTTAGAAACAGTTTTCAAAGAAACAGCAAGCAATTAAACATGACATTTTTAAAGTACTTAGTTATTTCTTGTAAAACATACAAACTCAAAAAAAAATATTTTACAGTTTAATAGACACAGAGTAGAGTTAAAACCAATAAAAAATACAAATTAGAAGCCTCCTTTGCACATTTATGTGGCATACTTCCAGCATATTAATATTTAAATATATTTTTGTAATTAAATAAAATACTAATAATTTATTCTGTAATATGTTAAGATCATTTTCTAAATATTCCTTCAAAATTAATTTATAAATAAAAATAAATCAATAAATAAATATTAAGATTTGTTTGCAATATTTGAACAAAATAATAATGAAAACTTTTATGCTGTCATGACTCGTGTATCATCTAGTAAGCAATTCCACATTATAAATAAACAATATTTAGAAATATAGTAAATAGTAAGACTGTTTTCACAATATTTTAATCAAAATGATATTGAAATCTGTCATTGTCAATTCTTCTGTTGTTTGGTGTGAAATAAACAAAGACGACTTCATTTGTCCAGCACTGCAGGAGAAGATCTCCCTGAAGACGGAGTCTTGGCCACATCCAGGTGTAATGGCAGCAAACCCAGAAAGTGTTGCCAAGACGTTTCTCCCTCGCTTCTAAACTTTAGCACAGGAGGACAAAGTGTCTTTCACAGAGAGAGGGGGTAGAAAAGAAAGGGTGCCAAACACCACAAGGCAGAGCCAAGCGCTGTATCAAGCAGGAGGAATGACTGATGGAAAGATAAGGGACAAACCAAAGAGAGCAGACCAAACAGGAAAAGCAGGCAAGCAGCAAATGGAGGGGTGTAGCCTGGGCCGACAAAGAGCGCATGGTGGACGCTCACGTTGCATGTATCTGCTTTTGTTTAGAGCGGACAAGAAAGCAAAACATTCTGTTCCTGTGCAACCTGAATAACAGTTAACCAGCATAACAAGTAACCTATTTAAGATTAAACTGAGAATGCAGACATATTCTATGCTGATTTTATACAAAAGGCACACAAGCCATGTTGTGCCCTATCCCCCACTGCTGCCGAGTTTTCTTTTATGCATTCACATTCAGTTCGGCAGCATCAAATCCTCCAGAGAGCCAGCATTGTCCTCCTGCGTGTCCCCTGGGTTTCCCATCACATAGCTGCATCTCTCATGCACACGATATAACACCCAGAAGATCCAGCGGCAAACGGGCTCCTTTTAAACGCTCGCACGCAATTTGAGGAAGATTAATTAAAATGCTATTAAAGCCACTGCTGATTGTGTTGATTCTCAAAGACTTTGCAAATTATTCCACTTTTACTGCGGCCTTAAACAAACGGATTCAATAGCCTTTCACTGATTTCACCCTCTGAATAATAAACATCTGTTATGTCATTATGCGCAGAAATAAAAAGGACACATACTTTCCCCGGCGATGTGGAAAGAACATTTTGCACCAACAGAAGATCTGCGACTGTAGTGTTACAAATATATGAGCAGTGGGGTTTCATATCGACGTGGTTCAAGCACTTTCAAAGGCCGGGGTCTGCTCTACTGGACTTGAATGTGTAGTCTGCGGTGCATAAAGTGAAACATAAGGCCTAGCAATGACGCTTTGTCTAATAGGATACCGAGCCCGGGGCATTAAGGAAAAAGCGTGCACCATGGATATGAAAAAGTACATAAATGGGTGATTTAAAGAGATTGAATTAGCCTCTGTTTTAGTGCATCTGCTATATTTGTCTCTGGCAGTGTTGGGGAAGCTGCAGTACTTTGAAACTGAAACAGTCAAGTGACACTTCTTATAAATACAAATAAACTGTAAAAAAAAAAAAAAGTGTGGGGGGGGCACAACATATTTTCCTTTTATGTCACAAATACTTAAATGTGAATTGCTTGAAACTACATTTAAAAAAAAAACAGTTGAAGACCAACAGAATTCCCCAAAATGTTGTCCCAACTAGTCAAACACAGTTATCTGAACAAAGAATTGCAAATTGATTAATATTGCTAAAATTTGTGAGTTCCCAGCATGCATTGCAGAATGAATAAATCATGTGGATACTGTTATAGGTTTGTTGTTTCACTTTTAGCGCATTTTTGTTGTTTTGCCATTTTTGTTGGTTATTTGTTGTGTTAGGAGCTCATTTTGCAGTTGTTGACTGTGAACATAAATGCTTTGAGATCTATGTAAGCATTTAAAACTATATCTCAGATATCTTTGCTTTCTAATGTAATTATGCCTTCTGAAACAACGATAGCATTGTTCACTTCACATATTAAGTGTCCTGTATATTGCTACCAAAATGATCAGTTTACTGTTTTATTAATTGAAAATGTAAAAAGTAAAAAAAAATAAAAAATGTATTTGCTGAATGGACCATCTGACAATTAATTAACAAACAAATTCAAATCACCCAAAAGTAGTGACCATTTTTAGTACAATAACTGAGAGAACCAAAAAATCTAAATGCATAAATTATTATTTTTTCTTATATTCCTTTTCCTCTTTTATATTAACAATATACAACAGTATCAAACTTGATTTTGTAAATTTGTTACATGAAACAATAAAAAAATACTACACTCAAATCAATTATTGATTTTTTAATCTATTAATTTTCTATCAATTACATGAACTTAGAATGAATCAGACATTCCAAAATTACATGAGAGGGAACAATTTAGGATGAACTGATTCACTAGAATGAATGAATTAAAACTTTTTAACAATATACACTGCCCTCCAAAAGTTTGGAAACACCCCTGGCAAAGTGTGGTTTTGGACGATATCAGCATAAATCCTTATCATTTTTTTGGTGCAAATACATTAAAGTAACTTGATATTATCATTGAAGACCAGCAATAATACTTTTCATTTTGATTACATAATAATGGCAATATATACATGTCAAAGTCAGACATGCCCCTTTGCCAGCTGACGGTAAGAAGTTAATCATCTTTGGGCAATCCTTCAGGAGGCTTGGAGTAATATATCAAGTCAATGTTTGATTAAACTGACAGCTCAGATGCCCAGATTATGCAAGGCTGTAATAGCTGCTAATGGTGGATATTTTGATGAATCGAAAAAAAAAAAAAATCTATGTATACACTGTTTATGTAATAAAATATGTTTTCGTAGTTTGTGTTGTCCCTTATCAGTGCAAAATTATCACAAATTAAAAAGGATTCATGCCAATATTGTTTAAAACCCCATTTCTAGGGCATTTCCAAACTTTTGGAGGGCAGTGTATAAGAAAGAACCATTTACGATAAATTGATTCACCAGAATCAATCTGACTTGCAATGCTATATATGAGAATTGGAGAGGACTAAGGCCCGTTTAGGTAAGCATGTTTGATTATTCAGTTCGGACATACAGAGTAGACATTAAGTAAAAACAGCCACAAATTATTTGCTTGCACTATGTCTACTATTTGGAAAAAGCTACAGGACATTGAAAACAACTAAACTAGCTACCCTATTAAAATGAACTTATGTCAGAAGCATCACTACTACACTTCTACAAGCCCTTCATAAGACTTTTAAGTGTGATTAGCACACATAAAACACTATTAATCTTTAAGACCAGTCTAAAATATGTACCAATTGGTGAAACCAGCTTCATTGTTTCATTATCTGCATACTCGCATATCACTTTGCAGTATATTTAGCCAGTTGTTCGATGCAAAGAAGTCTGGTTACCCCTACAAAACTCTCCCCGAGGATTCGAAACTCTAAGTTCAGTCTCATTTCTCTCAGGCTCTCTGATCTTCTCTAGACAAAATGAGACACAGCAGCTCGAACAGAGGCAGCCTGGCGTACGCTATTCCCTGCGCTACTTGAATAGATAATGCTTCTCTTTACTTTCTTTATTCCTTCAAAAAAAATGCATCAGAGGCCAAATATTAATTCTCCCTGTCACCCAGCAAAAGCAAGGGGAGCGCGACGCACTCGGCATACCAGCCTGTGTTTTAGCATGATTAAGGCACACATAAAGGCCTTTCGCAGGCTGCTTTGAACCTTGCCATTCAATTCTTTTTGTTTTTTGTGCATATTCAAACTTATTCCCCCGCACTGCTGGAAGCTGATCCTGAAAGACAATGTTAATGAAACATATAACATGTAAAGACAATGAGATTAGCGGCATCCGAGAGCCGAGCACCTCCATCCGGGCTGGCAGGTCCGCTCTTCCCCCTTCCCCACTCCCATGAATCTCCTTTTAAAAAATGCCAATAGTTGTGATTGCTTAAAGCTCGATCCTTCGGCTGCATAAAGATGTGCGTGGAAAGAATCACATCAAGGAATGACATTGACAGAGGAACTGCTGACTCGCATCAGTGTTTGTCTTTTGATGTGAGAGATCAAATCGATGTACACACTCTCGTCGAACGGCATGCTGGGATGGGGGAAGATGGGGATTAGCATTTCATATCCCGAGAGTCGAAGGTGCCTGCTTGCCTTAAATCATTAGTGTTTATGTCCTCTTGCACCAAATAATCAGGAGTTTTCTTGTGGGGAGCTGGAAGGAGCGTTCTCCTGAGCTGAGTGAAAGATCCCCTTCGCTTCCTCAATTATTAAGTGGCTACATGGGAAATAGGGAAACATTAGCAGGTGTGTAAAAATTTTAAAAGATTAAGTGCTTCAAAAGAGTCACCCAGGGGAGAAAACAGGAACGTAAAACTGCTTTGGCAGTAACCAGGCAGAGAAACAAACGCTTGAGCAGAAAATGTTATAGGAGATACACTGCCAAGAGTTAAGTGCATTTCTGAAGTTAAAGCAGTATAAATAGAGAGATATGAGAAGGGTCCAAATGAAGAGTGGTTAGAAGAAGAAAACTAAATTCAAAACCTACAATGCACTTCAAATACACATTGTCCTCAAAGAATGGCCAATATCACCCACTTATTCCCACAACAGTGGGTCTCAGTTATGCATTGTTCGTGGGTTATGCAAGTTAGTTCCGTTTGAAAAATTAAGCTTTCTTGAAACACAGAACATATTTAAAAAAAAAAAAAAAATCCTATGGTTCATAAAACCATGTTTAAATAAAGGGTAATATTTAATTACATTTGACAACTTACCTACTAAATATTTTTATGTATTTGCAGAGAAATTTGTTCTGCTTCACTTTATTAATCTGATGTTATTCGAACTGGTCAATCTGCGAAATCAGGATTATTATAGTTATCTAAAACTAAAACCATAAAAATAATTTTTGTTACTTGAAATAAAATGAATGTTAATTTGTCAAAAAAATATTTACTTCAGCTAGTTGCCAGTTTAATTTAGTTTAATTTAATTTAACTTGATGTACTAAACAAAAACTAAAACTGAATTGAAAACTGAATTACTAAAACTAATGAAAAACAAAACAAAAAACTAAATAAAATTATTAATTAATAATTATGTCTATTTATTAGTTAACAATTAATTATAATATAATTATTATACAACAATTATTAAATAATTATTCATTAATAATAAATTAAACTATAATAGTATCTCAATCATAGTAAAATAACACTGCATTAACAAATCATGATGCGCTGCAAATTATATATTTATTACATGTGTGTGTTTGTTGTATTATACACACGCACACGCACACACACAAATTATAAATACACATCTATGCAATTTTAAATTCATATTAATTAACTTAATATAAATGATTTAATACTAATTCAATTAATATAATGACCGTATAACTTTGTGTTTGTTCTTCTTACATAATAAAATAATATTCTCAATAAAATGTAAAAGTCCAGCAATTTATTTGGCAAGTATTTGTGTAATAATGTGATAATGTACAGTTATTCTACAAAATAAACCTCAGCAGTGTGATCTTGTATCATCCTGAGTGGATTTATTTTGCAATAATAATCATCTGACTGTATATTAATCCTTAACTACTTCTCATGGCCCTGAATTCCTTCGCTGTGTACTCATCTCTCAAGTAAAGTACTTATCCTTGGCTATACTGCAGTCCTACGGCAGCTAATGAAAGTATGAGTGTGATATAGAACAAAGTTGTTAAGAGTTGTGCAGGACTGATTTTGTGGTTAGAGTATTGCGCTTTTCTACACTATTTGAATGCAGAGGGCTTGCTTGCAACTCTACGCTAATGATCAAAGTTGAGAGAGGAAAAATCTCTTGAGTGTAAGTTATGAGGATGAGATGAGCAGAGGAAAATGCTTTGCTATCCAGCTTTGAACACTTTTACACTTTCCAATAAGCTTTGTTTTTTAATTGGCTGAAATTAATCTTAGGGATGTAGATGCCTGATTTGCATTCATTAAAACTCAACCAAAGAAGTCATGCTTAATTCCAATCAAATTTGCTTAATTATGCATGGCGAAAGAATCCCAAATGAGCTGAGGATTTTTGTTAGCTTTCCTTTTTTTCTATAGCAAATAAAAAGCTTTTTTTCTTCTTCTTTTTGTTTCCTATAGCAAATAAAACGTAATGAAGCTGTCTCTTTGTGTTCTGCTGAATGTTGAGGAGCTGGGCTGCGGCACCTTGAGTCTTTGTTGAAAAACAATATTATGGCTAAAGTAATTATAGGAATCTGCATTTTTCATTGTTAATTGTGGATGTCAGCATCATTAATTTTAATTTACAGCAGGCAATAAAATTAAGAATACTTTGTGCTGATGTTTTAAATCATGCCAGTGAAGGCGATGCATTATGCAACTTAAATTTCAAGAAGATATTGATTAGGGCAGATAGCCTTTTCTATGAATCTTAAACAGGCAGATGCAAGATAAAGCCTGAGGTATCACTTTCGCTCGCTGTCACTGCGCCGGACGAGGGAAAGGACATCCATATTCCCTGTGATGCTACTTTGGCAGTGAAAAATAAGTGATGGGAATGAAATGTAGAATAAATATACAGGAGAAATAAAAAGGGATGCAGAGCTTACACTATATTAAGTCATGTGTTGTAAGCAACCTCACTTGGAAGACTATTTACAATGCCAAAAGTACTGCAATATGCAAAGTGAACATTTTTGATGCTATTAAAGTAAGTTATTGATTGAGTTCAGCTAAATCTCTGAAATAAGTAATAAAAATGGAAATACGTATAGGTGTGTGGTGTCGCAAAAAGATGGGCCATAGAAAACACACGTCATATCTTAAAATATTTCAATCAGTGCTTATTTGTTTCAGCCAGGCTCCCTTCCATATGTCCAGTGACCTACGTTTCTTTAGCTACAAAATATGTGCGACTGGCAGCGTAACAAGAGCACTTTAGGTTGTCTCTATTGTGCAGGACAACACAATGTGCTTGCACCAACACCATTTGATTAATAGCCTCTTTTCTTCTTTGGTGTACAGGATATATCCAGCTGCAAGAAGCTTTGGAGCATTGTACTTGGAAAACAAAGGAAGAATAAAATTGATCTTTCTGGAAACAGAAATCAATGAATAGTTATTTCCTGTTTCATGCATGTTATTTAGACAGAGTCACTGAGTTACAAGAATTCCCCTTTCTACCTCAAGAACAGGCAAGAACTTGACGGGAAAGTGTAGAGGTACATTTAATGTTTTTTTTTTGCCTAATTATACTTCAAGACATTGCAACTTTAATGTGAAAATGAAAATATATATATATATATAGGCCTACTGTTTGAATTATTGGTAATTTTGACAAGACAAACTTGGCAAGTACTTTTAAAAGGAGTTCACACTCTTAAAAATAAAGGTTCCAAAAGGGTTTTTCACAGCGATGCCATGGAAGAACCGGTTTTGGTTCCCCAAAGAACCTTTCAGTGAACACTTCTTAAAAGAACCGTTTTTTCTTAGTGTGAAGAACATTTTAATGATCTAAAGAACCTTTTTCCACTGTAAAGACCCTTTTATGGAATGAAAAGGTTCCATGGATGGTAAAGGTTCTTTGTGGAACCATTTATTTTTTAAACTTATATGACTTTCTTTCTTCTGTGGAAAACAAATGAAGGTTTTTATGGAATAATTAGCAAGGACTTGGCTGTAAATGTAAAACACAGTTGCATATTTAATGTTTTTTGGCCTAATAATGCTTCAAGAAATTGCAACTTCAATATGAAAAGGGGGAAAAATAGAATTGTAATTTGAATTACTGGTGATTTTAACCAAACAAACATCAAAAATGGCAAGAAATTGTCAAAATAAAGATTTTAAAGAAATAGTTCACCACAAAATTTTAAATTGTCATTATTTATGCACCCCACTCCAAACCTATACGACTTACTTTTTTCTCTGGAAAACAATAGAAGATTTTGTTGATGAAGGTTTTGATGAAATAATGATTAAGAATTCCCCTTTGTTCTTTGGTTGTAAATGTAAAGCATAGAGATATATTTAATGTTTTAAGCCCGAGTATGGTTCAATATAGTGCAACTTCAATGTGAAGAAGATTTTTAAAAGGATAGTTCAGCCAATAAACACACACACACACACACACATATATATATATATATTCTCCTCATGTTACTCCAAACCTGTATGATTTTCTTCTGTGAAAAACAAAAGAAGATATTTTTAAGAGGTTTCATTGGAAAATGTTTCAACAAAACAACATTGGACCCCATTTACTGTCAAATGGAAAGACGTTTTCCAAATGAAGACTATTTTTGTTTTCAGTTGAACTATCCCTTTAAGAAAGCAAGATATCATATTGTCAGATTTTTTTCCTGTACAGAAACAAAAACATTACTGCCAAGGAATAAAAAAGACATCACAGCCAAGCACGGTTATAATTGCCATGTTTGTGGTCCCTGGTTAGATTTATGTCTAGAAAGATTTGCCTGTGCCTGTTCTGCATACAGGACTATTATTTCTTGGGGGTGATTGTGTTGCTATCACAAAAGCTTCTCTGCTCGATTGTTCTGTTTCGAAGTTGGAGGGCTGCCCGTGGCCTTTTTTTATTACTCAGGCAACTCCAACTATCAGCTCCATTTTCCTCTTCCTGCTTTCTTCCTGTCAGACACTGAGACAAGTCACTCCAATGTAACAATGAGGGTGATTTCATTTGACTTATCACACACACTAACTGCTAAACCAGCTGCCCGGACTTTGATCCAATGCACTTCCTGCAATGGACTTCCTAAAACAGGCGGTAAACAGGCTGAAACTATGCTGTCATTACTTCAGAGCAGCGAAAACATTTCAAATTGATTCTTTTACCTGTTGCCCGGGTCCCACTGGACCTGAAAGAAAGCAGGCCTGGCTTAGCAGCACTCCAGCTTCCACGTTTCCCCAATGCAAATCTTGAGACAATGGTGTTAATTCAGCCATGTGATCGCTGAATACTGCAGGGGCATTGCGACAGGAAACCATACGGATGTGTAGCGTTAGCATACTTCTGAAGGAAAAAAATAGCCCCCACGATTTGGGAAATGCCCTTTTATTCATACCACTGTCCTTCGTTCTCCCGAAGGTTAACACGCAGCCATTACTTCCATTGTATTGTGAACGAGAGAAAATAAGTCACACGTGCTCTTAAGGGATTTTCCCTTTCTCCATTAAGCATTCTTTTTCACTAGGGGCTAAATCATTGACATCGCTTTAGGCTTTCTGGTCAACACAGTTGAATATAAAAGACTGGAGATTAATTCAGCAATCTGTGACATCATTGTGTGAATAATTCATTCTGAAGGCCAGATAAGAAATGATCTGTGTGGAAATTAATAGCACTTATTTAATAACATTCTCCCACGGATTCTCAGCGCTACACGACGGCGCTGGAGTCGCGGAGAGCGGGTTCAAAAATCAAGGCGGATGATTCATTCGCACTCCTCTGGTAGTTGAGTTTGATGGATCATTCTTAAAAGCGTCGTCACTAATCTTCGGCTCCTCTTTTTTAGGTTATTCACAGATCAGTGAGTTTTCCGGCTAATCCGGGTTTTGATGCTCCCCTGTCTGTGTACATGGTATTCATCATATCTTGACAAGAGGAGTCCTTCAGACAACAAATAACCTTCAGTAAGGGGACGTGAGCAGTAGATGTGCAGTTATTTTGGATATGTATCACAGAGGGGTAAGAACACAGCGGGAGATGAATGTGTCCTTGTTGGCAGTGGGAATGGACCCCTTTCCGGCTCCTCAGAATAATCATTCTGAACCCTAGCCATGCCTTCGACAACTTAATCAGACAGCCTACTACCTGTAAAGTGGCTGGGCTGATTTGATTGCCATTTTTATTGGATCCCCCACCCATAAATCAAAGCAATGGGGACGGTTCTACAGACATGTCCACTCGTCATTCGCTAGTAGCCTTGGAAACATTGTTGCAGGAGTTGTGCCACTGTCAGTGGGGGTAAATCAGACTTTGGAAATTTTGCCCCTTCTCCAGAAGAGCGTTATGGTTAGAGTAAATCATCTTGAAAATTGATGTCACTTTGCCAAAGTGGTTCACCTATCCCTCGATGGAGCTCTGTCATCCCGTGTCAATGTCAGCACTTTCATCTTACTTTCTAAAAAGTGGCTTTTCCACATGATGGGCGACTAAGGGATCGCTAAACTGCAGTGGGGAACTTTTCTCAAACAAACTGCTTGGGAAAAATACATCCTTAGAGCTTCTCAAGTTTTACCCTTAAATGGAACAGCGCACCCAAAAACTATATTCTTGTATAATATTCTTGTCATTATTCATTCACCATATCAAACCCAAACACTTTGAGTTCAAAAGCAGAAATTTTGAGAAAGTGTACACATCGCTATTATATATGCCCATGTTGTAAAGCTCCAAAAAAGACTAAAATAAAGTAAAAAGGCAGGTGTTAAACTGAGCAGACATTATCTGGAACAGTGTCCAAAATGAATTAAAATACAGTAATAATACTTGCAGTTTGTTTTTGAATCCAAACACACACAAATACATCACATACAAAATCATATACAAAATAAAACAACCACACTTCAAATCTCACAAAACGAAAAACATTTCTCCAGATTATAATTTATTTTTTTTTTTGATAAAATATCCAAAAAGTCAATACGTGAAATTGTCAGATTATTTTATGTACTTCTTTTTGTACTTCTGTACATCTTTTTTTTATCCAAATTATTTTTGAATAGTCTCTTAAATTCTGGAAAAAATGTCAAATACAGAAGCAAAATTGGATGTAAACGGCAAGTCACATAAAAATTATTAATTTGAAAAAGTAACTTTTTGATGGAAAAAGAAATCTAAAATATCAAGGGGCTCTATTGAGATGTCCCTTCCAGTAGTGTGTCAAAAGTGAGAGCGCTAATGATATGCTAAGGATTGAAAATTACCATCTCGGATATGTCTAAACCAGTAAACTGGTAAACAAGCCTCCTGTTAGGAACAGGGATGATTTGAATCAACAAGGGTGAACAGATATGGATACTCCCTGCATTAGTGTTAATAGGAATAGATTATGGAGGGATTTGGCGATGTGACCTTCAGTGTACTAATTGAAATAGTATTCAGAGTCAGCAGTGGAGTAATCAAGTTAAACACAGAATCATAAATCATCATGAGAAGCGCTGTCACAACTAAGCCATTAGCCCCCTGTTTTTCATCCACACACCCTCATGGAAATATCTGCCACGCTGCTCCGTAGGTTAATAGGAACAGAAATGGCATTTAAAGTCTATTTGGATCAAATGTACTGCGCGCCTGAAAGTAGAACTTCGCTAATTTACAGGTAATATGAATTGATGTGGTTATGGTAGGGGATACTTGGGCCGACAGTGGAGTCGGACTTGGGACTGCTGGGAGTTCATACCTGATGTTCATATGGACCTTGACATGCAGGATTCAACAGGTCATTCTGGATTAAAATAATTAAAATAATAAAATATATATATATATAAATTTAAAATGATGTGAATGACAAAAGAAAATTGTTTGTTTGCCATCACATGTAAAATGAAAGATTGAAAATATACCTCCAATAGGGTTTCCCAAAATGGAGTTAAGCTATAATCAAATATACCACAAAAAAAAAATGAATTAATAAAACATCCCTGCAAATCTGGCTGAATAAAGTGTGGCGTTCAGCATTTGTGCCTCCTGTGATGCATATAGCAGCACTCTGTGACACTGGGTGGTTTGTCAAAGTTCCTAACATCTTTATTGATATCAACAAGTACTCTCCTAGCAAATAGCTTTTTAATTGTTGAGAAATGAGTGAATTAGATACTAAACAGTCGGTTAGCGTCAATGAAACGTCTTTCACAGAAGAGTGACCACCAAACTTGTCAGAACGCTGATAAGAGGCTGAACTGGAATGCTTACATGGCATTAATCAAATAGCTACGTCTAATTAAACGGGTTTAAAACACGGCTTTTTCTAAATGTTGTTCAGGTATTGCAATAATTTTTGATCACCCAAGCCTGGAAGACAAATAATTAGAACTGCCACACCATTCTGATGAGTGATGTCAGCGTCTCGGAGTGACCTTCCCACTGCTAATTAATTTTCATCCCGAGAAAAAAAGACCCTGTTGTTGCACATTATTAATTGAGTTCATGAAAAGATGCGGCTGATTAATTTTTGTTGATAATACTTGTCATTCCAGGGAGCGTTGGTGATCATTTTATGGCTTTTTGTTTAAGCGCTCCTCAAAGTTGGTCCGATTCATCTGCAGTGCCATTAATTCACTCCAAAGCTGGAATTACAGGACAAACTACATTTAGAGTTCATTACAAATGAGTTGCTTTGCTTTTGAAGTGTATTTACTAGAAAAAAAGCAATGAGTTACGGTTTAACGTCGGCCAGGTCATATGTGAATAAGTGTCATAGAGGTTGTCAAAATCACCATTTGCATATTAAGTTATATTTTTGTGAAACTCTAAAGGATTGCTAGACACTTTATTTACATTAGCTGTGAGGAAAAGTCTGGAATTCTGCTGAACTGACTGGACTGTCTGACTCCAATTACCCCCATTCCAAGCTGTCAATATCATAGTGCTTTATATCTATTGCACTTTCATATCTATCTATCACAGATTTTCTTTTCCTGTCATTGCTCACTATAGCTAACATTGTTCTATCAATGATCTTGATTGTTAAATCATTTATTTAATAAAAGTATGGCAGTTACAATTATCATCTCAAATAAGAGAAGTGGTGCAGCGGTTTGCTCCAGAAATACGAGCACCACAGTAAACCTGAGAAAGTTGGATTGTGTCATGACCCGATCCCACGCCCCCTTTCTCTCGCTCATTTCCTGTTCAGCCTAAATCAATGTGTGAGGCATAAAAAGCATCCCAAAATAAATAAAAAATAAGATCAACTTTAGTGACTACTCAAAAAAAGATCATATCACATATCAAAAGCCATGCACAGAAAAATCCAGAGAATTTCATATAGGCTACAAACGTTCTTTCACAGCTGCATGGTGTCGTTGTAACCGTCTCCTAATGTCGTAGGTAGTCAATGGCACTCACAGAAATATTAGAGTTCTCAGGAGGCCTTTCTCAACATAAAATGAGTCCCCAGCTCAGAAGGGCTGCTATTCTTTGATAAGGTATTGCTGCAGAATGCTGTAAAGAAAACCATTATGAATTGATAATGCTAGGCACAGACTTGTTAATAGAAAAAAAATGTCATTTATCTGAAACGTCTCACAATCGTCTGTGAAACGCAAGATGTCATTGAGCTGGTGAAAATGTGTCCCCTTAATGAATATTCTGACAATTTCCAAGCATTGTCCTTGACGGCCTAAATGTATGTGAATAGGACAGCGTGTCATGGTTGTAAAATGACATTAATAGAACTGTAATTATACAGCAGCACTGTTATATTTCACTGCTGTATGTTATTATGCTTGGCATAATAAAATAATACTTGAGGACTAATAAACAGAATTCTTTGTGTAATTTCTTTAGCGACGTAGAGTTTACAGTGAGCAACGCTGACCTTAGCCTGCAGTCTTAAAAGTGCTCAAAATATGATGATTTAAACTGGATAAATATTCTTTAATTAAGTCTCATGTGAATTGATAACACCTCAGTTGGAGGGAAACATAGACTTTATGGCTTTACAATATTAATCCACTGGTTTGTGGTTTACCTTAATTGTCATTCCCAGAGAAACTTAAAACACAACACCACATATAAAGAATAGGTTATACTTGTTTTGAGAGTGGAGAAAAAAATGGTAACACTTTACAATAAGATTCCATTAGTTAATGTTGAACTAACAATGAACAATACATTTATTACAATATGTAATAATCTTTGTTAATGTTAGTAAAATACTGTTTTTCATTGTTAGTTCATGTTAATTCAGAGTGCATTAAAGGGGTTCTATTATGATCTTTTACAAAGTCTTGATTTTGTTTTGGGGTGTACTAGAACATGCTCTCATGCTTGGTGTTTCGAAAATCGCATTATTTTTCACATAATTTACATTATTACAATACCTCTCTCCCCAGCCTGACACAAATGACTCGATTAGTTCCGGGTTTGATGAAGGCCCGCCTTACGAAAAATGAAATGTGTAGTGATTGGTTAGCTGTCCCAGTGCATTGTGATTGGAGAACAGCTTTGATGGTGTTTCAAGTTCGTCAATATTGCTATATTGAACAAGAGGATCACGCAGAACCTTTGCAAGCAAGGATATTGCAAGACATATTAAAGTGGTAATGTTATTGTTGTTGTTGTTTTTTTGGCTAAATCACATTTTAGATAGGATGTCAACAACAGCTTAAAAATAACTGCATTTACCGTACTATGTACAGATAAGTGCAACGGTAATATGTATTATGTTTATTGTTCTTTAATTCTAACATTATAACATGAATTGCACTGAAACTGTTATACAGTTGAATTTATTTATACCATAGTCCCACTTACACTATTTGTGGCGGCATATATATGCAAATTAATTCTCTGCCAGCGTGAGGCGCTGTTGGAGCGGGAGAGCTCGAGGTTTCCACGGTAACACTGTACACAAAACAGAGCTCCGCTCACAAACGCTGCTTTATCAGATATTATATGCAAGATGAAATGAAAATGACATCCAAAATTTTCTGAAAACAGTCGGTTTCCATCAGAAATACAGTGATATAAAAACACCCGGACTGGGTTTCGATTTTGAAACGTGCAGTGCTCAACCAAGCATGATTTATCTTTGTGATATCACAAATACAGGAAAACAACTTTGTAGTCCAAACGAGCCGTTCGTTGTAGTTCTTGAAAAGGGATTTTTTTTAAAATATCTCCCTTTGGAGTGGACTTTGAGATTTGTAACTTTGTAGATCGTTTTATGCCCAAACATTCACTCTACACACTGACTGAAATTCAAAAAGTGAAAAAGCATAATAGGACCCCTTTAACTAATGATAACAAGCACAGTTAACATTAACCGAGATTAATAAATGCTGTAGAAGTATTGTTCATTCTTAGTTCATGTTAACTAAAGTAGTTAACTAGTGTTAACTAATGAACTTTATTGAAAAGTGTTACCAAAAAAAATATTATTATTATTTGTCTTGGAACTGGCTGAAGTTTTGAACCCTTTTTTTTTCTGTGGCCTTTGATCTATAAGTTTAGCCTCTCTTTTTCTCAAAAAGCATATACAATCATTTAAAAACCTCAGATCTCATAATCAGTTTGTCCTGACAATTTTGTATATAATAAAGAAGCAATAAATAAATAAAATAATGGGGGTTTTCTTCCTGAAACCACAATACATTGAAACAAATGAAAGTGTGTAATTTATATTAACAAAACTACTTTAGTATAGAAGTTCAAAGTAGGTACTGCATGTTGCTGCCATGAAAATTCCTTCCAGAATAATCTATGGAATAACAAACACTACAGCACATTACTTTTCTGTTTAGTGTTATTAAAAATAATTCAAATAATAAAATTAGTAGACATCTATAATAAAGTTAAAGTTATATAAAACACACACAACAGGCTCACTCTAAACAGTCAAGACTTTGAAATGCTAAACAGCAGAATAAAAGAATAAAAGTATTGGCGAGCAATCCAAGAGTCTAAACAGAGGGGATATCAGGGGATTAATGACTGATTGCCATTCATCTCTTAACCTGAAGGAGATCAGCTGCTTGAATCCTCCTTCTCTGGAGGTGAGCATATGGACAGTGCATCTGTTTTTGTGTGGAGTTGAGCGATTCTACGTCGAGTATAAAACTGGGATTCTGTCCAACTCAAGAGTAAGTTGTCCCCACCTGATAAATGGTGTATGCTTTCCAGATTGCATGTTTGACCAGTTAAACTTAATTAATCACTAGTGTTCAAAGACATTGTTTCATGTTGTTGGAGGCTTAAAAAGTGTTGTTTGTTTTCAAGTTTGGGAACATAAAAAACTGCTAGCAACACTATGCACCACTTCAAGGCTGCTTCAAGTTTGGGCAGCCATACTGTAGTTAACATGAGCAAGTGTTTGTCTTTGGAAACATTAACCAAACATTGAAAGCGATTCAGAAAGAAAAAAAAAATCATTAGACCGGTTTCATTTGTCTCTTCAAACACAAATCCCTGAATAAACCATGAGCATCCCCCAAAACAATATAGCTTTCAGCACCACCCACTGGTAGGAAATGTACCTTATAAATACTTTAGCCTACAGAAATGATATTCTCACAAGACTTTGACCCTCTGTCATTTCAAACCACCTTTCAAACTCTCACTCACCCCATCAGAGAGCATTCAATCATCTGTAATTGTGATCACACATCACCCTTACAAAACAACTGCTGCAAATGCAATCTATAACTGGACCCAAACAGGGAATGGAAATCCCATTCCTGGGAGCTCTAAAACAAACAATGTGTTAGTCCTATCAGTAACCTCTATCCTGAGAGGACAAGGTTAACATCGACACTCTGTGAATTGGTGCACCCAAAATAACAATCGCACAAAACAACACAATCAAAGCGTTCCAGCGTTCCCTCATTGTTTAATTTTCTGGGTTTTATCTGCGATATCTCCCAGCGTGCTCTTATCTTTGACCCTCAGCTTGTAGCTTTGTGGCAGCTTCCCTTTTAGATGGCTGATGACCTTGGGAGGGATGTCATTAAACCCTGACCCATTTGATGATCCCCTCATGTGGAATACATATGCCAAACGGGAGCCGCTTTCACGCAGCAGGGGTGACGTGAAATACTTACAAAAATATAACTTGACACACTTTATCAAATGGGGAAAGATGAAGACAAAACAGCTGCTGCTGCTGTCGTAAGCAATCTGGCCGTGATTGAATAAAAGTGTCAAGAAAAGGGCCGCTTGATGGTCTTTTGTTCTCTCCCATCCAGGTTGATGTTAGTTTGAGCTGTCAGGAGGGAATCACAGCTGTGTGATTTATCAATACTCCAGTGACCTTGTAGCCGGCGGAGGATGAGAGCACAGCGCCCCCCGTTTGAAATCTTGCTGAATGCCCAGAAACGATCCACATTTTGGGTCTGCGTGCCAAGTGGTGCATCAGCCGCCAAAAGAAGAGAGTTTGCTTGCACTGGATTTATTTGAGAGTTGCAAAGAAAAAAAAGCAACACTAAACAAAAAGGCTCAATGAACAACAATTTTTGTAAAGGATTATTGTTCTAGCTTAATTTATAAATATACTGTTGTTAATTCATAATACATTCACGTTAATTACAAATTGAGTATATATAGGAAATTAAGGAATGAGGGCAAAACTATTGTATTTTCAGGCACTAGTAAGTTTTGAGATTTTGGGCTATTTTACTTGCCTTCTTTTAGACTAGTGAGAAGAAAACAACCAAAGAACACATTTAAGTAGTTATTTTATTAAACTTAGTCTACTTGCCTTTTAGATTTCAATTACTTCAGTAACATTTATAAACACAAATCTTTCCAGTTTTATTACTATCTATATTCTAAAGGTTTTTGGGGAACTGGGGAAAAATATATTAGTTAAAATGTTCACACAATATAATACACCTGTAGTGTCTTGCCTTAACAATAAATAAACATTTTAATAAAACAATCAAATTGAGCCTTAATGTAAAGTATTTCCAAAAACAGTAAAAAAATAAAAAAAGATATAGACAAAACATTTTGTCATGATCACACACACACACACACATATACATACACATATATATATGTCAAAAAGATGGAAAAAAGTCACCTAATTTAACCTGATTGTTCCTGCTATGTTTTTAAACTTGCTATGTGCTTAAAACAACGAAGACACATTCCCACAAATGTGTCTTAATTTTTTTTTTCCAAAGGACAAGCATTGTTATGATGAACCAGATGTTATACCAGCATTGCACATTCATTACTCCCATAAACCCATCTGTGGAATAGATTCTATGCAAATTTTTCAAGGGATCTGCATAAATAAAGTCCTAATTAATACCTCTGAAGAAACCTCTGTACTGTTTGATACTAAAGTGTTCTTAATTATGAAGGGGAAGGTAAGATGCCCCCAGGTAAAACTCAACAAATGGATAGCGATCAAGAAACATGGCGAGTTTTGTCAGGACCTTTTGTTCTTCTGACCTGTAATGGAACAATAATTAAAATAATGCAGCCTAATGTATGACCCGCTGTGATCATTTCTCATTGGATGGCTATTTGATAGATTACTGCTTGTGTTATTTAAGTGGAATACCAGCCTGCATGTTTAAATGCCGTAATGCATATAAGATGCTTAATGTTTTCATAAATAAAAGCTGACATAGACAAAGATATTAGTGAAGATATTAATATAATATTATAAAAAAAAAAAAAAAAATAGTTATAAAATATACACAAATGAATGTCCTACTATTATATTTTGTTATCCAATAAGAAGACATACATACATTCTAAGTGTGGCTTAAGTGTCCAAATGCATACAGTGCATTCAAGAAGTGTGTCATATATATCTGATTACACTCAATCCAGAACAATCACATTGAGCTATTTCCCAAGGTAGACTGGAATCTATTTAAAGAGGATTTTGTATCAATGCTTCTAATAAAACCTAATTAATTTCCCCCTTTTTCGCTAGGAATGCACAACATGTTTAACCAGATGCCTTTGGAGCAGTCCATTGATTGGCAGGTCTGTTTTTCACCAGACGCTGATGCCTTTAATGGTGAAGGTGCCCCTTTGTTCAGATTTTATTGACTTGAGCCAGAAGAGGCTTAGCTTTATCATAGTATTCCACATCAGTTTCAGGGCTTAACCAGCGCATTTCACATGACAGTAAATAGTACTGTTGGTCAAATAATTCATTAGCACAACAATAAAGAGAATAATAATAGGCAAATCTGTGCATGTACTTGAAGCCGAACAGAGACGAGTGAAGGGAAGGGAGGGGTAGACAGAGGCTAATAGAGACAGCTTTGTCATGTGATTAGTGGTCTGCTCTGAAGGAATCTGGCCAATGACTAAACAGGAGGAGGTGTGGACAGATCAGCTAATGGCTCGGAATGTGGCGGCTAAAGAGGTACAGTTACTCTTATGTTTTCTCATATACTTCAGCTCATATATAGTAGTTTACTTAATACAGCCTCTAAATTAGATAAATAAACCACAGTGAAAGCGGGTTTATAGATTAATTATCAGATAATCATAAATATTCTGAGTAACAGAATCTTTAAATTATACAGCAGCCCTCGTGTTTTTGGACACTTAGAAGTCACACTTGAAAATGAACATCACTGCATGTCAAACCAAGAAGCATTTTAAGAAAGACAACCCAAAATTCAAGCAAAAATATTAAAATAATTATGGATGCACTACTGTATATCTATAACATAATGGTTATCGACTGATATTAGATTTTCTTTTTAATTATACTGGATATTTAATTATGCATGTTCATTTTGCTTATTTTACATTGATCACTTAAAGTTAATCTTTAAAATAATGTTAAATATAATCTTCAGCAAAAATGAATATCTATTTTTTAATACTGTACATTATAATTGTATGATTCCTAAATACTTGCAGCATTTAAAACTGCATTTAATTTTCAGGTATAAGTAAGTTTCTGTTTTGAATTTATGCAAAATTGTTTACAAATTTAAATATCAGCCATTAATCAGATATCAGTCATAACATGAACATAATTATTGACTTAACAGTAAATGCATCCTTAAAAAGTTTGTTAGGTTTTAAATAACGCAGCAATAGTGTTCAATAATGTTCAAAATGAAGACTGGGCACCTGTGGTTCCTCTTCTATAGGACACCTGTGTGAACTTGAAGGGATCCGACATCTGGTTAAAAAGTAATTGCAAAGATGTCTGAGAATGTCAGTTCTGAGAAAATTATTTGTTTGCAGATGCCATTTGGCTGAATAAAATATGATTTGGTAATTTAAGTGTGGCTTAAGTGTCTAAATAATTTTTGGGGCCAGTGTAAGCTACTTCAACACCTAACATCTGTGTAGGGTATTTTTTCCTGCTGCCCCCAAAACTGGCAACTGTTTCCTCCAATCTCACAGATGAATAGAGGCATAATGATCTGAGCCTTCAGTGAATATTACAGCATTATAATCTTATTCATTTGATGCAGCAATTGAACAGATGTTCTCTTGATTTGACACTTTTTTGGTTACAAAACGTCCTCCATGAGGCTTACAAATATTTACCCATGTAGCAGCGTGAAACTCGTTATGCTGGAGTAGATAAGCTTTGTATGTTTGACTAAAGCATTGCTGTGCTGTTCCTTAATTGCTTCAAATATACAAACCGCTCAAAGACGTAAATACATTGTTTTGAAACAATGAGTTAGTGATAAGCTCACAAATTTAGCTTACTGTTACAACACTCAATTTATGAATAATAATTTCCTGAAGAAACTTTCTAGAGTGGGTATCAAAGTGCAAAATGAAATTTCATAAAGATACAGTAGTTCACCCAGAAATAAAAATTAGACAAAAACTGACTCACCCTCAGACCATACATGATGGATTTGTTTATTACAAACACGCAGCTTTTTGCTTCACAAGACATTAAATGATGGACAGGAGTTATGTTGTGGATTATTGTGATGTTTTTATCAGCTGTTTGGACTCTGATTCTGACGGCACCCATTCAATGCAGAATATCATTGGTGAGCAAGTGATTTAATGCTAAATTTCTCCAAATTTGTTCACGAAATAAACTCATCTAAATCTTGGATGGCCTGAGGGTGAGTAAATGTTTAGCAAAATGTAGGTTTTGCTTGACCTATTCCTTTATGTGAACAAAAACAGTATGACAAACAGAGGTGTTCTTATATTTAACTTCATTTTTATGTTTTGTACTTACAGTACTATACATAATGTAACATATCACCTTTCAGATTATTAGACACATATCTGTATAACTGAGTGTACATGATAGAGGAAATTAGTGTACAAAGAAATAGTGCTTTTTTATTTTATGTCTTTTAATCTGTTTTGTACTGAGGGGAAAAAGGGGGAATTATTAATCCATTCGCACATTTCATTAAATTCCAGGCACATATCTCGTAAAAACAGTTTATATAACTTATAGGAGGTACATTTCAAATAAAAATCTGCGATTTTCAGGAGACCAGAATATCAGTACCAGACTAGACACTTTTTAACTATCTTGTTCCTTTGAATTTGGATACACTTGAGTGTTCCCATATCATTTTGTTCATTCCAGCGTTCAACAAAAAAGCAGTTTCTGCTATCAGATGAATCCTTTCTCTCTCTCTCTCTTGCTAAACAAGGGATGGGTTGTCTAGCAAGGAAACACCTGTAAGACACCGATGAGCGTACCTGAGCCAACCATCCCAAGTCAATATGCAATTATTTCAACTGAAGATCCACCACTGTCCACATCAAACGCTCCACATTCCTTGGGCAGATTAGCCAAAATTATCTTTTATTATTTTGGCCTGCATGGACGAATTGAACTCTATCTGGTCCACATTGCGATGAAATTCGAGACAGCTTGAATGGCAGTGGTATGTTTGGAGTTTGGATAATACTTACCTTTTATGAAAGGGCCAACGGCGGCAGGAGATTAATAACTGAACACTGAGTGCCTTTCACTGATACTATCCCTCTGGTCGTCTTGTAAAGGCCTGTTGAGAGGTTAAATTAAATTGCTGTAATAAATGTTTGGTTTCAGCGACGCTGTATCATTGAAAATCAAACAAACACCGACAGGCTTTTGTGCGATGAGGATCAGAGAGGGAAAATGAATAGGCGGCGAGGGGCGGTGGGGGGGGGCATGTAGGGAAGTATTATGTACATTTGAAACTGACTTGTTTTCACTTAAACATTAATTAAATTGGAGCTAGAGGAACAATTATATTGATGAATGTTTTTGGAGCTACTGTAATTAAATTAATCCATTTAATTAACAAATTATATTGAACTTTTCCCCAGAGAGCAACATTAGACTTGTGTTCTCTCTTACAAACAAGCAAAAATAATGTTGTGGAAATGATTGCAAAGATCAGAAGGAAATGAAACTGTGTCAAATAAAATGCACAGACAAAGGCAAACCGATGGAGTGTGTATTGTCATCTGTTGTAACACAATCATGGATGATTGTAACGCACGGGGGGAAACATAATTGGATCAAAACTTTTTCATACCTTAATGGGCTACTCTAGAGAGATCTGGTTCCCTCATTTACAAATTAAATTTGATAGCATTCTGACAGCACATTGCAGCTCTATAAATGTATTTAAATCACTAAATTATTACAACAACTTACATTATGCTCAAAGAAGCAGTTCAAAGGGCTTAAAACTAAAGTCTCACACTTGAATTTATTGTGTATTGTATCAAGTAAATGAATAACATGTAACACTACAGAATTTAGTAGCCTACTAGTGTAATGCTACAACACTTTGGGTCATTAAGCAACTACTACTACTACTAATAATAACAATAATAATAATAATCTTTAAAGCAGAATAGAATATTGTCCTATTAATAACAGAAAGTGTTTTTTATTCATGTGATAATCATATTCAGAGTTAGATCCCAGATGACTGGCGACTAAACAATGCCATCTAGAGGCAGTGAGCTGACCCTACAGTAAGATTGACCTACTCTGACAAAACCAGTGGCCTAGATCAAACTTTCCCCATATCATGTCATCAAGAAAAACTACGGCGATCAAAGCCATTGATGGTGTTATTTTAATCTACTCTATATTACTCAAGACTTCTGTACAAAATTAATTACAGAAGTGTCATTGCATACAACATTAACACAGAGAAAGTGTTTCAATAATAAGTTACCTCACGCTGCGTTATGTTTTCTCATTGAGGACATTTCTCATTTCTCTTTCTCATTGAAGAGTGAGTCCCTTTTGGATGTTGATTCTTCTCATTTAATCTGTGAGTCCGTCGGGCCTGTTTGAAGTTATAGCCTGCACGTTAACCGCTTCCGGTAAGAAGAGAGATAGAATAATATTACTGTAATAATCTCTGTCCTTAAGGGAGCGTTCAAGATTATTATTATTTTCGTAGAATCCCGTAAAAACAAAAATCAACGAAGTAGACGCTAGACATTTAATAAACTAATTGTGTGTGGAAACAGCTTGACATTTCTGATCATCTTTAATATTACATATTTATTTTGGAGCGCGCTATAATTGGTGTTTAGGGTAGAGTGGGGGAAAACCCCCCCCCCCCTTTAAGGACTGTGTAAAAAAAAATCTGTAAAACAAAGGTTAAATGTGTTCAGAAAAGTTATCGTAGTTTTAGTGAAACTGACATAAATTATAAACCAAGTATGAAAAATGTCCAGAGTCTTCATGTTGTTAGATTTTTAACAAAAATTAAATTTGTACCAAGGGGGGGTTGCGTACCCCACATATGGGACAAAACGCCCCCATGGGTTGGGGTAAAATGCTAAAATGGGCCACGTTTTGGTAAATGACTTATTATACCATCAAATAAGCTATGCATGAGATCTAATGATATTCTTATAAATTAGCATGGGTCTCTTAAATATATTTATATTTTTTAAATGTGAAAAATTATAAAAGTTTTAAAATTATGAGAGTTAAAGTACCAGCAGGTACCTTCTTGAGCCACGGCTCAGGTAAAATGGGCCAGCTGTTCAATTAAAATGGGCCGTTATAAAAAGAGAACAACACAGGTAATTTCAGCTTAAATCATTTTATTTTTAACAGTAAATTGACAATACTGTCTTTAGTGTGCCATAGCAACACCATAAATGTATTTCATTAAATAGAAAGTTGAATGAATATTTAATTAAACAATGCGATTACAAATGAACTGATCATGATGTATGTGTGTGTTTCTGTGTATTGTGTATTTTGTGTGCATGTATTTGTGTATGCTTGTATTTTTTTAAAGACTGTTAAGATTTTGTATGGATACATATCTAGTAGACCTATAAACTTATTTTCACCCTCAATTTCTGTGTAAAAGTGTGTATGCAGCCCATTTTACTGACATCTTCCTTTCTTTCCCTTTCTCTTCTCGTCTCTGTTTCCTTTCTTTGCTTGTCCTCCTGCCATACTGTGCAATGCAATTTTAAGATGTTAAGATTTTGTATGGATATATCTAGGCCTAAACCTATTTTCACCCTCAATATCTGTCTAAAAGTGTGTGTATGCAGCCATTTTTTTTTCTTCTTACTGCTGAAAATTAGATAATTTACTGTGAAATCTGTTTTCTCTTCGGTCCATCACCAGTGGTGAAAACTTCTACATCTACGTCAACGTAGTCCATAGTTACAATAAAAATTGATCTTGACTTTATCTTGTGGTTATTTTGGAAAAACAGTACGGGGGCGTTTTCCCCCACTCTACCCCTATTACGAAAAAAAATGAACTAGGTTAAATGTCACTGCCAATTTTTAGATAGGTCATGTCATTCGCTTAAAAAGGTGCACGGGATTTACGCTGCAATGATAAGCCAAGGTTGCCATCTCCTCCATTAGTAACAATCCTTCATTTTATTTGGAAAAATAGGTATCACTATATAACAAAAACGATTTGGTTCGCAGTTTTGAAGAAGGAGGTCTGAATGTTATTGACTTGGAAATATTGAACAATGTCTTAAAAACTCAATGGCTAAGATCATTTCTTCATAACACAAACAGTATATGGTTTAGACCTACAATATCTTCTTCAGTGTTTATGAATTGTACAAGCTACCTCTCAAATTGTCTCTCTTTCAGGTTTTATTGTGTTGCAAACTAGCTTTTTCTCACAATTTCAGTCTTCACAAGACTTGTAACAATCGCTTTATTTTACATCGTGATAAGTCTTTATTTTATGAAAATTGGTTTAAATGTATTATTCTTTCTCTATTGGATATGATGGATAACCATGGTGACATTCTCAGCTACAATGATTTCTGCCTAAAACATGGATTTGTACGTCATCCTAAAGAGTTTCACACAGTTGTAAATGCAACACTACTTGATTAACAACCTTCTTTGTTGTGGTAGATTTTTTATTAATAAGTGTAGATTTTTGAAAACCACCCCTTCTTTTCCTCACTTCATAAATTACCTTAGAATTATTGTTTCATCCCTATGTACACTTTTGAGTAATAAGGCTATTACATTAGCTATTTTTTTTTCAACGAGTTTAGTGACTCATAGTATCTTATAACACCTTTTGCAAAATTTTGTAAATTGCTTTTTTTTTTTAAATAAATTTAATCTTGAATTTATAATTCAAATTTAACTACTGCTATACAATGTATATAACTTATAGTTATGTCTGCCTTATATACTTACAACTGTGTATTTTGATATTTCTTACTTTTGTTCACTTAAAGCCTGTTTTGTTTGTACATTTTTATGATTTTCAATAAAAAAATCTCCTCCTTTAGTAAGAGAATATGATTCTTGTGTATTACTTTCTCTATCTTAAAACTTGTAGTGTTGTAGTGTACTTGTAAAACTTGTAGTGTAGTGTATATATAAAATATGATTTATTCTTCTCATGTAAATTGTTTGCTGTCATGTTTGCTCATGGAAACTCACGTGTAGTTATGGTATCCACCAGCAGAGGCTAACTGGTTCAGCCAGACCTTGACCTCTTGACAAAATACAGTTGCTTATAGAGTGCTACACTGATGACATATTTTTGTAGACCAACCCAGAAGTTAGAATCACCTTTGTTCCCTTGAGAGAGAGAGAGAAAAAAAACACAATAGCATTTTTCCATTGGCATTTCGATTATGGCAGAAAATAATAAATAAATGTTTGCATGTTTTGTTCATACAATCGCCAGGAATAAACCAACTAAACCACTGACTCCGACGTCTCCACCATTAGTTTTCCTACAACACTTTCAATATTGATTTAACAGACGGTTTCCAAAGTTTGAGTTTACAATAGTTTGCAAGAATGTGATATAAACACAATGAGGCTGTAAAAGCAGTAAAGATGATGATGTTTAATGCCCATGACAACCTTTGTTGTTCCATTTAGCCACTTGTTAGCAACCTTTTCCAAGTAAAAACTTTTTTTCAAAATCAGAAGGTAGTATTACTGGTATATTTCATGCCAGTGAATAAAACATGAAAATATTTTTTAACTTGTGTTAATAACAGACCCTATCAGCCATTTTAACAAAAACCCATTTAGTAAACCCACTGACTTCAGGACGATGAAACCGGAAGTGCTAAAATGCACGCTATAACATTATACTCCAAGAAGTGACATTATTTTGGTCGAAAAGCAACAACACACAGAAGGAAGTCTCACCATTTGTCTGATTTTAGTGCCATGAAAAAGGTTTTGAATAGTCTGACTGTGGGAAACCCCAAAATAATTTCTTATTACTTTCCAATTATCATAATTTTGCTTTAACAGCTTCATAATTAATGTTTTTCTACAGCTATAGGCTTGGTGAATTTGAAAGATCAAAGATCCGCAAAGAGAAAATTGGGCTGAACTTACATGAATTTTGATATGGCTTACGGTTTTTAACAGAAATGCCTACTCGCGCTCCTAAATCCTAATCTGATAGAAGCAGTCCTAAATAGATGCATTCTTTTTCTTCTTCACCAAAGCAGTCTAAACAGTCTGCTAGTATTTTTATATAGTTATCCCTCAATATAATTGTTTTGACAGAATTCACTGGTGGCTAAATGTGACAGTTACTGATGTATTTGGTAAGCCTATATTATATAACCAGGAAAAAGATGATGATGCTAGCCAGCTAATGTGACAGTTTTTCAGTTTTGATTCACATTTTCCCAAATGTAGCTCAGCCAAATTGAAAAGTGAGTCTAACATGTGAGCCTGGCCCCAGAGAAAGAGAGAAACCTATGATTGATATTTCCTACCAGACAAGTTAGGTTGAGTGTTTATACATAATCACACAAATCTCCTCATCAAGAGCCTAAGATTGACTCTCACTCCTTTTAGTCATTAACACGCAACCTGTTTTGCCGTAAATTGCACTGAGAGTACACGCTGAACCTCTGATGACTGCAAAAGACTGATGACTTTGATATTTCTGCTCAGCCGTCATCGGAATATCCATCTTCTAAAAAAAAGCTTTGATTTTTTTTAGCTATTGCAGAGTGTAAAAACAAATGTTTTTCAACATTTGTTTTCTCTCACATATCTACTTAACTGCTGTTAAATCCATATGTCACATATGATCATATTTAAAATATAACACAAGAACAAAAACAAATTACAATGATGTCTGTCTTGGTGGTGCTCTGCTCTTTGCTTCCAACAGTACTTGTCTAATCTACATTTCCCATTATTAGAAATCCCGAAGACACCCATATTCATCAATAAAACCAAAGGTAATTCACACATATCTCTCTATCAATTTTTTTCTGTCTGTGTGCTAGTTCACATGTCACATAAACACAAATACTCACATGGATTAAGTAGTTTTTTTCAGTGCCATCAAGCATTAAATATTATCTTAAAAAGCTCTTTCAGTAAGCCACCCATAATTCCACTGACAATGTGTGCTTCCTGACACACCACACCCTTTAAAGCTATAACGTTAAACTTGACATTATAACCAGCTTTTTTAAAATATCATAGAATATGAATGCAATTGGTGATCAATACAATCCTTTTGAGAAAACATAAAAAAATAAATGTATTGAATTTGAATTTCAGGATCAGATATATTTTCTTGTGCATGACAATGTTTATTGTAGAGCTTGAGAGAATTTGACCACTTAATGCAAATACTTTCAAAACACCAGAGCTCACGCTGTATATATGTCCTGAATGTTGTGTTAAATACAATCCATTTGCATTAAACATGGCATTATTTTAACCTGCATATGATAAACAATAAGAATTCACAATTCATCTGTGGTAAACAGTTTTTAGACATGTGAGTTTATTAGTTCATGTACAGTAGATGCTCACTCACATGCTTTGCATTTTCTAAAGTCTGGCATCCAATTGTCGGCATATCCTGAGTTTTTAATGACATGCACCATGAATTTCTTGCATTCATATGCTGATGTCAGTGTGCCAACATCAACAGATGCTCTCTGCCTGCTATGATCCTTAAATTCTCTAATGAGCAACAGAAAATACTCGCCTTTGATGCGCATTCAATACATAACTAGATTTAGTGGATCTTGATTTAACATTTGGCAATGTGGCATAGATATGGCAAAACAAAATGTTTGTGCATGTATGTCACAAATAATCTTCATAACAAACACATCAATGAAATGAATTAAAAATCAGTATTTTAGCAGTATTTTAAATGAATGTCTGCTGTCTACAATTCAGCATACGCCTACCGCAGTCAAACCATTAAAGGGAACTTTTTTGGCCACACAATGAAAGTCATTGGGGTCCAAAACAACACTGGACTCCACTGATTTTCACCAAAAAAAAAAAAAAATTCAATGTATCTTAAATGTTCCACAGATGGAAGTAAGTCATGCAGGTTTTTGATTGAGATGAGGGTGAATAAATGATGAGAGGATTTTCATTTTTTGGGTGAACTATGCCTATACTGTCAGAATATATTACACAGAAATATTATCTGATTAATGTTGCAAATGTGAATCAATAGCAATTTCAAAAGTCTAATTTCACAAAGAGAAACATCAGAGATCCTTCACATTGTTCCAGTTTCAGTGGTTTGTCCGGCCCCAGAACAAATCTCTAAACCTGTCCAACATGTGTGTTTGTTTTCCTAATATACCTATGTTTGGTTTTCAAATACTTCTGTAAAGCAGGACAATGCAGTTTCACATATGAATGATGGGAACGTCCTTTATTTCGACATCACAATTCATTTGTCATGCTAACACATACTGTATGTTTCACTTGTTGTTATATTGATTTCCTTTCAGAATAAAATGAAACTTTCACGCACATTTTTTACTAATCAGCAACATTTTGATGGATAGAATTGGGATTTTCTACATATTTAACTAGAGCATGGAATCATCCTGCCACAATCATTCAGCCAGGCAAACAAGCCTGTTTGACTTCCTGTAACTGTATATTTTAGATTTTTTTGACATTTTTACAGCATAAGAGGTTTTCTGAACTAAAAGTTCCTTAAGTGACATTAAATTTGTCCACAAATCAGCCTACCAAGGCATTCCAAGTGATCGTTTATGATCGTGTGCTATTTTAATCAAAGCATTCCTGATATTTGTCCCTGGCAGCAAGTTTGCCTACTTCAACACTTCTCCTAGCATGTTGGCATAGAACACGCAATCCACACAGGCAGCTGCAGAGCAGTCAAGCAGTTTTGCATACCATCACATATGGCCTAAGGGAGAGAGAGAGAAAAAGAGGGAGAGGAGCATAAATGGGAATTAACCCATTCCATGGAACTCCATACTGTATTCACGTGAATTAAGGATCTCATCAGTCAAATACAACATGACAATGTTTAAAAAGAAAGTTTTTTAATAAGTATAATTACCTAAAAATGTATAGAGAGAATTTATATTCAATATGGCAATATGTATTGTTTTACAGCAGTAAGTTAATTTTTTTCACCGTATCTCACCTTTTAGGCAATTTTTTTTAAAATAAATAATAATAATAATAATAATAATTCCTCCAGATCCTCACATTTATCTGAATTGGAGTGTTGAATTTTATTTTCATTTTAGTTTTAGTTCATGTTTACTGCATTATTTAAGTGGCAATTATGTTATTTTAGTGTTTTGTGTTCTTGTTGTGGGAACTCTTTATTTGTCACTGTTGCTGGAGAGGCCAATTTTGCTTGTGCATTTTACATTTTACAGTGACAAATATTTTTAATAGCTAAAATAGGTTGGTATATACAAATTATATGATTTAATGGCATATACACCACTAAAAATATACAACACCAAAATATCTGTATTTGTATGGTAAAGTTCTGGCAACTACAGCAGCCAGTTTTAATAATATATAATAATACATTTATTTCTTTATTATAGTGCATTCCCATGCTTTTTTTTCATCTTGACAAGACTATTGCAGATCCTGAAAACCTGTTTGGGTGAATTATTAAATGTATGATGACAAAGCCCCGCCCCGTTTTGAGGCATTGAAACGAGGCAGTTGCGTAATTTGTCTTGTCAAACGCGAAAAGCGCTTGACATCTCTGGCTGGCTGTCGTGTCGTTCTCGTTTGCGGCATATTGAATGACGTGATCTCCAGTTTATTTCAGCAGAGGACATGCGGTTATGGGCAACGCTTTGTTGAGCAGGATCCACGGCTAGAATAAAACACCTCTAACTGAGCGAGGCATTGAGAGAGGACGATTACAGTGGATTTAATGACACTCCATCAAAGCATCACATTCTGGTAGAGTGAATCTGAAATCGCATGTTACATTGGTAAACAGTGCTGGTTGGCAAGCTTTCCGAAATGCCTATTATTTATGCTTTTGATCAAAAACATAATCGCTGAACAGCTTCTATTTAGTAATGTTTTCTAATGGTGTTCTCCAGTACGGTATACTGTATGTATGAAGCATGCTGGATGAATTGTGCCGAACTCTGCACTGACCTTAATCTGAAAACTCCATAACAGCAGAGCAGCTGTAGGCTCTAAATTCAGATGGAGTATTTCCTAGTTTATGGATGGCAGAGAGAGAGAGAGAGAGCTTGTATGGGGGTTCCTTCTTTAGTGTAAGGTAGCAACAAGCCTGTGTATTTAGAGATGCACACAATCTGACTTGAAAATGGCAGAAATTTTAATACATTTGAGCTGATCTTTGAGTTTAAGAGTGTGGATGTACATGTGAACACACTGAACAAAAAAAGTCAGTCAGGTTGAAGATGCATTCCTCTAAACTTGTCTTGTAATTCTCAGGAATTTCTGCATTGTATACTAGAAAGCTTAAAGGATTTATGCAAGAGGGTTATATATAATAAGTGAAGAAAGCTATACATTAACGTTGCCATGTCAATGACAGTTGCTTAACTGGATATATGCAATGTTTTGAGCCAATCAGCTGAGTGGTAAATACCATGTGACTAAGGACTGTGTAGAGTATCATGCTGATGGCACTAGGGATGGGCGATACCTCTTATTTTATTTTCGATCCGATACCGATATTTTCAAGCCCAGTATCGTCGATATCGATACCGATACCGATACCTGTACTAAAATTATCTTTTAAATTATAAAATATATAAGAATATAATCTTTATACACAATATTAGATTTTAAAGCATGTTTTTTTAAAACATTTCACAGGCCTTTTTTTGTTCAGAAATGAAATACTAAAATTGTATTTTACCCTTTACAGAACCTTGTATACCCCTAAAAGCTTTTAAAAGCCCAATAAAAAAATAAACATGGTGTTAATCAGAAGTACAAAATGTATTATTATTATAAGCGCCATAATGGTAAATTTGTGGCTACAGTTTTAACAAATACTGTGGTAAATGTGGTTATTTAAAACCATGCGTAGAATACAGCAAGATTACAGATACAGCATTTGAACTTTTAACAACAGTTTAAATTTACTAACAATTACCTATTTAAAATAAATATTAGGCTACATGAACAAAAGTGCTATGCTCACTACTTATTTGAACAAAAATAAACCTAGATTTTTTCTATTTTAATGCTATATTTTGATCAAGGATTTTCAGTTTATTACAGTCTTCAGTGTCAATAATCCTTCAAAATAAATCATTTGCTGCTCAACTTGTTTTATTGCTGTTCATATTTGTAGAAATCGTGTATTTTTCAGTTTTTGTGGTAATGAATGAAAACCCATTTTTTCTGTTCCTCAGAGCAGCGAACGCTGTTTGTGATTGATTGGTTCTGTCTTTCAATTTGCGTGTGTTCCGAAGAGAGAAATAGCTCTATCCAACACAATTGTTCGATATAGTCTATTTTTCCATTTAGAAGCTATTTTATGCCCGAGTTTCTTAATAAATAAAATTAGCAAAAAAATGCACTTTAGAATCGATATTTTTATGTGAGGATCTCCTTTCGATACAACATCAGTTCGAAAGTCACTTTAGGATCATCCGCCCATGTCACCATAAGACCACACAGACCCACAACCTAAGAAATTGTTTTGTTGTGTACACAGATTGTGCTTTTAAAAGCCCAATAAAGAATCAGACAATGGTAAAACTATAACAAATTAAATATTTGCGTAGAATACAGCAAGATTACAGATACAGCATTTGGCTAACAGGGAATGCTAACTACCTAAACCTAGATTTTTGCTATATTTTCAAGGATTGTTGAAACAACAAACTTGTTTCTGTTCATGTATTGTATGTTTTTTGTGGTGAATGAAAACCCATTTTTTCTGTTCCTCAGATCAAAAGAGACATGGATGGATACCTGCCGCCTCAGTTTCACGCATTGTCAGACCATAAGAAGTTTTGTCAAGACAATTCCCTCACGATGGACCAAGGCACGCCGTACAGCATAAACATGAATGTTTTTTTACCAGACGTCACCTACCTACGGACCGGCATGTGTAGACCCGTGAGGTCTGGGGCGCCACAGATAAAGACAGAACCTCTGCATTCGTCTTTCAACTACTCCAGTTGCCACGGCTCGGTTGCACCCACCATTACGCATCCAGAGTACACAAACCTCTACAGCCCAGCTACGGAAACAGGTAGCAATGTTTACGTCAAGCATGAGACACCGTCCCTCGATTTCCCAGACGTTCCACTTTTTCAGCTGTTGAATTCGGAGCTCGAGCCCAATGGTAGCCACCCTTGCACAGATTCCCACAATGCCACATGCCCTCCGATGCCGACGTATAACGGCATTCACACACACCCCAGCCAGATTGCAGAACGACCGCATTGTAATATGAGCAACAGTGGATATACGCTACCTACCCAGTTTCGGTCAGCATCCTCAGAAGAGGGCGGCTTATCTACCACCCTCCCCTCCAAACTCAGAACCGGGCAGCCCAGACAGGAGGAAAGAACTCATACAGAACTTATCGCCACCTCCATCATATGCTTCCAGCATGGCATCTAAAATGGCAGGTCTTACCCCTGGACCAGCACTTTCTGTCCAAACACAAGCAGTACCTGCCCAATTCAACCGCAGAAACAATCCCGATCTAGACAAAAGGAGAATACATCACTGTGATGTACCAGGTGAGATTGAATTTAACATCTAGACACTTTAGTATGTGACTATAGTATACACTTTATTTGAAATAACATTCGAGGCCTTAAAAGGAAGCTGCAGCTTTTTTCACATAGTCCATATGACGCAGCACAGGCTTAAATGGCTATTCAGATGATTTAATGTTGTTGAATAGATATTGTGGACTGACATGACTAAACTTCGGGCAATTACCAGTCTCTAGGTTGGACTTTGACTGACTAAGAGGCTTAGGACACAATGGTGAAACCTTTTGACATTGTATATGAGGCTGCTGGACAAGTTAGAGCTAGCTAGAAAGTTAGTTCAAAGGGTAGTTCACCCCAAAATGGAAATTTCCTCACCCTCGTGTTGTTCCAAGCCTACGTGACATTATTCTTTCTGTTGAACACACTAGAAAATATTTTGAAGAACTTCTTTGACTTTTTTTTATGGACAAAAACTGTTTTTTTTTTCCAAAAATATCTGCTCTTGTGTTTCTCAGAAGACAGAAAGTCATGCAGGTTTGGAATGAAATTAGGTTGAAGAAATTCATTCACAGAATATAATTTTTTTGGCGAACTATCCAAATAATGTTTATGTAATGGATATGAGCTTTAATGTTAAAAGTTATGGTATGTATTAACATTTATTGTGTTCTTATACATCAGGATGTAAAAAGGTCTACACCAAGTCCTCACATTTGAAGGCCCATTTACGTACTCACACAGGTAAGACATTTAATAATCACACAAATGCGAGCTGTTCACACAATTGTCAGTGTGGTATTGCTGTCACATAGTATTTGTGTGACAATAACGTTTAATTTAATATAAAAAATATATACGTTAGTAATAAATCCAGAGATTACAGAATTCACAAGCTCTGGGTTAGATTTTGAGTCATTTAGTCCATTTTGTCTGCAAATTCTCTCTCAGCAAATGTTGAAAACTTTACACGGAACCTTCTAAAAACAGGCCCAAACTATACAGTTCTATTATTTATTTAACAGATATACTAATCAACACAATCAAAACTTATCTTTACCAACTGAAGTGATTTTCTGAAGTCACTGATATGAAGAAGAATTTTGAATTAATTCATTTTGAATGATTCGTTAAAAGGACTGGCTCATAAGGGTCATTTGGTCATGAAAGGTACTACAGTGGTTGTGTTCCATTTATTTGATTCACTAAAAAGAACCAGATTTGACATTTGTTTGTCAAACAAGACTATACCGGTCAGGCTTATTGCGTGCAGCCTATGAGTGTGACTCTATAGAAAGACATTTTCTTGCCATTATTACGCAGTACACAGCATTTTATCTTATCAAATTGTGGTGGTGTTCTCCCCTCAACCTGTATTGGCCTGTGTTTTGTTGCAGGCGAAAAGCCATACAAGTGCTCATGGGAGGGGTGTGACTGGCGATTTGCCCGCTCTGACGAGCTAACGCGCCACTTCAGGAAGCACACAGGGGCCAAACCTTTCCAGTGCGCCGTATGTAGCCGTTGCTTCTCCCGATCGGACCACCTGGCCCTCCACATGAAAAGACACCAGAACTAGAGCCGCCCGCTCTCGTTGTTCTGACGGTGCCGCGGGAGGGCTATCAGGACCTCTGTTGATGATACTAATTAGGATTTGGGTGTGTTGGTTAATCTTGGGTTTTGGCAGTTCATCAGGTACAACAGGACCAAACCCTGCCGTCGGTATGGCTCCTGTGGTCACAAAACCAGCTAATTGATGAGAACTTGACTCATTTGCCAGTTGGGACATTCTTTTGACATGTTTGTTTGTTTCTTTGTTTGTCTGCATACTCATACTCATCATTTATGACATAACTACTTTTAATGTGCCTTTTTTACCTTGTGCCATGTAAAATGTACAATGTTCAAGAACTCGTGGGCAGTTTTAATCTTCTTTAAAGCAATATTCCAGATTTAATACAAGTTAAGATTAATTGACTTCATTTGTGGCATAATGATGATCATGTTAAACACATAAAAATAAGGTTGATCTTGTGGCTATACTATTGAAACATTGAGTAATTTAACATTTACAAGATTGGCCCTATTGACTTCTATTGTTACCCAGATATTGGACGTTGAAATTAATTATGGTAATGAATATTATGCCACAAGTTCTATCAACTGAGTTAAACTTTAATTGAACCCAGAATATTCCTGTAAATGACTACTCCTACTTGTGTCACAAGGTAAATCATAAAATGCGCTGTAGTCTTGGTTGTAGAACCAAACTGCAGAAAAGTCATGAGAATGTGAGCCACAAACGCTGAGTCATAATGAATTAATGTCTCTTAATAGCAGCACTTGATTTGAGCTTCAGAAATTTGTGCAGGAGCCGCCGGGTAATTAGAAAATTAAATGTTGCTTCAGAACACCAAAGAGTTGGATGAAGTCCAAACTATGATATGTTTCGAAGAGGATTTGCTTGATGTAGGCAAAATGTTTGAAAGCACAATCTGAAGATTGATTGAACTCCTTTGTTAATTCCTGTGTTTTACTGAAATGCAATAAGTGGTACAAATGCTGTATTTTTCCTGGCAAGAGGACAGGTCGGATATCGATTACTTCCATAGTTGTTTATTTTCCTTACTATGCATTTGTTTGGGATAAATGATAGCTTTAAATGTACATATAACGTGTATTTATGTTGCAAAGATTATTATTTTTTATTTCTATTTTATAAAATGTAACTCAACGCTTACATGAAATGTGCACCGGGTTACTGGGAAGTGGTTTTAGAAATCTTTGTTAAAGCTAATAGTGCTCTAAATGGCCGCATTATGTGGAACAATGTGGCAGCTGATTGTTTACATTAGTTGGTTTGGCTTATGGTGTGCGTTACATCTGTATGTGTGGCCCCATAAAACCTCTTATTTTCCATTACAGTGATAAAAATGTTTTCCGCCTTATTTTTCAGAGATTGCAAATGCGTAACAGAAGGGACTCGTTACACATGACAAGCTGATGTTGTTCCTGAGATGGAAGTAAAATAGATTGGGGACATATGGAGTTTGTTTTTATCTGAGGTAATGTAATACGAGGATCCACACTGTTTATATGTTTTAGAGAGAGAGAGGAAGAACATATAGCTCTATTCTAGATTTGTAACTAGAAGTTCTTCATTTGGTGACCAAAACCAAAAGAGAAACACTCTAATTGCTGTAATTAAAGGTTCAAACTGCTTAAGTGTAAAATGTTAAACACACCCATTAATCACTCTAATTTGCAGCACTTAGATGAGTACAGTTAATGTTAAATGCATACACCATTACTGTTATTACACATAATATGGAGGCAGGTCTTTAAAGTCTTAGTCTGTCAGGTTAAACTGGAGTGTCCAGCCATCCTGGCTCACATGTGATTAGGTGAATAAATGGAGGTGTGGTTACAGTTGCTAATACGGGCTGTCAGATTTGAAATCTCAGAGTTAAAAGTTGATGGTATTGAGTGGTAACGCCCAATTAAATTGATACTATAATTATCTAGCCATACAAATCACTGAGTAACAGTAGAAAGGCCTCAGTCATGAAAATAACATGACATTTTCACAATGCATTCTTTTCATCACTAGGGTGTGTATTATTTTCTGAATCAGTTCTTACATAAGCGACCAATTCTGAATATGAGCAATTCACTTTTCCCCCCCACTTAATATGAGTTTAGTAGTATATACTGATGTTATTGTCCAGAAATAAATAGGCCCACACAGGAACAAAAACACAAAGTGAATAGACTGTATGTTGTTGTATTGTTAAAGAAACCCTCTCTCCAGGATTATATGTGGATTATATCACAGAACTTCAGAAATATGTATGCTAACAAAAACTAAGATGGAATGGTGGAGGATTTTTTTAGTGTTTATCAAATAAAGGTACAATTTTTTTAATAAAATACAAGTCAGTTACCACTTTTGACGATGTATTGTCCAGCGTATGGTGTGAGTTTTATTTGTCTGGCCTCTTTTTAGCAGAGGTTAGCATGTTAGCTGCATGCTAAGTCAGCACATGTCACATTGCGCCTCAAAGTAAAGACTCGCTGGCCAAACAGAGTGATGCTATTTGATTATTAGTGATTGCCGGCTAGTAACTTTAAGATTCTGTATTATATAATACTTGTTAAACATGCCCTGAATCAGCCCAGCTGCTTTGTCTCTGAGGAAGATTGCTATCGTGAAGTCGATGCCTTCATGTTTCTTTGAAAAGCCCTGTGTCAATAGGGAACTCATTTATTTTCTTTCATGGAAAGGAACAATAGTTTAATTCACTATTTGACCTGACATTTAGATGCTCTTTGCAGATGAGAGTATGGATCAAACAGTAGCTCAGCTGTGATCCTCTTTAGTGAATGTCATTTACTGAAAGAACTTATAGGATCACTGTGATGTTGCTCATACCCTTGAGGGAAAACTATCGAGTTATCACACTGAAAGCAATATCAGTGGAAATGTTTCATACGACTCAAAAAATAGAGTAATTCTATTTATATGTTGTTCATCTGACTCAAAGTTTTATTTGCACATCTTATGTTTATAGTTATAAAAAGGCCCTGAAGTTATTCTAACAAATCAAAACGTTGGAGAATTTAAAATTACGCTCACCAAGGCTGCATTTATTTGAACAAAATTACAGTAATATTGTGAAATATTACTACGATTTCAAATAACTGTCTTCTATTGTAATATATTTTATAAAGCATTTTCTTCCTGTGATGGCAAAGATGAATTTTTAGCAGCCATTACTTTAGTCTTCAGTGTCATGTGATAATTGAGAAATGATTTGGTGCTCAAGAAACATTTCTTTCTATTATCAATATTTTAAATCTTTTGTAACATTATAAATGCCTTTACTGTCATTTTTGATCAATTTAATATGCCCTGGCTGAATGCTGAAAGGGATTCACTTTTTATAAAAATTTAATAAAAAATAATTAAACACCAAACTTTTGAATTATAGTTTATAATTTCTATAGAGCTGTCATGATGTCAATTATTATTTAATGTGGTAGCTTTAGTACTTAGCTTGTTAGGAACTAGTGTAATGTTATGTTACTCAAATCCAAAATAGTATTAAAATGCTAATCAAGTAAACAAATACAAGCGTTTATGCCAATATGTTCCATACAAAATGCAAGTTTATTAACTTCCATGCCTCCGATTAGATTATCAAACAAGTATAATGTGTAACCTCAATTTCAATTCACAGCTCAATCTTCTGGAAAAAAAAAGAAAAGAAAATACAGAGAATAGCAAAAAGCACAGAATATTTAGACAACTTCTGGAGAAGCAAAATAAAGCTGAAACACTTTCAACCTCAGAAACGATTGGGACATGACCACCTCCAGCACGATCCAATGGGAAGGGAATCCCTTTGAAGTGTAGCAGGGTAAAATATCACAACTTTACAGTAAAACCAAAAAAAGGGGGAAAGAGCTCTGAATATATTTACAATACACACACTATACATAAATACAAGAAAGATAATTACAGAATATCAGCAAAACAAGAAACAAAGGCCATTGAGTAAATACTTGATTCCAAAGAAAGTAAAGTAAATACATAAACAAAGGCAATATTTTACAGAGACTCAAGAGGGGAAATGCTGTTCACGGAGGAATTATGCCGTACCACCAGTGTCTTAACATTCAGAATATTTCCTGCGACTGCTCGATTTCCATAACTGGGGACGCATGAGAAGTTCACACGATTTTATAAAGTTAGAGGTAAACCACAGTCCTGTTAATTAAGTAAATGTGTCCTTCCATAGGTGAGTAACACCATATAAATCTTATGCAGCTTCCATAGGAGACACATAAAGAATGTTCAAGAAACACCAACTGGGATATTTACAGCTTCAAAATGGTTCATAAGGCTCAGTGCATTTCAAAGAAACAGATCTTTGTGTCATGTCTGGGTTATTAAACCAGGGAAACCGTGAAAATCTTAATACTAGGCACTCGTCATTATTGCATAACTTTGACCCTGTTTGCCTTTACAAAATTATGTCACAAAAAACATAAGAATGCCAAAGGGGAGGGAAAGTAATGCAGAATTGAGTAAAACCACCCTTTTTTGTTTTAAAAGAAATGAAATCTTGCCGGTGTCTATACTTGTATATTGGTTGCTCATGACTCTTGAATACTGTGTTGGAAACGCTCGTTTCATTGGGTTGTTTTTGCTTTATTCACATTTTTAGAGTCAGTATAAAAACACTGAAATTGAATACTGTAATATGAGCTGAACATTTGATTTGATTGTTCAGTAAAACTGCATGCAACTGCTACCGGTTTCACTTCAACCGGCCCTACATGTGTGTTTACAGGGACAGCTCAGCCAAAAATGGAAAATTCTGTCATCATTTACTCACCTTCATGTCGTTCCAAACCTGTCTTTCTTTCTTCTGTAGAACACAACAAACCTTGTTTTTGTCCTAAAAATGTCAATACAGTCATACAGGTTTGGACTGACATGAAGGTGAATAAACGATGACACATTTTTGTTTTGTTTTGTATTTCTCTTTTTTTGGCTGAAGTATGCCTTTAAGATGACAAGCCTTCATTTTTCTCAAACATTGAACAGTTGAATATTTTCTTTTTTATATTAGCTGAATGAATGTCTCTGAAAAATCTGCATATTACGTATAAAGATAATCCCTTGTATTTTTAAAAAAGCCCTATTTTAATAGGTATTTACAGCCTGTAAAACTGAGCAATATCTTTTCACTTTCACATATATTACAACATCTTTAAAAGTAATTTTTTTGTACAGAAAATAGTCATATGCAGATGAAGTGCCTCACATTACAGACACGCTTCAAAATACAGAATATGATGATAAAAGATACATTGGTGATTAATGTCACGTCTATCTTAAAATAATTACTTCCATACTTCATAAAAACAAGGTGCTCATGTTATGTTCAAGCCCATATACAACAGGATACACACGTGTGTACACAAATACATAGTGAACATAAAACATGGTGCATCATAATACTTCAGAATAAACAAACAAACAAACAATGTTAGAAATGGATTGGTCATCTCTAACCGACAAACGGTTACTAAGTAATGAATGTTTCTATTGATACGTTTCCTTTCACAGCATTTGACTTTTGTTTCCTTTTGTTGGTGACGAAAAGTCCCTACATGCCCCGGCAACTGTGACTGATTGCAGATTTAGTCAGCATGCGTGATCACCCCTGCATGCATGCACAGGCAGACCGTAAAGTCAATGTAAATTCTAGTTAATATCTAATAATCCGAAAAGCAGTCACAAGGCTTTCTGTGGCCACTTGAAAGTGCATATGGATCACATGGACAGAAGATTTTGACAGCTTATGACGGCTCTCCTTTAAAAACAAAAAACAACTTAGACATCTTAGTGAAAACCTCTACCTTAATGTGAACGGCACAGCGTGGAACATACAGTGAATTTATCTGGGTACAGTATGGAAAAGAATTAGCTGTATTCACACAAGTGTGGCATATTGCTTTTTGAGTATCTTAGTGTAGTGTGTGTCTATATATATGTTTAAGTTAAGAAATCTCTCAGAATGCTAGAACAACAGAACGAACGAACGACAGAGACAGATAGATAGATAGATAGATAGGAGAAATTTCTTAAATAAACATTAGAACAGATTCTAATATCAACAGATATGGCTCAGTAAATATTTGAATCACTTTCTAACATCTCCAACATTAGAATGCATAAAGAAAATGTAAAAAAAAAAAAAGAAAATGAAGAAAAACACTAAGGCCGTTTCTCAAACGGAAGGCTGCATCCTCCGTAGGTCACATTTGTAGGCTGCATACGTCATAAAGAAGACCTTATTTTAGAATATTAACAGTTATAAATTTGACCATTATTCTTAGTTAAGTGTAAATTGTTGTAATATGCTTTTGACTCGCAAATGTAATGCTCAGTTAACTGAAATAAACCAAGCTTGATGACGTATGCAGCCTACAAATGTGACCTACGGAGGATGCAGCCTTCCGTTTGAGAAACGTCCTACGAGAGCCTATCAGAGATCCCTGTGTAATCAGCTCACTGGTTGCCCTCTACTGGTGACTTTGGAGATTGTTCAATTGCTGTGATGCTAGGATGATGCTAAAATATATGTGGGTGGAAAAATTTGTAAAATTGGTATATTGGTAACACTTCACAATAAAGTTGGATTCATTAACATTATTAATGCATTAGGTATCATGACCTAACCATGAACAATACTTCAACAGCACTTATTTACCTGGGTTACTGTTAATTTATATATACTATACACCAATAGCCTGCATTTAAACATTGCAAGTGTTGACTAATATTACAGCATGATGAACAAAGGTGAATAGTGTAATATATCATGAATACAATTATAGTATATTTATAATTTACCATTTACTTAGATTAAAAATGCTTGTACGTTCTAAAGTTTGGGGTCATAAAGTTTTTTTATTTTTTTATATAATTAACACTTTTTTCAGAAAGTAGGCATTAAATTGATCAAATTTGACAGTAATTAATTTATAATGTTACATTTCTATATCAAATAAATCACTTTCTATTCATTAAAGAATCCTGAAAGAAACTGTACAATGGTTTCCACAAAAATATTAATCACAACTGTTAATAGGAAATGTTTCTTGAGCACTAAAGGATCATGTGACACTGAAGACTGGAGTAATGGCTGTTGTAAATTCAGCTTTTCCATTATAAGAATAAATTACATTTTATATATAATATAAATATGTATGTTATATGTAAATATACGATTATTTAAATTAGAAAACAGCTGTTTTAAATTGTAATATTAATTCATGATATTATTGTTTTTAATGTATATTTTATCAAATAAATGCAGCCTTGGTAAACATATAAGACTTTTCAAAAACTTTTCAAAATTCTTACTGACCCCAAACTTCTGAATGGTAATGTACATTGTTAGTTCAATGTTACCAAATGCATTAACTAACTGAAGTGTTATGGAAATAATTAGCAAATGGATACACTGATGTTTGCAAAGACACCTCATAAATCCAAAGTGAAGAACAAATCCACTGAACAGTGCTGTTGTACTGACCATAACTGACATCAGGCTTCATAGTTCAAAAGCAATCTCACAAAAGGAGAAGAAAACCGAGGACATTCAAGAGATTTCCTCAGCATATTCTAGAAAGTTGTGAAAGACTACACCTCCGCTAGAAATCCACTATAAATAGAAGAGGTATCTGAATTATAGAAAACAAAGCGGCGCTGGTAGAAATCCAAAGTTTTGACTGTGTATATGGGTGAGGACAGGCCAGCTCACCCCTGTGGTGCTCGGAATAAGTATTGCTCTTCTGCCTCGAGTTACCTGTCTGAGTAGACCCTCATTATCCTAATTAGTGACTCAATGTGATGAAATTATAACAAATGTGGAGAGTAGACTGCAGAAGCCCACCTATGCTTTGTCTGTTAATCAAATTCAATAAATTTCGGTTTAAAATCAACAGTTGCGAGGAACAGAAGATATTATGACCCAAAATGAACATTTTGTTGTGTAATCTCATTCGCTGGTGTGTTAACCTGTAAATGGCAACCTCGGAAACCTCTGGAATCACTGGCCCAAAGTCTTTGTCGTTAGAAGATCCGCTTAATCCTTCTCAGATACTTCTGGCTCTTGATGTTCCGCAAAAAGGTAAATGTAAAAAACTGTGCAAGCACACCATTCACGGTCACGCTCCCCTTTTGCATCTGTCAGAACAACACATACAGCCATTCCACTCTGCGTTTCTTTACATTGTAGATGTTGAGTGAGAAGCAGCCATGTTAAAACAGACCACACGGATGATTCAGAAAGGAAAAATCAGAAAACAAACCGTTTGTCCGAGTGAAATAATCCTTTAAACAGACACGAGACAATCAACATACTGGACTCCAAATGTTTCAGGCCTGTAGATGAGGCTCCTCCCTCCCTGAATGGACCCTGTTTAGCTCTGCAAATGTGGGGAAAGCATCATACTCCTCCTTCGCTTGCTCTTTTATCCTCACTCTCAGGGGAAGGGATGGCCGTTTCTGTGTCCAGCCCAGCTGAACACTATTGGGGGAGATCCAGCTCTCCCGTGTGTGCGAGTGAGTGAGTGAGCTTCAAACCAGCATGTGTCTGCGACGGTGCAGGGCCAGATGGTCTGAGCGGGAAAAGCTTCGGTCGCAGTCCCCGCACTTAAAGGGTTTGACCCCTGTGTGTTTACGGTAATGCCGTGTCAACTCGTCCGAGCGGGCGAACTTCCATGTGCAGCCGTCCCAGGTGCACTTGTATGGCTTCTCACCTGGTGGAGATAATGGACCATACTTAAGCAAAAATAAATACCACTGTAATTTTGGAAATATTAAGGAAATTGTAAAAGACTGGTTGAAGGAATAGTTTACCCAAAAATGAAAAAATTGGCCATTCAAGTTGTAAATGAGTTTCTTCATCAGAACAGATTTGGAGAAATTTAGCAGACTTGCTCACCAAAGGATCCACTGCAGTGAATGGGTGCCGTCAGAGTGACAGTATTAAACAGCTGATAAAAACATCACAATAATCCAAAATACGACTCCAGTTCATCAAGTAACATCTTGTAAAGTGACCATTTTTGGACTGGAGAAAGCAATATTATGATAGTGATCTCGATGATGGATTTATTTATTACAAAAATCAATCTTTTTGCTTCACAAGACATGAATTAATGGATTTGAGTCATGGACTCTCATTCTGATGGTACCCATTCATTGCAGAAGAGCCATTGCTGAGCAACATTTCAAATAAAGAAACAAATCTGGATAGCAGAGTGCTAGCAAATTTTATTTTGGGGTGAACTGTTCCTTTAATCAGAAACAATACTCCAAATTCAAATACAGTGATAGTGAAACGAGGTGTACAGATTGTATTTGGGTGCTGACAAACCTGTGTGTGTCCTCCGGTGTGCCTTTAAATGGGAGCTCTTGGTGTAAACTTTATTACAGCCGGCAAAATCACACCTGTGGATGCGTCTTTTCTTGGAGTCTGGAGATTCAGGGAGCTGTGGCCGTCGAATGCTCTCAATACTGAATGGTGACATGGAACTGAGAGAGCGAGAGAGTGAGAGAATATTAAATCACCCTGTGTAGAGCATTACAATATTATCAACTGACCTTATTCAGCATCCTAAGAAATGAACTGAGACAGCAGCATGTACATAAGCTAACTGCTGCCACCATGTGGTAACATGATATAAAACAACAACATTTTGAAGCAGTAGTTAAGACATGGACCACGTGTTATGGTAACCAAGACTAGATATATTTGATCAAAAATACAGTAATATTGTGAATTATACAATTTAAAATAATTGTTTTCTATTTTATAATTTTTTAATTTAATTTGTTCCAGTAATGGCAAAGCTGAATTTTCAGCAAGCATAACTACAGTCTTCAGAGTCACATGATCCTTCAGAAATCATTCTAATATGCTGATTTGCTGCTCACAAAACATGTACTATCATATAAATGTTGAAAGCAGTTGTGCTGCTTAATATGTTTGTAAAAATGGTGATACAATTGTTTTTTAATCAGGATTCTTTGATGTGTACAAAGCTCAAAAGAACAGCATTTATTTGAAATGGAAATTATAAATGTCTTTAGTGTAATTTTTGACCAATTTAATGCATATTTGCGGAATAAAATGCAAAAAAAAAAAAAAAAAAGAAGAAAACTGGCAGTGTGTGTGTGTATATATATATATATATATATATACATATGTGTGTGTGTGTGTGTTTATATATATATATATATACAACCCCAAATCAGAAAAAGTTGGGACAGTATGGAAAACGCAAATAAAAAAAGAAAGTAGTGATTTCTAAATTTACTTTGACTTGTATTTCATTGCAGACAATATGAACACAAAATATTTCATGTTTTGTCTGGTCAACTTCATGTCATTTGTAAATATACATCCTTTCCTGTCATTCAGACCTGCAACACATTCCAAAAAAAGTTGGGACAGTAAAGCATTTACCACTTTGTAATGTTGCCATTCCTTTTCACAACACTTAAAAGACGTTTAGGGACTGAAGACACCAAGTGATGAAGTGTTTCAGGTGTAATTTTGTCCCATTCTTCCTGCAAACAAGTCTTAAGGTGGGCAACAGTACGGGGTCTTCGTTGTCACACATTCTCTATTGGAGACAGGTCGGGACTGCAGGCAGGCCAGTCAAGTACCCGTACCCTCTTCCTCCGCAGCCAGGACTTTGTAATGTGTGCAGAATGTGGTTTTGCATTGTCTTGTTGAAATATGCATGGACGTCCCTGGAAAAGATGTCTTCTTGAAGGCAGCATATTGTGCTCCAAAATCTCTATGTACTTTTCAGCATTAATGGTGCCATCACAGAAGTGCAAGTTACCTTTGCCAAGGGCACTGACACAACCCCATACCATGACAGACCCTGGCTTTTGGACTTGTTGCTGGTAACAGTCTGGATGATCCTTTTCTTCTTTGGTCCGGAGCACACGGCGTCCATTCCTCCCAAAAAATACCTGAAATACTGATTCATCTGACCACAGTACACGTTTCCACTGTGTGATGGTCCATCCCAGATGCCTCCGAGCCCAGAGAAGTCGACGGCGCTTCTGGACACTGTTAACATAGGGCTTCCTTTTGGCACAGTACAGTTTTAACTGGCATTTGTGGATGTAACTACATATTGTGGTACTTGACAAAGGTTTGCCAAAGTAGTCCTGAGCCCATGTGGTGATATCGCTTATAGATGAATGACGATTCTTGATGCAGTGCCGCCTGAGGGATCGGAGATCACGGTTGTTCAGCTTAGGCTTGCGCCCTTGTCCTTTACGCACTGAAATTCCTCCAGATTCCTTGAATCTTTTAATTATGTTATGCACTGTTGAAGGTGAAATATCCAAATCTCTTCCTATCTTTCTTTGAGGAACATTGTTTTTAAACATTTCAATAATTTTCTCACGTATTTGTTGGCAAACTGGCGATCCTCGGCCCATCTTTGCTCCTAAAGGACTAGACCTTTCTTGGATGCTGCTTTTGTACCAAATCATAATTACAATCACCTGTTGACATCAACTGTTTCAAATCACATCATTATTTAACCAATTTACCTCATTACTAGCCCTAAATTGCTCCTGTCCCAACTTTTTTTGGAATGTGTTGCAGGTCTGAATGACAGGAAAGGATGTATATTTACAAATTACATGAAGTTGACCAGACAAAACATGAAATATTTTGTGTTCATATTGTCTGCAATGAAATACAAGTCAACGTAAATTTAGAAATCACTACTTTCTTTTTTTATTTGCGTTTTCCATACTGTCCCAACTTTTTCTGATTTGGGGTTGTATATATTATATACATATTATATACAGTAGCCTATGGGGAAAGTAAAAAAATATATATATAAAATGAGATGCAACTATCAGCAAACACATTTTCACAAGTTGGCATCCCTCAAATTTATGAAAAAATTCTCAAATTGTGTGAACTGTATGAAACAAGAGAAGCATTCACTAACCAACATTTTACAGACTGTTAACAGATTAAAAAAAAAGTTATTTGACAGCTTGCCCATATTCTTCTCATTATGTATCACTAGATGGCGCTGTAGACCTGATGCATGTTGATGGTTCAATGCAAACACTCTAATGCCAAAAACATGTCATCTTTTTTCTCACAAAACAAGCCATAATTCTTACAGAGATGTGACATTTGTTGCTTGTAAGTTTGCTGTTAGCAAAATCCAAGGGAATGTCTTAACATGCTCATTTCAATTAATATTACACAATATTGTATGATCAAATGAATAAAACTGTACAGTACTAACATTCTGTCTGTTATGATTGCTGTGAGAAAATGAATTATTGCCATTCCAGACGGTGGGCCTGCTTTCAGACTGTAAAGCTGGCTCTCATTGAGAGGATTTGTACATATCAACCAATGAGCTCACTGAACTGTTGGAGAAGAGCGGAGAGCCACGTAAGTGTGAGGACATGCTGTGTTTGAAAGAGAGAGCATACGAGTCATTTTATTCCATTTCTCCCATAGGTAGAGACAGAGGAGAGCCTCATTACATTACACTGTCCTCGCTCGCCTTCCCTTCTAAGGTAATAAGAGCTCTATGTCCCCTGCTCTGCTGATTGGCATGGGCTGGGCCTGGCAATAAAGGCCAAGGGGGTGGAGCCAGACAACCCCTCCAGTGAACTGTCTCCACCACACGCAGCCCACTTCCTGTTTCTCCCCTGCTCCTGGGTCACCTGTTGGTGTTGGTGTGCTGCCAAGCGAAGGCCTAGCGGAAATGAGCCAATGTGTCAGAAATGAGGCTGAACTCTCTCTCTCTCTCTCTCTCTCTCGCTGCCTCAAGCAAACACACGCAGAGAGCGAAAGAGAGAGAGAGAAATAGACCCAGGAGGGGAGAAGTGAAATTGAGAAGAGGAGACAAAGAGAAGCTGAGAAAGAGGCAATGAGCCAAACAGGTTGTTTTTTTTCCTCTCAGAGAAATTACAAGAGAGCGAGAGAGAGTCGCAGAGAGAGTTTCTGTGAGAATGAAAGTTGGTGGCAGATAAAAATGGAGGGGGTTGATGTTGGAAGGAGAGTTCGGAGGGAGTGAGGGAGCATGAAGGGAGTGACAGGATTTACAGTGGAAAGACTTTCAGCGGCGAACTCTCACAGGATGTTTACAGTCTGATATATTTCTGAGGGGACGCCACTGACATAAATAGTGATACAGTAGTCTGACTCATGGAAAATGACTTGAAAATACAGATCCACCTGACAGGTACAGATGGTTATTCTCCTTAATGTAATGGGGGATTCGCCTCAAATTATCATGTCTAGATGCATATCCAGTACACATCAACCAGTTTATCAATTTGATTCAGTCAATAAAAATAAATGTATCTATCTATCTATCATCTATAAGACCCCCTTTTGATCACTTGATGCTATATGTATCATTATTTTACTTTACTGATAGATCAATTTATCTTTACTGGCTGATTATTGGGATTTTTTGAAAACTGAACATTTTACCAGGTTTCTTTGATGAATAGAAAGTTCAAAAGACTACACTGTGATTTTGCTTGCTTAATATAGGAAATATTTATTTCCAAAAGACCCCAATCTTTTGATCACTTGAGTATATGTATATTATTTTATTTACTGATAGATCAATTTATTTTACTGGCTATTATTGGGATTAAACTGAATACATGGGTTTTAGAAACTATTAACTAATTAATCAAAAATTGGCCCACATTGGTATCAATACCAGCTAAATCCATTATCAGTAGATCTACAAACTATAAACATCAGTCTTACACATCTCCTTCACAACACTATTGTCCACAGGCACCAGGTGTCCTCTAGATTCAGGTATGGTGCAATAACACTAGGCTGGTACTACGATGATCCCCTGGTTGGATGGACTCTTATTTTGCCTAGCTCAACCCTTCCCCCAGCACAAAGAGGACACCATGATACTTTTAATTCATACCCCACTGGGACTTCTCTCCCCTCTTTTACTTAACATTTTACTTAAATCAAAGCCTTTTGGTGGGTCCCGCCACTGATCCAGCCATGTCTGTTTTTACTCCTCGTCAAAAAGTAACATATGCTAGTGCTGTCACCTACTGTAGAACAGTGTGGAGCTCTGCTGCCCAGATAATGCCTAGACCTTTAAAACAGCTCTTGTGTGAACCCTGCATAACCTGTCATCCTGGCTTTGTGTGGAGGGGGTGGGGTGTATGAATTCTGTATGTTGAAATGGTTCTGAAGCATTTTAATATCAGACTGAATTGAGCTCTTGGTCTTTTTGTCTCTGCTCTCCCTTCAGAATGACCAGTGAAGTAAGCTTATTGCTCAGGGCTCAGGGTGTTCTCTGATATGCTCCCCTAAACATTTGTCACAACAAGACCTGCATCTCATCCAGGCTGCAGAGAGGAAGGACAGAAGAACCAAGGAGGCAGGGAGAGATTAGGTTAGATCACTGAAGGCCTACTCTAGGTACTGTATAAAATATATAATATAATATAATATAATATAATACGATATATTAGAAATATAAAATGATATACAGTATAGAGAAAAATAAAAAATATTAATATTATTTATATATGCACGAACAGCTTGTAACACTCCAAAGACAAAGGAAAACTTGAAATCGCATCACATGACCCCTTTAAAATCTTAAAATTTGTAGAAGTGAGTGTCCAATATCAGTCAATAAATATGCAGAATTGACCACACCAGTAAACAAAATACTAATATTGGCTGATAACTAATATGGTCATGCATCCTTAGTACTGAAGTTTGTTAATGGTGCAGTAATGCAATAGCATGCGGGAACTGAAAGTGTGTAGTTGTATGTGCAAATGTGTGTGTGTGTGTGTGTGTGTGTGTGCAGCCACATTCCCCACCTGTCTGACTGAATGGCCCTGGGGACACAAGGAACCCAAAAGAACCTGCCAGGGCCACTTTAATAATATTACAGCCCCTTTCATAATGGGATTCATGGATAATGCAACACACACAATATAGAAACCATTTGTCCAAAATGCAACCAATATAGATGCATTTGTCACTCAAGATGCTCTCAGAGATGCAAAAGTTGGGCAATGACTTTTGGTCTGTTCATCTGAAACTGATATCAGCAACTTAAAGCCAGTTATCAGCACATAACAGCATCTGGCCTCTCGCTCAGAGTGTCGTGTTGTGTGATACAGGGCTTCTTTAACTGCATGGATATTTAAATGAAGTGCAGAGCTGGCAGTTCACTCTCTCCTAAATTGGCTCGTCTGGTGGTGAGGATGGTCTTATAGTGGAGACTGAGTCATTTTGGGTCGGCTGTGACTGGCCTCTGACAGGTCCATGAGCCGAGGGGGGTTATTTTAGTCCCGCGGGGCCTCGCGGTGCCAGCCAAACTCTGCAACCACAAATTCACCCCACAAGACAAGGCATCATTCCTACTGTTAGATGCTCCGGTCTCACTGTAGACTGCATTTTATTGCCTAGCCTTTGTAATTTTCTGGTTGAATTATTGTGCAAAAACACTGACCCAATTAAATGACAATATTCTTCATCAAACACTTCTTTGATGTGATAAATGCTTATTTGTTCTCATCCATTGAGTCCACTGTGCTATCGGTGTTATTCTTGTGGCGACGCTGCCCACAATGTTATCTTATTTCACATGCTAGAATGAACACAGCTGCACACATGCCCTCTTTCTCCTTTTCTCTCTCTCTCTGTAAACAGCCAAAAGCAGCAGCTCTCCCAATAACACCATTCCTGTAAACCTGGTTAAACGGTGTTTTGGCATTCTGCTGCACTGGGGGGCAAAGTCCTAGTACCGTTCATCTACAGCACACTCGGAGCAAAGGGAAACATTTCCACGGTGTCAGTGCGAAGCTTTGACAAACGGAGGAATCCTGGAATACTTTCCAAACCATTTGCCTAAATAACAGGCGGATGGCAGGGTGCTGGTAGGGGGGGCTGGCTCATGGAAAACTCTTTGGGAGAAGTCCTAGGCTGTTTTTTTACTGCCTGCAGGCTTGAGAGTCTTCTGGTTTTGATCATGTCACTGTCTTTAATGGGATGACTACCTCATCTGAGTGAAGACACATGGAGTTGTGCCGCCAAGAATGAGAGGTGACAGCTAATGTTACCAAAGAGCCGGTATTACAAAGAATGGCCTACAAAGAAACGCGTCACAGTTTGCAAAAGTATTGTAATAGGTGGTCATTTCCAACTCTTCAATCCATTAAATGGATAGTACGCCCAAAAATTCTGTGATCATTTATTCACACTCTTGCCTTTTCAAACCTGTATGACTTTGTTTAACCTGCAGAACACAAAAGAAGTTACTTTGAAGAATGTGTTTCTCCATGAAATGAAAGTCAACCCTGATTGGACACCATTGACTTTCACTTTATGGACAAAAAAAAAGGATACCCGTTTCAAAATATCTTCTTTTGTGTACCACAGAAGAAAGTAAGTCATACAGGGGTGAGTTTTCCAAACAACAATGCAATTCATTGCTTAACTACCATAGTACGATGCATTGTTGGAGAAAGGAACTAACTAGTCACAACTGTTTCCTGAAAACATAGGAAGTTTGTCGCACATTCGTCATTCGAACCACGATGGTTAGAAGTGTCGTTAATGACGTCGAACAGGCGGTGGAGTGGTAACTTCTGTTAAATAATAATTTCAAGATCAAATTCATTTCAAATTATTGCTGTAAATGACAAAGGTAACATTTGAGGACTGCTTTGCTGTTTTTGTTCTCTGTTAATTTGCTGTATTTTGCAGGTTTCCTTAAGCTCAGCAAACACTGTGCAATTTTGGCCACGATCTGGTTGTCTGAGACAAATTTTGAAAATCCTAAAAGATTTCTATAATCCTAGGCTAAAATCCGTAGTCTTTGATTGCTGGTTTGATGTTCACTGACAGCCGATTAATGGCCACTGCAATTAAATTTTACCTCCGACGAAATTCTGGCAGTGTCAGAACATTTGCTGCAGTCTCCTATGACGAACGTCAAACTGTCATCGTTTTTCAGGACAAGCCATGGTCAGAATTAATGCTAGAGATTTCTTCTAACCACCATAAAATGAGGCGCTTGTGGAATTCCTATATGTTGCCTTTGTTATGATAAACACAGGTTGCGTCACTGTTTTCATGTGGGTGTGTAGTATCGCTTACACTATTCTTCTTAAATATGCTGCTATTGCCGTCATTCATATACTTTTCATGATAGCCAACATTTAAGCCCCACATGTAATGCAACTCACATTCACTGAAATCTGTATGGGTTGATAATATAAAACTCCGGACAAGTTTTTTTTGCACGTATCCGTTTTTAACGGATCCCACAGTGTGACATGATCATCATGTTCGTAAAGTCAGACAAGCAACAATCGTAAAGACTATAAAAAAAATCGCACAGTGTGATGCATGATATATTTACGTCCATATGTCTTGCTAACAAGAAACTATGCTTCTAAGCACAGGTAAAGAGCTATATTTCCAACCACACAACTTTGCGATGCCGTTTGCAGACGTTTATTGGAACTATGGATTCATGAAACACTAAATCTATGCTGGTAACGACAGAACTTGCGACCATAATTGCCTAACTTTGCTTTTGGGAAATGCACCCCAGGTTGGGAACAACATGAAGCTGAGTAAATTATGACATAATTATCATTAACATAATTATAATTTCTTAACCAGAGGGCCAGCCCCACTAGGGCCCCAAGAAGTCTTAACATTATTTATATTTAGTCATATTTACATAATCTTAATTAAAATGCTAAAGACACAAAAAATATAAATATACAACATTAAACTGGCATCATATTTTTGAGGGTTTTTTTTAACAACAAGAAACACATCAGTATAAATAGGATAGCCTTCGAATACTGTCTTGGACAAAGAGGGGTTTGGACTTAAAAAGGTTGATATCCACTGCTTTAAAGTCAAACTAAAAAGCAGAATCTTCAAACACACAATATGAATCTACATTATTAGCAGTACAACATCAACATGCAGTTTTTTTTATCTGAAGACAGTCAGTGTGCATAAGTTGAAGTTTGATTTCCAGTGCATGCTGGTGTGTTTATGAGAGTGTGTCTTTAGAGAATACTCACTCCTGGACTGCTCGTGCTATAGACAGCGCCGTGGATCCTGTTTCATTAACACTGTCCAAGGTCACGTTTGGCAGGTCGTCATCATCACTGTCACTTTTGATTTGTCTTGGCGACAGGCCATTGGGGTCTGTTTGTGCTGCCGCAGGGGGAGGACAACAGAGGAGGAGGTTAGTTACATGACTGTAATATGCCGCCCGAGGCTATTCTGAGGCCCATTCAGCAGCTCACAATATGCCACATGACACAGAGCAGAAATTAGCACAGCATTTCAGGGTGTTTCTTCAACTTTTGCCACTTTAATGTCCCAAGGGTTGATTTTTATTAAAATTAACAGATTTCTAATTTTTTTATTCTGTTTATTATATTAAGGTCACATTAACTGTCTTAGAACCATTATCATGCCTTAATTATTTATTTCTGCTACTTTTTAAATGCCCAAAAATTAATTATGCCCAATAAAACAATAAATGCTCAATAAAACATGTAATTTCCACCACAGAATGCTGTTAAATACAGTACACCATCTTAAGTTGGTGGAAATGAAATAGCAGTTTATTTAATAAATGTCCACAGGGCCAAAAGGGAACAAATATAATATTCAACAAATACAATATTAATATTATAATATTAAAACATATTGGCATTAACCAGGCACAATACAAAAGGATTTCCAGCTACAGTAATTTAGCATATACTATTAATATAGTAATAAGTATATACTTTTGTTTGTGAAGTTTTACAAATTTTTTGTTTGTTTTGTCATTTTTATTAGTTTTTCTTAGTTGTTTTATTTAATTTTAGTACTTCAAATTAAATGAAAATGAGAAATGTTTCCTTATCAACTTAATAAAAAAAAGTTTTTTAAAGTTTAAGTTTTCATCTAATACATATAACACACTGGTAACAACACTGGTGTGAAGTGACAGAATCTCAGCCATTTGATTTTTAATTTACAGTGTTGTGGGGGGGCATATACATAATAAATATACACAGTATACACACATATATTACATAAACAAAAACTTTTATTTTGGATGCAATTAATCGCGATTAATCATTTGACAGCACTAATATATATATATCTATATATATACATATATATATATATATATATATATATATATATATATATATATATATATATACTGTATATATATTAGTTGTGTCAAAATTAGCAGGGCGATTCATTTTTTAAGTTTAACCCGTTAAAAATATTTCACGCAATTAACGCAGGGGCGGGGCAAGGTTTGGACACCCCACTCACAACTGCTAAAGAATTGCGTTTATTCAGACGCAGAACGTCTTTACAAGCACATTTATCGGGATGGTTTTCAGACGCGTGCTCCAACTTCACCTCAGCACCAGGCATGAATCAAACGAGCACGGAAACGTTACCGGAGACGAGGAGCTTCAGTAGAACTTCAGTGAACTGCGGTCAGATGAGATGTTGTCATCTCAGGTCATATGTCAGTAAAAACAAATCTTCCTGTCCTGCCAGCCGTTATAGGCTACTGTGCTCGTAGCGCACCATGCACAAATGTTCCGGCGCGCGCTCTATTAGGCTATATTAAAGCACTGTATCATACTCAAACCCAAATCAAACTATGAGTATCCAATGTTGTAGATATGTCATCAGTTAAGACATGAAGTTACAAAAGAAGGCCATTAAAGCTGCCTTAAAACTGTGCATGCAAGTATTTATTATTTATGATGAGTCACATTCAAAGCAGTGTCAGATCCGCATCAAGTTCAGCAGTTTTTAAAGTAGCAGCCAAAATAACCTATAATAACCAGCTGCTGAGATGTCTGTTAATCAAAGAACAAAATTAAAAAGAGGAAATCAATAACTTCTGTAGTTTTACTTTATCTTTATTTAATTTAGAATTTAGTGTTAGATAACTTTATTAAATTAGCCAATATTTTCTTGATGAAGGGCACAGGTAGCTATATGACATTTATTATAATGGGGTTTTGTGAAGATTGTTTTAAGTTCACTTAAATTAGAAGTTATCTTTAAAGTCTAATAAATGTTAAATTGATAACTCTCAATTATACTGCATGTTGAATGGCTATAGCCAATGGTTAAATATTAGGGAAAAAAATTCATAGAGACATCAGTTGGTATCAGTGATACTTGCCTTCAGTCATATAAAAAAATGGCATTAAACAAATATTAAAAATATACTTTATGTAGTTTCTACATTAATTTGAAGATTGAATGTGAAATTATTGCAACATAAAAGTATAATTAAAAACTTTAATGTTAGGTGGGATTTCAGGAAAATGTGCGATTAATTCGTTTTTTTTTTTTAATTGATTGACAGCACTAATATATATATATATATATATATTCATTTGCAAAAACAGATAACTCACTCAAAAAAATCATGTTTCTTTTCCTGCATTCCAATTAATATCAATCAAACTGCAGTTGGGTTGTTTTGATTAAATAATAATAACTAAAAAAATACAGTAAACTAACACAATAAAACAATAAAAATATGATAACAATAAAAACATGATTTCAGAAAATTATTATCTGTTTTTGTAAATAAACTCTTCATATATCTATACTAGATATAATTATGAACTGATAAAAAAGTCAAATAGAAGCATCTGTCAAATGCATAAATGTAAAAATGTTGTTACTTTATTATATTGCACCTGGTTACAATGTAATACTAAGACAACAGTTGTCTTTGTTTAATATCATATGATACATTTGAGGTGTGTGCTTGTTTGTGAGTTTGTCATCAAATACAGGTTTTTAATTCAGACACACCTGTGTATGCCAGTGTTTTAGACTGGCAGTCACAGAACACCCGTCTCTGATTACTGGATCTTATTCCCCACTGAACGAGAGCAGCATTCTCCCTGACTGCAAGCTTTGTTAATATTATGTGGGTTAGCCCAGGCTGCAGGGCTACGCTTCTAATTCGCTGCTCTCTCAGCAGTCTGTCAGACCTGATCCCGGATCAGAGGTGTCCATGCTGTCTCCCATTCGGCCTTGGGCAGTGTGTCCTGCGGGCATGTCACCAACACAGGCGATCAGATGCCCGGAGAGCGTCTAAAGACAACAGAGCTATGCTGCCACTCACCCTTTGTTTCCAGGATGTTGGACATAGTTATGCTGCCAATTTATGAATTTCTGTATGAATGATGGGAACACCTCAACTATATGGTTTATAAGTAAAACATTTAAAATAAAACTTAAAATTAGGGCTTGTAAGTTTTTTTTTAGTGTGACTGATTATTGAGAAAATTAGACAATTAAAAAAAATAATAATCATGATTCCACAAATTTTCTACCATCAGGGCAAGTTTTTGTGAGCTGCTACTACACACAATGAACATCAGCAAACCAGAATACACACTGTTATAATTAATGTTAAAAAATTACAAATACATATATACACTATAATCGCTGAAGAATCATGTGATATTGAAAACTGGAGTAAAACTTGATGGAAATTCAGCTTTGCCATCAAAGGAAGAAATGAAAATAAAATCTTAAAATAGAAAAAAGTTATTTTAAATTGTAATAATATTTCACACAATTTACTGTTGTTACTGTGTTTTTAAAAAAAAGCAGCAACGGTAAGCATAAAATACTTTAAAAAATATATTTTTCAAAATCTTACCAACCCCAAACTTTTGAATGGTACATACATACATAGATCCAGCAATATGAGAAAAGACCAGCATTCCATTTTTGACGTGCAACCCATCCCTCAAGAACATTACATAACATTAAGCGTCACATGCACTGGCCTAACTGTATACCTTCTGCTTTTTACTGTTAGTCTTTACCAAATTCAGCACAAAACTGATTCTATGTCTTTCCAAGGGTAGTTTAAACATCCACTTTAAAGAGCCACAAACGCTCAGCAAAACTGATGGAGGATTTCAATGAAAGATTAACTGGACACATTACAAGAGCCTGGAGCTCTTCTCTCTCCTCCTCCATTCTGTCTACTCAGGCTAGACACAAATCAGTTATAGCAGATGCTTTGCAACCTCTGTATATGAAGTATATGTCACAACACTATATTCTACATTCCCTGCGTTAATGTGGTACTAGATCAATGTTAAAACAGATTTCAAATAATACTTGTATACTGTCGATTCCCCTGATTATTTTTAGTGCAATAAATGCATTTTAGAACTTATAATCTATTATTATTAAAATTGTATAATTTGGCTTTTTTATTTCATTTAATTTTCTTTTTTTATATTTATTTGAATAACTTGTTTTACTGAACTGTGCAGCACTTTTTAATGTGCTATATACTTTAAATACAGTATGTTAGACTAAATTTTTTTTTAACAAATCATTTTGAATATACTCTATAATATGGACACTGTAAAGAGCAACGGCGAATAATACAGTCTGTCTCTGCCTCTGTAGACTGTGTCCACCATAATCCATTCACACTACCTACAGTACATAGCTCGCCTGGATATTCCTTAAAAATGTCCATATAAAGGCAATGACAAAAGCAGAGTTCATAAGAGGTGGTGAAGCAAACCCCATGATTTCTTTCTCCTGTTGTTTCCAGCCATAGCTTGTTTCCATGGTAACTCAGCCGGAGACAGAGCTGTGGAGAAGGACACACCCCCTCCCCACCTCCCCCTGGCAACCTGTACACGAGTATGCACATGCAAGTGTAAGTGTGCACCATCTATTGTGTTTCAAGCCGTGATGAAAACATTTATTCGTTAACATTTACGTGTAAACATTGGCGATCGGTGCACTTCAGAACATAAGGTTCATACTTGTGTCTCAATGTTACCGTCAGTCACTATCATGTAAGCATATCATCACTGACCCCGCCCAGGTCTGACCCCATTTCCTCTGTGTTGCTCCAGAGAACTCTGGGTGGAGTCCATGTTGCTATGTGCCTGACTGCTCGCGGTGCCACCCATCTTCAATATCCACCCCACCCCATTATGCAAAGCTTGTTTTTCCTCTCTTTCCTCCCCTGAAGCTGAGCGAGACACCCAGTATTTAAATCCTTCTTCTAGCAGGATGCCCAGCCCTGCCCAACCATTTGGGACAGACACCCTTCCCAGATAAACAAGAGGTTGAGCAACAAACAGCTCCCTTGTGCTGTCCGCTCGGGCCGAACACCATTTGACAGCAACACCCAGAGCATCGTGGCTTAGTGCCAGAGTATTAAAACTCGCCCTACAGGAAACCAACCCCAAACAGCAGTCCCAGAGTGCCATCGGTGAGGTCTCGAGGGTTTGGGAAGGCACCGTGCAAGATGTGTGCTTCTGATTGGGGCATGTGGCAAGGGGCCGAGACCTGTCTGCATGACCTTGGACTCGAGACAACTACGCAGATCCTATGTTTGCAGAAAGCACTTTCATCTCAGTAAACACTATTCTGTTAGAAAAGCAACAGTGTCTTAACCCTTGTGCGGTCTTCGGTCATTTCTGACCGGAGAATTTAACATTTTGAATTTTTAAAAATCGTAGCTTCACCAGAATGGTACGAAACTCAGTGACTTTTATGGCACTTGGTATGTGAACACACACAAAAAAATTGAGGGCATGATTCGAAAAAGCTAAGTGGATGTAAAAAAAAAATAGTCACACTCATGGTCTTCGGTCAAAAATGACCGACCATAGGAAATTAATGGGAAATGAAAAAAAAAAAATCAAAAATACAGAACATTTTTGTGTGTACAATCTACAAATCCCCAACAATGCAGAAAAAAAATGCATAGCAATGAAGGGGTGAAACTCTAAAACATCTAGAGTGCAAAATCAACACATCCACTCACACACACACACACACACACACACACACTTGTACTCACACACACACTTGTACTCACAAACACCTATGAACTGGTGTGACTGTAACACAGCAAATATGTAAAATAAAATAAACAATTCAACTACAATGCAGTAAAAAAGTGGACAGCAAGGAATGGGTTATACTGTAAAACATCGAGAGTGTAAAACAGATACACTCACACACACTCACAGACACACACATACACAATTATACACACTCAAATGAATTGGTATGGCTATAACCATATAGCCAAAATGAGTTAGAAGACTGAAATAAGAGGTTGAAATCAGATCAGACCCAGAAGGACTAGGCTCTGATAAAGCATTCCTGTTCATTTTTGTTACATTTTTATAGAGTTTTAATGTTTTGTGTAACAAAATGCTTTCTGTGTCACTGTAGTAATAATAATGCAAAAACCTATATAATAACTAGTGCTGTCAAACGATTAATCACATCCAAAATAAAAGTTTTTGTTTACATAATATATGCATGTGTACTGTGTACATTTATTATGTATATATAAATACACACACATACAGTATATATTTTGAAAATATTTACATATATATACATTTATATATTTATATTCTTATATTTTATATAAAAATATTTAATTTATAAACAACATATTTTTCTTAAATATATACATGCATGTGTTTGTATTTATATATACATAATAAATATACACAGTATACACACATATATTAATTAAACAAAAACTTTTATTTTGAATGTGATTAATCGTGATTAATCGTTTGACAGCACTAATAATAACCAATAAGGCAAGGCAAGGCAAGTTTATTTATATAGCACATTTCATACACAGTGGTAATTCAAAGTGCTTTACATAAAAGAAAGTGAAATAATCATTCACAGCAATAAAAACAAGGAATTAAAAATAATAAAAACAAGGAATTTTAAAATGATATAGAAATTGATTTAAAATAAAATTTAAAACAGTTAAATAGAAAATGATTATACATAAAATACAGTGCAGTCAGTTCGGACGTAGCACAGTGTTCATTCAACAAATGCACAGCCAAACAGATGAGTTTTGAGTCTGGATTTAAATGTGGCTAATGTTTTAGCACATCTGATCTCTTCTGGAAGCTGGTTCCAACTGCGGGTGGCATAATAGCTAAAAGCGGACTCCCCTTGTTTTGTGTGAACCCTTGGTATTTCTAACTGACTCGATCCTAATGATCTGAGTGGTCTGTTTATATTCAGTGAGCATATCTGCAATGTATTTAGGTCCTAGGCCATTGAGTGACTTATAAACGAGTAAAAGTACTTTAAAATCAATCCTAAGTGTAACTGAAAGCCAGTGTAAGGACCTGAGGACTGGTGTGATATGCTCAGATTTTCTGGTTCTAGTCACAATCCTGGCAGCAGCGTTCTGGATGAGCTGCAGCTGTCTAATGGTCTTCTTTGGAAGGCCGGTGAGGAGACCATTACAATAATCCACCCTGCTGGTGATAAAGGCATGAACAAGTTTCTCCAAGTCGTGACTGGAAACAAAACATCTAATTCTTGCAATGTTTTTGAGATGATAGTATGCTGATTTAGTTACTGCTTTGACATGACTACTAAAACTAAGGTCTGTCTCCAGAATCACCCCAAGATTTCTGACTTGATTTTTAGTTGTTTGACCCCTAGAGTCAAGGTATGCATTCACCTTGAGAACTTCATCTTTGTTTCCAAATGCAATGACTTCAGTTTTTTCCTTGTTTAACTGAAGAAAGTTTTGGCACATCCAACTGTTAATTTCATCAATGCATTGGCAGAGGGAGTCAATGGGGCTATAGTCATTTGGAGATAAGGCTAGGTAGATCTGGGTGTCATCAGCATAGCTGTAATAGGCAATTTGGTTCTTCCTCATTATCTGACTTGGTGGGAGCATATACAGGCTAAACAAGAGCGGTGCAAGAATTGAGCCTTGTGGGACTCCGCATGTCATGGACGTCCACTTAGACTTATACTCTCCTATACTCACATAATAACCTCTCCCTTCTAAGTATGACCTGAACCATTTGAGGACCACAATATAATAATAATGCAAAAAATATATAAAACTTGACAAAAAGTAGTCTTTGAGAATGCCTAAATATACATTTAAATCCACAACCTAATAAAAGTAAACAATTATGTCTAAAAACAACTAGGGATTCACAAGCCTCTCTATAGAGTCCCATACAGGCAACTAGTGGTTACACCATGACATTACATGTATTTTCTTTCTTTGCTCACACCAGGAGGTTTTAATCTGCATTAAAAAATTGGATTTTAATGGACTAGTGTCTATTTTCAACTGAAATACTGCATAAATTATTATTTATTTATTTTTTTAATCTTTTCAAATGGGACAAATTTATCATAATTATTGCATAAATATTCATTAGTACCATAAAATTGTCTTAAAATACAAAATAACAAATATTATTGAACAAAAATATATTAGATTGATTTTACTGAAGAAGAAAAAAAAGTTACATTTCAGGTCACTTTTGACCGTGAAGACCATGAGTGTGACTCCCAAATGACACAAGGGTTATGATAATCCACAATTGTGGGCTTTAGGGTGGGAAGTTCATTTCTTGCCCACCAGACAACGGCTATTTTATCAACCACAAGCGATTTTTATTTTTTCCGTATCAACATTTAAAACTCATAATGTATGGGTGTCTCTTCAACTATGGGCACTTTTAGCCCTTTGGAAAATAACAAACTTTTCACACTCTCGGTATTAATTTGTCTACTAACAATGTCCAACAGTAGACGTACATGCATCCCAGAAGAATTCTGTCATTTTTGTCAATTTGTTTTCTGAAAGTCATGAATATTTCCCCCACATCGCCAATGATGTATTGTGTTTAATGGAGTTATGTGGTGGAAGTGACATTTTAAAACGTTTTTGGAATAAAAAGGCACTTTAATCTTGTTATTTTCAGAGCTAACACATTATGTACTCTAATACACACAAGTGAATTGAAATGACAGAATGAAATGATGGTATTTAACATTTTGTTCCCTTTGTTGTCTTTGCAAATCACATGCTTTTTATTTCATCTTAAGCTGTTCACTGACACTTTTGTATTCTTATGTACTAACTTTATATAATCTGTTTTCACATCTAAGTGCTCTTGAAAATAATTTAGACCTTTCATGTCCAATAAATGAACAAAGAACAAAGTGAAAATATAACTTTTCCCTTCTTTTGCTGTTTTTATTGTTCCTTTCATCTCATTTTGGTCCACTTGTGTAATACTATTAGTATCCATTTACGCTATATACTGCAATGTGAGATGAAACAAAACAAGTGTGACAATACCTCACATGCTTGGGTGTGTTTTAAAAGAGCAGTGAAGTGCTACAAATATCTGAATATATAAATATAGCAATGACAAACACCTTGCCAGATTTTCAAATGACTTCAAAATCTAAATTAAATGTTCAACAATCATGCTTTAAAAAATGTCTTGTCAAAAGGCTATCTGACATGTCTTACAGGTTGACCGCCACATTGGCCGGTACATAAATCAAAATTACCCAGCACTGCACAAACGCTGGTGGCAGTCGTTAATTTCCCACTCTGCTTACTTGACATTAAGCTTTTAATTTATATGTCCACCACTTCAAAAGCAGACAGTATGCCTGTCACACAGCACATACTCCCTAACAGCAGGAAGTACACAGGCAGCTGAGGACAATCAACCCCATATCTGCATATCATTATGAGTATGGTGCTTTTCTGTGAAGAAAGGACAGAGAGATGCAGTTGTCTGAAGCTAGTCTTTTCCTAAAACAAATGTGAAGGAAACAGATGCTTTTAATCAGCTTTCATTTTTCCCCATTCCAGTTGATTTATTTTCCCCTGTGATCACAATTTCATAAGATTTCAACATTCCCCTTGGGCCAGGCTGATGTTAAGTGCTTCACCCAGGGGCACCCTGGTGATCAAGTAAGTAATTCTCAAACTGTTAACTTATTCCCACTTGCAAACCTACAACCATTTTTATTCTGCAAAATATTATTTTCTTACTGAGTACTTTTTGTCTTGTTTTTCAGTACAAATATCTAAACATTCTTAAATAAAGATGCATTTACTTTAAAAGCAAAATGAGTTTTTGCATAAAACAAGTAAAAAATATCTGCCAATGGGGTAAGAAAAAAAATATTGTTTTCCCTTTGAATTAAGTTTATTTCTCTCTCACTCCTTTGGCAGATATTTTTTTCTTGTTTTAAGCATAAATTATTATTTATTTATTTTTTTGACAATGTCAATGTTGATCTTTGACAATGCATTTTGCTTCTCGAGTAAATTTTTAGACATTTGTACTGGAAAACAAGACAAAAATACTGAGTAAGGACAAAAATGCAGTGTATCAGGGAATCAACCCACTGTAACGCCAGTAAAATTAAAAATGAATCAGTGACAATTATTAAACAATCCAGAAAGAGGTCCTCACCTTTACCCTGGAACTTGGCCTCATCCAGGAGAGGTAACATGATGGTGGAGTTGAGGGTTGAAGCGGAGCGAATGGCTGTGGTGTACATGAGAGGCAGCGACTGCACCACTACAGGGATACGGTGCACCTGGCTGGGAAGTTTACTGGGGCTGGAAGGGGGGACGGGGTGGATGATGTGCAAAAATTGCTGGCCTCTAACTCCATGAGAAGAGCCCATCAAGGGCCCGGGTGTCAAAACGGAGGGCATTCCCGAGGAGACTGAGGTGATGACGGAAGGTGAGGATGAAGATGATGAAGATGGAGAGAAGGCTGAGGTAACGGGTGAGGTGTTGGAGGAAGGAGATGACGTCCTTGTCTTGTTGATGGACAGGTCTACGGGCTCTGTCTGGGTCTGGAACTGCTCGGATGAGAGCAGGTCTTCTGGAGGTTCTGCCTTCACTTTGCTGAGCAGGAGCGGCACAGTCTCCATATCAGGATAGCCGTGCACTTTGGGTGACTGTAAAGAACAAAGAAATAAATGACTGTGGTGTTAATTTTGTTAGTTATACACATATATACACACATACACATACACATATAAATTGTATTTATTTTACAATATGTTTAATACATACATTTTACAAATATACAGTTAAACAATGATACTTTTTAATGTAATTTATTAGAGAAAGTTATTATGTGTATCCTTTATTACAAGCAACAGTTCTTTTATTTCAAAACTGACTGAAAAATGATTCACAATTCAGTGAGTCCGATTCAACCTGGGTTAGCAGATAGTTTTGTGAATCATTTAAAAAATGAGTAAATGATTCACTGACTGAAAGAGTCAGATACAAACCATGTTTGCAGACTGTTTTGTGAATCTTGTGAAAAACGGTTCATACAAGACATTTGTTTGTGAATCAAAAAATCAAACATTGTGTCACACTCTTAGTCTGGATCACGTATGAAATGTTGCTTGCTCATCTAAAAAGAACATCATCATGGAGACAGGACCTGTCAACCCCACAGGGGCGTCTGTCCCCCCCAAAAAACAGCGTAAATAAAGTGCTATCAGACAGAGCATTCCTCTCTGCAGCAAGCGCATGCAGTGAAATGATCGCTCCTGAGCAGGCGGCTAATCATGACAGAGCAGCTCATTAAACCGAGGGGGAAAGTTCTGGAATTGTGACGGCAGATGTGATAAACGGTCTGCTGCAGAATCACGGCTCTTTGTTTATGGACTCACTTTTCTTTACGCAGACTGAGTGGGTCTGTAGCAAATTACAGTTTCCCCCCTGAGCTCATACTATTTTTACTCTGGACACGTGGAGTCACTCTGAGCGCTGCTGACCATGAATCAGCAGTATGCGGTACAATAAAACTGCATTTGAATCCAAAAACAAACAAACGTCAGGCAATTAAATATGCTGACACGACCCGTAAAAACCAAGGTTGGGTCATTCAGGGCTCAGAGGTCAAGACACATGACCTCAAGGTCAGGGTTACAATACTAATTTGATTGGGCAGGGAAAAGAGCAGTGCTTTTAGAACAAAGAGACCCTTTTCTGCAAAGTGTGACCGTGCTGACAACAATGGTTCAATGGTGATTTAGTCAGGAGTTTCAGGAGTTTTTGGGCTAAAGGAAAAGCACAATGAAACTTTTTCACAGCTCTACTCAATTGACTAGTGGGGCTATCATGGGTTAATAGATCTACAAGTCAGTTTTCTCTTGTGGGTCAGCTGAAAGATTTACATTTTGCATTTGAAAACTACTGTTTTAAGCATTTTAATAATAAAACAAAGATTTGGAAAAAATAATTAATTAATAAAAATATTGAAGCAAGGCATTATTAAATAAATACATAAAACATGAGGTAACAATTAAAAAAAAAAACATAACAGACATATCCCTTTTGTTCAATCTTTATGGGTCCAGTAGGAGCAAAAGGGGAAAGTAGTGTTACAACCTTCAGCCATATTTCTAGATTTTTTTAAACATTTAAATGAAAGTTTTGAGTAAATGTTATATATCTGCTGATTCAGATGATACACATCATGCCATTTAACATCCATGAACCTGATCGCAAATCAAATAATAACTTTTAAAATACTCTGTATTTTATAGGAAATGCATGGAATTTGTACATGACGGTTTGTCTATGTAATTAATGCGGAACATGGTTTGATTTTTAGTGATTTTTAGTATTTTAGTCTTGGAAAATACTGCACAGCTGCACAGACAGGGTGGTAATCAAACCCAGTGAGTGAATTTCTATTAGCATAGCATGCAATCAGCAACCTAATAATGAGGGTTGTATGAAAGGGAAGGGAGGTGCCGCTAATGACCAATCAGCATCATACTTAACAGACTTGCTATCTAATTGAAAAACCTCCCTCAGTAATACCTAAGAGATCCTTTGTTGTTCCCAGCAAAAGGGACAAAACATTTCTGGTCAGTTCCTTGGTGCAATAATGCAACCTTCCTGCTGAAAAAGATCACTCAGTAGCATGTTTGTCTGTAGTGAACTTTCGCTCTAGTTCTATTGAATTTTGTGATGTACCCTTTAGGGTATGCTTAAGAGGCTTTATACCACGTACGTTTTTTGTTTGTGTGTGTATATAGGACATTGTGCGGATCTGTGCCTGCAGCCGCTGTAGCCTCAGGGCTATGCAGCCCTCCGAGACAAACCGCTTTCTCAAATAGATCTCATCTCCCCTCTTTACACTTTAGTCAAATTGGCCTTGTAGAGCTCTGAATTTAGTTTCACTGTGTTTTTATTTTGCTCAAAGGCAGGTTCGAAGCACTTGAAGATAAAAACGGCAAATAATCAAGAACTGCACTCATGAGGTGCTCATGATTATTCAGATGGTATCACTGGCTGATCCATTAGGCTGTATGCTGTTTCGAGATGAAATGTGAAAACCAGAAAACCAGATGAAACCGTAAACAATAGCAAACAAACTGTGAACTATGGCGTACCGTAGCACACATGACCTCCTTTCATATGGAATAAAACGTAAATCAAAGGCTTTGAGGTGATAAAAAGCTGTTTTGCATGCAGATTCCTGTTCTTGTTTGAACGTCAGTGTCTGTAGAAATGTTTTAAAACCTCAACCGCTCTCTCTCCTCCGTACTTTCCACCTTGGCTCTTTGCTGATGACTTTCACTTTATTCGGGGATCCTGCGTGAGATATCTGTCTAGCTGGTGAGGGCATTAACTGGGGCAAACCATTCTAAGCAAGGTCTTGGCAAGTGTCCACCAGAACGACGACCATGTTTGAGTGATGAAATGCACTTCAAAGAGTCATTGTGTAGGTTGCACACTTCCTGGCGCTTGGCAGGATTTCGACGCATATGGATAAATATGTCTACCAGCCTTTCGCAGGAAGGAAGCAAGGTGTTGCTATGCTGGCTTGTGAAGTAGAACACAACAAGGGTATGTCGTTGGCTCTCAGACGCAACTATTCACAAGTTCTCTCTCCAAGAAAATAGTGCATCTATCCATATCCGCTTTTCTGCTTTGAAATTGAGCAGTGTGGAACAATGTGGAGCAGTTCACTAAACAGTGCATCACAATGAATGACTGAATTACTCTATTACCTTTACTGTAATGGATTTGATCAATATGTTAATACACTTACATGGCACAGAATTAACTTTATATACCAAGCCATGCATTCCTGAGTCAAAGGCTTAATGATAATGCTAAAAGGTTAGCTGTATTGTTCAGGGGTTTTCAAACTTTTTGATGCCAAGGACCATGGAATATGAGGATCCCCTTGAGAGGGGCCCTTTTTCCAAAAGAAAAATGCAGCTAAATATTATGAATATTGGAATCTATTAGATTAATCATGATTATTCTATTGACAGCCTTAGCTTTTAACATTAACAAATAAAAACAAAATCTATAGTTTTTTAAATTTCTTTTTAAAGATGCACTACTGTTCAAAAGCTTGAAGTCAGTTTTTATTAAATAAGTTTTTGAAAAAAAAAACTCTTATACTCATTAAGGCTGCATTTATTTTATTAAAAACACAGTAAAAACAGCAATATTTTGAAATATTATTGAACATTTAAATAACTGTTTTCTATTTTAATATATTTTAAAATGTAATGTATTCCCCTGATGGCAACGCTGAATTTTCAGGAGCCATTATTCTAGTCTTCAGTGTCACATGATTCTTCAGAATGTTGTGCTGCTTAACACTTTGGTGGAAACATATGAGACTATTTTTTAGGATTCTTTGATGAAAAGAAAGTAAGAAATTAACAGTCCTAACATATACAGTACATTACATAGAATATCTTTAAAAACATTCTTTCTGAATTGCTTCGCAGACATCCTACGCTCTCAGAAAAAAAAGGTACAAAAGCTGTCACTGGGGTGCTACCTTTTCAAAAGGTACACCTTTGTACCATATTTATCCCTTAAAGGTGCATTTTAGTCCCTAAAGTGCACATATTAGTTATTGTACCTTTTTTCATGACAATTTTTGTACCTTTTTTCTGTTTCAGAAAGATTTTTTTATATATATATATATATATATAAAGATGAAGGTATTTTATGTAGTGTTTATGTTAGGGCTATTTCTGAAAGTGTAGCACTCTCTTGCAGGCCCCTGGGTGGCCTTGGACCCCAGATTGAAAACCCCTGATAGATACTCTAATAGTGCCTGGAGGTGAGCCTAGATGATCATGTACAGTACATGTGCACTTAAGTAAGCAGCATATGAAGAAATAATTACAAAAAAGAGAGAAGGACTCCCTACAGCAGTGTCTCTGCATCTGTGCTTGAGCCCTGCCAAAATGGCTGCCCTGGCTGCAGTGGCCCTGACTGTAAGCCCTGGGAGCATTCCTGCTCCAGCTGTGGCTCTCCACATCAGGGCTGCTTTGCACACACACACACACACACACACACAAGCACCTGGGAGTAATTAGGGGTATCACAGTGAGGGGGTGGGTGTGTGAGGGGTGAAAGAAGCAGAGGGTGGTACAGAAGTAGATGGGAGGTTAGGACAAAAATTGTATGAAAAACAACTGTTCTCTTACCCCTCTCTCAGATTCCAGAGGTTCTGCTTTGACTCGGACTGCAGGCATTCCGTCTAGCATTAACATCCTGTTATTGATGGCGTCTGCGAGCCGAGAGAGAGAGAGAAAAAGAGAAAGACATGAAAAAGCTGCTGCGTGTGACTCCTCTCACCTTTTCCGTGATTGAGTCAAACCTAGCAAGCGCTGAACAATAGCACAGGCTACAACGCAACAGGCAATGATGTCACCACGGTATGCAGTGAGTAAACAGTTCAGGTTTATGGCCGAGGGTAAACAAACGCATCTAGGCCGTATTTTGGCTGGTATTTTACACCTAAATGGCTGTGAAGAGTGAGTGACACAGAATGTAGCAAAGTAGGAAAGCCGTAACGCTACATCATGTCAGTGCTGAGAAACTACAGAATAAATACAGTATCAATTATGATTTTATGCTGATAAACACCAATAATTCCATCCCAAAGTTACTCCATCAGCTGAGACAATATGTTATGGTTACTCTATTCTGTGCCTGGTTAAAAATAAACAAAAAACAATCAAAATGTTTATTGATGATTTATAGTTATATATCACAGATAATATTTTATATTTGAAACAAAAAATGATCAAATTAAACATTTACCTTTTGTGGTTTTATTAGCCTTCAGTTAGCAAGCTAATAGCCTAGTATAGCTATAACAGGTAAAGAAGAGTTTAAAGGTAAAGAGTTTTATTGAATAGCTTGAACGTTATTTGTACAAGATATCACAATTACGGGTTATACTTTATTTTAAGGTGTCCTTGTTACAGTGTAATTATACATTTCAGTACTGAGTAATATTAATTAACTACATGTACTTATTATATGGTTAGGGTAAAGGACCTTTAACTTAGTGCACACTAAGTTTGAAATCTTCGTATTTTTTTCTTTTTTTTCTTTTGTCGTTTTTTCGTATTCGTCATCATTTCCTATCAAAATGCTTGTTACGGATACGATAACACAGAAAATCGAACCTGATCCTAATTTTTTTATGACGGACGAAAGTTTCAGAGGCAGTGTGAACATGTGATTTACACAATGTGAGGTCGTATTTATTTTTTTACTTACAAACATTTCGGACGAGAATTTCGGAATCAGTGTGCAAAGATCTTTAGGATTAGGGTTTGGTTTAAGGTAACTCGTATGAAATTATGCATAATTTATTGTTATTATAAAAGTAATAACATGAAATATGTGTAACAAGGACACCTTAAAAGTATTACACAATTATGGATTGATTGCACTTAGCCGTGCAACAAATCAGCATTTACATGTTACATGAGAAGTTCATCATTAACCAAATTTTGTAAAAATGTTTTGAATAAATCAAATGCAAAAGCAATTAAAATGAAATAAAAGTGAAACATTTTTATCTTTATATCTAATCCAGCCAAATGAGTAGATAAATAATTGAATAATGCTAAGAAAATCACAAGAGCACAGTGTCAGCTATATCCTTTTTTATCATGATGAATACATTCAACTCAATGTGACATACAGGATTATTTTTAAAGTAACCTCAATACAGTTTACATAAGTAGCTGAATATGGATACAAAAGACTGATTGATTGATTGATTCAGTCATTTATTTATTTACACTGTACATTAATCAACATTCAAGTAAATGCAAATGGCTAATTTTCATAAGTCCCTTTGCCTGATGTTGTTATGCAGAATTCTTTTTTATTAAAACAAAGACAGGGAAATATAAAGCATATACAGCTCAGTTAAACAGCACATATAATACACTAAAATTATAGTATAAATACAGTCTTGCTGTAGAAAACAACAACATCAGTGATGACTTTGTTGGTTATCAAGATGCCAATTCCTAAAATACTTGAGTGATTAATAGGATGCATGTCCTAAATGTCATCAAAATCAATCCCAGACCACCTTTGAAAGTGTTTTTGGTGATCCATTCACTGGAAACACATTGATGCCAGGTGTAAAAGGGGCCTGTAGATAGGAAAGAACATTCACCTAGGTGACCTGCTGCATGTCTGTAGGGTAGAGCTGTGCTAGCAAACACATGCGCTCACTCGTAACACACACACATGTATAGCATCTACATACACGCACACAATCAAGCTGTCACTGTCATCAGAGTCTCCTGACATTTCTCTTCTTGTATATTCACACAAATGACAAGACTTTCTAACAGAATCCACGTCTTTGTGCAAACTCCCCTCCGGCTTCTGAGTCTCGGAACAAAGACTCCAGCCTTGTTACGGCTCTGTGCTTTACAGTGGGCATTGCTTAGACTCTCTCACACATGAAAAAGTGGCCACCTCCCTCAACATCCAAGGGATGCACAAGGAGACAGCTTTAATGAACTGGTGGAATCTGATTACAAGTTAATATGGCTCTTGGAACACTGCATGATGGGGAGATGAGACGCTCCAGCACTCCCACCGAGACAGTTTCTCTCCCCCGTCTACTCAATTTACCATGTTTAACACCATAAAGGCGCAGTAATAGATGCATGAGAATCTTGGGAAATGCAATATTCATGTTTCCTCATGTTTGTTTGGGTTTTGCCTGTCGGGAGGGACAAGTTCACACACAAACAGACAGATAGGTGACTTGTCTTGAGGATAGAAAAGAGTGAACATAAATCTCTGCAGTCAAAATGACTTTCTTAGATGTGACAGATGTTCCTACGATCTGCACACAAGTGTTGCAAACACGGTCAGTGTGGCTTTCGGAGTTAGAAAAAGGGAACCTCACGAAAGAGCCAATCACAACAATGCGATTGTGGCTCAGAGGGAGGTGTCCCGAAGTAACCCGTGCACTTATTATTTTAGCAACAGCACATGATGGAATGCAAACAAAGCAGATACGCTTTAAACATCTCTATTACACTTCACTCCTGGCATGGGAGGCAGGAAATCAGGCCCAGATCTCGACTCAGCACTTGGGCTGAAACAATTCTGGTGAAGATGAGACAACACTACGGTCCACCGGATGAATCAACATTTTTCTGCTTTTACAGGCAGTGTTCACTTTTAAGGTCTCTGCACACTGAGTACGAAATTTTCATCCGAAATTTTCACACGTTAAAAAATAAATACATAAATATAAATAAATAAATATAAAAAATTCGGATCAGGTTCGATTTTCTGCTTTTTCTGCTTTTTGCATCCATTGCATGCATTTTGATGGGGAATACGAAAAAACGGAAAAACGCATGCAAAAATTTCGCACTCAGTGTGCAATGGCCTTTACAGTTATTGTTTTGGTCATAGATATTGTGCTTTGACAAAAAAATTTGCTAACATTTTGTCATATTCAATCATTTTAGTCTTAAATTAGAAAAGTCAAAGAGTCAAACTATAAACAAATTTTCCAATATTTTTAAAAATGTATAAAAATTAAACATCTGAAACATATCAAAACATTAATATAACAAGTTGTGAAAAGTGTTGTATCAGGTTTTTATTTTATTTTATTTTTTTAAAGAAATTAATAATTTTATTCAACAAGGAACCATTCAATTGATCAACAGTGACAATAAAGAAATATAAATATTTTGTAATGTTATACATGTATAACATTACAAAATATTTCTATTTCAAATAAGCACTGTTCTTTTTAACTTTATTGATCTAAGAATCCTGAAGAACAAATTGCACAACTGTTTTTAACATTAATTAAAAACTTTAACAGTTCAAGAAACATTTCTTATTATTATCATCAGTTCCGCATATTAGAATGCTTTCTGAAGGATCATGTCACACAATAAATTACATTTTAAAATATATTGAAATAGAAAACTGTTCTTTTAAATTGTAATAATATTTCACAGTATTACTGTTTTAACCGTCTGTTTTCCATCAAATAAATGCAGTTTTGGATATGTCCTTTACTGATTGCAATTAATTGTCTTGTCACCATTCTTGAAAAAAATAAATAAAACTAATAATAATTTCCATCAGTACTTTAATAGAAGAGATCAACACTACTGTATATATAGCATCCATGTTAGCCAATAGCCGTTGCACTGTATTTGACAAGCTCTCTGGCTTTTCTAAGAAAATACTCTTATTTATGTGGAGTTAAAAGCAAAACACAATTTCTGTGTGAATTTTAACCCTACGCTCTTGTCATTGACGAAGCATGCTTCCAAGCTAATCTGTGTGCATTGGATTGATATTGTGAACTGGATGTCCAATGGCTGCAGGTAGTGGTGGGCTGAGATAATGTTGCCATGGCAACTCAAGTTGCAGCTCAGAGGGTTATTGTCCTTCTGGATTGACATGCGAGGTTTCACAGTTGACCAGGGCACTCGCTGTTCAACAGACAGCTATTTTTTTGTGTCCAAGGAGCTGTCATCATGCTCGTGTGTATTGTGCAAGCATATCACTCTGAGACATTGATCATTAGATCAGATAAATGAGCCAACCTCTTGCCTAACTAACCTTGTCCCTTAAGAGAGTTCCAAATGGGAAATCAATACCAAGAGCAAGGTCTCAGTTGTTTCATTAACCATCAAATGAACAGATTATTAGCATAATTGAGTATAGCACCACGAGGTTAACATTTAGGCACAATTTGTCTATCTTAGCTCCAATTGATTAACACTTAATCAAGGGGTTGTGATGGAGAATGGTGTATCGCCAACTGTAGTTAACAGTGCCAAGGTGATACGAGAGGCAAGAGTAACGATGACTAATTCTAGATCTGTTTTCCTCCAAACAGCGCAAATGTTCCTCGTTAAATCGGTGTGATTTATCTAATCAAGTATACTGTCAGTGTATCACCCTGAAGACCCTAACAAAGGAATTTTCACATTAGGACTGATGTTATGATATTGTTTGAACCCCATTGGTTTTTATTGTATGGTCAAAAAAAAACATTGAGACATTTTTCAGTCAGTCATACAGGTTTGAGAAGACATTCTTATATTAAACAAGTTTGGACCCCATTGACTTTCATTGTGTGGTCAAAAAACCCACTGAGACATTTTTCAAAATATCTTCTTTTTTGTTTCACAGAAGAAAGAAAGTCATGCAGGTTCGAAATGACACGAGGGTGAGTAATTGATGACAGAATTTTCATTTTTGGGCAACTATCCCTTTAAAGATCTGAAGAAATGGAAAGAGAGCAATCGAGCGAGAGAGAGATTAAGATCACCTTTCCATTTCACCGGAACGCTGAAATGAAATGGTGATCCCAGGTGTGAGAGTTATGAGCATGGGAGGTGCAGTAGCTGAGTGCTCAGGCAGGCATCTCATTGCCATGCACGGCTGGAGCCGTCCCCCGAGAGGCTCCCTGAGAAGAATGAGGGCAATTCAACTGGAAACGGGGCAATGGGGAGGGGGCCCGCCTGGGATTTGATTCCGGCTGAGGATGGGGGAGCCAGCGGAGGGATTGGCTGGCACTCCCATGCCCAGCCATAGCTCCAGAACTCCCCGATGGACGTGGGTGCCGATGGAGACACGGCGCGGGGGGGGGCGGAATCACCGAGCAGACCCCGACGAATGACGAGCGGATCAATATGAGGTGACAGGCCTGGGTGGAAAAGCCTGACCTTCCTGGACCCCACGCTGACCTTGCTACACAATGATTTAAAGAGCATTCAACTTGCCCCTGGAGCCGGTTGCATACCTCATTGTGTAACTTTCTGCCTTGCCAAGCCTAGTGTGGCATTGATGTGAGGGGCGTTACAGTGCACAGGAGGAACCGCTATTTAAGTGGTTTGGAGGTATTTCTAGAGTAATATAAAAATCTGTTGAGGCTCAAGGTGTATAAAACTTGTCTGACATTTACAATTCTGGCCAATACAGACAAGTCAATCATTGTTTTTGTTAGGGTTAGGATATTAAAATTCCCTCCGATATGTCCGATATCAAAATTATATACTATTTTATCTAAATAAAGTAAAAAGGAAATACAAAAACTTTATTTGTTTCAAGTGAATTTACACATCACAACAATACATGTGCAGCATGACAAAATGTGTATTCATCTTAAGATTTGCTAAAGTTCACATTTAATAATGTTATTAAATTAGGTAATCTAAATGCATTCGATTTTTATAATTTTTTACTATTATATTAAAAATTTGAATTAGCATTTATTTTTTTATATCTTGAGTTTTCATTTTAAATTTAGTTTTAGTAATTTTATGTAATTTTGTCATTTGTATTAGTATTTAATTTTTATATATTTCTAAATATTAATATATAGTTCTATATTATAATTATTTATTTCAGTTTTATTTCCGTAATTTCAGCACTTCAGCTTAATCTAACTAAACTAACAACTAAGTTTTTAATCTAATATTTATATTAGCTTTATTTCAATTAGCAAAAAAAAAAAATTTTTAATAGCTTTCATTTTAGTTAACAACACTGTATGCACAATAGAATATTCAATATACTGTACAGTAGGCCAATATGTATTCAACATCCATTAAAAATCTCTAATATCAGCCAATAACCGATATGTTACCGTACCGATATATGTACCCTAGCATAAAATATTCAAAAAATACTAAGAAATTTCAGAATAACTAGACAAAATTCATTTGGAACATGAGCAGAAAAGAAAGAGGAGCAGGATGATCATCCTACTGCTTGGAGGCGTTTCATATCTGAAATTTTAGATTTTTGCACTGGAGGAGTAAACTAACAGACGGGTTCCCTTGGTCCTGCCAATGCTTTGTTCCCATGTCGAGAGCCCTGAGCAACTGTGGGCATCTGTGGCACAGAGGCTGGTCCTGCTGCCACGGGCCGAAGGGGGAAATGCGGATGGGGATGAGAGGTTGAGGAGGAGGAGGTGGTTGGGGAGGGAGGTAGGGATTTAAGCACTGGAGCCCAGCCAAGAGCCAGACAAGAACACTGAACTCAAACATGCCGAGAGAGCCTCTCAGGCTCAACCAGAGCAAAAGAACAGCATTTTACGTAACATCAGACTCCACACTGAGGAGAAGAGCTATTGAGAGCTGCTCCCCACTGAGCTCTTGTAAATAGATTACCTGGTCGTTTGAGTTGCAAAAAATGAACACTTTGGAAATATTAAAGATGAAATGTGCAATTTCGGAACTACTAATGTTACCAACAATTTGTAAAAACAAAGAGGCTCCCTGAAGACTGGTTAGACAACAGACTTCCATTGGTCGGACAAACAGATCCTCCGTTCCAAAGTCAAACTTGCTTGCTCTTCTTTATCTTTACATCCTGCTGATCTTCCTAATAAAAATTATGTAACCACTGAAGTCAAAAATTGTATTTACATACAGAATGTCCACATGATGCAATGAAAATAAGGCTTCCTCTGGCCACTGCCAGACAATGTCTGCAAACCAGAACTCAGCTCAAGCTCACTTCCCTCTTTAGAGGCCCCATAAACAGCAAACATTTGTTTTGTGACACTCTGCCGGACATAGAACTCCTAAACCAATCAAAACGGAGGAGGAATTTTGTGATAAGTCTATTTCATTATCAAGATTTTTTTTGTTCGCACATGGTCATATGATCATTCTTGAGATCTACTGTCAACCATTAATCAGCATGAACTGATAAAATAAAGTTTTGGAACAATTTGTATTATGAAAGCATATATATAAATTGAAAATAATTGAAATTGAATGACTGTATGACAATTACTATGGCACTTCGTTGCACACTTAAAACTTTTTCACAAGTGCAGAATCAAGTTTATTTCACACATCAAATGTCATGGACATGTACTGTCTGAGTATACGCTGCATTTGAAGAGGAACTTAATTCTTGATGGCTAACAAAAAAAACACATTAAACTCTACCCAGACACAAACTGAACAACGAATGAATTTCCGAAAACATCATAACACATACAATCACACCCACATTCCCATCTCTTCCTGGTGGATATCGTGGATTCTAACCCCAATGCTTCCCATACTTCGGTGCGGACTGTATTTCTTGGTTAATCTTTTCTGGCATACTGTGAATGACTTCAGACTTTCCATTTCATAAGGCGCATTTTCCTTGGCAGGCAAGTCTGCCCTAAGACTTTGGCTACTTTTGGGACCTTTTTTGATTCGAGCTCTAGAGAGATGTGCTGCTTCAGTACCAGCTGAGTTTGTGGATAAGTAATGTGAGCGTGTGTTCTCATCCCTGCACATCCAGACGGTAGCACTTCACCTCAGGGAGCCCACTTTTCCATTTTCCTCTGGCTAAAAACAGCCACATGACAATGCCTGTCATTCACTCGGGCCCCCAACCAAGCAGATTTGCTGTCTTGTAGCTCTCTTTATTTTTCTGAGTGTGACAAATGTACTCTGACTCAGAGATGAACAGAAGAAGTGCTGAAAGACATGACCAGATAAACTCTTCTGAACAAAAAATGAGGTCGCAAGGGAACATACTACTCTCGAATGCTCGTTTTACAGCCATGTCAATGCAGTCGAGATGCACAGAGCATAATCCAGTTCACCCAGAAGAAGCCCTAAAGCCCATCAGCAGAGTCAAATGCTGGGGCCAGCTATCAAAAGACTCTGTACTGTACATCAATTTTACCCCATTACCCCCATCACTAGGCCTCACACACCTGATAGGAAGTGAGAGACCTTTAATAGAACGCTGAGGCTCTTGTAAACTCTAGGCCAACTTTCCAAAACACAGGCTGACGGAAGCACCCGTAGTCCAGCAAATTGCCCTTGGGCTCTGGCTATTTCTGCACGGGGGAGATCCTGTGTCAGTGATCCGGTGAGGATAAGACAGCTCCGCCCATGAGATACTGCCCCAGTCCGCACCATTCACATATAAACAGCTGGACATTTATGATGGATCAAGAGAAATTATTTTTGTCAGTCGGTTTGTTTCGTATTGAGAAAAGGGATGAAATTTGGTATTAAAACACCCCGTAGGATTTCAAATATTTGCATAAATCAACTATTATTCTCAAATCCTTTCCCATATTACATAATATTATGAGATAAAGTATATCAGCCAGGTTTGTTTACTGATTGGTCAGTGCTATGGGGGTGAGAGGTCATGAGTTGTGAAAAAGGGAATCAAGAAAAAGAGGGGACAGAGTACATTCTTGACACATGCTTTTTTAAAATGAAAAAAAGAAAATGTTCAGTGGAACCCATGCTAAGAAAAACACTAATACTAATGTTTTAAGAAAACATACATCACCTACACAGCTGAACAATATTTGTATCCTGATCAGCTGTTCTTGATCAGCATTTTTCAACTGAAAAAATCTGTGTCAAAGTTTATGAAAACAGAATTAAAGGGCTTAGTATCAGCAAACACATCCATAACACATTTAGTCAGACCTAAGCTATTTTGTTTGAAGTTTCAGGATGTAGAGTGACAGGCTTTTAACTCAGCAACGGGGCGTCTTTACAGCTAAAGCAAAGGCATTGTGGCTTTTTTTTTTTTTGCAGCTTCTCGTAAACCTGTCTGGCTTCCTGAGCTTTGGTTCCTCTGCCAAATCTGTCTGACCCCTGTATACACACATACGTATACTGTATATCCGTCTCACCAAAGTGTTATACTGTTTTAACAGTAACAGAGTTAAAATAGGGCTGGGCGACATATATCGAATATTCATAATATATTTGCAGTGATTTTTCTGGCTACATAAAATTATGCAACAACTATGAATGCTGTAATTTTTTCATTTCAATATCCTTCATTTGGTAGTTAAGTTTCAATAAAATACAATAAAATGTGTAAAACATAAAATAAACTTGAATATTTTGAACTTTTAGTTAATTTTTACTTTTAGTTTTTACATTAAACATTTTTTATCTACTTAATTTAGAGATTAGAATTCAGAGAAACAACAAAAGATATATTTTCTTCAACCCTAACGTTAAATACATAGAAATATGCTGTTACCTACACATTTCTAATCTGCAATGGTTGGCTGCACAAGAGAGGGGCGACCCCGCAGCCACTGCAAGCACACCTCTTCCCTTCCCCCTTTAGCTAAAGTGCAGTGATCTCAGTGGCCCGTGCTTTAAAATAGACCTGACACAAAAACCTCAATTGCTCCGAGAGGTATGGAATAGGTGGAGTGGTCACTGCAGAGGGATTTAGCTGGAGAGAGGTGGACTTAAATGCTGATGATCTGTGCTGGATCAATAAGGAATGTGCATGTGTGAATGTGCTGCTCCTACTTCATATTTTCTCCCTCCAAGCCTTCAGTTTGCACAGGAACTGGAAATCCAACCTCATTTCCAATTCAGAAAAGAAAGCTAATGAACTGCCTCTGACCAGCAATGCCTCACAGCTCTCTCTCTCTCTCTCTTTCTCTCCCTCTCAGAGTGTGTCACGTCTGAAGTCTGCAGTTGGTGTACTGTAAGGTGACCAGATTTCCCAAATGAAAACTGGGGAAATTTCTAGTTTAGTAGTGGTATTGTTAACACAAGCTATTAAGAATTATTTTTGGTAATTAAAGCTGAAATAAGACAATATATATATATATATATATTAGATAAAAACGTAAACTTAAAAAACCTAATAAAGCAATAGTCCCCAAGAAGTCATAGTTTCACGGAATACTACTAAACGGTTACTACATATAGCCGGCAAGTTTTCATAAAATAAAAACACAGCAACAACAATTTTATAATTTATTGATAACCCATTAATAATCCTTCCGCCACGCAATGTAGTTCCTCAGCAATGTTTCATAGAATGGTTGCCAGTTATGTAATAAGGTCACAGGTATGCGTTTATAGAGTATTATACAATGGCTTCAAACGCAGCTCAGCCAATCATAATCAAGGACTGGAACTATCCCGTTTTATAAATGAAAATTAGAAATGTTGCTTTGGCAGTTCACTGAAATAAGTTTAATTTGAAGTAGCCTACTAAAATTACTAAAACTAAAACTAAATGTATTTATAAAGGCAAAAAATGTAAATAAATAGATGGTAATGGAAATATCTTGTGGGCTTTTTTGAATCCACATTTTAAAAAAAAAGGAAATTTCTGAGGACAACTACAGCCTGGACAGGACACCAAGAACGGGGTCTATCCACAAAAAAACAAGGACGTCTGGTCACCCTAGAGTACAGTATGGTGCACTGTAACCACAGAAGTGAAAAATCAAACCTGTGTTTTTCTTGCGACAGGTCATTGTGACTAACGAGTCATGTAGTGGTAATGTCACATTGATTCACATGTCATTAATCCACTTTTAATGAACCCAGCCCATTGTAATCAGTCTTGTCACTGACATGTGACCAATGACAGTCTTGACAGTCAGTAATGTCACTGCTGTACAAAAATCCCTTCACTGTCTAAAAGAATACAAAGTGTGACTCTTTAACAATTACACTTAAAAGCTCTGTTGGCTTATGTGGAAAAGCCAGTTAATTCCCTGGCTATTATTTAAATGTATAAATTAACAAACAAACATAGAAACAACGTAGCTCTTCCAATTAGTAACGCACGTCCTGTTTGTCATCCAAACACAATTGCTTGTGATGTGATTGACAGTTAAGAATAATGCCCCACCTCTCAAATCTTACGCCTGCTAAGAAGGCGCTCACAGCTGTCCCCAGCATTCAAGTAAATCCATTTAAAGGTGTCCAAAGCGAACTTTTAAGGGCCATCTGCGTTCGCACCAGCTGTGGACCGCAGGGTAGCTCTGTTTGCTGGAAAGGTAGAAGTTCCATCCAAAGAAAACATCACACACAGATGAGCAAACAACAATACTGTTTCACACTCGAGCTGTGCTCTGTCAGATGCTTAGGGCAAATATTCACCTTTATGCTTACAACAGTGAAGTGTGACTCACTCAAGTAAACACTTATAAAAAGCACATACATATTATATACACTACTGTTGTTTGAGGTTGGTAAGATTTTTGAAATGTTTCTGAAAGAAGTCAAGAGACTGCATTTATGTGACCAAACATACAGTCAAAAAAGTAATTCTGTGAAATAGTATTACAGTTTAAAATTACTATTTTAAACTACTATGTAATATGTAAAATGTTATTAATCATGGGATGGCAAAGCTGAATTTTCAGCAGCCATTACTCCAGTCTTTATGTCACATGGTCCTCAAAAATAATTTCTTATCATAATGTTGAAAACATTTATGCAGCTCAGTATTTTGTGGAAAATGTTATATATTTTTCAGGATTCTATGAAGAATACAAAGTTCACCAGCATTTATTTAAAATGGAAATCTTTTGTAACATTATAAATGTCTTTACTGTCAATTTTGACCAACTGAATGTATTCTTTCTAAACAAAAGTACACTCTTAAAAATAAAGGTACTTCACGATGTCATAGAAAAACATTTTCTGTCTAAATGGTTCCATAAAGAACCTTTAACATCTGAAGAACCTTTCTGTTTCACAAAAGGTTCTTTGTGGCAAAAGAATGTTCTTCAGATTATAAAAATGTAATGGTTCTTGTAAAATGTAAAACCAATAATGGTTCTTCTATGGCATCGCTGTGAAGAACCTTTTAAGCATCCTTTATTTTTAAGAGTGTATTAATTTACTTAATTAAAAATCTTACTTACTCCAAGATTTTAACTGGTAATGTATTTTTAATTATAATAATAAAAATTAATCATTTGAGTTTAGTTGAGTGGTGTGTTTGACCAGCCAATATCACTTGTGCAACTAAATTTGACAATTAGTTGTATGTGCTAAAATACTGCTATTGTGTTTGTTTCTAAGCTTGTGCTGAACCCAGTAAGCAACCACCCAAAACATCTTAAGAAGCGAATAGCACTAAAAACCTCTCAGAACACATTTAAAACTGCATAGCAACACCGTAGCATCACAGTCGTTAGCTTAGCAGCGACTTAATCTTCAGAAGTCTCCTTTGCGTTATCTTCAGAAGATTAAGTCTTGTTATACCGCATGCTGTCGTATCGGGACTAGTGATTTTCTGTAAATAATAGCAATTCAATGGCGCACTTAAATGCCACCTGCAGTTACACAACTGCCATCATCACCATAAGGAGATCGGCTATGGGCCTTTCATTCATAGTCATTCTACTGGTCGCCGAACATTACATGGAAATAAGAGCAGTCCTACTATGTATAGCAGCGTGGGTTATACAATGTAGTGAGTCTGTTAAGTGTGTTTGCGGAGGTGGATGGGAGGAGGGCTGGAGGTCTGTGGGTGGAGGTGGTGGAGCGTATTATGATCAGTACAATAACCCACTCCTCATGTCTCGGGGGGCCGGCTGCATCCTCCAACCTTAATGGTGAAGAGGTACTTTAAGACGCCTCTCTGCAGCCTTTCAATGCCTTGCGCTCCAGCCCCCTCCCCCTACACACATAAACACACACGTTCAGATCACCAAACCAGGTATGAACGCACAAACACAAACTCACTTGGTACTTTGCAACTAAACACCTACAGAATTTGAGTAAGTTCGATGTGAACAGGATGGAGCTACACAGAAATCTCCTTTGCGTTAACCCAGATTCACAATTTCAGAACGTGCATATTTACTTAGCTCACATCCTCTTGTAGAACCTCCTACACACACTCTCTGATTGAGCAATGGCATTTATGCCAAACAAGAACACACACTATCACAACACACACGAAGCGAGGCACACACTCATCTCACACATTCTGTTTTTCTCTGCAAATCTATAACTGGCGCTCTTGCCACATTGAGTAAAACAACAACTTCAGAGCAAAAATTCAGAGTTCAACTCACTTGAACATTAAGTAATACAGGAAGTCCTTGTGAGGGTATTTTTAACCTGAAATTTGACCCATTCCGGCACCCATAGCCTCACTTAATAGAATAAGCAGCTGGGTTTATGTTCATGCTTCATATGCAACGTCTGATTTTCAGTTTGCTTTTCCACATTTTTTGCTAATATCCGGATTTAGGTGCCAGGTATCAGGAGTCTGAGCATAAACAGATAAAAATTACATAAAAATAATATATAATATAATATTAATATAATTTTTAAAATATAATAATTAAAATAAATGAAGAGTGTCAGAAAGTCCCTTTTTTTTTGTTGAAAATATCAAGTGTAAAATGGCTTAGATAGATAGATAGATAGATAGATAGATAGATAGATAGATAGATAGATAGATAGATAGATAGATAGATAGATAGATAGATAGAGTAATAATCTCAGGGTGTCACCTTCCACAGAGGTATATCAAATGGAAAGTGGCCTAAAATTTTTCATGACATAAATAATTAACAAATTTATGATTGCAATAGTCTCAGATTGTACCTTTCTTTGAGTGTATATCAAATGAAAAATGGCCAATAATAGTTCTTTAAATAAATAAATAAATACTCATGGTAATCTCAGAGTCTACATTTTCTTACATATATAAACATATAAATAAGAAATAGAATAAAAATGTAATAAAATAAAATAAAATCCCAATTCTGGCACCCATAGCCTCACTTAATAGAATAAGCAGCTGGGTTTATATTCATGCTTCACATGCAGCATCTGCTTTTCAGTTTACTTTTCCAAGTTTTCTGCTAATATCCAGCATTAGGCGCCAGGTACGTGTTTGAGAAAGTCGCCAGAGGGAAGTTATACTATATGACATAGACTTACGTTTGAGTCTCTCAAAGCTGAGCCTGTGCTGCTGTGCTTTACCTTTGGATTGTAATTGACTCCATATGTTGTTTGCATAATTTCTCAACCCCCTGATCACCGGACCTACAACTGCTAACAAAGTTCATGCATATCTCAGAACATCCTACCGATGGTTTCCGAGTCACCTGACTGACCAATTTAAAAACAAATAAGTCAGAGCAAATCCTTAATGTATTGTTATGCTTTGAGGGATTATACTGAATCTATTTTTTTTTCCATTAAGTTCCCAAAAGTCATCTCAGGTTAAGAGACGGCAGCTAGGTGCGCTAATGGTGTTGTCATGACGACAGGCAGAGAACAGCACATAGATAGTGTACGGCGCAGGTCTGGTTGTCTTTGATTTCTCTTATTGTCAGGCAGAGCCATACCATGTCTAATTACTAAAAAAAATCACTACAGATATTCATATAAAGACTGTTCTGAATGCTGTACATGACAGAAATAAAGAGTGTATGGTATATCCAGAGTTACTGACACTGAATAGTGACAGTTGTCGTGAATAATTTGTGTACTTGAAGTAGATGCAGAATTCCACATCTTGCTTTCTGTGTCAGAGTGTTCAACAATCATCCCTCCCCCCCTTCCCACACACAGCTTCAGTAAACAAACCAGGGCTGGACACGAGGGTCAAGGGTTGAACACACCAGAGGACACGCACTAGAACATTTAGTCAGCTTAGCAAAATGTTGAAATGAGGAGGAAGAGAGAGATCATCAGACCCACGTACTGTAGTTACCCACAATTCCTTCTTTCACCTACTCTTCTGTTGGGTAGTTTTTGTATGGGCGCTAATCACAGACATTTTTGAAGAATGATCGTGATAATCTCAGATTGTCCCTTTTCTTAGAAACATACAGCAAATGGAAATTGTTAAATAAATAAATAAATTCATGATCACAATCTCAAATCGTCCCTTTTCTTAGAAACATATCAAAAAGAAAATGGCCTGAAATTGTTCAGTCAATCAAATTTATATAAATTAAATTGTGTAAATCAATAAATATACATTTAATTTATTTACATAATTTGTATTTATTTATTGTTGATTATTTATTTATTAATGGAACAATTTAAGGCCATTTTCCATTTGATGTTTCTCAGAAATATATATATATATTTTTTTTTTTTTTTCTTAGAAACATCAAATGGAAAATGGTCTGAAATTGTTCCATAAATAAATAAAGACTAATGATAATCTCAGATGATACCTTTTTTTAGAGCGTACATCAAACGGAACATGATGAAAATTATTAATGATAAAAAGAAATCATAAAGATCAATAATCACAGATTGTCCCCTTTCTTAATAACATATCAAATAAAAAATGAACTGAAACTTTGAAAATAAATAAATAAAATAAATAAATAAATAAATAAACAAACAAACAGGAAAACTGTCTGGACATAAATAATCGAATACATAAATATTCATTATTATTGTAGAGAGTACCTTTTCTTATGGTGTAAAATAAAATAAAATAAAAACTCATGATAATCTCATATCGTCACTTTTATACAGTATACATAAGATGGAAAGTAGGTGAACATACTAAGCAGTGGCATCCATATCCCTCCTTTATTACCAAGCAATCATAACATTCCTTTCTGAGTTTGCAAACATTTATGAGTCATTATTCAATTGAAGGACACACTCTGTCTCTGTCACATGCTTCAGTTTACTCACTGACATGCATGAAGCCAGCCTCAGCGCAAGCACATATTGTATGTCATGATACAATAAGGAATGACAAATTATTTTTCATACTATGCACCACAGAAATCATTCAGTTTAGTCTGGCTATACAGAACACACACCTGGATCCATCAGTGCAGTGAAGGGTATCATTAAAACGACACGCCCTCTGTGCCGCCAGACAGGAACGGTGACAGACCCAACATTAACTCAACATGTCCGCGCTCTGAATGTGCTGTGCTCTTTAGCTGTTTGTCACTAAAGCGGGATTGAGTGCAAAGCTGAGCATTTGATCAGCTGGGGCCGACAGCTATGTAGACCACAGGGGCATTCCTGAGTCCCCTGGGTTGGGCCTGGGACAGATGGGGCCGGTTTGGGACTGAATCCAGCCCACTTCCTGGGCTGAAGCTCTGGGGGTATCTTCCGAGGATTTCCCAGATAATCCCTTCGGCAAGGTGTCCAGTCTCAGGCGAGTCCCATCAATAATTCACTATCCCCAGCCCACCTGTGTGAAGCTCCTCCGAGCAGAAGGGCGCTAACCTTTAATTCCCCATCCACATGGCCAGCAGAGCCCAGTTGTGTGGCTAGAGAGACCGCTTTAATGGAATCCTCCAGCACAACTTAAAGCAGAGGTGATAAGCAGATACGCTGTCCTGTGATTATTGGGTCCCATTATTGAGCCCTCAATCTGGCTGATTGCTATCTGGGAGCGACGGATAAAATCCTCCAATACTCTTCTGATAGGGGCCATAGAGTCAAACAAATATACTTCACAAAGTCAATGAATCAAATTAAAGGTTGGATTTTTAGTGTGTCCAACATGCTTTTAAATATATCAGTATACAACATTCAAAAGTTTAGGGTTGGTAAGATGTCAATGTTTTTGAATTAAGTTTCTTATGCTGACCAAGTCTGCATTTCTATGATTAAATATTCAGTTAAAACAGTAATATTGTAAAATGTTATTACAATTTAAAATCACTATTTTATATTTGAATATCTTTTAAAATGTAATTTATTCCTGTGATGGCAAAGCTGAATTTTCAGCAGCCATTACTTCAGTCTACAGTGTCACATGATCCTTCAGAAATCATTCTAATATGCTGATTTGGTAAACATTCATTTTTACTATCAATGTTGAAAACAGTTGTTGCTTTATGTTTTTCTGAAAATAAGATACATTTTTTAAGATTCTTTGATGAATACCCTAGTAAAAAGTAATACATTTAAAATACATTTATTTCATACTATAGTATAGTATGAAATAAGTATAGTTAAAATCTATTAACATATTTACTGACATATTTCTCAAGACTTACTGATATAAAAATTATAATTAAACTTTATTTAATGTGCTCAATGCATAATATCTTAACATTAAGCATAAAATGTGTTTTAATGTCACTATTGATGAATATTGTATGATATTTGAAAAATATTGGTCTTTAAATGCACAATATTTAAAGTATACTTGTAATAGTTCCACTTTAGCACAATCAAGTATATTTCAGTATATCTTTAGTTGGACTTCAGCACTACTTCCACACAATTAAAGTGCATTAAAGGAACACTCCACTTTTTTTGGAAATAGGCTCATTTTTACAACTCCCCAAGAGTTAAACAGTTGAGTTTTACCGTTTTTGAATCCATTCAGCCGATCTCCGGGTCTGGCGGTAGCACTTTTAGCTTAGCTTAGCATAGATCATTGAATCGGATTAGACCATTAGCATCGCGATCAAAAAAGTTACAATATTTTTCCTATTTAAAGCTTAACTCTTCTGTAGTTACATCGTGTACTAAGACCGGCGGAAAATGAAAAGTTGCGATTTTCTAGGCTGATATGGCTAGGAACTATACTCTCATTCCGGCGTAATAATCAAGGAACTTTGCTGCCGTACCATGGGTGCAGCAGGCGCAGTGATATGACGCAGCACCTGAAAGTAGTCCCCAGCTCAGTAGCCTATGATATAGCCGGGGACTACTTTCAGGTGCTGCGTCATATCATTGCGCCTGCTGCACCCATGGTACGGCAGCAAAGTTCCTTGATTATTACGCCGGTAAAACTCAACTGTTTAACTCTAGGGGAGTTGTAAAATGAGGCTATTTCCAAAAAAAGTGGAGTGTTCCTTTAAGCACAAAATTAGTTGTTCCAGCAGACTTTAAGTAGGCTATACCAGTTTAGTATGCCAAAAGTACAATTGCAGGATATTTTATTAAGTACATAAATATGTAAATTAATTTGTAGTATATTTAGCATGAAATAAATGTATTTCAAATACATTATAGTATATTTATGTTTCACTAGGGTAGAAAGTTTAAAAGAACCACATTTATTTGATTTATAAATCTTTTGTGATATTATAAATGCCTTTCTGCCTTTTGATCAATTCAATGCATCCTTGGTTATGAAAAGTATCAATTTCTTAAAAACTTGGATTTGGATCTAAAAAAAAATCATTCTAAAGAGATGTCTATCTAAATTGAAAATTAAAATCAATTCAATTCGAACATGCTAAAACCGATCCAACTGATTGTCTTACGACAATGTAAGTGCTGTCTGTCTGTGCAAAACTCTCCGCCACAACGCTAGGGTGTTCTGGGTGGTTGCCAGGTCTTTGGTCGCGGTTGCTAAGGATGTTCTGAGTGGCTTGTAGCATGTTGCTATGCAGTTGCTAAGGTGTTCAGAGTGGTTGCTAGGTGGTTACTTACTAACCCAACACATGAGACCACCTCAAAGACACGCTCCTTCAAAGATCCTTTATTCAGTGTGAATCTAAAGGATTTTTTCCCACCCGTTTTATAGTCTGCCAGGTGAAAATCGTAAATCTGATCACTTAGTACAACTCTGCTGAACAAGCCACACAATTTGAGGCATCACTCAAATGCCTAACCATAAAAATGAGGAATAATAACAGGAACTGTTGCTTACCGAGCACCACTAAATGCCATTTGTGGTCACCATGAACTACAGTATCAGCAGCAATAGTATCATTTACTAGTGTTTTGGACAACACATACACTCACTTTAGCAAGGGTCTTAACCGCAGTAAGGGCATTAAATAACCTCATCTCTGGCAGAATAGCCTTGAGCAGCAGTGGCTGCCTCACAGTTTAAGGCTGAGTGACCAACATTTGCACTGTGTAGTCACACACATCAGGACACAGTTACCGTATCAAAGTACACACACACACACACACATAGGGGATCCTACCTCCACCCACAATTACACACACACACAAATGCACATCGACCTCCACACCACACTCTCTCTGAGAACAAATGCCTTCGCTGTCAGTTGCGGACAGGTCTGCCGTAATTGAAAAGAACAGCCACGGGCCAGCCCACAGACACGGCGCACCGAGCCAGGAGCCCTTCACTGACAGCCAGCCATCAATACCAATGACTGTTCCTTGAGGAGCAGATGACATCCACGACACCACCCATGCAACACCCCGGCGCACACATACAAACGCTTGCCTCCCGCCCCCTCGCTGTCCTTCCTCCGCCACTTGAGTCTCTGATTCCTACCCCAGTTTGTCACCACAGTAACTCCACTCACCGGGAAGCCTGTCATCGCTTCAGAGATGCACGTGCCATCGGCAAACGCACGCATACGCGCTCACACTCACTTACGCTCATGCATGCATGTCAAACGAGGGGGATCAAACTTTTTCGAGAGTGGAACAGTGGCCGCTTAGAGACCTCTGCCTCCCTTCCCTCGCACACACTTTTCTCAGAGCGTGTCAATATTTAACCCAGAAACAACACTTTGCCTGTTTAAAAAACTAAATCTTACTAAACAAGCAATATAAATCCTATACATACTTTGTGAACTCTGTTGAGACACTTCAAACCACTTTATGGTACATTTCTATTGTGTATAGCATTTAATATAGATTTCAAACTGAAAAAAAACAATGACATCACGCTTATATTTCACATCTTTAGCCACCTGCATTGTGCAATTGTTATAGAAGGCTGGACAGCATCAGACTTGTCATTTGGCGTAAGACTACAGTGACAGCTGAACAAGATGCACAGAGCAGAGACAAACAAGCAAGACAGAGGCATTCAAAGAAGAAAAGGAAAAAGAACAGTGAGAAAAAGCAAAATAGAAGAAAATATACACAGACCTGACCAGGAGCTGCAGAGCGACAGAAACTGTCTTCCTTATACAGCCCTCTCTCTCTCTCTCTCTGTGTGTGTGTGTGTGTGTGTGTGACTCCCTCCCCTCTCAGCTCCTCTCAGCTGCTCAGGGCAGTTCTCAGGAAATGAATGGGAGCTCACAGAGAACTGTTGTACTTGCAAATGACTTACCACGGTCACATGATCCGCTAAATGTAGGGTGGGCCGGTGGGTGGAGGCTTCATAAGCAAGAGAAGACAATATACTCTAAGCTTTAACAGCATGCATCGAATTACACGGGGCCCCTCGTGGGAGGTTTCCGACATGTCTGTGAGCCCAGGCAGCGGAGAAACGCTAGAGTACCTCCCCGTTTAAAGGGGAAGAGAGAGAGATGGGGAGACGGAGGAAGAGAGAGAGAGAAAGAGAGTAGGTACATTTCCTCACAAAAAGTGCCATACTTTATATAAGTTTAGAATCTGACAATTAAAAAAGCTTAAAGGAGGAAAGCATGTAAATATTTTTGTTAATTAAATACATTTTTTGAAAGTAAATTTACAATATAAATATGATTACATATTACTATTATTATTATTCAAATTGTCACACTGTATTACAGTTTTACATTTAAAACCTCACTTGCAGTTTTCTTTTTGGCAATTATGAGCAAAAAAAAATATTTTGATGTACTGTAATATTTATCCCAAATTGAAAAAGAAAATTGGGTTTATTATCCTACAGTAATTATCTGTAGACATTTAACATACAAAGAAATACCGTGAAACATTTAGTCTCTGTATTAAGTGGTTTCAGTAAGAAACCGTCTGCTGAGAACGTAAATATAAAAATATACATGCCAGCCACACACAGCTCTTAATTGGCTCAATTTCTATTAGTCATCACACACTGCTCTCCTTTAGATTACAAATGCATCTCTACTGAAATTCAACAGAAACCATTCATTTCTGTGCATGTAATCATGCATAAGGGAATGTTGTGAAAGCTCAACCATGGTTTGTTGAAGAGGCAGCTATGGTTTTCAAGATGCAGATTCGCTCTTCTGGGAATCCTAATTAATGTATAGGAAACGGAGCTAATTTGCATCTCTGATAGACTTTGTGTTCTGCACATACACATGCTGATGGGGTTTATAGTGATTTGAAGAATACTGTCCATCTTAGACTTACTTAACCCAATCCTGCCTTATTTATGTTGCAATAACAGTTGGATAGATTTATTTATTGTTGCAAGAAAATTAAGTATTTCATATTTGAAATTAATTGTATGCAATGGAGACTTAAATTTGGGACCCAATCTTTGACAATTAAAGGCTGTGCAGTGACATCCTTAATATTCCATTCCCTATATATATATATATATATATATATATATATATATTAAATACTGAGATGTAACACATCAAATATTTTGGCACTTGAGACATACAGATGAAATTTCTCAGATCTAAAAATAATTAAGTAATATTGATTCCCGCAAAGAAGAACCACATCCGTTGTAACTGTGTGATAATTATACGACATATCAATACAAGATCATCATTGTGAATTACACGGACGAAAACAAAGACTCATATTCTTGTGTCTGACAAAATGGCCATTGAAATACCGCTCTGCTAATGCTTTTAATGCTGATTAGCCCTGAAGCTTCTTTATGAAATGCTATACCACCCAGCTGCAGCCTCTGACAAGAGTGGCAATTTCCCCAGCAATAATGACATCTCGAGGAAGCAGTCCCGCTCTGCCTGCACACCCAGCCCAGCCTGGCACACAAAGGGTCCTGGCATGTCTTGTAAAGGGCTGAACTGGAATCAGGCGTTCCAGTGGGAGGGTGAGCCGTGTATGGAACTCTGCCAGGGAACATGGCCCCATCTTAGCTCCCCTGCAAAGAGGAGAGAGAGAAAGGAAGACAGAAAAAGAGTGAACACCCTTGATTACAGCTGTGGCACGGAAAGGACCCAAGGTGATTAGGTGGGCTCCGATGTCCGTGTTTACCATGGTTAGCTACACAGCAGGCAAACAGTTGGTGTAAGGTGATAAGATTAACCAAACCCATGTAGGCCAATATATACACATTTACACTTCAACCATAAATTACATGCTAACAAAGAATTTGGTTCCATCTGCCTGGTCCAAAGTGTAGACGTGACTGTCATCCCTCCAGCAATCCTAATCTATTTCAGAATTAGAAAGGACATGTCTACAGGGTCCATTTTAAAGGGATAGTTTGTCAATATATTCATTCTCATGATGCTCAAACCTGTATGGCTTTCTCTCTTGTGTGAAACACAAAAGGAGATGTTTAGCAGACTGTCCAAGCTGTTCTTTTCTATACAATGGATGTGAATGGTAACGCAGAACCTGATTTTACCAAGTGCGACATGTTCCTGGATCAACATCTTTGTTGACCCTGGAACAACATTGTTATTAACAATCAGATTTGAAGAACAAGTTTATAGTTTTTGTGAAGTTTAGGCTTACAATCAGTGTTTGTTGCTTGTACATCAGTGTCATTCATCTATCATTTCCTCTGATTTTAGGGATTACTCATGGGTAAGGTTAGGTTTAGGTGTAGGGAAATGGTCAAGATTAATTTTTTGGATTAAAATGTTGTTCCAGGGTCAACAATATATGTTGACCCAGGAACACATCTAACTCAGCAAAATCAGGACATGCGAATGGTAACCATGACTGCCCCTGGTCAACATGGCATAAAAATTCAGTTTTACACATTAAATAATAGGATTAAAATGGCATGAGAGATTTTGTTTTGTATTTTCGTAAACTTTTTAACATTTAGACAGCTGTGACTGTGACAGTTTGAAAAGAAAAACTTAAAAACTGATCAAAACAATAACTCCAGTGTCCTAGTGTGAAGAACTAGCGTTTGATGAGAGCAATGGTAGGCCATCAATAAACAAAGTACTTAGCGATCTACGGCAGAGCATGGAAGCTGGGAAATGTGTTGATGGCGCATTAGCCATACAGCTTTCCGGGCTGCATGAGAGACCCGGTCGCTGCGCAATAAATGCGTCTCCCGCTGGGTAACTCACCGCTGTCTGTGAGCCTGCCCTGCACGTTCTGCACAGAACAAGAAAAGGGATTACTTCACAGCATTTCACTGTCAAATTTGACTGGAATATAAATATCACGACATTATGTGCACGTCCTTTACAGCTGTAATTGAGAACTGTCACTACGATAATAGATTTGTGTTTTTGCGTACTGACTAAGAGTCTATTTATTGTTCAATTTCAAATTAAATCAATCACAAAGAGATTCAAAGTGAAATTAGATTATATGTCTGGATTAGAAATCAGATTACACAGAGGTAGGTTCAGCCCCTACAGTAAATGTAGAAGCTAATAGAAAATTATATTCTTGAAAGATATTATATTCATAGAATTTGAATACGACTCACACTCCAATGATGTATGGACTAGGCTCTTTCTCAGTTTTGGAGTTTTAGACTCTGAATCCATCTACAAACAAGTAGCATGATAATATCAAACATATGAAAAATCAAATATCTAAAAAAAATGCTAATTGAACAATTCCATCATACCATATTATCATCAAATTATTTTCATTCATATAAGAACAAATTCCTAAATGAATCATGAGAGAACTGGCAAAATTATATTTTTATTGTAAGATCTATCATCTGTTCCATGTGCAACATAAGATGTAGTTAATTCAGAATAAGCAGTTTCTAGTTTAATACAAATTAAAGAATCTGGTTTGCTTCAGTTATTAAAACAATATGTGAATTTTGTGGGTGAGGTCGTGCTCAGAGGTCCACAGCTCAAATCAGCCAGAAGATCTGAGAAAGACAAGTCTGTTGTGACAGGGTGTTCCTCCATGTTGTCTGGTCACTTCATTTGTATAGGCTCTGATCTCTTAAGTGTGATGAACGGTTTGCTACAACTCTGGGAGGAACCTTATGTTTCCTCAATGGCACACCAATTCAACTCCAGTTTAGTCTCAAATGTTTGAACATTCATCTTTTTAGGCTCTATAACACAAATACATATACATACATTTGAAATGATTTTGAAATAGCTGAGGCCAGCATTATTATTGCTCACTGTTTGGGTTATGGATCTGTTTTAAACTAAAGTGAATAATGCAAATGTAAATGATGCTTCAAATTAAGTGGTGTTTAAAGCAGAGGTGTGCAGCTTCTTTTCAAAGTGATCAGATCCATGATTTTAGCCTGTCAGAGGATAATCCAAGCGAAAAATCCTGCATACTTACACTGAAGGGGGAGCTGAGCCATATCTAGGGACCAGAAAATCATAGAGACTTGTGCCTTTTTTCACTCGGTCCAGTTAGCAACCTCCCATAACAGCCTAGCAACCACTCATGACACCTTAGCAACCGCATAGCAATGGCCTGGCAACCACTCACAACACCCTAGCACTTTTTTTTCCCCCAGAAAATCCAGACATTCAGTTCTTTCAAATGTTGTGGAAGGTTTACTGTGAAATTTCCAACCATTTTCAAAAGCCAAGAAAGGACCACAGAGCACAGAATAACTGTAAAAATGAGATCAGGGACTTGGGGTCAATGGTTTTATTTCTTTAACTAGTATAAAGACGCATTAAATAATCTTTGCGTGAAGTCTGTGCTGAACCAGGCAGTCTTTTTCTGGCTAACAAGTGTATTATTCCAGTAAACGTTTTTCAGTGTGGAGTTCAGAAGCACATGACATGTGCATGCTCGGGGGCCAGGGCTCTTCAGGAGGCAGTGTGTGTGTTTGTGTGTGTGTGTCTACCTGCACAGACCCTGGCTGTAAAGACGGGGCTCTGGCTGGTGTGGCTGCAGGGTCTGAATCGGGTCTGCATCTATGTGCAATGGCCAAGGTCAGCACATCACTGTGGGGCAGAAGCAGAGGCAGGGGCAGGAGCGGGGGCGGCTGCCTAAACACCACCACTACCTCGTCTGTGTCCAATAGCAACAGCATCTGCAGAAGGAGGAAGTGTGTGCACTCTGTGGGCAACTGCCAACACCGGCACACACAAACACACTCCAAAACATATAGATCACTGCTGATGTTTGTGGACATGCACAAACACACAAAACTACTGGAGAAATGGAGCTTTGTAAAGGACAGCTGTGAAAGTATCAAGCGAGAGCGATGTGTTCTCAGACTGCAGGCTGGGTATTATGTGATCTCCGCTCAGATCCATTACCTGGATCATTTTCACTCACTGGGTCTGACTTAGCAAAGGTGGGGCTGACATTTAACCCCCAGCAAACTGCTACCAAAGTCACCTGAGCATGAGCGATGGGCGTAGATACGACTACCCAACTCCTTTAATAAATAATTATACAGTTATTCACACATTTTCCTCTACTTTTTGAGAATTTCACAGGTTACTGTGGTTAATTTAGCTAAAAAGGGTTGAGATAAATGCTTTCTTCCAAAACCTATTGGACAGTCCATGAGGCAGCATTTTAAGGCATCACAGTAATGCTCACTACCTTTTACTGTTCTAAATGGTAGACAGAGTAATTATGCCTCCCAAGATACCTTGTTTTAGTCATATTCTAAGACAGGATCACTTACGTTCTCCACAGTGAAGGCATTTCCAGAATGCACTGCGACAGACTTAAAAATCCAAGATGACAACGGAAGTGAGAGAAACATACTATATAGTGATATTTCATTCAATACCAAAGGTAGGGTGACGACGAATTTTCACAGGCAAAAAAGCCATCTTGTGTCAATAGTATAACGAAGTATGAAACACAGCTCCCACAGAAGTAACTTTCAAACCAAGTGGCTTTCTGTTGGACGCGGCAAGCCCATGTGACCAACTAGAACCCATAGCGAAATCTTTTTGCCCTCATGTGAAATTCCAGATCATGTAGATTCCTGTTGGATTTTGCCCATAAAAATTCTCAAAACAATAAATGTGACTAAAAAATAAGTATTAAGTGCCAAAAAAGTGCCAATTTTCAACTAGCTTTGCATTATTACCATGTCAGTAGTGTATGTAAATAAATAATGTGTACTTTTTCTCTGTGTTAATATGATTTGACAGCTCCAGAATTTTGTTAAAACTATAGATCAAACTTTCTCATTTTTGTATTCCGCGCACACAGACAGTTGGATCAACAAAGGGGCAGAACCAAAATCAAAAGTGCATTATGGGTAATAAAGGCAAAGAGAACGTCACAGCTCATTTTCTCTGTTTTCTCCAGTCATGTAGCACCAATTAAAAAAATGGGCATTTCTGCTGCATAGACAGCCAATTTTTGATTTTGTATTGAATTTTTTGCCCAATATATATTCATTACATATTTTTAGGGTATCTCACTATTAGCTTAGCAACATGCTAACGTAAAACTCATAACATAAATAAAATAAATATAAACATAAAATAAATGTGAGGTGTTTCTCCTGTGCTATTTGCATAACATGCAGATTTGCTGCCTATGTACAACATTTCAAATTAGCCACATGACAGTTAGGATGCAGAAGTCAGATGAATATCGTCATATAAACCATACTCTTCCCTTATTTACCATAATTTTACTATAGTAACTAACACTAAATGCAGAAACATAGTTCATTTTAATCTAAGCATTACACTTAGTACTTATCCATGGTTTTACCTGCTGTTACTACGGTTTTAACACAAATACCACAGTTCAACTATAGTTGCTATATGAGCAATTTTAATAAGGATTCATTTAGTTTCAGCAAGAGTTGAATGCAAATGTAATGCTAATCAACCTGTCATAAGGAACGATAACAGCCCCTGGCCTCATCTGAAGGGCCAAATACTGTACACAGAGCACACCCATCACCCAGCCACATGGACACAAGGAGAGCATTGGGTTTGTGTTGAACCTTTTGTTGCTCTTTCCCCAGCCAGCAGCCTTGGTTTAGTTGAAGAGAGACCTCCCCTTGTTTCCAAGCAGCTCCACCCCTCCCACCCAGGCTCAGGGTTGGGAACAGCCAGTGCTGTTCATTGTGGGGGCTTTCGGTACACAGAGGAGGCTGCCAGCAGGTAGCCATGGCAACAACATTGCTTTCAATCTCTACTTTTTTTGTGCTTTAAAAGGGGACTGTGGAGAATTGGAGGGGCCCTCATCACAGGCCAAATTAAAGAGGTCACAGTCATTTGCTGGCACCAGTTGAAATAATCATAGAGACGGATGTGTTGCAAAGCAACGGTGAAATGGAGGGAAAAAAATGAGCATATTAAGCAGACAGCTCGTTCAATTGTAATATGATTAATTTATGTTGCAAATGGGAAATTGGAAGAGAAATTACAAGAAATGCATTTGTCAGAAGAGTTCGGGGTAATTACGAGCACAAGCATTCTGTGTTAACATAACGGAACAGCATTCTTTTCAGACCAGAGTTGGGTATGCAGACACATATAACTTTAACGAGAAGTGCAGACAAGCTTTATCTTTCAGCAAACACCTCAAATCAATAGCCGTGAGTGAGTGCTGTTTACTCGAACACTACGTATTTACAATCAGGAGGGATTGACTGCTCCACATGCTTGCAGCGTTCTGCGCACATTCTGATTTTTACAAAATGTCTTGCATAGTGTATGAGCCAAACCTTATAATCCAGATCATGTATATTTACATTTTGGCAAGGGTTAGGATTCCACAAGCCACAAAACCCTTGACTCTGACTGGGTCTATTTCCTGTATTTTCATCAGCTTTTTGTGTCTTTAACTCGGCACGGGTGTAAAACAGGAAAACCGATATCACTGTAAAACGCTGGAATGTCTCATATTGGTGAAGGCTGTTTTGACTTTATGATACTGACCAGGGCAAGTCACTCAAAGCTGCTTATTTTTAGTTGGATTTTACTGAACTTAATCAGGAGTGGGATTTGATTTATTGCCAACGTAAATCAAACACTCGAAGAGGTGCATGCGGCCAAGCCTGGGGTGAATTGCTGTAAAGAATATTACAATTAGATTACAACACAACCAAACCATTTCTATTTTTACATTCTGATTAAACACAATTTGTCATATCAGGAATTTCCACAAGAGAGGTCCAAAACTGGACGTAAGGCTTCCCACTCACGCAAAAACAGTGAGTTTATGAGGACATTCATTGTTATAGTAAGCCTTAAGAAACCTTTTTCCACAAGCTCTTTCTTGGCAAAAGCATTTAGTTAAGATCTCATACAAGGTCATTTTGGGTCAATGACGTGACGCTCACTTTTTTGGTCTAAAATAATGCATTACAAATGCAATTCATACATAGAATGACTTGAATGCACCTATACCTATATATATATATATATATAAAAAACTAATTAATCGCACTTTTTTTCTGAAATTAATCACGATGTGCCCTTCAGCAACTAGGAAATATACAGAAATTGAATAAAGTTATCAAACACTAAATTCTTAATTAAATAGATGAATCCTTAATGCTACAAAAGTTTTTGATTTCCTCTTTTTCTCATTTTTTCTTTCATTAACCGACATCACAGAAACTGGGTTATTAGGTTATTTTGGCTGCTATTACTTTAAGAGCTGCGGCTGCCGCTGCTGAACGTGACACGGATCTGACACGCATTGTATTTTCTCACAACTCTTTACCTTTTCTGGCATGCTTCAGGTTTTAAAGTCTCTATTAATGAGCTGACAAGTTGAATCGGGTGAGATAGATGAGGGAGACAGAGTTGGGGTGTTTCAGGACAGTTCTGAAAACCACTGCATTTCGGAGACGTGTTCTTAAATGTGACTCATATATAACAAATACTTAAATGCATATACAGTTTTAAGGCAGCTTTAATCGCCTTCATTGACTTAAAACTTCATGACTTAACTGACGACAGAACTATGACAATGCATGCTCGTAGTTTCTTTTGCACTTTAATATGAAATTATTTAGTGCTATGAGCACAGTATAATGCTGACAGGACAGGAAGATTCTGAGGTGACGTTGGAACACAAAAGTCTCCTGTTTGTTGTGATCATAAAGACGATTCTTGTCAAGAAAAATAGACAGAAGCAGCAGTTGTGAGTGGGGTAGCCAAACCCCGCTCTGCCAATGTGTTAACTGCGTAAAATATTTTATATTACATTATATTATATATATATATATATATATATATATATATATATATATACTGTATACACACAGGTGCATCTCAAGAAATTAAAGTTATTTTTTTTGGTAATTTATTTCAAAAAGTGTAATTTTTATATATTCTAGATTCATTACTTGTAAAGTAAAACATTTCAAAAGTTTTTTTGTTTTAATTTGGATTATTAGAGCTTACAGCTCATGAAAGTCAAAAATCCAGTATCTCAAAATATCAGAATATTTCCTAAGATCAATCAAAAAAAGGGTTTGCAAAACAGAAAAGTTCAGGTTCTTTAAAGTATGTTCATTTATGCACTCAATACTTGGTCGGGCTCCTTTAGCACAAACTCCAGCATCAGTGAGGTGTGGCATGGAAGCGATCAGCCTGTGGCACTGCTGAGGCACTATTGAGTCTTCAGCTCGTCTGTATTGTTGGATCGACTGTTTCTCATCTTTCTCTTGAAAAAATCTCATAGATTTCATATGGGGTTCAGGTCAGGCATGTTGGCTGGCCAATCAAGTGCAGTAATATCATGGTCAGCAAACCACTTGGAAGTGGTTTTGGCACTGTGGGCAGGTGTTAAAGTCCTGCTGGAAAAGGAAATCAGCATCTCCATAAAGCTTGTCAGCAGATGGAAGCATAAAGTGCTCCAAAATCTCCTGGTATGGCTGCATTGACTTTGGACTTGATAAAACACAATGGACCAACACCAGCAGACGTCACGGCACCCCAAATCATCACTGACTTCGGAAACTTCACACTGGACTTCAAACAGCTTGGATTCTGTGCCTCTCCAGTCTTCCTCCAGACTCCAGACCTTGATTTCCAAATGAAATGCAAGATTTACTTTTATCTGAAAAGAGGACTTTGGACCACTGAGCTACAGTCCAGTTCTTTTTCTCTTAGCCCAGGGTAAGATGCTTCTGACATTGTTTCTGTTTCAGAAGTATCTTGGTAGCCCTTTTCCTGAAGACGTCTGAGCGTGGTGACTCTTGATGCACTGACTCCACTCCTTGTGAAGCCTCACAAGTGTTTGAATCAGCTTTGCTTGACAGTATTCTCAAGCTTGCGGTCATCCCTGTTGCTTGTGCACCTTTTCCTACACAATTTCTTCCTTCCAGTCAACTTTGCATTAATATGCTTTGATACTGCACTCTGAAAACAGCCACCCCTTTCAGTAATGACCTTCTGTGACTTACCCTCTTTGTGGAGGGTGTCAATGTTCGTCTTCTGGACCATTGCCAAGTCGGCAGTCTTCCCCATTATTGTGGTTTCAAAGAACAAGAGATACCCAGGAATTTATACTGTAGGGATGGTCATTTAATGAAACTCAAATGTAAATATTCTAATATTTTGAGATACTGGATTTTTGAATTTCATGAGCTGTAAGCTCTAATCATCAAAATTAAAAAAAAAAAAAAATGTTTTACTTTACATGTAATGAATCTAGAATATATGAAAGTTTCACTTTTTTAAATAAGTTACCAAAAAAAACGATTCTAATTTATATATACTATTCACAATATTCTAATTATATATATATATATATATATATATATTCTAATATACGTATACACACACACAGTATATTTTTGCTGTGCATAAAAATGTCAGAATGGTACTGATATCATAATGACAAAAAAAATCAATAAAAAATAATGTTTAATAACATTTTAGTTTTAAACTAAATGTTTTATTTATGTATTTATTTTTATTTATTTAGTTAGTTATATATTTTAGTTGCTCTCATACAAGTTAATTTTAACTTTCTGAATAGCTTCAATTTCTGGTCCCTAATATAACTGGAAGAGTCATGGCAACATCCAATATCATATCATGATGCTGCTACATTAAAGGTGCGATTGAATGCATTGATACAATATTTTAAATTGTTCTCTGATATCTACATAGAAAGTATGTGGCTTAGGTAAGGGCAAACAATTCTACAGAAATGATTTTACATGTCCATTTACAACCCTAGGATTTCTCCCTAGAATGAAACGGTCTGTTATTACCTTATTTGGAAGGGTCATGAACAATAATGTTGAGCTCTGCTCTGATTGGCTGTTTCACAGTGTGGCTCAATGTTGAGCTCTGCTCTGATTGGCTGTTTCACAGTGTGGCTCAATGTTGAGCTCTGCTCTGATTGGCTGTTTCACAGTGTGGCTCATTTCAGTAGCTCACAGGAAACACAAGGAAAATATATATTTCAATACTTTCTCTCACAGTTATATCGTTGGGTAATTATATTTACAGTAAATAAAATGCGGGAATCAGGGAGCCGCTATTAATATGCTGGGCATTGAAACTGCTTTCAAATGCACGATCACTTTTTTGTTTCACTTTCACTTTGCGATTCGCTATCGCACAAACTCTGTTTTACTATGGAGCGGCAGTACTTACCACACATTTTACAAGATCAGATGCTTGTCAGTGGTGCTCAGGATCTGTAAATAATTCGCCATCATCCTCCATCATCTCTCCTTTCTCTGTTTATGTGGTAAGTGAAATCTTATGTACTGTAACAGGCTACCGCTAGCAAGGAGCTAACCATGTCCCTTTAGTGGCTCGCGTTATTTTATTAGAACACATTATTTGCTTTCCGTGCCTTTCTGAATACAGACACCAACCCATCCCTGCACTTCACATCCCCTGCAAAGCCTGGAACATAACATTTATTTCCATGATCTGCCATTTTCGCTGTTGTCCTCGCTTGTTTCTTCACAATACCTGCAGAACTTCTGATGGTTCGGCTGGCGGCTGGCCTAGAACATGGGCGGGTATATGCAAATGTTGGGGGCGTAACTATTAGTGATCCCAACTGTTACATCACAGTCTGTGTTATGTTCTGATTCGCCTATTTTTCAGTGGTCTTTTGCATTCACGCAATTTACATAAGAAGGAGGGAACAATGGAGTTTGAGGCTCACTGTATGTCATTTCCATGTACAACTCTTATTATTCAACGATGCCAAGGTAAATACAGTTTTCCATTCTATGGCACCTTTAAGAAAACCACATTTTTGCATTGTCCACTCTGATCTTAAGCCAGCATCATTTAGCATCAGACCTCATTTTAGACTATGCCAATCACATTTCCTTCGAAATTGGTAATTCATGGCTCATATAAAAATGCAAAAAGAAAATCATATTAAGACAATAGCAGAGAAAGCACAAGCAACGTGTTTCATCAAGTTACATGTGACTTAGCTTTACAAGCCTAAAAACACTGGATCACTTGCAAGCCATGACATCATTCTACCCATTTCGCCCACCTCTAAGTTTAATTATCTTTCAGTGTGGATGTGCATGTGTATACCTCAATTATTCACACTATTCTGAAAAACCCATGAACATTTGTTCTAAATTGCCTATTATTTAGCTCGCATTTCTGTGAGATCTCAGAACGATGGAGAGTCTTTTGAACGTTACAGTGCTCTAACTATTTGATTGACATGTGTGCACCTTGTTCACAACCCACCCAGCCTCCTCCCTTTCCTGTGTGATAGGCTAACAGGAGACATCACCCAACCTCGTGCTTGACTTCCCCCACATTTGCAGCAGATGGCCCTCACCATCAAGTCTGATGGAGGAATTCATCTGGCAGGGCTTCCTGACCAGGGCCGCCCCTCCTCTACAACACTGACTGACCTATTTGTATTCTCTGCACAGCAGATGAGGCACCCTGCCCTCTTCGCTCTGGGCATCTGGGGACTGGCTGTGGGAACCAGAGCCAGCCTTTCCTGGCAGGAGCTCGCCGTAACCCTCTGAAGCTTCTCGACACGCTTATATGCACAGAGGGAGAGAGAGCGTCCAGCCTCATGTCCTCGCTGTCACCTGGGCATGTGGCGGTCTGAGTGTATCCTGAACAGAAAGGACCAGTGGTCAGTGCTCTGATTGACTCTGATGTTCTACTAAACCATTAATAACACAAATGTGACACTTAACTTCAAACCTGACACTACGAAAGTGTGCTGTTTTATAATAAGTTGAACTATGTCCTTTTGATGTTATTATGAGTTTCCAACTTGCCATTATTACTTATTTTTCTAACACTGCAAAATCTTTCTCTGTTTACAAAGAGTATACATTTTGAGCGTCAGTGTACCGATTGTAAAGGCCACATATGTGTTTGAGACAGGAGTGTTAGTTGAATAACATGTTGATTGTACTTGTTCATTGTCTACTGTGTGATTGAAAGTGTTGCTCATGTGATTAACCAGTTGTTTGTATATAAGGGAAAAGTATTATGCATGCTTTACTGTGATATGTTTCATAAAGTGATTCATAGTAAAGTTACTGTTAAAGAAGCCATCACAGCAGTGTCCTTCTCTAATGTCATTATACTTTTCAGAGGTACTACAAAAGCACAGTAAGGGAAAATGGGATGTCTTTAATGTCTAAATTATTTCTCAAATTCAGCAATGAGAATTAAATAAGTCTACAATCAAAAGTCTAGGGTGTATTCACACTTGTCTTGTTTGGTTCGATTGAATCGAACTCAAGTTCGTTTCCCCTCTTGGTGCGGATCTTTTGGGCAGGTGTGAATACAGCAATCGCACTTGGGTGCACACCAAACAACCATACCGAGACCCAGCTGAAGAGGTGGTCTCGGTCCGCTTCCAAACAAACTCTGGTACGGTTGAATGGATGAACCAATGAATGAATGACATTAAGCACACGTGTGGTTTTGTTTATAGTTTCTGGTTCACTTGCAAAAAGGGCAGTGTGAAAGCGAACCGCACCAAACAAAAAAATATCAACATTGTATTTGGTCCGGACCTAAGCAAGTGAACTAGCGGACTTTCCTGGTGTGAATACACCCTAAAATTTCAAAATTAACTCTAACATCTTTTCAAAGATCAAATTACCTGAGCTGATGTACACATAATGTTATAGCTCTATACTTATTATGCATGTTAAAATTTGTCCATATTTGTCATCCATGCTGATAGAGCAGCCTCTGAGCTATTTAAACAATGGTTCAGTGCTATGATTGGTTCAGAAGAGCATTAGGTCCATTTTAACACAAATGTGACCTAGCAAGCCCATAAGAAAGAAAAGTCAAATAAGACCTACTAATTTTTTAAGTTTTGTTTCTCCTAGTCAGGAACAAAATTAAATAGAGAGCAAATGGCTCAAATCTACAATCAAGTCTACAATCAAAAATTTGACATTTCAAAATTAACATTTGTTATTAAATCCAAAAGACTAAATTATCTAAGCTTTAATACTTACATTATTTTTTGCATCTTTATACTCATTCTATATGTAAACAATTCTCTAATTTGTGGCTGTTTTAGACTGTATAAATATAAATGAGATCTCCTGAGCCCTGAAAGAGCAACCTCTGAACAATAAACCAGTGGTTAAGAGCGCTTGTTGGTCATAATGTTCTCCTGAGCCATTCTTAAAACAAATGTGACACTATTGATTTCCAGCCCGATACTGCAAACCCATAAGAAAGAAAAATCACAAATAAGATCTATAACTGTTTCTCCTAACAATGAATGAAATTTAATGAATTGCAAATTGAGTCTTCTGCTTACATCCCCTGCTTCTGAGAAAAAAGACCCTAGAAATCCTCACATATCTTGGTTAGAGTTTAAAAAAAAATCAACAATGATCTTTCAAACACAGATATTTCAATGATAAACAGAACAATGTCACAAACTGTGCTCAGATTTGCTAAGATACGTCTGCAATCAAAAGTCAGAGATTTTTGATAGCTCAAACATTTGTTAAAACCTTTAAAGACAAAATGATCTGAAATGCGATGTTCACATTAATTTTATTTGTGTATTTATTTATTTATTTCACATTTGAGTCTATTTTAGCTTCTTAGAGACAAAGGTGACACTTAAAAGAAACCTAACCAAGAGCTCGATTAAGTCTCCAGAGCCTTTAAAGAGGAACCCCTCTGAGCAATAAAACTTTCCCCTGGGTTACTCAGATGTGACACTGCTGATCCAAAATGACACTGCAAAGAAACAAATGTCAAAGCGGAAAATAAAAAATAAAATGTTTCAGGAGTGACATATCGCACTCAGAACTGTCAAGAAATCTTTGGCAACAATGATCCAAAGTACTTCTCAAACCTGAATGTATTTTGGATAGGGAAAGGCAGGAATATAACAGTCTGATAAAGTGGTAGCAAACTGCTGCCGGCCCCCACCGTCAATCAGAGCGGCTGAATGTGGCCAGGGACCGTGGTGGTTAGGAGGTTCATTTGAAACCAGTCAGGCATTTCTGATAGACCTCCATTTCACTCTATCCATGTCTCTCTCCCTCCCCCTCTTCCTTCACTGACTCTCCCTCTATCTCATCCTTTCTCTCTCTTCCGTGTCCTCCCTCCTTTCTCTGAAGCAGGGTGTAGCACACTATGGTGGGGCAGAGGAATGCAGACCAGGGTAATCACAACATCATCAACTCAGAGCACTGATGTGGTCGACCCAATAATGCATCTCTAATTGAATAACTTATCCACCACACATGACCCGTGGGGACACCCCGAGTGAAGCACGAACTGAGGCAGATGGCAGATGGCAGAAGCAGATCGAGCACTCATTCATACACTCTTACAACTCCACCACCAATCGTTTTCACTCTTTTTCTAAAGGAGGGCAGTTTTTGTTTTATTTTTTGGGCAAAGCATACATTGCACTTACAAAACGCAACAGAGACAGAGGAAGATACAAGAGCTTGAAGATAAACCCTAGTAAGACCCCTCCTGGGCACCACTGTGTGGTCCTGCCACATTTGGCACAGACAAGACACTCACCCACAGAAATAAAAATATACGGCAAACAGTGTAAACAGAAACTCGTTCAGTACTAACCAACTAACTATCAAATCCACATTAACAAAAATGCTGGGAAAATAAACAAAAAAGCATGCTATCTGATTCATGCAATACATAACCATAAATAAACACCTAACTAAATGTTTCTATGTTTTTGAAATAAGTCTCTTATAAACAGTAAAATATTATTGCAATATAAAAGAACTGGCTTCTATTTTAACATATTTTAAAATCCAATTAATTTCTATGACAAAGCTAAATTTTCTTTCTACTTCAATGTCTTCATTGATTCTTATATGCTGATTTGATGCTCAATTATTATTGATGCTAAATTGTTAATAATGTGTTTCTATTATTATCATTATAAATGTAAAAAAAAACTAAACGTGATCCATTTTGGACTGAAGTAATGGCTGCTGTCATCACAGGAATAAATTACATTTTAAAATAAATTCAAACAGAAAACCTTTAATTTGTACAAATTTTTCACAATACCAGTATTAAGTGTTTGTTTTTTTTACTGTAGACTACTTTTTTGCCGAATAAATGCAACATTACTGAGCATAAAATACTTTTTTTTTTTTTAACTCCAAACTTTTGATCTATAGTTGTTACGACACGTGAGTCATGGGGATCCATTTGCAAGGCTTTATTAACATGAGTGGTCGGAAACAAGCATGGGTCAAACATTGGCAAACAGGTATATAGAGGGCAAGACAGAAGAATAGTCCTAGGGCAAGCGTGGTTCGACGATCAGCAAACAATATCCATCAAGGGCTAGGCAGAGAGATAATCCAGGTATACGAGCAATAATCCAAACGAGATGCAAACAGAGTCCAAAGGGCAAGGCTATAAGGGTAAATCCAGAAAACACGGGCAGGAATCAAACATGGGAAAACTAACAAGGCAAACTGACAACTAGGAACGCTCTGTAGAGTAGCTATGGCTAAACAATACTCGGCAGAGAGCAAGAGGAAGTCCCAGGTTTAAGTAAGCTGTGTAATTGTGAGATGATTCTCAGGTGTGAGCGTGATCAGTGCGAACAGCTGTGTGTGTGACGTCAGTGCAGTGTATTATGGGAAATGTAGTCTTAGGTGACATTCAACAGTAGTGTAGTGCAAGAGTCCATGTGGTGAGTGAGTGACCTCTGGTGGCGATCGGGCGGAAGGCCACAGACCGGATTCATGACAATAGTAGGGTGAATTCGGGTAATCTGGGACATTGGGTAATCTGGGACACCTAAACTCCAGTGCGTCTATTTCATGCTCTAACAAAATTTAGTCAACGGGACTTTTACTATAATTTTAGCATGGATGTCATGTGACTGAAATCACATGACTTCATGGGGGTGATTCCACAGAAAGGGGCAGGGCACTTGTCAATCAAGACGCTCCCCTGGGAATTACATGACAAGGTCAATGACATAGGATTCTGATTAGATTAATGTTAAGGACATAAATCTGTCATAAATAAGACAATGTTCCTAATTGTTGTCAAATTATGTTTGTGATCTATTCAAACAACAAAATACAGTATGTATTAAAGTGTTGAAAATGTGTTTTAGTTTTTCTAACTAAACTAACATTTTATGTTGTCCCACATTATCAAATATGATTGAGAATGTGGGACAGCATGTTTTGGGTAATCTGGGACAGTCATCAAATGGGGGAAATGCATTTAGGGACTTTACAAGTCTAATGACAAGGGCTAATATATGCCATAATGAGAAATGGGTGTTAATGCTGGAGGTTATAACATTAGCAAAAGTTCACAGTAGCTAGCAGCTAGCTAAACCTGCTAGCTAGATAGATGCTACAGAGATGGAATCTGGGAAACGTATTCCAATAGCAAGCAAAGGTATCAGGATGAAGTAAACCGTTAATTTCATTTCCCAAATCCCCAGTTAGTTTAGTATATACAACGGTTCAAATTACTCAATGAAATATATTACAGAATACAATGGCACCACAGCGTCAGGAAAAGAGATGGCAACAGAAAAAGCAAGGAAGAGAGAGAGAGGGAAATGAGAAAAATACGAAGAAGCTAAACCAATGGAATGAGTGAAGGGAGCTATTGGTGATATTGTGTTTGGCATGCATAAAGTATGATGAATATAGGCTTTTTTAGGCCTAATACATATGTCCCAGATTTCAAAGTGTACTGTCCAAATATTTTTTTTTTTGCCACAAAAACACTAATAGGTGTGGATGTCTCCTCTGTGCATAATATCTACATTCTTTCTTCTGGTGTGGTTAGAAAACATCTTAGGGATTTCAGAAAAGTCTAATGTGTTAGATAGATATCTAAATAAATCGCAGAAGTCAAAATTGCAAAAAATGTCCCAGATTACCCGAATTCACCCTACATCTATGCAGACGTATACGCGGTGGGGCCTTTGAATAACATCAGGTGACAATACTATGGGACTTTTATTCCAACTTCATTCATTAACGGTAATATTTACATGGTAGCCTACGCCAAGGTAAAAGCCCAAAACATCTTAACGCCAAGGTACGATTAAAGTGCATTCGTATAGCGCTAGGGTTTTGATATTCTGTGCTGAAAATGTCTTTACCTTCAGTACTGAGGGGTTGACAAGATGCACGCTAACAAACAACAAGATGTAGTTTGGTTTCTGCTGATTGTAGGTAAACATCCACTTCATCCAGTGGTTCTTGTTTGAGACGTTATTTTTTTGCTGTTATCGTTTTATGATCAATTGAGAGATCGCTCCAAACAACTGTGTGGTGACTGACACTTTCGAATGATTCGTAAACTGATTCCGGTAGTTTGACCGATTCGTTAAAAAGAACCGACTCACTCTTGAATGAGGCATCGCAAAAAAACAGTCGACAGAAAATACGGATACAATTTGTTTGCTGGAATATTTCTCTCATCAATATTTCTCCCAAAATGTTGCCTATATGTAGCCTAAATGGTTGATAGACCCTGACACTACAGTTGCAGTGGTTGAATAGGCCAAGTCTAATTTATCCAATTCAAATTCCAATACTTGGGGAGGAATCAGATTAATATGACAAAGTTCTCACAAATGTATATTACTTAACACTATTTAATTTGTATTGCTTTTATTACTATTTTGTTATTTTATTTATATACTTTGAGGAGATTGTAGGTATTTTTATATAAGTGTAAGATGGGATTGTGTAGAGGTAGGCTATAGTTTTTTGAAAGGGTACCAGGGATCAAGTTTTTGGAGGGTGGAGATTTTTAATTTACATTTATATTTATGAATTTGGTAGCCACAAGTTACACATTTACTTTTTTCCCCCTTTCTTTATTTCTTTTTTTATTTTATGTTTTACTGTTGAATCAAACCCATAACTCTGGCGTTGCTAGTGCCATGCTCTACTGTTTGAGCTACAGAAAGACCACAACAGAAAAGAGCAGCTTTAATATGCTTCTCAATTTGAATAATGTCTTTATTTATTGGCAGAGAGGGAGGGAAAAGAATCAGGAAATGTTATCCCTGTTGACAAAAACAGCATATGCTGGTTAGGTATGTTTTGAAGCATGGCGGCTGTATTGAGCTGGTTTAAGCTGGTCCTTAGTTGGTCATGAGCTAGTTATGAGCTGGTCCTGAGCAGAAGCTTTTGCTTAGGACCAGCACATGACCAGCTTAAACCAGCTCATAACCAGCTTTTAACTAGCTCGGGACTAATTTAACCCAGCTCAAGACCAACTAAAGACCAGCTAAAACCGGCTGCTATATGCATCAAAACATACCTAACCAACATACCTGGGTTTTTTTTTCAACAGCTGAGCTACATTTGAACTCATATCACCTGTACTGTATGAGCACCACAGCTCAATGTGTCAGAGCCGCTCTCTCTGTGTTCATCTCATACTTTGAGCCCTCTATGTAGTCCATTTGTTGCAAACACTCAAGGTGTGGCTCTCATAATCAATAGGATCCTTGTTAGAACTTGCATGGGTTCTGTCATTGTAGGGCATTGATTTACCCTTCACAGCCGATTGCACTACATCTACCCAGCAGCGTGTTCAAATGAGTGCCCTGCTGCTCTCTACCAATTAGTTTCCCTGCAACTATAGCACTGCGGCAGTCAAAGGGTTCATTACCTTGAGTTTCAGTCTTCCACACGTAGCATGCAGCTCTTGTGCAGTCCAGCATGCACTAGCACTTTCAGAGGGATATTGAGAACGAGGGTCTTGCCATTGAACCTAATGGGTTTGTAGTAATGAACTTTCTGAGAATGTGATTGCATAGTGTGCGTTAGATTAGCATAAGCTTGAACCGCAGAAGTGGACAAGGCCACTGTCTAGAGGTTGAGTCACACTGCACTCTCAAGCGCGGTCCATTGTGTCTAGTAATGCTGCTTTTTCCTAATGTGCTATTTTGTAGTGATTCATTCATTCACATTAAAAGTTCCTCTGAAGAGCTACTTTCCTATTCAAACATTGTGCTTTGCTTTTTAAAATGCCTCCTAGCTCCATGAGTAATATTTTTAGGGCAATTAATGAATCCATTTACATGCTAATGTTAGCATGACTGGGAGGGTACTGTATTGCTACATGCATTAATGTAAGCTAAAACATCCTCGGCGCTCTCTATTGTCCTTGACGTGGAACGCCTAATGTCCTCTGTCGTAAATACCATCATCAGAGGGGGGGCACCCTGGCAAAGGGGTACCAATGCATCTTGGAAGTATGATTGTGCCTGGGGCCCCGGCAGTCCACTGAGAGATCAGATAGGACTGCAGGCAACCAGGTGGAGTTGGAAAAAAACAGCGCGCAACAGGGGTCCGTATCAACCTGAAATGCAATTTCAACACACCCATCTTTAAGAGATTTAATGTCTGTAAAAAGACACCCATCTTTCAGAGACTTGGTCAGGGCCCAAGGATTTTTTTTAATTATTTTTTTGCTGGTGATGGTCAATGGTCCATCTATCTAATCTATTTGCCCTGCCAACATTTCCAGTGGCCCCACCACAAAATAATGATAATATTTTATTTTTAGTGATTTATATTTGCTAGATAATTTTGTCAGAAATGAAAGTAGCGACTGATCTTTCCTTCTGTATTGTGACGTACAGTGAAAAAACATAGGACAGGGACTAAAGTCAGAACTGTTTAAAAAAATGATACATCTGCATGGATTATCAATTTACAGTAACATAAACAACATGCATTAAAAATATATAAGGTTAATTTTTATTGCATTATGATTTTTTTTTTTTGACAAACTGGAAATAACTCCAGCTAACTCCATTAACACTTTTGCTGGTATTTGCTTTCAAGACTAGTCATTTTGATAACAAAAAATAGGCAAAAAAATTGATGTATAAGCTCAATTAATGCAAAAAATAATTTTCTAACAAACAATGTGCATCACTTTTCATGTTACATTTGATCTTTCCCAATGTTAAGGCCATTTTAAAACTGGAAAATATAAAACTAACTCCATATATTCATAAACATACTTTTGCTGGTATTTGCTTTACACACAATGCCAAGCATTACTAACTGGTTTGTAATTTTTAACACATTCTGTGGCAAATCAACAGAATTTGAAACAAGAATGCAAAAGTAAATGTTTACATTTGCAAGGCATAAAAATGGATACAAGCAAAATTCTTAGAGGCAACACAGCATTGGTCTGAAAGTACAAGTGATTGCTTCATCAAACTCTCTCACGCTCTCTCACACTGGCTGTGTGTGGATCATCCTTATTGTTGAGTCTCATTGGTGTTATTGATTTCATTCCTTATTGAACCTGTGCAAAAATGTCTGTTAACCATTAAGCAAGTTTGATATTCAATATAAAGTCATTCAAAGTCTCTTTTAAATATCTGTTTGTACCTCAGCAATATTTCCCCACCCTGTTTGCTTGCCCTTTACACTCTGTCTCTGAATGTTACCTTTGAGCCCCCTCAAATGTTAACGTTCTGTGTTAAACCACAGCGGCACTTATTCCAATGTATTTCAACACCACTTTGAAATCTCCTGAACTGACTAAAATGCCAGTCCATTGCCTTTGAGAGGAATTGGTCCAAGTTACCCCTTTTTTTCTCTCGGATTTTAACCCTCAGTAAAGCAAACACCTTTCCTTTCTCTCCCTGGCAACCCAAACCATAGCTGGGCAGATCCAGCAAGACCTTATTTCACTGGATTCGATCCCAGCAAACAAAAGCTGCCCTGTCCACTTCATCCCCAGATGTTTTGTATTGATCTCCCTGTGGTTTTGGCAGGGTGGAGCAGCTGGGATTGTTGCTCCCCTTTTCTCTTTTTTCGTTGCAGACAGAATTAGAAAACAAAGGAGAAGGAAAAGTCTGCGGGTGTTTTTGGCTCTGCAGTGCGTGTCTGCTGGGCGTAGTGTCACATTTCAGGCAGAAGTGTGCTGGCCCTGCTCACTTTGTTATCTCACTCTCTCTTCCCCTTACCCTATCCCTCCCTACACTCCCTGATTAATAATGCAAAGTGTCTCTTTATCTAATGTTCGGCTGTAGGTGAGTGCTGCAGATGGGCAGATGAGGAGTGTACCTGTCTGCCTTCAAGGCTCAGAGACCTGGCTGATGGCCTAATGCTGGGAGGCATGAGGAGGAAACGGACAGCAGAGAGGTATAGCAATTCATACAGTGCATAGACACTATCTGGATAGTCCAAGGCTGCCCAGAGAAAACTTTTATTGCTCAGAGATTGCTCTTTTATAACTTGGACACTTAATGGAGTTTTCATTAAAGGAACATTTCGGGTTCCATGCAAATTAATCTCAAACCACAGCATTTGTAGCATAAAGTTGATTAGCAAAAAAAAAAAAAAAAAAAAAAAAAAAAAATATATATATATATATACATATACTGTATATCCTTAAAAAAAAGAAAAGAAAAATAAAAAAAGAAAAAGAAGAGAAAAAAGAGGGGGGGGGGGTCAATGTTACGGTGAAACACTTATAATGTTGAATGGGGCTAATTTTGGCATGATTTAAAAGCAGAAATTTGAAAATTATCAATTTTGAAAGCTTATTCACAGTATTTTCTGTTAAAACCTGTGTATTATTTGAGCTCCATTCAAAAGTGTTCCTGTGGCTCAGTGGTAGAGCATTGCGTTAACAGCGCAAAAGGTTGTGGGTTCGATTCCCAGGGAACACACATAGTGATAAAACATGTATAGCCTGAATGCACTGTAAGTCGCTTTGGATAAAAGCGTCTGCTAAATGCATAAATGTAAAAGGAGGGACAAATAATTTTTTGTTGCAATCAACATTATGCCAAGAGTGCTGTTGAATGAAGATGTATTAAACCCAGAATATCCTTTTAATTCAAGTATGGTCTTTGTCTCAGACTTTTCCTCTGAAATTTGGAGAAGTAAATGAAAGCAATTGAAAGCAACAAAACAAATGAAGGAATTGTTGACAGATCATAAGAATGCACAGAGCTGTAAAATTTATGTTAACCACATAGTCACACAGATTATTTGGTTTTGGATTATTTGGTTTTCAAGTTGTTGTTTTTTATCTCTGGCTTTGCTGATATTTTGACAAATCTGACCACTGTTGAGACATTGTTGAGATCTCATCTCTAACTCTAAACAATACTGCGGTATTTTTGCAAAACAGGTGTACTGGAAAAATGTGCCTCTATCTATATTTTTGCAAAACTCCAAAAACGTATTTATACATTCACTGAAGTTTCTAGCTAAATTTAACACTAGTGGCAGTAAAAAACAACAACAACAACATTTATTCCTTTTCACACATATTATGATTACAGTGGCAGATTATCAATGAATAAAGACTTATTTTTAATGTTTCATTGCATTATACTGTGTTATAACCTAAAAAAAACTTTTAGCATAGTGCATGATTTGTAAACGAATACATTTATACAACTGCATCATATAAACAGCTCCATATTCATGGTTTTTATGTCATAGTAAACTTGCTCGATAGCTTACCTGGTACGACAATCCACATTGCTCTTTTATTGCCGCACACTGGATATTTCACTTTGTATATGTTGCGAAATGTACAAGAAGCAACATCATATAATTTCACAGAAATGTTGCCACAGACACATTTTGTTCTAATTAGCCTTGGTTGTATTTTTCTCAGAGAAAGATAAGACTTAATTAAAAGTTGTTGTTTAGGCGAAACAATAGAAAAATTAAATCTTTGAAGTAGTTTTTTTTTTAGCTTAAAATACTTTCTCCTAATCCAGTTTAATATACAGGGACAACTCTAAGTAATTGATATATTGATTTTCCCGAAAATACAGTAAAACTGACTCAACCAATGGCGTAAGAGTGTGGCTGTTTGTCTGACCAATGGAATGGCACTTTGGCTCTGAATTGTTTTAGATGGACTGTAACATTTAACCATGGAATGTTAATGGCATTTGTCTTGCCCAGGGCATGGGGAAGTGTTATGAAGCTAGCGTACACCCATTGTCTCATCCCATATAAGTTAATAAGTCCCTTTCCATCCTCTGAAATGGCAGTGAAGCGCTGAAAGAAGCAGCTCAAGTGGAACAGCATGGAGCCGAGGTAAGTGCACCAGATTTCCAGCTGTATATGCAAGACCGTAGAATCACACCCTCACCCACGTTATGTTTCAATATCCCTTCATGGCAGCGCTCTATAAATGGCTGTCAGCTTAACGAGCAATCCACTGCGACACAAAATATCTATGAAAACGTAAAACCAAAAAACACCAAATCTTTGATAGATATGACTGGAACGATCACAACTGTTCATTCCATGCTTGGTGAATAGGGTTTTCAGACTCATTTAACCCAGCGCTAATATTCAGAGCTAAGTCACTAGGAGAAGCTCGTCATTTCTCCCTCTCTGCGTCAATGTGATTTTCTTTATCTGTCAGAGTGCAGCTTGCACATGGAATCTGCCCCGAGTACACGGCTGCTCCAGTGTGGGTGGAGAGTGGGCGAAGGTGCGTGGCATCTGCCACAGTCCGCCGCCTGAGGAGAAATAGCAACACTTCACATTCAAACTCACTTCCACTGCAGCCTTCACATTGTTAGGCACTGGATAGATTGAAAGTGAATACCGTGTTTCAGTGAATCATTTTCTTTGGCCAGGCTTTACTCTCCACCTTCGACATTTCCTTACAGCACACATTCAGAACGGTGAAGAGGAGGTGGAGAATGGATCATAAAAGCTTCGAGCACACTATTTACACACAGAAAACAGTAGTTAGTTTGGATGAAATATTATCTTCAGGCATTCATTGATAAACAATCATTTTCAGGTTTGTTTTTGAGCTTTTAAGTGAAATAGTTTTTCCATTCTTCATTTCTTTATAGATTCTTTATATATGAAAACAATATACTGTATATAGATATATCAGGAAAAAATATTTTGTGAATATATTTCTGAAAGAAATGCTTTCTGTTGAGGTTACAGGACATTACTAGGTATTTTAAGGCCCCAAGTGTCATTTTCTTGTATAAATGTTTTATATATATATATATATATATAAAATATTCCAATAAATTCCCATTTTGTTTACTGGACACTTGTCATATAAACTATACCAACGTTTGCATGATTGAAATAATTGTTCAATATGTTATTATGCTCATTCATGACACACTGATTAGTGGAATATGGTAAACATATTATACATTATAATGAAATACGATCACTATAATATGTTTATTATGAAAGAGTGTTCAGCTATTGTATTTTGAGTCTCAGAACCTTTTGAAAAAAACACATAAAATAGACACCACTGTCCATTTCATAGTTGCCAAAAAAGTTGCATGGAATTAATTAAATGCACTGTTTAGATTTACAAATACAAACCCCCAATCTGAAATCCAGTGACTCCACGGTGAATTTTTTGACTTGGGATACTCCCAGAAGTAACATAAATTGGTGTTTTATTCTCATTCTGGCCCAGGCTTTGGCTTCCTCCTGCCAAAACTTTCTCATAAACACACTTCCATTTTGACGTCCAGCCAGTGTCCTATTTCATAATGTCCCCTTCTTCCCAATATTCATATAAATATCTGCTTATTTTCTGTCCAAATGTGTTTCATTAACACTCAACCACTGTCACAAGCTTACACAAACCACAAGATTTATTGTCCAGAGTTCATGTCATCACTTCAGTTTGAAGTGTCAGAGTATCATGACATGGGAGACATTTTGTTATTGCTATTCTACATTCTAATATTTATAATATAACACACTAGATTAGAACTAACTAAAATGTTATGTAGCAAACCTCTTTTGCTTTCTTTAAAACAATAGTTTTTAGCTTAGCTAATTGTTTTGTGTTGGTGTAGTTGGTAGTTTAGCTTGCTACATTTTTTGGAGTAATGTAGCTGGCTCAACACTGGTCTTCTGTTACTTTTTCATAATACTGAATCTGTTTGCAGTAAGACAGACTGCACAAATCCTTTATTCTCAGGGGCATTTCTGTTATTGTTAATTAGCGCGCTATCCAAGTAGAAATCCATGAGGTTGTTTTGATTGTGCTGTCCCGTTCACTGCTTTGTGTATATCATACTGATGCCTCAGAGGTCTCATGCAAATCATCAAGAAAAATAAATGACAGATTTAGAAAGTCACATTTTGTGGCTAGCTTCATAATGTAGCTAATGCAAATTTTCATAGGGTCACGTAAACTCTATAAGAGGTGTGTAGTTAAATACATTTCACTGAAATTTTATGTTAATTTGTAGTGGATATTCTGTAACAGTTTATGTCCGAATACTAGAAACTTTTTCATGTTAATTGGACGCCTATTACTCTGAAGCTGCTTTCAACAGGAAGAGTAGAGGAGACTAAACTACAGTCTTCTGACAAACCTTTGTGCTGTCTGGTGTGAATGCTGCTGCATAACATACATTTCTTTAAAAAAAAATTAAATAAATAAAATTAGGAGAACACTTATTTCCCCCCTGCTGCTGCTGATCATGCACACAATTTCACTCAAAGTGTGCCACTGGATAAATTGACTCCACACTTGTCAAGGCATCAATTATTCAGCGGCTGAGCCTTTCAGCACCGCCATCATGTCCCTCTCATTTGATTTGGAGGACAGGAGAGGCGAACGGTGCCGAGGCGAGTCTGGCGGAGCGCGGCGGAAAGTGGCAGAGACTCCTGTCTGATTGGAGCGCGAGGACCGCCCGAGTGTTCATTAAACCCCAAAAAGTACACGCAGGCAAAGAGGACGATAACAAGACCCTTGAGCCGCGCGTACCCGGCTCTCTCACACTTCTGGAAGCCAATAAATATTCTCCTGCTCTCCCTCTTGCACAAACAGGCATGTCAAACGCAACTAACGAGTCAGCAAAATAGGCGATCCTTGTCCCTGCGGTGAGAGCCGGCTACTTTCATTTGTTCTATAATTTGGAGCTCCTGCAAAGGATTAATAGACCCAGAGTCGTTGTAAAGGGTTGAGACATGGCCTCTGTGTCCAAGACTGACATCACAGACACAAGTTATTGTTCCCATCCAGGCTGCAAAATGAACCTTTTTGCCACACCTAATGAGAAGTAAATTGAGATTTCGGCATATTTCTTAGCAACCATGAAACTGTATTTTGAATAATTTGGGCTCAATGACAATGGAATAAGTATATGTTTCGTTTCAGGGTTTTATTTCAGTAAATAAGGCACTGTGCCTGCCACAGAAATGTAACTTTGTGAAGTAAGTTTTGTCATCACTGTGAACGCATTAGGAAGAATGTGTTTCCTACTTTTTGAAAGGGCCATAACACCACCCCCGAATCTACAGTGCAAATCAGAGTAGTCCACTACAGAATGAACGACTTTCATGATATGGTTCATTTGAGTGAATCAAACACACACATGGTGAGAACACTGTAGTCCGACTCCTGAATAAATGACTCATATGAGCCTATTCATTTTAATGACGGTTCATTTGAGTACACATAAAGCTTCTTTGAATTGATCTGCATGTTACAGTGATGGTCAGATTTTCATTAGTACTGGATTTAAACCATGTAGTTTGCAGTTTTTTAGTCAACTGATGTAGTGTTATTTTAGTGTTATATATAGTATTAGGTTTTATTTTTATATTTTCTGTTTACATTTTCATTTCAAGTTTTAGTAATTTTGTGTGCTTTTGTCATTTGTAGTAGGGGTAATATTTCTATTTAACTTGTTTGACTGATATTTCAGTTAGGTGCCAATGAAAAAAGTTTTTATCTCATATTTTTGTTTTGTTTCAGCTTTATTTCAGTTCACAATTTTTTTTTTTTTATTATTTATTTATTTATTAAATTTTGTTTAAGTTAACAATAACAACACTGAACTGGTGAGTAAATTGTCTTATGTATGTTATACATAGATTTGGTCCTTGGCGGGTGTTACTTTTGGATCCTTCATTGTCCTTTACATTGCTGTGCTGTAACAGATCTTGAATCCCACTATTCCCTGGATTAAAGCAGAGTGAGGTCAGCATGTTGCCTTAACTCAGGCAAGAAAACTCTACGGAGTGTAATATGAATAATGAAGTTGTCCCCTGAGCCACTAATATGACCTCAGGGCTGTGGTCCAAACAGTTTGCCTCAGTGTTTGGGTGTAGTCGACCCGGGGTATCCTTCAGACCCTGCAGCCACTGAAATGAAAGCTGTCTCACTGTGGTTAGTAAAATAGTTGGACAATGAGAGCATGTGGTGGCCATGACTCAAGGCAGTCTGGGTGAGCGATGGAAGTGCTGAGCTCTGGAGGACAAAGGAGAGAGAATCAGCAAGAAAACACACACTGACCTGGTTTAAATTTACATGCAAGGATTTCGGGAGAAGAATTAGATGGTTTCCACTGTCAAAGTATGTACGTACATAGAGTAGCATTCACTAGGTAGCAGTTTTGCTTGTTGTGTAACATGATTAGTTACAAAAAATGTATGCCAACAGTGGGGTGTAATCTGTGACCAAATACTGTATCACCGCATGTATCTCATTTTACGACTGCTGCTAAACGTAATGTGTCATTAAATGTGATTGTGTAACTTTTTATGACCTATTGTTTTATTGTATATAATAATAAGGTTTGGTAGTGTTTAGATAAGATCGCAACTCATGCAATTGATATCTAACACACCTTCTATAGTGTCATCTCTTCAGGTTTAAGAAGTTACGAGAACAGCTGGCAGTCTCAGTTATTTGACTGCCATAATACAGTCTGAAGTCTTTATTGGATTACATAACACTTCTGGCAACATTTGGGAGCACAAAACGTGGAACAATATTATAAGCTCTCTGATTGGTGAGTAGATCTTAATCCCCGCCCACATTCCACAGTGAGTGCTCGCTCTGAGAGCTTCATGTTTTTCCTGGCTAATTACACCACTAGCACATTCCAATATCAATATCACCATACGCTCCACATCAATAAAACATACAATTTCTTTCTTACCTGAATCTGCTCTGAGGTTTCCTTTTGCTCCTAACTCTTTCAGTTTTCACGAGTCTCTTTGCTTCATTTTAGGTGAAGGAATTTCATAGTGGAAGTCGGCAGAACAAAGTCTGAAAGCAATCTTTTGTTTCACAGTATCTTAATTTATCAGGAGCTAGAAGTTTGTCAGAGTTTGGAAAACAAAAGTCTCTCATATTTTTTAAGCTCTGCCGACTCCATGCAGGGAATGGGATGGGTTTCATAAATCTCTGAGCCAAGTTCCTTTGAGTCCATTGGGGGGCCAGGCATCAGCCATGACTCAGTCTTTCAAGTGTAACTCGAGCCAGGACATCTGCATCGCTCGACAGGAGGGTACTGAGGCGCCGATTTGGAACACTCAGCGTTGGGAATTTTGGGAAGCAGTGATGCCTATCAATGACCCACTTTGATTCAGAGATGCTAATTTGTTCTTTGTTGCCACAAGATGTTGTTTTTGTGTTGCTGATTGTCATTGGAGCCACTGATTTTAAGAGGAGACAAGAAAAGCAAGCTTTCTGTCATTGTTTTCCTCAGGTGCTTCTATAGCCCGTGCTAATGTTCACAGCCAGAGGGAAGCTGTGTCTGCTGTCTGAGATAGCAACAGATATCATTATTGCAACACCTTGGTAAAAGTGGAGAATTATTACACCACTGTGCTATTATAGTATTCATTTGTATTTCTGTCCTGAGCTTTTAGAAGACATCGGAGAGGTTTTGTGGTCCCTTAGACTCTAAACGCAGTTTGTTTACACTCTTAAAAATAAGATTCTTTATTGGCATCTGTGGTTCCACCTATAACATCCAGGGAAACTCTCCATTGCACTAAAGTTTTTTTGAGGTGGAATAGGTTCAACAATATTCTTCACACTAAGAAAAATGGTTCTTTTAAGAACTATTCAATGAAAGACTCTTTTGGTAACACTGTGTGTAAAAACATAATCTCTCTTCATTTAACTTCACTTCAATTTAGCATTGTACCAAAAATAAAATCTAGAGTGTTGCCAAGGTGTGGTTGCTAGGTAGTTGTTTAACGTTGGAAGTCAAAACTCTCTGATGCCCATTTTTCCCTCAACAGGGTACCCAGTGCATGCATTTGCCCAGAAAAAAGGACAATTTCCAATCTAGCAGCAGTGCACCACACATTTAATTGATGGGCATTGGGTTCCTATGTACAGTGTGTTGCTTTGGCCACTTTATTTTTCCTATTTTTGACATGAATGAAAAAAGCTGAATAAAAAGTTTCTTAAGACTCCTGGTAAAAGTACATGATGCGTCTTTATTATTCATATAACTAAAATAACCCATTTAATTTAAGATTTTACCTAAAGCCTGGGATACATCAATTCTGCATCAATTCTGCACAGATTTTTGCCCCGATTTACAGTTTGGAGGAGTCCAATTTCACAAAAATTCTCAGTCAGACTATGATAGTTTTAGACTGTTATTACCTCCTGTTGGATGATATCAAATATGTTTGATATTTTGAACCAATATTAGAATGCTATTTTTGTCACACTAGTTTGTTTAGTGGCACAAATTTGTTGTGGTTGTAATGACTTTAAAGGCATGACAATGTGATCCTCAGTCATTTAGTGTACAGCTCTGGAAACATTTTCAGCAGGTGTATGATGGAAGTTGTGTAGATTATTCCAGCCTTAACTTGCTCAGCATGATTTTCTTCCAACTGTTGCTACACCATGATATTTCCATAAAAAATGTAATTTCACGCTAATTCTCAGAAGCAATTTTTACACAAGTGCTTGCTATAACACACCTTGCAGCATCTTGCTTAGCTAAAAAAAGTTTACACTGATGTAATTGCATAAAATATGTTGTAGGCCTAATACTTAATGTTAGGAGTTTGTTCTAGTTGGTTCTAAACTCCTAACGCTAAGTATTTTTTGTCAAATGTAGCAGGATATATTTGTAATCGATGGTTCTCTCATTCTAGACCTTCCAGTGGAGGCACATGTCGACAGAAAGTTGCAAGCATAATCGCTCACATTTTATTGTGTCTCTCCTTTTTCTGCTAACAGTGCCCATGTGTGTCTTTGTGCAATCCTGTCAGTGTGTGACCTCCCATGTCCTAGAGTCCTGCCACCACACCCCCCAGCTCTCAGCATGTCTATTCCACCCTAGACAGGAGCCAGGTTGCCAGAGCTACGCTACTCCCACCCATTAGCTGCAGGAATCCAACATAACCATGGTAACAAGTCTCTCACCCCAGGGGAGATGAGCAACAGAACTGAAAGACTCCATTCAATTTCCACATCCCCAGTCCACTAGGGCTGACAGCCTCTCATCGTTTGTGTTGCAGTGGGCAGGGGTATGTGCTCATTAAAAAAGCCAACACACACTTGCTCTCTCTCTATACACAAGTCCACAGACACACACTGCCGTACATGCGCTTTGCATTATCTTCACATTAGACCGCATCCACCCTTACCATTTGAATGCTTGAATTGCATCTGCCCACTTAGCCTGACAGAAGATAAGCTGTGTTTTAGGGCTGTGTTTCCACTCCCAGTATTAATGGAGTGTCAGTCTGTACACCTAAAGATGGTAGATCAATACTCTTATTCACCTTTGCCGCCCCTTTCTAATAATTCAGATCTGTGTCCATACAAAGATATCTGTTATGTGGTTTCTGACTCACATGTGTTGTGTTATTTCAGTGATCAAACAGTAATACGAACTGTTAAGGAGAAATGAAAAATGGCCCAGTACCCACACCTGAGGCACACCGGCCTCCTTTGGAAGCATATGCCTGTCTAATCTGTGGTTATTAATCCATAGTTTATCTATTTGCAGTTAGTCACCACAATATCTAGAGACACATCTTCTCCCTCATGTGATGATGGCATTGCAGCGTGTGCTTCAAATGTACCTTGATGAATTCGTGCTGATGAGATCCAGGAAAGGTTAATGAAGCACAATGGGAAATCAGCCCTCCTCCACTAGTGCTGTGAAGAGGCTAAAGGAGTTCTCTCTAGGTGGAGTGGGAGAGAGCAGTTTCAGGTTCTCTCCAGTGAGTGATGAAGCAGCATTGCCCACACTGCCTGAATCAAAGCCCGGCCCAGCCCCAGTGCGCAAGGAAACCATGCAGGCTTTCAATTATTAGTCAGGCTGGGGACTGGAGACTGGAAGCAAGAGGTAAGAAACTCTGCTGGCGAAACTCCATATATCAGTTACTCTACTTTTTTTTAAGGGTGACAGATCATGAAAATCTGACTTTTCCAGGTTTTAAGTGGTATAATCAGGTCCCCAGTGCAAATACCAACCAAGGAAACGTGAAAAAGATTAACCCAGTAACTTTGTTTTTGGTAAGCCTTTTTCTGCAAGCTTCTGAAAAAACGAGCGGGTCTTATTTCGCTCCCTTGGTGACATGGCAAAGGGATCTCATTATAATATTACCGCCCCTTAATCTGTAAATTTCCACCCGCTGCACCGTCATTTTGATTTCGCAAGCTACAACGGTGTACCAGCTCTAATGCCATGGTGAAAGTTTGAGCAAAACATGCTAACTGTTCTGCCTTTGGCTGCACAGACGAGCACAGAACACTATTTAGTCCCAGCCTCAGAGGAGACAAGAGAGCAGTGGATTTATTGATTTATTTACTCTATGCTGCTGCCACACAGATCTAAAATAATCATGCAATTTATTTCCCAGCTGTTTACCTTCACAGACATAACTGACTGTTTTTGTAACTTGTGTGTGTTTTTAACATAAACTTGTGTGTGAATGAGAACTTAGTTTACTCACATGCTGTGACAGCTGCTTTCTGTCCATGTGCTTCGGATGTGTGCACTCAGAAAACCGTATATCAGATGTTTAAACTAAAATGGTTTAAAACACATGATTTCAGCGTGATAAACATGATATTCAGAACCAAAACAGATGTTTTTAGCAGGTAGGAGCTGAAATGGAGCAGCTCTATTCTGGAAAGGGGGCGGGAGCAGCAGCTCATTTGGATTTAAAGAAACAGGCACGAAAATCGTGAGTGTTTCAGCTTCCACTCAAAATAGGCATTTTCAAAATGATATAATAAATTATCTGTGGGGTATTTTGAGCTGAAACTTCACAGACACATTCTGGGGACACCAGAGACTTATATTACATATTGTAAAAAGGGGCATAATATGTCTCCTTTAAGGCAAAATAGATGTTAGGAAAATAGAAAATTATAAGACTTGAGAAACGTGGACTAGTTTTATTTTTTAGGAGAAACTGTAATGGTCAATGCGTAGATTCTCTTGAGTATAATGCTCAGGTGAGCAACTGCTACTTAAATTTGTGTTTTGATTGCACATTGTCAGGATTGTGTTTTTTTTTTTTTTTTTTTTCTGATAATCAAATGATTCTTTTGAGCTGGCCCTTATAGTGAATCATAAACTCATTAACCATTACTGTGTGAATCAGTCTGACAAATCCCTCTTTCATTTAATAGTCTGTGAAGTTATAGAACAAATTCAGAGCTTTCTTTTTTAGTCTCATTGACTTCCATTGTATTTTTTTCTCCATACTATGGAAGTCAATGGGGGCCAAGGCCAACAACTAGTTGGTTACCCACATTCTTTAAACTATCTTCTTTTATATTCAACAGAGGAAAGACACTCATACAGGTTTGGAACAACTTGAGGATGAGTAAAATATGACAACATTTTCATTTTTAAGGTTAACTATCCCAATTTTAATAACAATTTTACACTGGAAATGCTACTTTTTATTTTTGCTACTTATATCCATTAAACAGCATAATCTGGGCCCTGTTGTTAATATTTAACATTAATATTTTCATAATGTACCAAGTTTTATAAAGTTCCCTGGATAAATTACAGCAACAGCTAGGAGAAGTTTTTTTAAAAAAATATAAGCAAAATGCACACTGCAACTCAAACGAATTGGAATTCATATATTGTGAGCTTGTGTATCGAAATTCAACCAAGAAATGTATAACGACACTCAGCCCTACTTGGAGGGCTTTTACACTTGTTTTTTTCATGATCAGATAACTATCTGCCTAAGAGTAGCACCACTTAATGCCCTATAAATCACCTCTCTCATCCCTCTTATAAATAGTGCTTGATGGCACTGGTTCCTCCTTCAGAAACAGGAAGTAACTGGTCTGGGGTGGAGGCAGTGAGAGAGCGAAATAAAGATAAACAGAGTGAGGGAAAGATAGAGCAAGCACATGGGCTCTTAGCCAGATATGTGAAACCTAAGTGAGCCTGACCATTACGCCTCAGTGCTTTCTCTAGAAACCTCATCTGGAAAGTTCAGCATTTGTACACAGCAACTTCAAAGATCTTAAAGGCCTTAAAAAGTGTGAGATATGAGGTGTTTGTGTGAGCATGACGAGAGCTGCTGAGTTGTGGTGTAAGGGTGGAGGCGGTTTGTTAGTAGTTAGAAGGGTGTGGTGCCAGCGCTATGAGATGTAGGTGGGTTGTGAAATTAATTGAGGGTGTACCATGGTTGCACTCCTTTACAATGTTGTCTGCTCAGCAGAGCTTGCACGAGTTTGTCCACACGATAGTTGTACCTTGTTTTCAAACAGATGGGCCACTCAAAGGACTTCAAAGCAGGCTTTTAACACTGCTCCTCCCAAGGCAAAGTTCAATCCAGACATGCGACGTGGGAGATGAGCAACAGTCTATCAGCAGTGGTTGGACCCATGTAGAAAGGAACAGGGCAGAACAACAAATATTTGGCAGCCATTCGCCCATCCAAAGGCACACAAGAGCAGCCCCCAGTCGAATGTTTGCTTTGCTGGTGGAGAGTGTCTCCACTCATCACACTGTTTTCACTGAGGTCATCACAGACGTCAGAAGAGTGTGGTTTTGGCCAGTTCTTTCTCTCTCTTTCTCTCTCTGCCCACCACCACACCGTTGAGGATGTATCTATGATGTCAGTGTTGCTTCACACCCATAACGCCCCTCACTGATAGTCCCCAGAGTTGACCTCCACCCTCAAAGGTTGTCAAAGCAAGATTTTATTTAATTTTTTTCAAAGAAAATATGCTTCTTTCTCTTTAGTTTTTTGTCTATGTAAACAATGGGTCTTGATCTGGTTTGGTGAAAGGAAAATTTGATTAAAAAGGGAGTAGATAGAATATTCCATGTCTGTCTTTTGGGATCAGGTCCCATTTGTCATGAAAACTTACCTCAGCTAGAAATTTGATTTTCATTAGGATGAAGTCATTAAGGTTATTGTTGATGTCAGTGTAAAAACATACATGTTGCCAAGCCAACATGTATCATATGTTTCTGTCCCTAATAAACAGTGAGATTTATGACTGAAAGAATACCTATATTTTTCCCTACTTTTAATCAGACCCAGACGGACTTTGTGGAATCACATTTTCTGTGCTGATTTTGGAGGGAAATCTGAGGAATGGATTTAAATATGCTAAAATATATTCAAAAGAGTTAAGAGCAGTGTTGGGGAGTATCTAGTTACATGTAATGCTATTATGTAACTTAATTACAAAATAAATGTAACTGTAATCCATTAAAGTTACTGAGAAAAAATGTGTAATTAAATTAGTTACTTATAAAAATGTTAACGATTACAAAGGGGGTTACATCTGAATATTTTTTGTAAAAAGCTAGGATGTGTTAAATTATATTTGTTGCTTTGCCTATTGTTGATGTGCATGATGCCTCTTAAAGACATTTTGATTGGTTCTCTTGTTTGAATTTGCAGTGCCTATTAAATCAATCCACATTGCTGCTGAAAGCTTTAGGCTACAACCTGTCTGAGTTGATTAACTGATTAACGGTTGAAAACATTTGTTAGAAATTTAGAAAGTAATCAGTTACATTACTTATTACACTACTTATTACATTTTAAACAGGGTAACTTGTAATCTGTAACCTATTACATTGCTAAAGTAACTTTCCCAAAGGTTAAGAGTAACCATTACTCCAGTCTTTAGTCTTACATGATCCTTTAGAAATGGTGCTTGCGAAACATCTATTATTATTTTTGATCATAGATGTAGAAAGTTCTGAAATACAAATAAAATGCTAAATGCTTGCTTAATAAAATTATTAACATTAAAAAATGTCTTGCTGTCTACATCACAAACCTAATTTTCCTGGCATGCAAACTTTCAGACAAGGGCTTCCCAAATCATGAAGATAGTCTTGCTTTTCTTCATTTTCTTTGTCAGTGCAATTCTCTAGGTTTTTTTTTTTTTTTGCAAATAAATGACTGCTATTCATATTATCCCTCTCATCATGTCTCTGCACAGGTCTTCTGTCAATAAATAACTTCTGATATAAATATCTCTAAAAGCATCATTGTGTTGGCAGCTTTGTACAATGAAGGTGATCTGATTCCACAACGGTAACATTGTGAGAGGAAAAAGCCATGAAGGATTCAGGTAATTATTATATTGAGGTAGTTTCCATCGATTTACCACACTGACATAACAATTTATGCTATTTTTGCACAGTAAACTAAAATTGCTCATCCTGTGGCCCTTAAAGAGCGAGCTTCCTCAACAAAAAAAAATATAATAAAGAGATGAGCAAAATAGCTAAAAGCAGCATTTTTTTGGAGATGTGATACATGGTGGCACAGGCAGCACCAGCTGGGAGGGGGTGTAAGCGTTGTGCAATGCCGAGGACGTGCATGGAACCTCCCTCCTCGCTCTCACTGTCCCTCCTGGACCAAACTGTGCTTTGTTCCCTTCCCAAAGGGGAAGGAGTTTAATTCAGTGCTAGATCAGGTAAGCCCAGTGATTTTCCCGGGGACGTTGCAGCTGGTCTTTTGGGATTAGCTGCACGCTCGCCCGGCAGCTGGGGGATGAAAGTGGAAGTGTGGCTTGCAAATGGCCTCCAGGCAGGAAAGGAGCCTTGACAGGTACACTAGGATAAACACTGATTGCATTCAAAAAACACATTGTCTGCTGTGATACATATCAAGGAGGAATTCTCTTTGTGTTTGAGCATCTGTCTTCTGCTTCTAAAATGTGCTGTGACTGTGAAATGCCCATACTTATAATCTAATGAGCTGCTGCAGATTCTTGTCAGATATATAAAATATATACCTAAATAAATGGACTGATGCATATCTATGTGACTATCTGCATGATGTTCCAATAGCATGCAGTGCCTGTGCATAGAAGATATAGTATATGGCGATATTAGAGTCAGTGGAGATTGAATGAGGAAGTGGGGACGAGCCCCTCTGGGATATGGGCAGATTTTACCTCGCTCTCAAGGCCAATCCCGGTACACCTGCGTCTCGGTAACGCTGGCCCCCTACAGCTGTCTGCACACCTCTGTCACCTGGCCTCTGTCTACAATTTCCAAGCACAGCACAACCCCCAAATCCTGAGCCACCACTCTTATCAGTGTGCATGTTTGGATGTGCAATGCAGACACACAAACAAGATACTTAATAAATAGGTGTTTTTTTGTACTAAAGTAACAATGAAACAGAAGTAACAGATCTTTTTTTCGTTGGTGACCTACATCCGAGTGTAACACATTATTGAAAAAATATCAAGCAGGGGACTTGGTTCTATATTTGATATGTAGGCGTTATCCTCAAAAATGTATGCGAGTTTGCAGCTGATTTTTGGGGGTTTGGAGTTTAGGCAGACTAAGTAATTAGAAAAGTCTATTGTTTTTCCAAGAATATTGCGTTATGACATTTTGATTACGTTACATTACAAAATAATTAAAAATATATGTTGATAGATTGTTCACAATAAGACCCTATAACATGCATTTACAAAATAGGGTTCATTTTTATTTCATGGAAATTGCACATCATTTTGATTGGTTGGTTGATGTTTATGCAAAACTTTTAATACACTTTTTGTAAACAGTTGTTTTAGTGTTTGAGGAGAAAATGGCAAAAGGTGCTGGAAAACACATCAGCTGGTGTGAAGAAAATACCATTTCATTCTTACCTTTGTAGTCCAAAAAGTCAGTTCAGGGACAAACAGTCCTTTACGTTCATTATTCTTTTTATAATCTTTTGACTTGTTCTCTTTTTATTCATTATAAAAAAATAAAAACCCTTAGGCCTACTACGTGTACTGCTTAAAACTAACCAAGACTTGTCACAGCACTTACATATTTTTGTTCTTTTGTTGGTTTTGATTGCTTCTTTTGTCCTCATTTGTAAGCAGCTTTGGATAAATGACTAGATGTAATGTAATGCAATGCAGATATGCAAATAAGAACGTTTACCCCAGGTTTAGAATTGTACAATGTGTGAAAGGTCACTTTATACTAGGATTAATTGTTAACCCTGGGTAAATTATGAGCTGTATGAAATGTGAAACAGGATTCAGTTTACCTGGGTTTAGAAAGACCTAGGGTTAACTATGCCTTCTGAAAATTAACTATGGTTTTACTAAAAATAAAACCAAAAAACCATGGTTACTATAGTTAAACCATGGTAACCACAAACTAACCATGGTTTTGCTACACTAACCATAGTTTAACCATAGTATTTGTATTAAAACTATGGTTATACAAATGATAATCAATATGCCAAAAAACACAGTTACTGCACTTTTATTATCATAAAACTATGGTTAATTTTCGTAAGGGATTTCAAGTGTGAAAAACCCTAAAAATATTAGATTGCTATGTTCATATAATCATTAAACAATTATGAGACAGTGTTGAAGTCTTCAAACTTTATTGCATCTTGTATTAAATATAGCTCATATTTGAAAAATTACTGTGAATGCTGGAATCATTATTCCTACACAGTGTACAGCTACGAATAAGACAAACTAATAAATAACCACAATAAAACAATATACAGTCTCAGCATTTGAAAAGGAATCGGATTTAAGAATGCAGGATATTGCCAAAAAAGAAACTTCAAACAACGTAAAAATAGAAGATAGCAAAATGGATCTTATTATATTTTGAAAAAGAAAATCAGTAGTGCTTACCCGTTCATAAGTCACAGAAGGGTTGTGGGTGTTTGCTATGCCATTGTTACATGGTTGCTCAGTGGTTTTGAGTATGTTGCTTGCTATAGCCCACATGGAGCTCTGTTGGCTTTTAGCATGTTGCTATATGGTTGCCAGGGCAGTCTGGGTTGTGTTTAGTATGTTGCTGTGCAGGAGGTTCATGAAAGGTTTTTAATATGTTTAATATGATATATAAATCATGTTGCTATCTGGATGCTAAAGTATTAACGGTAGTTTTTAACATGTTGCTATGTTGTTGCTTATTGGTCAAAGTCAGTAGAGCCACCATTTTTTAAACCATATTAATTAAATCAAGTCTAATTATTATCATATTCTACATCCCTAATCATGCCCAATAAACTTAACAACTACTGTACCTTATTAACTATTAATAACCAGCAGTAGTTTAGTAGTTTATTGAGGCAAGAGTCTATAGTTTGTTAATAACAAGAATTGAACCCAAACCACCATATGAGCAATAATGAAAGCTTGCTTTTGTTATCTTAACTGAAGTTGCCTTCTAAACCAAATTAATCAAAATACTCATTAGGGTTGATTTAAGTGATGCTTATAGCATTAGAATGTGTGTGGAAGCTTACCAGCATCTAAATTTCCCACTTGATGAAAAGACCTCTAAAAATAATAGTTGTTTTTGAAAGCTGAAAGTTCTTTTTTTTCATTTTCAGTTTTTACTGCTCCAAACCGTTGTCTACTTCATCACAAACCATGCAATAAGATTCACCTGATATGGCTGGAGGACACTGACTCCCCCTATGAAGTCTAACCTCCAAAAACTGCTTGCCAGCTCCAGCTCTTCCTCCACCACTGTGAGCCCAAACTGCTCTGATAACTGACTGCAGAAACACGGGAGACACTAACAGATAAAGACAAGAAACATTAAAAATGGTTCATGAAATGACAAGCTTGCTTAATATTGTTCATTTGTCTTAAAATTGCAAAGCATTTTGGTTTTCTATATTTTATGCTCATGAAGAAGTTGACATTTTGGATCTATGTGATCAAGTCAAAGTTTTGGCAATGCAGTTAGGGCTAAAATAAAATAAAATAAATCTCACTTAATGGCCATTCAAAACTGACATATTAATTTTACACAAAACCAGTTTAAACATTATTCAAAATGTCTTCTTTTGTTTAAACTGGAAATCATGAAGACATGCCCCAAACAAAGTGGTTTGACGGCTAGTATTTTGTAGCACTCCATCACCCTTTGACATACGGCCCTTTATTGTGCATCTCTATGAGGGGGAGGATGGACGTGGTATTAAACAAAAAGCACTGATAAGGTTGTGCAGAGGAAGTGCTCTGTGCGGCAATCCCCTACTGACTTCCACGATCCGTCCAGGCATTTCCCCTCCACAGGAAACGCCCTCACCAGGGAACACATACGGAATGCTGCCTTTTGTTCATAGAGAGAGATAAGCGCTGCGACAATGCTCCAAGTGTGGTGTTTTTGCATCCTCTCGCCATCAAAAGGAGGTTTATCGAAACGAAGGGTGGGTAATGCGCTGTCTCCATCTCTCAGCTGGTCCTGCATCTGGTCCAATGAGTCATTGTCTACTCCCTGCAGGAAAATTGGGCTTAACTTCCCATCTATCTTGTAAGACTACATATCACCACTTTCTGTGCCAAAAATTGCAATTCTTCTGAGTAATGTGGTTGTGAAAGGACTGATGCTCTTTTGCATAAGCATAGACATTTATCAGGCCGAACACAATCAAACCAGACTTTCATTACACTTTCACAGGTCAGCCTAACACTTATTTATTCAATTTTTTTTAGGCAAAAGCTTTGAAATCTTTTCTCAAATCCATAGCTTTGACATATTAGAAGTCCTTTCTAGTTTAAACATGAATAATATATCTAAAAACTAATTATGTGTTGCTTTTTATATTATTTTTTTATTATTCTAGGTATCTGAGATGCTATACAGTATGTTTTTCACTGTCCCTTTATAAATACTTGTAAAACCTATAATAACGAATTATTATTTTAATAAAAACCTTTGTTTGTTCAATATAAGAGATGCAATTAAACTAGAAATACAAAGAGCAGATTTTCTATTTTATATACTGTAAACAGCCATAACTATATATTCGTAACAGTGGTATGTGATAAATGTAACAGTAAATGGAAAAAGCCCCATGATATAAATAATTACATTTTATGTGTGCATATTAATGTTAGTCAATACAAAACATCCTATACCTTCAGATTATGACTATATGTATGCACAGCAAGACAAGTTGATAAGGAAAACACATAATTTAAACTCTTCAAAGATTATATATTTGTAAGAGTATCACTGTTGTTCATATTGTTGAATTATATACATAAAACACAAAAATAGTTTTAATTCTGCCTCTTATCCACACTTTAGTGTATTCTTTTTCTAAATATTACTATTAAAACAGGACCAAATAATAATAATAATAATAATAAAGCAAATTCTCAAGAAGAAATGTGTTCAAAATAATGTGTCTAGATTTTAAATGATTTAATGCAAAAAAATAAAATTAAAAAAATAAATGTAATAACATTTTATGTAATATATAAATAATATTATGTAAATAAAAATAATTATGACCCTAAAACCAATTTAAAAAAAAAAATGTTTTACTGTACATATTTCAAATTAATTTTTTAAAAATATCCATGTTTAATGTAAATAAAACTGATCATTCTTTTGGGAAGAAATTGAGGGCTGAATTGTGCATATACAGTACCTGATACAGAACTGAGAATATTTATTTAATAAATTAATGTGCATTACAATTATTCCTGCTCTCCCATACCCTACTAAACCAGCAGAACTTCTTTATTTCTCCTCTGAATATGTATTAATAACAACAGGGCACATAGCGTCAACCTTTTAATTCGCCACTGACTTTCAAACATCACCTCAGAGAGCAATCAATGAAATATGCAGTCCTGTTGACTTCACTAAACCAAAAACATCTTCAGGCTGTCTTACGTCTGCAATGGCAACATTATAAAAGCGTGAAATTTACATCACAAAATAGTGGTGGTATTACAAACCAATACTGGTCTTGAGATAAAGGAGAAACACAGCCAACTCTCCATGACTGCAGTCTCAGACCTGCTGTTTAACAGCCTCCGGTCAAGGGAACAACCATAGGGCTCAATTTCAAATTCAAGCACTGTTTGTAGGAGGCTCTGTTTACCGGACAGTCAAGACAATAATGCAAACTGGCTCAAGTATGTCATCATTTTTAGGTCTTAAAGGGATTCCGGTGCCCTTGCCATTGTACACATTATTTGAGCCTCAAACAGGTATGCATAGAATTTCATATTCATACAAATGTGAGGATGAAAATCTAATGCAAGTGTGGAAATAAAAGCATAAAAACGTATATGTAAAAGCATAAAAATGTGTAAACGTATACACCACATTCATATCTTCCCAGCCCTGAATATTTTTATTTGGCCGGTATGACTGACATTTCACAATGTTATTGGCAGATGTCCATGCATCCCATAATATTGCAAATAATCTGTCATGTAAAACACTAAAAATAACTATGGCAGTTTTGATCATCATGCATCATTATTCAAGTTTATAGAGTCTAGTTACATATTATAAAACTACAAAAATGTGCATTGTGATTGCCATTGTGTTGCTATGATGTTCTGAATGCTTTGAGCACTTGCAATGTGGTTGCTAGGTGTTCTGGGTGGTTGCTAGGAGTTTGCTTACTGACCCCAGTCAAAAGACTCCTCTCTCATGACTTGTGTCCTTCCTTCAGTGTAGGTTTACAGAATGCTTACCTTGGCAAGAACAACTAATAATAACAATAATTGGAAACTGAGGTATAAAAAGTTGATTTTAATGGAGTATAGAGGACTGACAACTCAGCCAAAATCAAAAGAAACAATCAAGACATTGTCAGCACACTGCACACACACTTTCAACAGTGACCAAAGATTCATTGCAAACAAAAGTGCATCCAAAATAAATGTAGTCCAACAAAACCTTGTGTTGGAGGTGTTGAGACGTAAAGGAAACATGATGTAATGATCAACAAGTTTTGGCACATTGAACAAAGTATGAAAAAGAATGACTGATGTATCAAATGCATCATCAGACCATTTGCGTTATGTTTTTTTTTGTATGAAGAGATCCTATTTTATTATAGCATTGAGAAAAATTGAAAAGTTGGACAAACTTTTAAAACTTTCTGTGTATTGTTAGAATGTACCTCCTCTGAAAAGGTGATGTATTTGCAGCCCTTGATTAAACGTGCCCATATGTTTTCACTCTTTCAAAGATATGCAAGTCTTTTCAATTTGCAATGTCAAATATGTATTTCTGAAAAGAAAATGATTCCAAAAAACAATCAATAAAAGTTGTTGGCCCCCACCAGGCCAGCACTAACGCTTCTTATTGTCACTTTTTGCCATATTATGTTCACTCGAACATAGAATAGCAGAAAGAAGCTCTGGCTTACATTTAACAACACTTACATTAGAGTTTAGCATCTTACTACAATTGTGATTCATTCATTAAACTGTCAAAACGTGGCAGGTTCTGATCGGTGTAGTCAAGACAAACGTAGATCATTTGAAAACAGGCAAACAAGAATGAGTGTTCAAGTAGATATTCCTGTTTAGCTTCACATTCGTGTGGTTAGATGAGAGACCAATACAGTGTTATTTTTCTTACGGTATATGTACAATCATATTTGGCCAACATCAAGCTGAACAGGTGGTTTAAACCTCATCTCATCTGTCGTTTTTGTCCTATTAGGCTTATATGCCAAGGCCAAAATGAACTAGCATCAAATAAAACCTGTAATACAAATATCTAATAAAAAAAATGAAAAATACAATGCTTTAGCATTCGATATCTATATAAGTTCTGACAGATTCTCATCATCATAACAGATCTTTTGTGAGCTGCTCTCCACGACAGAGGAATATTTCGACACAAGTTAAGACCCCTGCACTCTTATACACTACAAAAATATTTGCGCAGATGTCAAGGACAGTTGGTGCGACACAAAAAAACAAGTGATCATTTGAAAAGAAACCCAAACAATGGTAAAATCCCCAAAGGATTGTGGGATTTTTTTTTTATGCCCAGGCGACCATTACACACTGCATTTCAAAGATTGCACACGCACATTTTTATGGCATAGTATCCAACACAACGTTCTTCAGGCACACTTCTTCAATGCACACACAAAATACTGTGCAATATCGAAGATGATGGTTTGAAGACAAATTAGTCTTCATGTTTTCAGACAGTGATTCGCTTGAAGTCCATGAGCTCAAACTGGGAAGTGTGGACAGCAGGACTGTTGTAAGTTGCAGAGGAAACCCAGCAGCACATGGTTTCACTTCCTGCCTGCACTTTAAGCAAAAGTTCGACCTGGTAAATATTTGGTTTGTCAGGTCAAAAAAAACCTTCACAGTGAGCATATAGTCACACGTGGACATTAATGCACTAGTTGTGCTGCTCTTTGAAAAAAAAAAACATTTTTGTTTGTTTTCAAGTTTTCTCTGTGAGGCTGCAAGGCATCAAACGTGTCTCTCAATTAGGCCATCAAAGGTGAAGCATGATGGGAACACAAAAGCAGAAGCAGGCTAACTCCCTACTGATGTACCTATATGATGCATCAGTCAGTAGGATGGTGATTCAAGGCTTTTTGCAGGCAGTTTCTTTGGCTTTCCCGTTGGTGCTGGACTTGAGTTGGGTCATCTCCACCTCAGCCATGGCATCCGATGGCAAACTGCTACGCATGCGCTCGATGGTCTTTTGGTAGGAAGCTTTCTCTTGTTCCAGAGAACGGATCAGGTGCTTCATCTTGCTCTCGCGTGAAAGGAAGCTCTCTACGCTGCTCTCCAACGTCTGAATCTTCAACCGAGCCGCCTGTTAATAAGAAAGCCAATCATGAGAATCAATGAGGCAATCTTGTGAAGAAACTATGCACTATGTTTGTCATGTAACCATATACACTATTGTTAAGGTAGTTTGGGGTTGGTTAAACGTTTTAATGTTTTTGAAAGAAGTCTGGCTTCATTTATTAGATTAAAATACAGTAAAAATTTTAATATTTTGAAATATTACAATTTAAAATAAACATATTTTGAAATGTAACTTATATATATATATATATATATAAATGTGCGATGTGTGCTGGGAAATTCCAAAGAATAGAACAATGAAAAATTCTGGCAAAAATAACTAAAATATATAAATAAGGCATTTTCCAAAAATGTTAACTATGGGGTAAAGTGTGTCAGATCCAATGGCTCAAATAATACTATTAGTAATTATCAGTTTTGCTTATTTTAAGCCACAAGTTGTTTTTAGGAACAACTTGGAGATGAGCATGTTGTGACATTTCATGTTTACACTAATGGAGTTTCAAGGATAATTAATTCATAAAAACGTATGGCCGATAGATCAACAAGCTATTATCAGTTGAATTTCCATTATCTTTCATTTGAAATGTAAAACACTGAACCAAAATTCCATTTTAATATTCTTTGGTAGTAAACTAAGAGTTGCATCTGTAAAGATCTTAGGTTTCAAGCTGTTTGTCTTTTGTACTGTGCTGCCACACACTGGCAATAAAGGCACAAAACACTTGCCTGCTTTTCAAACCACTACATGTGTTATGCTGTGATATTGTTATACATCTACCTGCAGTTTCTCTAGTAAGTCCATGTTCTGTTTCTTGAGCTGGACATTAGCTTTCTCCAGTTTATCTAGCCTATCAGAGTCCTCTGATGGTGGAGGAGCGTCTGGCAGCTCATCCTGCAGGACGTGGTACTCCACTTCATACGCATACAGCTGCTTGGAGATGTCCATCTCGATTGCCTGCAAACCACATTTCATGCTGATAGTTATTTTCAGAGAATACGGCACAGGTTCATTCAAATCAAATGCTATCTGAGACTCACACACATACCTTTACATAAAGTATATCCAAATATAAACAAAAACTGAAATTCTAGTCAATGAATTTTCTTTTTGTCATCTTGCTCAAGTTTATCAACAAAACAGACTGTTGGTTTTTGAAAAGCAAGTTGCACCACCTAGTGGTTAAATAGAGTGCATTCTAGTGTATTGCATAGTACATATGAAACACTGTGAGCTACTATCAAAAATCACATGTGAAACCGTATTCAGTATGCATTAAAAAAAGGTTTCAAACAGTTGTCACATGATCTATTTTTTGCCACATGCTTACTTTACAGAATACTATCCAGTTTGCATCTCAAAAAGAAAAAAATTATATTTTACATTTAAGGAAGAGATGTTAAAAATCATGGCTAATCAGTGTAAAAATAAAACTTGAAAATTGTTTTCGGTAACTGAAATAAAGCGGAAGGAAATACAATATAAATACTAGCTAAAACTTAACTGAAACTTAAAAAAAGGAAATGAAAATTTGACATGTTTATATGTAAATGTAAATAAGTTTAAGCTGAAGTACTAAAACTGAGCTAAGAAAAAATATTAAAACGTACATTACTAAAATGTTACATTATTAAAATGACTGAAACTAACAAATTAAAAAATAGCTAAAAATAAAACAGAAAATATACAAATAAACTCTAAAATATTAAATACTGTAATAGTGTATAAATAATGCTAAAATAACACTATGGCTGATATTATTTATATACTTACATTTATTGTATGAATATTTAAAAAATAATTTGGTCACACTGTAGACCATTTTAAAACCAGTGAAGACATTTTTTTATATTTAATACATCACATTTCATATTAAAATCTTGATATTCAAAAAACGTCCACAGTTATGTGCCAACTGCCAGAGTAACATGAGTGTTTAAAGTGTAAAAAGTGTCTCTTTTTTTTTTTTTTTGGATGAAATAAATCATTTAACACAAAACCCCCAGACATGCAGCAGGAAATATTTCCATTTGAAATGTACCTTAGTGATCGTCTCTTCCATTTGGCTGTGAGTGAGGGTGGGGATGGTGGATTTAAGGTAGTCCACAATACTTTCAAAGCAGTCACACTCCAGTATCTCTCCCTCGTGACTGCTCAGCAAACACAGGGCCACCTTAAAAATCACATCCGTGCCTTGGACAAACAAGAGGTCTGCCACACAGCACACATACATGCACAAGGGTCAAAGGCTATGCATTGGCAACAATACTTGACTTATATGAGAAACACATACATTATAACACGCAAGATCATTTCACCACTATCCACAAATTCATCCGAACCCCATCACATACATTCATTCAGATCTGAGCAAGTTAGTTAGGTAGGAAGTAAAATATACCAAATATACGGGCAACAAAGCCGAGCGGGAACTGAGAGGCGAAGAGGGTGAGAAACCAGGGTGCGGCGTACAGGCTGGGACAGATCTCGTGCTCCTCCAGGTGAGTGTACAGGTTACGGTGATAGTCGTGCAACAGTCGGGACAGCTGGTACATCTGGATCTACAGAGAAAGAGAAAGAAGAAAAAGCCCTCACACTTAGAGGAGTGAACTTTAAACAGGCTCAAATGTGACTGGCTGAGACGGGCTCGCTCTCACGGGATTAAACATTGGCACATCTGATGATGAATAACCACTAACAGCTGAGGAGGAAACAGTGTACAAGAGGTGGAGACGGCTGTTTGCATACCGCTTGAGCAAATGTGTGTCTAAGTCTAGTGTATTAAAAATACTCGTTGTTCTGGTCTCTGTAACAAAATTAGGATGTGAAATTTACAGTCACTAAATAGTAAATTTCTTACATTTTCATTTATGTTTCGCCAGCCAATAAAGTAGTTGCTTTGAATGTTAGACTGACATCTAGTGGTGTGGATGTAGCATTAAGCAAAAACATTTCAGTTAGCAACAATACCCTACCTTTAACAATACCCTATTCACCGCCATATTTATTATTAATTTACTTATTTAAAGTGTCCAATAAGAGGCGCTACCAAGAAAGTGAGTAGTATTGAGCTGGTCATGTGATCTAAACATGGCGACCCAAGCTTTTATAAACACTATGATGACTAAAACGCACAAAAATATGTAAACATTTATGTTTCGCTTATTGCTCATTTATATTAAAGATGAAAATGTCCGACAAAAGAGGTGTGAGAAAAATTGAGTAGTATTTAGCTGGCCAAACATGTCAATCAAAGTTTTTTAAGCCACTATGTTTACTAAAATGTACATAATATTAAACAAATGTGTCAAAAGTACTATTCATTCCATTTAATCAATCTCTTTAATAATCTAGTTTTTAATACAACATGAAGGTAATTCATATAACATTCAGTTCATCAAATTAACATACCCACTCATTCCGTTAATTGTCACAAAAACCAGTCCTGCTACATTTAACAATAGGCATAATCAGATAAGCAAACATACCAGTTCTGAAAGAAAAACATGAACTAGTGAAAACTGATACTCTCACACACACAGCGCACCTGCAGAGAGATCATGTCGGGACGGTACTGTCGGCGAATGCCCAGGTCGTACATGAGGAACTTGAGAGTGTCGAAAGCCTGTTCCTCGCTCATGTGCAAAAGCAGCAAACCGGCCACAAAACTGATCCCCTGGCAGTAGCCCACTTCCGTGTCCAGCAGGGAGTAGGCCTTCAGGAGATTGTACAGAGATAGCTGTCCAGCTCCTAGCTGAGTGCTGAAATACTGGTGTGTTGGGAATGTCCGGCCTGGAAAGAATGGGAACATCACATCAGTAATGTGCTGGCTCAAAAATATAACAGTATTCAAATGTGCATGTGACTTAGCCGCATAAACTATAAGTACTTTGGTTAGATACAGACCGAGGTCGACCAGGATGGCGTGTTGCTGTGCTGTGAGCTGTTTGAGGAGATCCTGATAAGGGGTTTCAGGGGGCTGCTGTCGCTGCGGCAGACGGTGACGCAAATGATACTGCTGAGAGAGCAGGAGCCACGCTTCACCTCGCCGACTTTTGGGGACACCTACAGAGAACACACAGAGTGAGGAACTCTAAGGGTTATTAAGAATAGCAAAACAATTTCACATGTAAATGTAATCATCTACGATTATGTATGCACTTCTAGTGAAAAGTTTGTAGTCAGTAAGATCTGTTTTTAAAGAAATTATTTCAAAACCAATGACACATTCACTTGATCAAACTGATTTTTAAAAGAAAGATTTTTACATTACAGATTTTTTTTTCTATTTCAAAGAAACAAACCAAAAAAATCAAATAAATGCTGTTCTTTTGATCTATATATTCAAAGTATACTGAAAAAAATAGCTTCCATAAAAATATTAAGCCCATTTTGAAATTTTGATAAACTATTTTGAAATGTATTTTGAGCACCAAATCAGCATACAAAAATCATTTTTGAAGGATCATGTGACATTGAAGACTGGAGTAATGGCTGTTAAATTCAGCTGCCACCACAAGAATAAATTATAGAATTTTAAAATATATCTTATAAAATAAATTTTAAAATATATCAACAGTAAATTGTAGTAGTATAAATAAAAAATATTAGTAAACAAACAAACAAACAATCTTACTGATCCCAAATTTTTACATTTTAGTGTGCATTATAGTAAAAAACAAAAATGTATGTAGACCAAAATGTTTTTGATGGTTTTATTGATGGAAGTAAACAGATTAAACAGTTCATACCTTGGCAGACAGCACTGTGGGTCTCTTCTTTGTCCCATTGTACTTTAGTGCGGCAGGGACTGCTCAACTTCCTGTCCCAAAGGGCCTGCACCTCTTTTGAGCACTGACACACTTCCTGGTAATCCAGCTTCATTTTACGAATGTGCAATTCATCACGGCTGGCTGCAGGGAGGAAAAAATTGCTAGTGAGATTTAACATTTATTTATTCAGACTAACAGAACAACTGACACATGAATGCATTGTTATTATGTTCTAAAAGCATTCTAGGTGTCAAAATGAAATGGCATCATGTGTATCACCTGCTCTTACCACAGAGACAGATGTAGATTCTTTGTTAGTGGCTCTCAAGTGTTAAGGTGTGACCCAAAAATGTGGACAGAAGGGGAAAACAATGCTAAATGCAATTTAAATTGCAATTAAAATTAAAATTCCTATTTGAATTAATACTGTATCAATATGATTCATAATAAAATTTCATTCATCAGATTGTTTTAAGAACATATCAAAACGTATGTTCTTAAAATATGTATAATTCATAGTAAAATATCACATTATTATAAAAACATTTTCTTTATTTGCAGTTTTCGTATTACCGATTTATGTTCAATGTAAAATCTGGGTCCACAAGTAAAATCAGAACCACTAACCATTCATCACTGTCATGCATACAATAATTTTATCAATTTCCATTTCTGAAAACAAATAGTGTTTACAAGCAATGCATGTACAATGGAAGCTTTACAGGCAAACATGCATCACTGCGAATACACTCTAACATGCATGCTGCTGATATTTTGGGTTATATGCACCACAAGTTTCCATAGCAACTTTAGACACGGTTCAGAATGGCATGGCCTTTTATAGTAACCTTAACAAAGCCTCATATTTCTACTATCCAAGGTAAAAGCATACATGAACATCTTTGCAGATGAACAAGAAGATGACGCTCTGTTAGACTCAAGATGCAACTCCACAATTATTGTATTTGGCAGGAGGAAATGATATCCTAAAAGCCAACTGTTATTGTTAATCTGCACTTGAGAACATGTAGCTATCTGTCTCATGCTAGTTTGTATACTACATTGCAGCCAAACAATGATATCATGCCAAAAACTGCTTGAAGTGCAGCCTGCTCAGGCGAGACGTCAATGCCATGGGCGTATATATTCTTACCTTCTACTCAAACATGTTTATTCAGTTCGGCCCATCCAACAGCACACAAAAAAAGACAGAAACACCAAAAAGAGAAAAAAAGGTAGAGGAAGTGACTTGAGTCTTATGTGTGATGCAGTTTGGTCAACAGAGGGCAATATTTCACAAAGCTTTGCTATTCCAAAGCAAAGTTGACACAATATTAACCTTTCATAATGTGTTAAAGAGAGACTCAAAAACTATTAAAAAACAAACAAACAAAAACACACTATTTCTGAAAGACTAAGGCTGAACATGTAGCCTCGAGGTCACAGAACTGCAAGTGCACTCTTAAAGAACGTGAACGTCATCCAGACATTCCCAGCTATAATTAACTTTGCCCCAGAATGTAAAATAGAGGCAGTTGACCTTGCCCCTCTAAAAATAAGGCCAGGGCAAAAACAACAGTCTAATCAGAGTGACGGGAGGAAACACTCCCTCTTCTGTGACTCCATAATGTCCCATAAATGCTGAACTACTGCTGTAGGTTTTTATGCAACTGAAACTTTTATATAGTGAATTAGATTGCTTTCAAGATTCATTTTGTTATCTTTTTATAAACTGTTTATATATTAAGTTTATTTTAACAGTTTATGCATTCCCTGGGAATCAAACCCATGACACTGGGCATTGCTTGTGCCATGTCTGAGCTGCAGTAACTATTTAAAAGGATAGTTCACCTAAAAAAAAATGAAATTTTGGTCATTATTTACCCACCCTCATGTCATTCCAAACATTACTGACTTCCTTTTGTGCAACACAATAAGAGATGTTTTGAAGAATCTTCAGTGTTGATTTACTATTATTTACATACTCAAAATTGCCATGTCAAGACGCGTTTTGGCAGGTTTGATGTTCAATACACCAAATGTCATTGGATTTCATGTGTTTTGTAACCAAAACCAACATGGTAAAATTATCAGTGAGAAACGAGTTAAATTTTGATCTGTTTCTGTATGCCTTCAGAAAAATGTGAAAATAGTCATCCCCTGATGACTGCACCATTCAGTTGATATTTTATATATATACTGTATATAATAGTTATTATTTATATATCACCATTCATGTTTATTTATACAATATAAAATCTAGGTCAACAATATATTTCCTTTCGTGTTTAATGGAAACTCATAGGGATTTAGAATGACATGAGGATAAGAAAATCATAACGGAAACTTTTTTTTTTTTTTTTGGGTGAACACAGCCACCCAGTAAAGAAGACCTGTCCGGTTATGAGCGAATCCAAATGAGAGGAAGGTTAAATTATAAGAGAGGGGTATATGAGTAGAAACACTAACCCTCCAGGCGCTGGTTCTCTTTCTCCATTCGGATGAGCAAAATCTGTTGGTGGATGGCGTTCTTCCATAGGGCACTGTAGTCAGCTGGACTGCACCGGCCCTTCTCTCCACCAAAGCCCTGCTCTGGGGACAGGGGGCTGACCTGAGGATCTTGATCCTGGTTCAAAGCCCGAGGAGAAAGTGGCAGCAGCTCCCGGCCATCCATGTGGTCTGAAAAACAGCAGATGCTGACCAAAAAGTCTAAGACTTATGCTCAAATGGCATGGAAAAAAAACATAGAGTGATTTCCCTGACAAAAAAACAATACTGTGACAGTACTATGATATTGTTGGAAATACCATTGTACTGAGTGCCATAATAAACTACTATTCATATATCATGATACAATATATACAGTATAGAATGAGGTAATTAAATGTTACATCAGTTTTTTTTTAAAATATATTATTGTATATAATAAGTATTATTGTTGATTATTATTATTAAATATAATGGAAAATAGAATATACTGTATATACTATTAAGTAACTATAATAATGGTATAAATTAATGTTCTAATGTATACTGTGCATATACTTATTTATATTATATATAATAGGGCTGTCAAATCGATTATTCACATCCAAAATAAAATTTTATTTACAAAATGTGTGCACTGTGTATATTTATATGTATATACACACATATACATGCATATATTTATGAAGTATTATATATTGTATATTTATATGTATATACACATATACATGTATATATTTAAGTATATATATATATTTATGTATATAGACACACACACACACACGTGTGTAATTTCTCAAATATATACATGTATGTGTGTGTATTTATATATACATATAAAACATAAATATATACATAAAAACATAAACAGTACACACACATATATTATGTAAACAAACTTTTATTTTGGATGCAATTTATTGCGATGATTCGATTTGACAACCCTAATATATACCATGGTTACAGTTTCTTTTTCTTGAATCTCAGTAAAAGGGAGAATTATCTTGGAAGTTCTAAAGCTTGCAGAACAATGATTTCTCCTGCAATGTTGACTATAAATAGACTGCTGGGAGAACAGGGTGTAATGTTGCACCTGTCTGTGTGTGCGCTAAAGCATGTACACCCACCCACGTGTTGCATAGAAGCAGAAGGTTTGTTCATGGGTGACGCCACCCTTAGGAAAATCTTCTGGCGCCAAGAAACTCTGCGTGGAGGCACCAAGGTCAAAGAATCGGTGCTACAGCCTGACAGAGACCTCTTCCTGCCCTCTTCATTACCACTGCAGAGAAACAAAACAGGATATGCTAACTCAAATGAGTAGAAAAGCTAAATTTTTAGGCTGTGTACTCTCAAAACAGGTGGCCAAACCAGTTATAAGCTAATAAACAACACAGATTTGTGTAACATAGAAGCAAAAGCACATAAGCAATAACAAGTAGTGCATTTAGACAGTCATAAAATATGTTAATTAGATTCATGCATAAAGTACATAAAACACAGATTACCTGTTTTAAGGAAAGAGAAAACTATTAGGAAGTGGACAGAATGAGGAATTGCTGAAGAATGCACACAGGAACTTGACACAAATCATTCTTTAGATCTTTTCACTACCAATCAATACAAAACATTCAGTCAACTTATGTACAAATAAATAAATACATACATAAAATATATATTTTGCAATGTAACTTATTCCTGTGATGGCAAAGCCATCAGCAGACTTTGCTCCAGTTTTCAGTGTCACATGTTCCTTCTGAAATTATTATAACATGCTGATTTGCTGCACTTCCTTTTTATTGCCAATGTTGCCAAACAGGTGTGCCGTGTAATATTTTTGTGCGCTTAGTACATGTGTGTATAAAACCTCTTTTCCATTATATCAAACATTTTACAAATAGTCCAAGAAGTTGAAATAGCTATAAGTCAGAATCAAAATGTGCTTAAAGTCTATTCAAATCGGTTTTATCCTGCTGGTCTCTGCCTATTTTCCCTGTACCTGTCTCTTCACTTAGTTACCACAACAATACACAACAAGGACACTTCAGATGGAGTTAATGAAAGCGTGAAATGGGTTTGAATGTTATGCATTAAACGCTGGCTAAAGAAATAGACTAACCCAGACCGCCACACCAACAGGTGTGCTGCACATTCAATTAGAAGAGACAGCTGGTGACATTCAACACACAGAGAGAAAGACTGTCTCTCCAATTTGTAGAAAACAGAGCAGGGCCAAGGATGTGACATTTTAAATGTTATCTCCTCCTTTCAGAGCGCTCACTGGATCATTAGAGCCCACTATGAAGGGCGAATACACATCATTTGTCAGTGAGTCCAAGGTGGCTGTTGTTCAGATGAAGGAGCGCTCGTAGTCCAAGCCACTAGCACAAAAGCCTGGTCAAACAGTATTGTCCTGTAAAGAGACCCTTGGGAGAGGGTCTATATTCCACACATGGTTTCACTGTATGTTCTCTATTCTAATACACTCGCCCTTGACAACCACTGCTATAAATTCAGTTCACTGAAGGAGCTTTGTTAAGGGTCAGAGAGGGTGCAAATGGATATGTAAAACAAAACTGACAGTTTTTAGCACAAAAAATTGGTTAACCCACAGAAAAAAATTAAATGTGTTATATGACCCCATTACCTGGATTTAGAACATAAAATGTATTTAAAGGGATAGTTCATCCAAACAATACTCATCATTTACCCACCCTCCTGTCCTTTCTTCTACAGAACACAAAAGATATTTTCAAAAATGTTGGTAACCAAACAGTTTTCTGACTTCCATTGTATATCTTCTTGCATGTTCCACAGATTAAAGTAAGTCATACAGGTTTGGAACAACATGAGGGTGAGTAAATGGTTTATCACATGATTCATTTTTTGGGTGAACTAATAACAACATCAAACTGGTGTTGTTGAAATGTACTGTAAATGTGGGTGTGTGTTAATGTCAGTTTTTTGAAGTCACACATTTAAAGATTTCTGAACGAGTTGCAGTTTAGTTTTAATTAAATAACTCTTAAAGGGATAGTTCACCCAAAAATGAAAATTCTGTTATTAATTACTCACCCACATGTCGTTCCAAACCTGTAAGACCTTCGTTCATTTTCGGAACACAAATTAAGATATTTTTAATGAAATGAGCTCTCTGACCCTCCCATAGTCAGCAAGGATCCTAACACGATCAAGGTCCAGAAAAGCAGCAAGGACATCGTTAAAATAATCCTTGTGACATCAGTGGTTCAACCTTAATTTTCAATAATTTGTCTCCTCCGCGTCACCCTGGTGCCATTTTGGAGAGTATCGCATACGTAAACAACGTATGTTGTTCTGTGTCAGCAGCACTGTACGTGGATACATTGTTTACACTTTGATCTGAACGTAAACAGCGTATATGTGTACATACATTGTTTACGTATGTGATACTCCCCAAAATGGCACCAGGGTGACGCGGAGGAGACGAATTGTTGAATAAAGTAATTATTTTTGTTTTCCTTGCACACAAAAAGTATTCTCGTAGCTTCGTAAAATTAAGGTTGAACCACTGATGCCACATTAATTATTTTAACGATGTTCTTACTATGTTTCTAGACATTGATCATGTTAGGAACCTTTCTGTCTATGGGAGGGTCAGAGAGCTCTCGGAATTCATGAAAAATATCTTAATTTGTGTTCCGAAGATGAATGAAGGTCTTACAGGTTTGGAATGACATGAGGGTGAGTAATTAATGACAACTTTCATGAACTATCCCTTTAAAGCTCAGTAATGTTGAAAACACCTTTATAAACCTGGTTTTCAGGTTTTAGCTGGTTTAAGATGTTCTCCAAGTCTGGACAGGCTGGTCTATCTCTACTCAAAACCTCTCTAAAACCAGACTGACATGCAAGCCTATTATTTCAAGCCTGCTTTACATAAATTAATATTTGAATGTCTCTATTCTGAACCATTTCTAAAATATTTACAAAATAGAAAAAGAAAAATGTGTCAGGTACAAACAGAAATCAAAACACCACAGATGAACTAATATTTTCAAACCAACCTATCAACATTATTTAAAAATGAATTCTGAATTATTATCCAACATAACAGCATAAATTATTCTCAATATGAGTATAGATTAGTGGAAAGTTCTGCAGTTTGATGCAATACAGATGATAAATGCTTTTGTTTATCATTAGTTAGTAAAGACACCAACATGCAAACAATGCATCCCTCGTGTCCAGTGGACAACGACAAAGTCCAACAATTTTGACAGGAAGAGAGAGTAAGTTACAGAAGTGGTTCTTCTTGACTGATGACAAAGTGACTGAAGCATTTGGGTTAAGAAACAGACAGGCGCAGAGAAGGTGGCCGCCATCAGCTCGAACCTCAGGCACCCCCGGGGGAAACGGACACTGAACGGTCCGTAACCGAAGCCCCCTCTCACCTCTTAAGACTCCCGCTGTCCGACAGGGAGGCCAGTGAGCCGAGGGAGCCCTGGTAAAAGGTTTTCAGGAAAGTGGGGGTGTGGAAGGAGGATGAGAGACTGAAGTAGGACTCGCTCTCAGAGACACTGCGCACTCTCGTGTAACCAACGCTGCTGAGGGAGCCGAAACATAAAAGGCCCACAACAAATACACATCACTTTACAGAGGTCTAAACACTGCCATGAAACCACAATCTAGAACACATGAGAGCTTCTGGGCAGAGGAAAGACTCCTTCAAGAGCACAGATTTTGCCTTTACTGTTACTTTTTTAAATGCTGGAAAAGTAAAAATTCTGACAAAAATATATCATATATCAGAGTTATCAGAACTATAAAATATATTAAGAGATGCACATTAAACCTGTACAACATTGGTGTTATAATGATCGTTATTTAAAATTTTATATTTATATATATATATATATATATATATATAGTAGGTAGAGGTAGACCGATTAATCGGTTTTGCCGATTAATCGGCACCGATAGTTGATTTGCGGAACTATCGGTTATCGGCAAAAATACATGCCGATAGTTTTCCGTGTTGCATCTGTTGCTGGAGTGGTTGAGAATGGTCTGCTGTCATTATACAGTACGAGAGCAGCCTCTGGAGGCGGAAATCACTGACAGCATGTGTTGTTTGTTTTGGCATGTGACACTGCGCGCTGCACAGAGAGGGAAACTCCAGACTTTAAATACAGCCGACAGAAAATCCTGCCGCGGAACAGAGCGCCATTCACATAGTTTTCTATTAAATTACATTATGTACATTAACAATGATTTGGGACAAATATAATGACTTCACCCTAGGTGATAAATTCTATCATAGAATTCTAAAATCTTCATTTTTAAATTTTAAAGTTTCTTCTTTTAACATTAGTAAACTATGAAATAACTTTAATGATCAATATAATAATTAATATAATAATATAATAATACTAAATTTGTATTCATTTACAAAGTATGGTTCAGTAGTGTTACTGCTTTTTTGAAAAAATAGCAAAGCTCTATTTTAGTTTTCGTTCAGTATCCATTTTAAAAAACTATCGGTATCGGTAAAATCCAATATCGGTCGACCTCTAATAGTAGGGGTGTCGAAATTAATCGTTGCATCGATGCATCGCGATGCAGACTTGGACGATTCTCCGATTCTGCATCGATGCAGTAACAGACCATAATCGATTATAGCCTATGACGTCATTCGCATATGCGCTTGTCACGCGAGTATTAAAAATGTACTCGCTATTTTAAAATCTGAGCTTGGCTTTTTCCCGCATGCACGTGTGTGAGCTAGAGACAATCGCGGCGAGCTTCATTGCACAGAATATGCGCTGTGAGACACGTGCGCATTGCTTGACAGTGCTTCCACTCGCTGTTATTTTAGTCTTTTACTTTAGATATGCTTTCATTTCTGCCTTTTGGAATGCATACGTATTAAATGCACGAAACTCACGTACTGACAGACTTTCGCGTGCTCTTTGTGTTTGTTTGTCCTGAAGCTCGCGGTAAAGCTACTTTTATGATACGAAATTGATGTAAACACTGTCAGTGTGTTTTCAGAACAGGACAAAACATCTGATATGTGGAAATAGATCTGTGCATTAAAGTGAATGCAGTCTATTAAAGCTGCCAGTGTCTATGATCTCATCAGTAATAAATAAAAGGGAAATAAGGCTGAGGAAAAAAAAAAACATAACTATGATTATCTGTAAACTTTCAATACTTAAAGCACTCCCAGCTACTGAAAGTGCTTTTTGTTTATCACTTTTAATGGTCTTTTCCCCCTTTATTACTTTATATTTGCTTGTATGTTTTGAAGCTATATTTACTTTTAATTCTTAACAATAATTAATTATATATTAATTAATATATTAATTAATTAATTAATTAACAGAAATATTTTAAAAAGTAGCCTGCTTATATAATTTAATAAAAATGCACAAAATATATTTGATATAATCGTGATGCATTGAGATATCGAATTGAATCGAATCGTTGACATGATAATCGTAATCGAATTGAATCGTGAAACCAGTGCCGATTCACACCCCTAATATATAGGATATAGTATATATATATATATATTGGCATTTAATTATGCATGTTTATTTCCAACTATATTTACATTTGGATTACTTTTGCTGCCATATACCCGAGGCTTAAGATCTATATAAAAACACTAATAAATATAATTAATAAATTCAACTATTATATAATTTTAATAAACTACAATCTTTAACAGAATCTCAAAATTATTATTAAATTTGGTTTTATTTTACATTTTAAAAAAAAATTATTATTTTACATCTTAATATTTTTTTAAATATCAGCCATGTATCAGTTATTCCCATTTACACAAAAACAAGCTTATCGGTATCAACCAGCATTATGATATATGTGCATTTCTAAAATCTGTATTTGAAGGGATTAAAAAAAAAAAAAAGACAAATTCTCAGACTTGTTTTCAATAGTTGTAATAAAAAAGTAATAGAGTGTACAAAACACAAACTATTTAACAAAAAAAAAAAAATCTTAATATTATTTTGACACAATGTCCTCATTTCTCAGAAAATGCTGATACTGGTTAAATTAAGTGCCATATAATTAATTCAACTAATTTTTAAAACATTTTGGCAGGCTGTATCATCCCATCAATAAAATGCTGATTCATTAAAATAACAAATATAGATCACAAAATGTTAAACAGTAAAATACACATAAACATCATATCCTTTAGTTTTAGTGATATTCTAAATTATTTGAATTAGTGCTAAGTCCAGCAAAACACACAGAATGCCACATGCTCTCTCCACGTAAGCATTCATGCTAAAATCATTCATTTATCAGTTTATATGTATTGTATTAAACCATATTTATGATTTTGCAAATAAAATCAACAAGCTGTTTTCAGCACGCCAGCACATTGCTGCAACGTTCTGAATATCACATGACTGCTGAAAAACAGATGGAAAGATATATGACTTTATCACATGAGAGCAAACAGGAAGTGATGCATTACCTGTTCTGCAGCAGCTCTGGGGCCAAAGACTGCTGTCGGCGGAGCGGAGCTTTACAGGCCTGGGAGGAAACCTCAGTGAAGGAGATTTTCTTCTTGATGGGCGGGTGGCTGAAGGTGTGTGCCCGGCGACGGAACTGCGGGGCATCTGGGTCCTCCTCAATGTAACTGGGTGGAGTCCCAGGTGGGGAGTCACCAGGAGAGTCGCCCTGCTGGGTGAACAGAGAATGAACCGGGGCAGTGATGAGATGGACCCAACACCCTGACACACAATACAGACAAGGTCTCCTCAAACCTTAAATTCCACAAAGTCAGCTTATCCAAGAGTCAAACCTCAAATTCCAACCACTCGCCAGACAGAAACAAGCAATCTTCTGAGATATGCATGAACAACCTTCAAGTTTCAGACAAAGCAAAACAAGTGACTTGCTGCCAGCTACATCGAACTACTGATTCTCGACTCACCCAGCGCTTTCCCTCTCCCCGTCCAGCCTGAGTCTCGGTTTGCTTCCCCAAGCAGAAGTGGCTGTGTTGGTGGTAGCGTGACTGCACACACACTTTGTGATCTATTGTATGTTAATAGTCTGTGTCACAGAGCCACATCAGACACACACGAGCCGTTGGAGGTGGACCGCAGCACAATGGAGGTTTCTGGCTGCTGTTTACTGTGATGGCTATAGGAAGGGTCTCTCTTCCTCACTCTGTTTCCTGTCCTTGCGCTATGGCGGTTCCTGAACCCATGCTCTCCTGTGAGTCAATACACAGTAGGGCCAGGAAACCAGCAACGGCTGCACAACGCTCTCTCTGCTTCCACTCACACAAATCACAAACCCTGTCCACTTCCTACAGCTGCCTACAGCTAAATTTGGGAAAAACAAATTATCCAAACAGCATAATAGTTCTCTTGGCAGGGTAAACACAAAGGGAACGGGAACCTTTATACAGCCGAAGTTTGATAAATTTGGGAAAAGTAATTACTAAAAGTAATTGTACAAATGGATAAGAAAACAAAAGTTAGTTCTGAGGATAAAGTAATAACCTAATTTTTTATGACTGATCATAGTTTATGGACACGACTTGGTTTGATATTTTTTGTTATAAATAATTTTTCAACTGGGTTTGCACACAATTTGATCAATGAATTTCCATGATTTTTCCAGTTGTTTTTTGATTTTTAAAAAATAATTCAAATAGACATTACTATTGTTTGGGATTAAGTTTTAAGCAGTATTTAGCCTATGAAATATTTTAGAGCTGAGCATAACTAGACAAATGGATATTCACTACATAAATTTAATGATATTCATATATAAACTTTCCTGACATTCCAGGTTTTCCATTACCTTATAAACCATATATTTATTCTATTTTTAATTATTACTTTTTTTATTGTGATTACTTTCTTATCTTTTTTTAGGAGAAAGTAAGTCATTTGGACAAACATGGGAGTGAGTAAATGATGACAGAATTTTCATTTTTGGGTGGTGTCACGTTTTGCCTACAGTGGCGGAGACGAAGGGAATTAACATAAACAGTCTTTATTTTTACAAATCCAGGAGCACACGGAACAGGCAGGAACACACACACATAGGACGAGGGGTAGACGTACAATACCGGACATCAGACATGGGGAAAACCAAGGCTTAAGAATACGGGGGAATCAAACGAGGAGAACTAAAACAGGTGAGGAGTAAATCAAACACAGCTGGGAGGAATGATAATCAATGAACATAATGGGAACGGGGAACAGGAAAAACCATATATGGACATAGGAGGGAGGGAAACACAGGACATGGGGACACAGGTCTGACAGGTGGATTATCCTTTTAAATCAATTATTTTCATCGCTGGTTTAGATTTACTATATGATAATAATTCTCAGAACTGATTCACAGTACATATAGAACATGGAAGAGAGCCATGAGCAAGGAGCTGCTGGATTCTATCATGTTATTGAGAGCTGAAGTTTAAGCACGAGAGAAGGTGCTCACATTGGCAGTGCCTCTGAGGCCATGTGAGGACCCTGTGGAAAGGAAGAGCTGACTGATTGGTTGTTCCATGGAGACGTGTCCAGCTTACCATCACACACACCTCACATTTCACACCCCACCGAGACAGCGAGGTAGACAGGGTCAAAACAAGCCACCCCCAATAAGCAAGACCTCCTGACCAGGCTGACAAGCCAGATTCAATCATATTACACAAGCTGATGCTGAAAAACATGTAGTGTATCATAACAGAGCATTGGTATTATTTTCAGCATGCGGTGGTAATTGACACCACAGAGAGATGCTTGCTGGCAGGGCAGAACTGAGACGTGATTCTTGGCAGGGAGAGAACAAGAGCTGGGTTAAAATGACAGATCCTGGTGTTCACGTGTTGTGTGATACTCACGCGGTCAAAACTTCCCATGCTGCCGAGACGCATTCGCATACGGTTGGCCCCCTAGAGAAGAAAAATTTAATAATTAAAATATAGAAACAACAGCAACCTGCTTGAATGTCAGAATTTACATTTACACACTTTAAAGGAATAAAACTACATTTCTTTCATCATTTAATCAACATGTCATTCATTATTCACATACCTGTATGATTTCTGTCTTTCATGGAACACAAAAGAAGATATTTTGAAAAAAAATAATGCTGCTCTTTTCCATGTAACAATATCAAACAGTGACCATCGAAAAAAATTATCTCAGTTTGAGCTCCAATGTAGAAATTCATACAGGTTTGGAACAACATGATTGATAAACTTAATTTTTAGATAAACTGTTCCTTTAACTGAACACACACACATCTAATGGAAAATTCAGGCTTAGCTGATCTTTATCTTTACACATAGATATTGTTTTGTGAGTAAATACAGCAGATGGTTGATTCATTATAATACTGTACACAAACAAAGGTATTATTCAGTACAAGGGTGGGGTAAATGGGTCAATCCCCATTCATAGACTACTAAGATATAGACGCGCAACACACACACACATACCCTTGAGAAGATGTTCTCCAGAGAGCTTGTCAGAGAGCTCCGGGCTTTGTTCTTCAACACGTCCAGTTTATTACGGCCCGCAATGGAGTTATCAGAGGTCACGGTGCTGCCAGAAGCATTCTGCTGTCACACAAAGGTATAAAGAGAGTGAGTAAGTGAGAATGAATGTGCCATACAACTAGAGAGTTTTCTGAGAGATCCGTGAAAATTGCGTTCTGCACTTGGAGACATTTCACTCAATAGATTAGAAAATGATGGAAGAAAGACCACCAGGCATCAGGGACCAAATCGTCACTAATCTAAAACAACACTGCCACAGTAAACACAAGTGAGCTTCAAGCACAGATTGAGTGCATTGGAAACCTTGCTAATTGTGTCTTTTTGTCTCAGTAAACCATTGTTTCCACTGTAGAATTTAAAGGGTGAACAGGTCATTATTTCATTGTTTCCATGGTACCATATAACAACTGTATTTATATACAGACAATTATGTATATATAAAAAATACATAAAAGATTCTTGTCTTTTTTTAAGTTTAATATTTTCATACATACATATATTTATTATTTATAAACAGTAATAACAGCACTGCTGTAATATATCATTTCAAGTTAAAATAACCATTTTCTATTTTAAGAAAATTGATGAATAGAAAGTTCAAAACAACAGCATTTATTTGAAATAGAAATTTTTGTAAAATTATAAATGTCTTTACTATCACGCTTGATCAAAATACACACAGATATACATTATATCATATGAATGAATGCATGATATTATTTAATACACATTAACTAATAGCCAAACAGCCAAGCTAAGTGGTATCAACAGAAAACGAAATTTATAACGTGCACTAATAAATTATTCACAATAAAACCAGCAATATAAATTAAGAAAGTAAACAGGGTTCATTTTAATTTCATATCAACTTTAAAAGCGGTTAGAAATTTTTTCAGAGCGAAGTACTCTGAGAACGTACCACACCACACCACACACTCAGAAGGGCAGCTTCATTCATTCAGGAGCTCTGTTCTAATCTACAGCTGTATTCTGATGACACTTACAATCTGTCTTATCCAATTAGAGAGAGGTCACAGTTTCATGACTCTGCAAGGCAGAGTGGGTGGGCGAAGTATGTGGTGCATTTATGTTGTTTGTGTAGTTATGATACCTGTGGGACCTCTCCAATATGAACATGAGACTTCTGCTTGGTCTCGCACAGCTGTCGGAGGTGAAGAATCACAAGCTCGTTTTCTTCATGATCAGACGCTGGCTTCATTTTCTAATGCATGAGAAAATACACACTAAATATGCAATAAAGAATTGAAATTCAAAGATATTTAGTTACTTTGTCTGCAAAATTTCTCCTTGTGTGCCTACCTGCACCCGCTCGAATATATTGACCTGCTCGTTGTCGCTCAGTTGGGACAGGTACTTCTGAATGGCTAGTTTCGCCCTGGGAGGATACAAACCTGGGACATTGAGAGAGAAACACACTGGAATATTGTGCTAAATGTGGGACAAGGACATTGAGTGAGTTGATGGAAGCTGGTGGCTGTACCTTCTATTCTCTCACAGAGCTTGTGTAAGTCATGCATTGGACAAGCTTCACACAATGTGATTTGGTTCTTAGAGCTCTGCAGAGATGCTGCTGTGGTAAAGGCTTGTTTCAAGGTGAGCATTACTTCATCGACCTGTGAAAAGTATTTGCAGACAAAATAAATGTGGTCAAATACATTAATGTTGTCAACAAAAAATATCTTGATTCAACAAGTGAAAAACGTATACAGTAATAGACTTACACTGAAAATTATTATTTAATAATCATTAAAGTATCAGCATACTAAAGGCAATATCCACAAAATAGGCAAGGGAGAGTCCTTGTTTCCATTGTAGCTTAGGATAAATAATTGATCAGTGTGGTGACAACAGGTGCTGCAAGCAGGTCAGGACTCACCAGAGACTCACTAGCGCACTGGAACACGTAACACACATACTGGGCTGGGCCAGACTCAACCACATCCCGACAAATAAAGCCAAAGTGATCTGTCTGTTTTACACCCTGCAGGCACAAAAAACAGCATACCGTAAAAGATAAATAACTATATGGAGCTACAAGTCACAATGCAACACATAACAACATAGAGCAGCAAAATTATTCACTTTATAAAACAAATGATTCTGCCTCTGAAATCTGATTGGATGAAACATGTTCAGAACTGTGACTGTGCATCAGTTGAAATTAAAATTATTGCATCAAGTTGCTACATTGTGTGGCAGCTGTGAACAGCTTAGAGTAAAGGTCTCTGCACACTGAGTCTGCAATTTTCGCACATTAAGAAATAAATACGACCTCACGTTGTGTCAATCACGTTTGCACACTGCCTCCGAAACTTTCGTCCGTCCAAAAAAATTCAGATCAGGTTCGATTTTCTGCATTTTTTCATCCGTTGCATGCATTTTGATAGGAAAGGATGAGGAATACGAAAAAAACGGAAAAACGCATGCGAAACTTTCGGACTCATTGTGCAATGGCCTTTAGTCTAATAAACTACTCTACTTGACGCAAGAATTGTTTAATGTGATTATTATTGGTAATACACAGAATTGTTACTTACTGAACATTGGTGTTATACAACAATGAACCCAATAAGCATTTAAAGATGAGTTTTACAGTGATTTTACCAAAAAAAATGCCTACAAACATCCCTTAACTATAGTAAAATAACTGCAACTCATGAAATTGAGAGACTTCTTGCCTTGATATTAGGATCACTTCAGTGTATATACATCTTTTTATGAGAATTTCAAAATCAAGACAAATATTCTAAGGTAAATTTGTAAAAAAAAAAAATCTAGTACAAAACCTCATGTCAGTGGCTTGGTACTTGTTTTGAATAGCACTGTGTGATAACATATGGTGACATTAAATATGAGAGGGAGAAAGAGATTAACTCTAAAACCAAACAAACCTAATCCTTACACGCACACAGACCTGTGAACAGGACGAGATGTCCTTAAAATTCTTCTCCAGAACCACAGATTTAGTGTCAGGGCTGATGAGATTCACTTCAAACCGTCCAACCTGCACAGAAGAGCCATTTCAGAGCATACTTTGTTTATTGAGAAAGAAGCAGCAGGAACAAAAACAAAAGAATATCAAGCTAAATGTCCGATAACTGATAACTCAGCATGCAGTGTTTTTTGAGAGCAGTATTTGCATCAAAATAATTTATACTTATCATCAAGGTCGCAGAAGCCGCAACTGATTTCTTAACCAAATGACCATAGAGACACCTATCCTTGAAAAATGTTTAAAAGGAAAACGTGTGACTGCATGACTGTCATGCATGCTAATTAGCAAGATTTAGCGCTTCGCCTCTCAAAGAGAAGACATTTGCATGCGTAGGCCTGTTTTAAAGGTTAAAGGGATAGTTCATCCCAAGATGGAGCACTAAAAACAATTTTGGGTTTCAGAAAATGAAAGTCAATGTGGTCCAAAGTTGTTTTGAACTCCATCAACCCTCTACACTCTTAAAGGTGCTTCACGATGCCATAGAAGAACCTTTTTGTCTAAATGGTTCCATAAAAAACCTTTAACATCTGAAGAACCTTTCTGTTTCACAAAAGGTTCTTGGTGGTGAAAGAAGGTTCTTCAGATTATAAAAAGGTAAGAAAGAGATGGTTCTTTAAAGAACCTTTGACTGAATGGTTCTTTGTGGAACCAAAAATGGTTCTTCTATGGCATCGCTGTGAAGAACCTTTTAAGCACCTTTATTTTTAAGAGTGTATGCACACACTGGCAATAGAATGGCCATTGGCTAGTACATTTTTTGTTAACCATTTCTTTCATTTTTTTTGGCTATTTAAATTTAAAACGGCTCTTCCCATGCCCTGAAATTAAATTACGCATTCTTTCCTGTCAAACACTAGGGTAGAGTATTCTAGAACCTAGTGTGTATGTGACCTGAAGCAGGACACAACATGCAGTAAAAATACCTAACTGGTGAGTGAAATAGCCAATGGCTAAAGACAGACTTTATGCAGTAGCCTAGCAAGAAATTTAGAGAGGTGCATTTGTCAGCGATTAACTCGCAGTGTAGAGGGTTGTCTATTAACTTTCACTGTGTAGACAAAAACAGTTGAAAGTTGGTTGGTTGACATTTTAACGCCAAGCCACCTTCCTTGACTATTTTCATGGCTGAGATACTATAAAAAAAATGCTATAAAATAAAAATACTATAAATGAGCCATTTAAAAACCCATCTAATTTTTTTTTAAGTTTGCTTTGGAGAAAAACTCTAAGATGAATTGACTTTCTTCGAAAGTGAAAAACAGTTGAAAAACTTCTAATATCTAATAACTTTTGTATTCCGACATGAGTAAACAATGAAAGAATTTCCATTTTTGAGTCACCTGTCAAGTTTTATGAAATCACAGATTAAAGTAAGCGTGTTTCTGCATGTAGTACCTGGAATAGCATTGTGCGATTTTTGTCAGCATCAGATGGCTGCACGTTATTGGGCGCACTAGCGTGTCTCCTACGTGTCGACCCCTTACCCGCCTCTCTGGGCCTTTTCTGTAGGCCGCCCGCCAGGCTATTACAGCGAGTACGAATCTCCTGCTGCTCCCCAAAACCTGAGTCCTCCAAGATACATTCAGGAAAGGACCCCATTAGGCTGCCCGTACTGGATGAGCTAGTCATGTCCAAATTCCCATTGCCCACCTCAGACAGTTCTTCCTCATTTAGGTTGGGCTCAGGTTCATCGACTTCACAAAGGGAGGAGCTTAGAGGGTCGTCACCCATAATGAATTCCACAGGGGCCTCGGTGGAGCTGCGCTGGCCATTGAGGAGCCGCAGACGCTTACGTTCAATCTCATGCTGGCGGAATTTGTCAATGCAGTCGTCGATCAGCGTGGAAGGGGCTTTCTTATGGTTTACCGTCACTTTTCCACAGTAAAGCACTTCGAATTTCTGGGAGTTGTAGAAAGACTCGTCACTCTCTTGCTTGGGCTTGCTTTCCTCCTTAAGAGCAGCCTTGGACACCTGTCTAATACTGCTAATAACCTCAGGCACCTGGAGAACAGTTTAAGACATTAGATCAACAATAAAAATACTAAATCAACACACTGAAAGGCAAACAAGGACAAAACGTCCATAAAAAGGCTTAGCTGTTATGTTAAACTTCTGCAGGGAGACATGTGGGTTGCATAACTAACTAGGTTCAGGCCCTGAGGAACTATTTAGGAGTCAGTAATACAAAGGCCAAGGCAGACTGGCAATATCAGAAAAAAACAGCTGAAGAACCTGAGCGTGCATTAAAGAAGCCAAATGGATATAAATCTATCCGACGGGCCTCCTCTTTGGTATCTGATACTACTGTCGAACAGTTAGAATGAAACCTGAAGCTAAGAAAAGCAGATCTCTGTTTTTGTACACCTGAACATCAGTAGAAATCTTTTGAAACTAGGTGCAAGGGCATAGGTTTGATTTAAACAGTGGTTGAGACTTTTTCAAATCAGTGACACTATACACACAAAATAATCAGAAATCCTATGTACTGTATATTCATGTTTTTCTTTCCAGGATCTTACATGCATGTTTCAAACAGCTGAGAACCCCCCCCCCCAAAAAAGAAAGAAAAAAGAAATATATATATATATATATATATATATATATATATATATATATATATATATATATATCTTTGATTAAGACTTTTTATAGATTAAATTGTAAGAGGTTTGTAAGTCCGACTCTTGAAAAATTCTTAAGACATTATCAAATATTTTAGATTTTACATAAGTAAATTTTTTCTAAAATTCAAGATTTAAGACACAGTGGACACTGTCCTTACTTTAAGAGAATATTAACCCTTTTGTTCAGAAAATTATCTTCAGGAATTTATATTCAGCTTAATTTTTGTCTTCACAACAATATTGAGAAAACAGATACGAACATTCTTAAGAACATTTTGCATTATCAAACACATTTCATAACTTTACTCTTAAGTTTGGGGGGGGGGAAAGAAAATGTGAGTTAAGAAGAATTTCATTCTTAAGAATAGTTTGTCAATCCAACCATACATTTTGCTGATGCACCATTTTTGGAAAACTTGAGATTCTAATTAGCTTTTTTTGATGTGGCTCTTCAATGAAAGGCACAGGACAGTAAAGAAATTGTGATTTACAGCAGTTTGGGTTCAGAACTGAAGCAGCATTTAGATAATTCCCAACCCGTGCACAGCTAGACAAGAGTCCTTTGAAACACTTAAGTGAACTTTTTACGGGAAATAAAATACTTAATTTTACAAATTAAAACATGACATGAATTATATTCTGTAGCTTTATTAAATTTAGCTACAGCTGGGATCAATAGAATTATTAGCAGGGATTATTCAGTAGCCTCTTAACTTTGGTAGGGCCATGTCCCTACTGTTCATACTCAACTCTGCATTCATATTTTTGGGTTAAAATCTGGTGCGAATGTCAGATATACCTCAAAATATACTATGACCATGATCTTTTGTGCCTTTGCTTGGCTCAGAAATATTCTGCCACGTCTCTCCAGCTCAAGTGTATACAAGGTTATGGCAACATTAAATAAAACTGATTTATCAGCAAGACACGTCTTGTTGAGAGAATACAAAAAGGAGTCTGGTGACAGAATTGGGCCTGGTGCCAGCAAGACTGAAGGTGAAAAGAAATGATGTTCCACAGTCTTCAAACAGACACTAGGCCCGCTCAGACTAGACTGGAAGAGGATGCTTGGCTGGCCTGATCTACATGACTACCACAAGCCTGGCATAAGATTCAATTCGGAGACTCTGTAAACTGTAAATCCCTGTAGCTACATTAAAGAAAACAAACAGTAGAGAACATGATGATTTAACAAGAATCTGTTAAAGCAAAAAAAACAGTTTCAGTCATGGTTCAAACGAAGGTGACATTTCCTTCAAAGTAAGACACACCAAGCTCTAAGACACATTAGCATGTTGCAAAGTGCACATAGAGAGCAAAGCAGTAGTGTGAACAAGAATCCAGTCGATACAAACAAATCTTCCAGGAACTAAAGCCTCGTAATGAGTGCTTGCCGCATAAAAATACAAGGTGCCATACCAAGGTCACATGGATTACTTGTTCAAGGCAGTAATAGAGAGTAGGCCAAACATAACTGCACACTGTGCAAACTGGTCTATCTTTACAAAGATAAAGACAGGTATGTTTGTCAAATGTGCTGAAACCCATGAAAACTTTCACATTAGAGGCAAACATTTGCAAAGGACATTTGACACATTGCTTACCCAAATAACTGGCATGGAACTACACCTATATTATAAATAATCTTTTTTATGGGTTCTCAGGCACAACAAAAACCTAACCCACCATATTACATTTCAGCACATAACTTGATATTTAAGATGTGGCTTGTTGAGAAGTGTGCTATTATTTTTCAAAGCAATCAGTCTTATAATTTTCACCTAGCTGACAATAAAGTGTGTGCAAAAGAATAGGAGGGACCTGAATTATAAATAGAACCAGAGACTTGAGGCCGGGAATGTAACCATCCAGAAAACCTTATAAACCGCATTATAGTCCACTCAGAATGCCTTAGCAACTGTATAGCAACACCCTGGCAACCACTCAGAACAGGCTAGCATTGTAGCAGCAAGATCTGCATGGGCAGGAAGCACTTTTCTTTACTTTGCAATTGGTTTTATGCAGTTATTGCAAGATCTTCACAAGGAGTCTGGAGTAGAAATGAAGACAACTAAGACCTTTGTGGTCCACTGCACGTCTCTCAGTAAATATGGCTCGGTTTAATGCAAACATTTCATTAAAACCCCAAGGCTAACTTGTGGAAAATCACAGTGCAGCTGGGAGAAAAGGCTCCTTGAGATCAGGAGGAAAAGCAAACAATCATTCAAGCAATCGTCTCCTGCAATGGGCTGCCTGTGTAAGCAGCACAAAGGGTGTGGCTGCTTGTTTTCAACTGACAAATGACTTATTTCCCAGGAACACTCAGAGATTTCCAAAAAGTCTCAAACTACCTAGTTTAACCAGCTTGAATAATCTGCCAAAAGCAGAATTTTTTATGTGATAGTGGAAATGCAATGCTGTTTTTAGCACACAAGCCCAGTGTGCAAGAAAAAGAGAGAAACCATTTGTCACATTAGCAAGAAACTTCAATGACCTCACCAGAAATCAACGACAGTGTTTTATAAACCCCTAAATGGCCTGAATTATTTAATTGCAAGATGACGCTAGAACCGCATTTAGTCTAATGAATTATTTGCACTGAACCAAACATGCAAGGATGAAAGTAAAGCCCAAAACACACTGCACGATTTTAGCAATCCTATAAGATCATTGTATGTCACACTGTGCGACATGGATCTAATAAACTTGGCTACGACGTGTGTGTAGACTGTACAATGAAGACACCTATTGACTTGTACAATACAACGCACGTTACTATAAAATAATAAAACGGCATCAGCACGCGCTAATGGTAAACAAAAAGAGCATGATAAATCACACTTTAGCAGTTGTAGTTTTTATGTGTGCTGAAAAAAACGGCGAAAGAGGAAGGGATAAGAGCTTGAGGTAAGCAGTTTTATGTTTTAGCGCCATGTCGCGATGATTTCATGTCACATTTTTATTGGTTGGTCAGTAAACGTGGATCGTAGCAGTAAACACACAGTGTGATGATCATGCTCTGTATTGTAGGCTATCTCTGGTCGCAAGATCGTGAAAACGGACGTCTTTGAATCTCTCTCACTGTGTGACATAAGAGCACCGATTAGGAGCCACGATCACAGAAATCGCCACGATTGTTTCACGATATCAATCTTTCGTCTGGGATAGCCGAAAATCGTGCAGTGTGTTTAGGACTTAAGAGAGTATGAATTACAAAAGCTGTAAAAACAAACATGGTTTATTATATGTTTCATTAGCGTTTCCCACCCGTTTTCTCATTTGTGAATTTCCTGCATCCGAGCCTTGTCACTGCATTTGATGACAGAATATATCAGCACATTAAGCACAGGTGTAGTTCATTACATTAACTATGAACATTTTACTACTGTTTGACAATCAGAAAATGTCCAAATGATTTGTCATTATTCTGAACAGCACATATATTCTTTTACCATTTAAAACAAACTGCTGTTGTGAAGCATTCTGATGTTTACAGATATATGCCACTTGGGTTTATATGATGTAACCTAATGCAATGGCATTCATACATTTTTCAAGAGCAGACAATTGTTCAAACATTTTTGGGCTACGGTGTATGGCTAAAGCTTTTTAAAACATGTCTGACACAGAGACTTGAAATCAGCTGAGCAAAATTAAGATCTTTGATTTACGCATCAAAGCTGTGTGGATGATTAATAGTTTAAACTGATTATTTTACATGTTCTCTTTAAACAAAGAGCTTTCTGAAGAAATTCCTGCTTTAGTCTTAAGAAAGCACAAATTAACCTTGACGGCCGCAAAAATATACTGCGCAAAATCTTTATGTCAATCACGTTTGCACACTGCCTCCAAAACTTTCGTCCGTCAAAAAATATTCGGATCAGGTTCGATTTTTTGCGTTTTTGCATCCGTTGCATGCATTTTGATAGGAAAGGATGGGGAATACGAAAAAACAGAAAAACGCATGCGAAAATTTTGGACTCAGTGTGCAATGGCCTTTCGACATAAGGAAACTCAAATCACAGGTCAAGCCCTGTACTGGATGTAGATTGGCATGCCAGGAGTCATTCTAATTATGCTTACCAGGAAGGTATCCAGGGCAGCTGGATAAAATAGGACACTGTATTCTGAAACTCTGACTTGGAGGTCTAAGTGGGTTATATCCTGTACAACATTGATTTTGCTTCATACTTTGATGATCGCTCCAAACCCCAAAACAAACAGCCCCATCTTAAAATGCATAAACAATGAACAAAATGCATCAGAGGGACCCCAGCCATTTTTTCTTGCCCACAGCATAAACAACACACTACTGCATAATCACAGATAATGCTTTCCTTTCATTTCTATCAGCAAAATGAGGCCATGCATCTGCGTGCACATAGTATATCATTATGAAAGGAAACATAACCTTACTTTGTTGCCCTTATACTGGGCCATATATTCCATGCTGAAGGTGGAGTTATAAATAAGGGACCAGTGTGTTCCCCCACAGCATTAAAAGTTGAACTATGTCACTCCGCAGGCATCTGGAAAGGATTGATCAGGCTGCATTAGGAGTAGGAGATATTTATATGGCAAAATGCCAGCCGAGTCAGTCTCTGAACACTGGACACTGTGGACAGACTATAGTGCATGGTAGCACTTCGAAATGAGCCAGCAGCCATCTTAAGACGTGAGCTAAGACACATTCCTCATGGACCATCTAAGCATGTGTTGCTATCCAGCCAGTTTTTCTTGCATAACACATGACGGTGAAGTATGTTGCCTCTGGAGCTCAACGTGCACTCACAGGACACCAGAAACTTTCCCTTCCTCACATTCACTTCTAAGAACTTTTACCTCTGAGATTGTACAACAATAGTACAAATAGCATAAATAATGTAGCAAGTGCAAAGAAAGGGATTATTTTTCAACTAAAATTCACAGAGCAACAAAAATATATGCTTGTAAATGTGTAATAAAATGCATAGCAAATCATTGCATAAACACAAGTGTATACTTAAATCCATGTTTCACTCAGACCAACAAAGTGCATTGAACAGGCGTCTCAAATATAGCTCAGCAGCAGACTAACATTAGGTTCACATTACAACTAATCTCTAATCAATACCATGAAACTGAGAGCTCAGATGTAAGTGCAGTGCATCAAGGTTTTTATTATTGTTTCAAGGCAGTATGACAGCTAGCGAGCAGAAGAGTGTGGGGGGGGGGGGGGGTTCAATATTCTAAGTGTGTATTGTCTATCTGATCTGATTAATCCTTCCTCTGCATGTGCCAGGAGAGATCTGACCCATCTTTACATGATGCTCTGTAAATCTAATTCCTCTGGCACAACGGTGCCCTACATACTGGCATTTATCCAACTGACAAAGACTTGTCAATCATACAGCAGACTAAACGTCAGGGTGCATTGGCACAGGCATTGTGAAAGTTCATGTTTGTAAATTATAAAATTGCATTAAAAAATGGGGGGGGGGGGGGTTCAAAGGAATGAAGTTTACTTTTTTCTAATTTGTGTTATAGATAGATAGACAGACAGACAGACAGATCTCCATATATGTGACCCTGGACCACAAAACCAGTCATAAGGGTGAATTTGACGAAATTGAGATGTATACACCATCTGAAAGCTGAATAAATAAGCTTTCCATTGATGTATGGTTTGTTGGGATAGGACAATATTTGGCCGAGATACAACTACTTGAAAATCTGGAATCTGAGGGTGCAAAAAAATCCAAATATTGAGAAAATTGCCTTTAAAGTTGTCCAAATGAAGTCCTTAACAATGCATATTACCAATCAAAAACTAATTTTTTATACATTTACGGTAGAAAATTTACAAAATATCTTCATGGAACATGATCTTTACTTAATATCCTAATGATTTTTGGCATAAAAGAAAAATCTATCATTTTTACCCATACAATGTATTTTTGGCTATTGCTACAAATATACCCATGTGACTTATGACTTGTTTTTGTTGGTCCAGGGTCACATATATCTCCAAGCCAGGTATCACACTTCTATTCTTGTCAATGTACCATGTGGCCCTCTAAAAAATAATTGTACAAAACAACGATAGTAATTTGCTCCTCATGGTGCTGGGTATAGATAGATAGATAGATAGATAGATAGATAGATAGATAGATAGATAGATAATTGACTGTATGACAAAAAAGTGTGAATATCATTAAAAAGAAAATTAATCAAATGGGTTCATTAAATAATATACAAATATATATATATATATAACTATTTAAGTTGCAAAAAAAGTGTTAATATCGGTGAAAAACGTAACTTCAAATAATGTAATTTATCTGTAGAGGGGATACCGATAACCAGTTCACCTCTAATCCAAATCTCAGAAAAGATTGATTTATAAACTTTAACCACTGTGTTTTCGATCAATATATTTAACAGATAAAACACTTGACAGTTGAATGAGTGGCCATATAGGCTACATACCTGGTTTGGACCACATGCTTTGAACACATGGCATGCCATCTCAGACTCGGGGTTATCGGGTTGACTTCTGATAAGGTAGGCAAAATAAGACAAGTCATTGCTATTGTGGATAAACCTGGAGATAAACTGTGCTTTGTGCTCGAATATGAACACGGACGGGTTGCTGCTGTTTGCTGGCACGCATCGGATCAGAGTAGGCGAGAGATACAGCTGAACTTCTCTGGCCTGTGTGGGACCGGACTCGTTCTTCTCACTTTTCCTCCGGATCTCCGCCACCAGCCAGGGCAGCATGGGCAGCGTGGTCCGCCTGTCCAGAGACGACCAGCCCATGTACCAGAGCGCAAACCTTTTGTCTGCCTTTTGATTTCTGTCATTATTCCCTTTGCCATCCTGTCCCTCCATCTCTCCAAGGGCTCCGGGACAAAGACTTTAGTTGCTTTAATGCAACAACTCAGTGTCTTTATACTGCTAAATGCCTAAATACATACATGCACGGGTCAGTATTTTGTGAAAGCAGTTGGAAACATCACTCACGCTTTAGTCAAAAGTGCGCAAGGATCGTGTGTCCTGGAGAGCTTAAGTACAAAAAATAATGGCTTTTTCCAAGGTCAGATCACTGTTTAAAGATGAAAACATCCATTCAAAGGGTCTGAGGGCTCGAATAATCCATATATGAAGTTAGGCGATTCTCGTGCTGATTGAAGGAGGCGCGTTTTATTCCTGCAGATTTCTCGAGTCCCAGCGCTTCAGATTGTGGACGCCGCAGCGGACAGACGCCTCCTGCGTGAAGTTGCAGATCAGCTGGAGTCCTTTAAAGTCGTTGAACATCACTTTTCAGTCGTTATTGTGTCATTTAACGGCGTTGGAGAACAGAGCGCTGTTGTTCCAGGAGGAGTGGCCGCAGCAGCCATAGGAGAGGCGTTCACTTGAGTGTGTGTGTGTGTGTGTGTGTGTGTGTGGATCTCTGGCTCCCCTGTCTTCAGGAAACACACGGCACTGGCCTGACTGAGGAAAGCAAGTCAACTTTATTCAGGCTTAGGGTATATTAAACTCAAACCAAACATGGACTATGAATAAAAAATACAGTCAACATTGCACTCAGTCCAGACACTGTACTGTGGACAAAGCATTCTTTACATTTCTAGCAAGTAAAGGGTGAGGTTCAGGGTGTGTTTAGGATGAACACACTTGTAAAATTCTATGTGAATTCAAAGGTATGCATGTGAAGATGAATTTGAGCAATATTTTTAATAATATTAAATACTGCATGTGTAGTGTTGTTTTGCAAGTATAGATAGTGAACTGGAAACACATCACACATCTACTGCCACGTTTTTATAAAAAATTGTAGCCTACTGCACAAAAAAAAAGAATACTCAACGGCGCCCTCTGCTGTCTCTCAACGTTATAATGCATTTTGATGGAATATACTGTACAATGTACATATTTCGAATCAAATACTAACATACTTCTTATTAAGTAGTATATAGTAGTCTATAGAAATAGTAGCATTGTAGAAATTGTAAGAGTAGTATGCTATTGAGAAGTACACAACCTGGATGCTGCTATCATGAACTCTCATGTAAAGAGACCATTATTTTCAAGCAGTAAATGTCATGTGATCAATTACTCTTGTAGAAAACCTGACAGCTGACAAAGAAAAACATGTCATTTAACGCTCTTAAGAACTTTTTTTAATAATGTTTTTTTTTTAATCGGAAAATAAAACTACTTGTAATGACCATGAATGGAGAAACTTGCTTTTATAAAGATCTACCAGCAGAAGCAGCCAGCCAAACAGTGACCTCTGAATTTCAATCCAGTTTATTAGTCAAACTGGAGGTCAAGCACATTGCATTGTGGAATACAACATACTGCACAGAGTACGCAATACGCATACTATATTGTATACCGCAGATACATCTTCTGTCATTTGAACTTCTGTAACCTTAAGTTAATTCATGTTAATATATTTTTATTAAATACAAAAATGTATAAATTTGAAAAGTGTTTACATTTTTTATTTTACTTTTTTATAAACAAAATACAAAATATTGATTCGGTGAATATTTTTATTAATGAAAAAGAGTGTTTTCCACTCTAAAGAAAATTCAGGTTCTTGAGCATCTCATAATAAGTGTTATTTGTTATTTGAAAGTGGAAAAACAATTAGTAGTGGGGCACTGAAGACAATTATGAAGATCAATTTATGATGATCCACAGAGGGAAAGAAAACAAGAAATCTGACATTTTCTAACATAATACCATTATTTATTATGATAAAGAAAGAATTTTAACCTTGTAGCTACTGTAACAGTAGCATAAAAATAAAAGCTCAGTGCAAAATTCAACAAATTTACATTGTTAAACTGTTAAATACTGTACTTGTATGTAAATATTTGGTCATAGACAAAATGGTTCACAATCACTGCTGTAAAAATCGCTTGCAGAAAAATATTAAACCGTCTCTAAAACAGAGGCCATTTCCTTGAACTGCCTGTAGAAGTTCTGAGGGACAAAATAACAGAACGAGAACGATTAATTGCAGAAGTTCAGAGAGTTAAATGAAGTGAGGAAAATACATTCTTCCATACCTGAAACTGCTGAACGGTCATCTCAAAGGATTTATATGACATCTCTCCTGATGTGTCCGAAATTTTCATCAGAACAGAGATGAACGGGGAGTTGAGGGACCGGCAGGTATCTGAGCTCACTGCCATTCCAAGCTTCCACTGGATATCTACAAGCTAAGCGTGAAGAAGCTTTGATATCAACAACCTGACTGAGAACAGTGGTTGACTGATGTTTACACTGCAAGCAAGAATCATGTGACACACCTGTCCAATACTAGCCATTGTCAGGACCTCCTGATGTGCATGTAGAAGAGCACCATGTTCAGTCCAAAGCTGGTGCACCAACTGTAGAGTTGGTTTGGACCATTTGCTGCTGCATTCAGTCAATTTACTGACCAAGACATCCGCATTGAGATTGCTCTTTGCAGCTAACCTGATAAAAAAAAAAAAAATCATAAAATCAAATGCAGACACATATCAAACGAGACAAACTGACAGGCTCCAGGTGTATGAGAAGTGTATGCAAAGGGGATTTGAAAAAAAAAGCCTTTTTAATTCCCAAACATACACTTAAATGACAGTCTGTAGTTAAAAAGATAATACTGTACCTAAAATAGTATGTCATCAGTTTTATAATATCTTGAACAACTTTCTGATCAAGGTTTATCCCAACTCTTTGAAATTTCTGTTAGGGAAATGAAAGCATTGCAAAGACATAAAAAAGCAGGTACATGCATGCTTCATTTATAGTATATTAACAGGGATGTAGATTTGTGAACTTACATCACAGGTTTCAATCAAATCTACTGCTCTGTTCTGATCCTGAAGATGAACCAGGATTGACTGAAGCTGGAAAATGAAAAGATGAGTGTCAGAACAGTCAATACAACACTTAAAATAGTACATTCACTAAATAACTACTATGATAATATGTCAATAAGATCTGTGATGTGTTGCATTTAAACACACACTTGTAATGTTTTTGTTCCCATTGTAGGCCGGTGTTCTGAAATATTCGGTGTCTGAGATTTTCAGTGACGCTGGGCGGAGCATACATGAATATTCATGAGTTTCCTGTTTCGCGTTAAAGCGCCACTGAAAATATCAGTGCACTCTAGGATCATAACCGCACAGAAAGTTTTACGTAATGTAATTATGTTTCAGCGACAGTGGCGATCTAGCTCATTTAGCTTCTTTTTTTTTTAGCTTTTGCAGTTTTGTTCATCTGAGCACAATAGTTTGTAGATTGTATATGTTATGTTTGATTTCATGATTACAGCAATTGATTTGCCTGCCTGTCGTTAGGATATGCCATTAACATGTGTTATAAACCCTTTCCAGGGTCTTTTAAAGTTTTGTTTGATAACTTGTATTACAAATTCACATTCACAGTTCTGTCTATGGACATTTTTCTTTCTGTATATTTTTATTTGTATATTTTTACCTTAATTATATGTTGTCTCTGTTTGCACTGTTGTCTGTTTGTACTGTATTGTTTCTGTACTGGAAGCTCCTAACACCAAGACAAATTCCTTGTGTGTGCAAACACACTTGGCAATAAAGCTCTTTCTGATTCTGAAATATCTAAGGTGGCATAAAGATCTGATACAATAATTAGTTTAGCTTGTTCAGCTGGTAAATAACAGATTGTAGTACTTAGCAAAAATCATTTCACATGATTTAAGTAGCTAAAGTAACATATGAAGTAACATATGAACAAATGAAGTTATAATGCTGAATACATTAAAGACATCAAATGATTTGGTGTTAAGTTTTATGTACAAATGTGTATGTGGACAAGACATATGGGGGAAAAAAAACAAAAAACAGTTTAAATAGGGCCTTGACATCCCGGACAAATAAAATGTGCCTCCAAACTTGGCCTGTTTATGCAGTCCCAGCGGTACCAGCCGTTGCAAGAGTCACATGCAATCTAAACAATATAAGATTTACACAGATCCCCACAATATCCCAAGGCTGTGCCACCTAATAAACATTCATGTTTAATATATAAAATTGCTGTAACAAAAATATTCCTTGTGTTTTTCATAAAAACACGAATTACCACGATAGGGGTATATTCTGTTGGGTTCTTCAGAGAACATTGCTTTTTTTGACAAGCAGCACATTGTTTGACCTAAAATACATTATTAAAATCAGTTTTGATGGAATAATAGATGTATGAAAACATGAAGGATTCACATATTAAACTCCAATAAAAGCGCTTGCTTATGGCATCCAGGGTTTTTTTAATGCCACAGTGAGCACCTATTGGGCTGCTGTGGAGCTCTTCAAAAATTGAAAATGTGGTCCGTCGGCGATTAAAGGGTTAGGTTATGTTGTCTTCTCTATACACACATTTGCGATTAAAACTAGCACCAAAAACAACCTGCTGTCTTTGTGTTCATAAATGCTAAATAGCCACATAATGACTTTATCTTTTATCATCACACAATGTTTCTAACTATTTGGAACACTGTGTTAAGAATGTTTATATTACAATTTAAATATATTACAAAAACATTAATTTATTACTAAAGTTGGGTTGATGTTATATAAGATACCAACTGAGCAAACAATAAGAAACACCACAGAATGATCACAACTGAAACTTTATTATGTCAACAACAGCAAAGATACATTTATATCAGTTATTAACCGTTTTAAAGATTGTCAAAATAAATTAGGCACATAAACAAAAATGTTTGTTGGCTCAGTAATTTAGAGTGTATCCTCAGGCACATCAACAAATTAATAGCTGTAATAATTAAACATAACACGACACAATCTACAAACTATTGTGCCTAAATTAACAGTAGCCTAAATACCTGCTGAACTTCATCACACTTTGAAGCATTTCTTATTCTGAAAACAGAGTCATTTTCAGTGGCGCTTTAACGCGAAACAGGAAACTCATGAATATTCATGTATGCTCCGCCCAGCGTCACCGAAAATCTCAGACACCGAAAATCTCAGAACACCGGCCAAACCATGTTAATTACACATCTTACCGTTTCAGCAAACAAGTCTATGGGGAGTTTTTCGATTTTTTCGACCACACCATCCACACCTGCAATAAAAAAAAAAGAACAATAAAAAAGGAAAAATGTCACCGCTTATCAGAATTATATCATCTATTAATGCTAGGTCATATCGATGCATTATGTTCTGTGCAGAAAAGCACCCAGTATTATACTGCATATGATTTCTGTAAAAATACATATTAACATATGTATATAAGGTTAATTTTACTCTCACAGAACGGGACTTAACACACGTTGCTGCTTTGCTCTTTATTTGTAAGAAAATAGTAACACATTCTACTCACCAGTTGACAGCCCTTGTCAAAAAATCCTGTTGGAATTTCAGTTTATCCTTTAGGATCTTATTGGATTCTTAGAATCCTATTGGACATTCCGATTGATTTTAATGGAATTTCACTTTGTCCTATAGGATTTTATTTGATCCTTAGAATCCTATTGGACATTCCGATTGATTTTAATGGAATTTCACTTTGTCCTATAGGATTTTATTTGATCCATAGAATCCTATTGGACATTCTGATTTATTTTAATTGCATTTACATTTTTCCTGTAGGACCTTTTATTGATTTGTATCATATTGGACATTGTGATTTTTAAATGGAAATTCACTTTGTCCTGTAAGATCTTACAGTGCCTTGCGAAAGTATTCACACCCCTTAATTTTTTTCACGTTTTATGTTGCTGCCTTATGTTAAACTGTTTAAATTACTTTTTTTCCACATCAATCTACACTCCATACACTATAATGGTAAAGCAAAAAAAAGGTTTTTAACATCTTTGCAAATTTATTAAAAATAAAAAACTTAAATGATTCCACTGCATAAGTTCTCATACCCTTATCTGGGACAGTTGGAATTTAGCTCAGGAGCATTCATATTGCTTGTAGGTGTTACTAGACTTTGAGTGAAGGTAACCTGTGTCAAATTCAATTGAATGGGTATGATTTGGAAAGGCACACACGTCTTAATAAAAGGTCCAACAGCTGATAATGCATATTAGAGCAAAAACCAAGCCCTGGGGTCAAAAGAACAGTCTGTAGAGCTCAGAAACAGGTTTGCGTCAAGCCACACATCTGGGGAAGAGTTCAGAAAAAAATTCTGCTTCATTGAAGGGTCACAAAAGCATGTAGTCTCTGTTACCCTGAATGGAAGAAGTTTGAAACAACCAGGATTCTTCTTGGAGCTGGCCTCCTGGCCAAACTGAGCAATTGATGGAGAAGGGCTTTGGTTAGAGTGGTGACGAAAAACCTGATGGTCACTCTAGTTGAGCTCCATGATCATATGTGGAGATGGGAGAAACCTACAGAAGGACAAACATCACTGCAACACTCCACCGATCTGGGCTTTATGGCGGTGTGGCCAAACTCAATCCTCTCCTCAGTGAAGACAAAAGAAAAAAAAGCACCTAAAGGACCCTCAGACTGTGAGAAATAATATTCTCTGGTCTGATGAACCTCAATTCTAAGCATCATGTTTGAAGGGAACCAGCTCTGCTCATCACCTGCAGAGTACCATCCCAAAAGTAAAGTGTGCTGGTAGCAGTCTCATGCTGTGGGCTGTTTTTCAGCAGCAGGGACTGAGGGACTCATCAGAGTAGAAGAAAAGCTCAATGCACCAAAATATAGAGATAGCCTTAATGAAAACCCAGTCCAGAGCATTCAGAACCTCAGACTGGACAGAAGGTTTACCTTCCAACAGGACAGTGACCCTAAACACACAGCAAGAGGGGCTAATAGACAGCTCTGTGAATGTCCTTGAGTGGCCCAGCCACAGCCTGGGATTGAACCCAATCAAATATTTCTGGAGAAACCTGAAAATGTGCATCTGCTCCCATCCAACCTGACAGAGCTTGAGAGGTGAAGAGGTGAGAGGAGACAAATGGCAGATAACTGCCAAATGTTGATGAGCAAAGCTTGTCGCATCAAACAAAAAAGACTTGAGGCTGTAAAGGTACTTCAGCTAAATATTTAGTTAAGGGTATGAATACTTATGCAATGTACGTATTTGAGTTTTTTATTTTTAATAAATTTACGAAGTTGTGACAATTCTGTTTTTGCTTTGTCAATATGGTGTATGGAGTGTAGATTGATGTGGGGGAAAAAGTAATTTAAAGCAGTTTAACATAAGGCAGCAACAAAAAAAATGTGAAAAAAATGAAGGGGTATGAATACATTCTCAAGGCACTGTATTTGATTCTGTTAATTAATTACTTTTTAAAAGTAACACTGCATGTGTGTACTTGTAACCCTCAATAAAAATGCAGCCTATCTGAATACACACAAATATAACTGAAATTCATAATATTACAGTAAGGCAAAGATAATAAGTATGACATTTCATAATGTCTGAATAAGTTAAAATGCATTACATGTGAGTAGTAATTCATAGAAACACAAACATCTATATATGGTATTGTCCTGACACTTCCCCTTTAAGAAATCCGAACGTAGTGCGCGTGCAACTGTAGCGCGCATACTTTGAACAGTAACGGTCAAAGAGGAGAAGAAGCTGAGAAATCGAGTGATTAACGTTGTTTAACTTGTTAAAATGTATTTTAAGATGCTAAAAAGGAAGAAATAATAATACTTAAAAGATCTGCATCCTAAACGAACAATTTTGGGTGTGAACGATATCTGTTGGTGAGTTGTTGAGCTCGTTTTATTGTAAGTTATGTGATTAGCACAGGAGTCCGCCCTTAACGTTACATAGCAAAATATATTGTTTAACAACTGATATTAATGAAATATTAATGTATGCTGTTTATAATAAAATGTCATTATATAAAACACTGGAGTAGTGAGTACAAAATGTCTGTTCTGCCACCATTTTTAGCTGTTTTGAATAGCGTTGTGCTTTACGGTTTTGTATAGCACTTTTAATTATTTGTATTGATGGAGTAATAAGATGTTCTTATGGCCTGTTGTCCAGGTCAGGTTTTATGTTCCAGTTAAAAAGTTTGACATTGGACAACGATTCTCCCGTGATATGTGTGCGTACATGGAGAAGACGTGCATGACAACAGAATTAAGGGAGCCGTTGTCAGTGAGAGGACCTGCTGCGTTGCCTGGTAACCAATTGACCATATGCACAGAGCGCTCTTTAGAACTTCCGCATAGTTTTAGTTTAGTTTATTTTTGCACAAGAGTAAAATAGATACAATATATAGATATATATATACAATCCATATACTGTGCAGGGAGAGGCAGAAAACCCAAAGGGCTTATTTAGAGCCTCCACCTAAACAATGAAAAAACAAAACAAAAACAAACTCATAAAACTAAAAGAGAAACTTTGATTACAGTAACAAATATATAAATACAAATTATTACAAATTAATTACAACATGTCGAAAAATAAATAATAAAACCCAGAAATAATATACTCAAAAAAACAAACCATATGGTACATAAAATAAATTAAAAAAGACAAGATAGATTATTGCATTTAAAATGATCCTTTATACATCTTTTATAACAAGCCAGCTCGTAAACTTCCAGTAAAGCTGATTTAATGTTGTGGTTTATATAGGTAGAGACTCTTGAGACCCTTATAGAAACCTCTCCTGCCTTGTTCTTGTCAGACATCGAGAAAAAAATGATAATAATTGCAACATGGTAAATAATGATAGCATAACAACAATGATAGATGATGCCTTTAACTTTAGCTAGAGATGCTATCTCCCAAATGACATCATAATGGTATTATTGATAATCAATAACTTACCTTCATAGTCATGAACACATTTTAAACACTTATAATATTTGCCTTCTCAACTCTATGGCTGTGCAGTAAAATTCACTTTAAAGATATACTTTTCATTCATGAAGATGACATGAAAGAAATGTGTCTCCTAGCGAAAAACAAAGACTTTTAAGATGAAAATGTTATTAAATTATCATTATAACTAGTAGATGGCAGCAGAGGATCAAATTAGCTCAGCTGCCATTTCAACTCCAAATTTGTGTGCTTTTATTGTACTGAAGTATAAAGTATAGCAAGTGCAGGAATCACAAAGTCTCATGTCATTTTATAAATAAATAAATATGCCCAGACACCAACAGCATATAAGGGAGAATTATTTAAACTAGTTAACTACAGATTAAATAAGTTCATTCTTAATGGTATAACAATTAAATAATGCATTAAATATTGTGAAATATTTTTAGATTGAATTTAGTAACTACATTTAAGTTTTATCTTTAACTGTAAAAGCTGCTAAATATAACAGTCAACACAGACTTGTTACTGTTGTAGTTTTGCTACTCTAAATTTAGTCTGAATCACTTAATGCACAGCTATATTTTGACATTGGCTTGTCTTCCATTATCAATGTCAATCATAGCAATGAGTCCCTGAACAATTTAGCAGATTTACCCACGTAATATTTAACACCCGCATTTGTCATTCCTGAAATGGTATGCGTGGACGTTTAGTCCTCTTAGATAAACAAAAGTTTTCTTCAAATTGTGAATGGATTTTGCACAGAAAATAAGCAGAGCGCGCCTCTTACAGCACAGTACAATTGACTGGAAATGACTGAGCTGGCTTACCTACAACCAGGAAGTAATTGTGCATATGGTCAATTGACAGAGCATTAGTGATTGCTTTGAAATATATTGGATAAAGTATTTTTCATACTTTTCCCCGGTTTTCCCTTAACTGAATTGGATGTGTTTTTTTTTCTCTCTCTCTTTTTACATTTCACACAAACTGAACTTTATTACATTTATCGCATGAAATGAACAGTATTATACACCTCAAAGGGAAATTAAACTGATTTACGATATCAAATTCTACTTACTGTTTGATGTTTTATTGCTCTGTGTTGTGATGTGATTGTGTTTGCTATTATTATTATTATTATTGTTACAGTAAAGTGTTATTTTTTATATTCAACTTCTGGTCTCCTGGTATAAGCTTTATATCTTCCTCCCCAATTCTTTTCGAGTCTAGAACTGGTCTAGTGGATATTTGCATTGGAGGATGCAAGTGCTACATACTGTATGTGTGTGTGTGTGTGTGTGTGTGTGTGTCATCAATCAATTATCAGTGCTTTAGAATTTTTTTGCACTAATGCTGTGTGCTGCACAAATCACCTCCCATGTTGTTTTCCATGTTACTGCAGGTTGTGCAACATACAATGAACAATGTCTACATCAGGGTGAATTTAAGCAAACTCCAAGTACTATTTGTTAGTAAAACAAATACAGTGGAAAAGTGCACCTTTAGAATAATAATAAAAAAAATCCTATAGGATTAAAATCCCATTAAAATCCTATAGGAACGGTTCCTACAGGATATTTATTTATTGTCCTATAGGACTATTCCTATCGGAATCCTATAGGAATGGTTCCAAAATACGATAGAAATTCCAATTAGAATCCTATACAATTTTCCTATTGGAATCCTATAGGATTTTTTGACAAGGGAGATCCAGGCCTAACATCTTCGACAACTATCGCAATATTTACTATAAGACTACTGAATTCACCATATGTTAAAGAGTCTTTAAATTCGAGACTGTTTTGAAAGCATCGATCAATTAGTTTAGTCCAGTACTGTTTGTAAGATCTACTTCTGTAAAAGCAGGTTCAGCCCGGAAGTGATAGATCTCATTGAGATTTCCTTTCAAAATAATAGTGCGACAGTCGGTTCAGAAAAATGAAAAGAAATATCTGAACAAAACAAGTGTACAAAAATAATTTATATTATTTGGATATCCAAAGTGAATTCTCAATTAATCTATACATATTTTTAATTTATGTGAATGTCAATGTCAATGAAAAATAAACCTATGTCCGAGATAATAAAAGGAGAAATCTAGTTTAAAGTGCAAGTATCCATTCCCTATCTTATCTAATGTAATCTCACAAAATGCCATTGAGTAAAGTCTACTTTCTTTGTTTGAAATCTTCAATACGTATGAGTTAAACTTAATCTTTTTTTTCCAAGAAATTCAAAAATTCTCAAAAAAACAATTTTTACAAATCCTATATTTATTTGTCATAATAAATATCAAGAGTTACTTCATTTGACATCATATGTGCTTTTTCATTAAAAATGGACAAAATGTCCTTTTAAAAAATAACTGAAAGACTAATATATAGTTAAACAGATAATACATTAAATAAATGCAAATATAATAATTATGTTATAATTATATTGTGGATATTAAATCAAATTATTAATATGAATTCAATGTGTGTAATGTTTGAGCTCTTATTTTGAAATATTACCTGTCAGTCCTCCCGGATGTCGGAGTCACGCCTCTGGAAGTTTTGTATCGTCGCGGGTTTGTTCAAGGATGGCTGTGCAAACGGAGAGAGGAATCCCGCTCAGTGCGGTATGAATATTTAATACTGGTACATTTCTTTGTCTGACATGTGTTATTAACGCGTGGTAGTAAACACCGTGCTAATAGACATGTAATGGTAATAACGTTAGATATATTGAAAAGTTTACACGTAATAACTTCTCACACTGTTAGCATGTCATTTGACGGGCTAACGAACTATATGTCATCTTAAATAAACTATGTGTTTTCTCCTAACTATGAACAACATATATTTTCACAGTATATTGAAAACGGTATATGATCATTTAATGTCAGGATCATGCATTTGTTTTGCTGTGACGTATGTGTTCGTCGTCCTATCAGAAAGGCTCAAAAATCGGATATTATTTTCAGTTTCGTTTCTCTGCCAAAGGGAACTGCATAATCCAGGATAAATCCAGTTATGTATTCGTTCCATCCTAAACTCGCGACGCTCGCGTGTCTTTAAACTTTTTACGCTAATAGTTCATCAGCCCCTTTATTGTGATCTGTAAGTTAGATCACCCTTAAATATAGATGAGAAACAGCGGCTCCAATTGGGCAAAATGGAATGATAAACTAACTCTTCAAACTTTGTATTTTCATAGTCCAGTGCATTATCTGTCAGACCCCGGTGTCAGTTATAACTCTTTAAATAGACAATTTTAAAGTACTTTGTGTCCTAGGTGATTTTCAAATTAAATATTCTTCTTTTTGTTCTGCGTAAAATCTTCATGTTGTGAAAAAAAAATTACACACCCTTGAAAATCACCTTTCACTTTGTCAAAAGCCTGGCCCACCTTGGAAATCTGGTATTAGAAATGATAGTAAAAAAGTAGGGATTCTGATATGTACCTTATCAACACATAACAATAACCTCTAAGCTTCATGGCGGCCGCTCATAAAAGGTTTATGCATCATCAGTAAAATGTTTTTAATAAAAAAAAAAACAGTTTTTACTTCTGTCTTCTCTTTACTTCTGTCTATATATGTGATTTTTAAAAACAGCTTTGAACAAGACTCATTAAAATGTTATATGATTAATATGAAGTGTTTTAAGGAAAGATCATGATTTAAAAAAAATACCCTCATAAAATGTATTATAAATAATGAAATAAAACTTAGGTTCTTTTAAAACTACAAACTAAAGAATTTTAAATCAAGCCAAAATGGAGGAAAAACAAATAATGCCTGTTACATTTAAACCCACAAATCGATAATATGAAGAAAAGATTGTGCCAGATTACCAGATCCACTGCTTTATAAAACAGTGCATAGTTTCATAAAAATGTAATTTTAGTCTTTTACTTATAAAGTGTCCTGTGTCTTTGATCCTTTTATAGCTTAATCCAAAGTTCCTTCACACCAACTCCACCAGCCACACCTGGCCCTTCAGTGCTATTGCAGAGCTGATAGGTGAGCGAAACTATCGATATCTTCTGATGCTCATTGTGATAATGTGTGTTTAGCAGTTTGGAACAATGGATGTGTGCCCTCAAGGGTTAGATTACTATGAACCTGAGACCTAGTTTCCCCACGTCTGTGACCTAGTTATCCCTACTGATATTGCCAATGCCTGCTGACTGTGTGTAATGAATTTTGTGAGTAATTTTATTGCGTCCGATGTATTGCTCAAAGACAGCTAGCCAGGAGCAAGTAAGGAAATAACAGACTAATTATGATTTATTAGTGTTCAGGGCTACCTCAGTAGAGAGCCACTCAAAGTCGAATAAATACAGTCAGGTCCATAAATATTGGGACATCGACACAATTCTAACATTTTTGGCTCTATACACCACCACAATGGATTTCAAATGAAACGAACAAGATGTGCTTTAACTGCAGACTGTCAGGTTTAATTTGAGGGTATTTACATCCAAATCAGGTGAACGGTGTAGGAATTACAACAGTTTGCATATGTGCCTCCCACTTGTTAAGGGACCAAAAGTAATGGGACAGAATAATAATCATAAATCAAACTTTCACTTTTTAATACTTGGTTGCAAATCCTTTGCAGTCAATTACAGCCTGAAGTCTGGAACGCATAGACATCACCAGACGCTGGGTTTCATCCCTGGTGATGCTCTGCCAGGCCTCTACTGCAACCGTCTTCAGTTCCTGCTTGTTCTTGGGGCATTTTCCCTTCAGTTTTGTCTTCAGCAAGTGAAATGCATGCTCAATCGGATTCAGGTCAGGTGATTGACTTGGCCATTGCATAACAGTCCACTTCTTTCCCTTCAAAAACTCTTTGGTTGCTTTTGCAGTATGCTTTGGGTCATTGTCCATCTGCACTGTGAAGCGCCGTCCAATGAGTTCTGAAGCATTTGGCTGAATATGAGCAGACAATATTGCCCGAAACACTTCAGAATTCATCCTGCTGCTTTTGTCAGTAGTCACATCATCAATAAATACAAGAGAACCAGTTCCACTGGCAGCCATACATGCCCACGCTACCACCACCATGCTTCACTGATGAGGTGGTATGCTTAGGATCATGAGCAGTTCCTTGACTTCACAGTTCTGGAACAACATCCTATGGACAGATGAGACCAAGATCAACTTGTACCAGAGTGATGGGAAGAGAAGAGTATGGAGAAGGAAAGGAACTGCTCATGATCCTAAGCATACCACCTCATCAGTGAAGCATGGTGTTGGTAGCGTGGGCATGTATGGCTGCCAGTGGAACTGGTTCTCTTGTATTTATTGATGATGTGACTACTGACAAAAGCAGCAGGATGAATTCTGAAGTGTTTCGGGCAATATTATCTGCTCATATTCAGCCAAATGCTTCAGAACTCATTGGATGGCGCTTCACAGTGCAGATGGACAATGACCCAAAGCATACTGCAAAAGCAACCAAAGAGTTTTTGAAGGGAAAGAAGTGGACTGTTATGCAATGGCCAAGTCAATCACCTGACCTGAATCCGATTGAGCATGCATTTCACTTGCTGAAGACAAAACTGAGGGGAAAATGCCCCAAGAACAAGCAGGAACTGAAGACAGTTGCAGTAGAGGCCTGGCAGAGCATCACCAGGGATGAAACCCAGCGTCTGGTGATGTCTATGCGTTCCAGACTTCAGGCTGTAATTGACTGCAAAGGATTTGTAACCAAGTATTAAAAAGTGAAAGTTTGATTTATGATTATTATTCTGTCCCATTACTTTTGGTCCCTTAACAAGTGGGAGGCACATATGCAAACTGTTGTAATTCCTACACCGTTCACCTGATTTGGATGTAAATACCCTCAAATTAAACCTGACAGTCTGCAGTTAAAGCACATCTTGTTCGTTTCATTTGAAATCCATTGTGGTGGTGTATAGAGCCAAAAATGTTAGAATTGTGTCGATGTCCCAATATTTATGGACCTGACTGTATGTGCAATCTGATAATATTTAAAATTTATCTTTCCTACCTCAGACAATGCTTATGACCCAGATGTGAGTGCCAAACAGTTTTGGATTGATAGGACAGCAATCAGAGGTCAAGACTGTCTAACTTTCATGGATAATGGAGCAGGAATGAATTACGATAAGATGTACAAAATGCTCAGGTGGGTGAGAACACAAACCAATAAGTTGACTAACATACACTTGGGTGGGTTACATGATCCTTAATAAATCATTCTAATATGCTGATTTGGTACTTAAGCGGCCCTTCTTATTATCATAGTTAATTGTTAACGAAGTGTGGAAACAGTGGGCCTCATTTATGAAATGAACATACGACAGAAAATTGGGCGTACGGTCGTTTCGACGCAAAACTTGAAATTGATCAATATGGACGTGAGCGGTGGCTACGATCAAATCTCACGTCAGGTCTCAGCTCGTGTACGCAAGTTTTTGAGTAAGTGGAAACTGTGCAGCATTGAGAATTGCGGAGAATTGTATAATGACAGCATTTTGTTCATTTAGATTATTTTCCTGACAGACAAGTGAAGTAGTAAGATAATCACATTTATCAACGTACAATCTTTCGTACGATGGGATTGGCGGCATATGAATGTTTCATGAATCGCACATGATCTTTGTCGTAAGTTGATTTGTGCGCTCTGATCTGCGGTCGTTTTTACGATAGATTGATAAATGACGCCCAGTGTCTTTCCTCAGGATTCTTTGATGAATAGAAAGTTTGAAGAACAGCATTTATTTAAAAAAGAAAAAGAATGCTTTTGTAACACTCTAAATTTATTTTGTGTATATGTAGACTTACCATTGTTTGGTATGATTTTAAAACATTTTTAGGTCTCTTGCTGCATTTATTTGAAAAAAAAACCCAGTAAAACCCATAATATTGTAAAAAATAATATTAAAATTCCTTCAGAAATCATTATAATATGTTAATATGGTGCTCAAGAAACATTACCCATTATCATTGTTGAAAACAGTTGCTTCTTAATATTTTTGTGGGAACCGTAAATCATTTTTTAGGATTCTTTGATGAAAAAAAGTTTAAAAGAACAGCATTTATTTGAAATTGTTTTTTTTCTTTTTTTTCTTTGTATCATAGTAAAGTTTTAACTGTCACTTTTGATCAATTTAGGGCATCCTTGCTGAATAAAATAATTCATTTCTTTTTAAAAAGTTTTACTATATAACATACTGTGTTCCTCTCCCTCTTAGTTTTGGCTTCAGTGACAAGGAGACTATAAATGGCCATGTCCCTGTGGGCCTCTACGGCAATGGATTCAAGTCTGGTTCCATGCGCTTAGGAAAGGACACCATTGTGTTTTCCAAGAATGGAGAGTCCATGTGTGTGGGCCTTCTGTCCCAGACGTATCTTCAGGAGATACATGCGGAGAATGTCATTGTACCCATTGTCTCATTCAAACGCATCGGACAGTCATATATCCTTACCTTCTAAATAAGCAAAGACTAGAGTAGGCCTAAATGAATGGACTACATAGGATATAATAGAATATTTGGCATGATATACTGTAAGAGATGAAGCGGGTATTAGAGATATATTACATATATTAAGAGTCCAGTGACTGATTTCGGTTTGCATTTGATTGTAAGCTCTTATAGTCGAGTGAGTTTCAATAAGTTGTATAAGTTGTTTTTAGATAAGAGTTTCAGCATATATTTATATTCTCGATTTGATGTCTGTATCCTTGACCTTTATTCTCACTCCAACCTGAGTCACAACACGCGACAAGTCTTCAAGATATCCTGCGCTACTCTCTGTTCCAGACGGAGGCGGAGCTTCTCTGTGAGCTCAATGCCATCAATGCACACTATGACACCGAGGCCACAGGAACACGAATCATCATCTGGAACCTCCGCAAGTGAGAATCGAAAGATCTGCTGATATTGTAGATCTGAGCAGTGTTTGGTGTTGCTAGTGCCATTCTCTTGAGCTACCAGGCCCAGGAATGGATAGATAAATGTTTCAGGAAATGTTTTTTTCTGCTACAGAACATCCACAGATAAATCTGAGTTTGACTTTGACATAGACCGCTATGACATCCAGATTCCATCTGAAGTATATGAGAGTGAAAAGGAGAAATACAAGCAACCATCTCACTCATTTCAGTCAAGCCCAGAAAGCGACTTCTCTCTGCAGGTGAGTACTTCACTCTCCTATGCTGAGAAGGTCTAACACATTGCAGTCTACATATTGTATTATCATTGTGTCTACTTCATTATGCATTACCGTTCACAGAACATAACAATAATACTGTATGTGTCTGTATTCATATTATTTTTTGTAGGCATACTGTAGTATCCTATACTTGAAGCCCAGAATGCAGATTATCATTCGTGGACAGAAAGTGAAAACCCAGCTGATCTCTAAAAGCCTGGCAAACATTGTCAAGGATAAATACAAACCCAACTTTCTAAATGTATCCAACCAATCATATAGGAGCAAGATGTGATTTCCTGCTTCCCAAAGAAAACCTTATACATCATAACTATTTGAAATTTAGTTATTGGAAAAATAGGTGTTAACTTTTTAAAGAAAGACAGAATAATTTGTTTTTTGAACATTTACATTTACATTTAATCATTTAGCAGACGCTTTTATCCAAAGCGACGTACAAATGAGGAGAACAATAGAAGCAATCAGACCATCGAGAGAGCAACAGTATACAAGTGCCATGACAAGTCTCAGTTAGTCTAGCACAGTACACGTAGCTAGGATTGTTTTTTTTTTTTGTTTTTTTTTGTTTTTTTTATTAAATAGAATAGGTAAGTGTTAGTATTAGTTAGTCAGGTGCTGGCGAAAAAGATGTGTCTTTTAGATGTTTTTTGAAAATGGCTAAAGACTCAGCTGTTCGAATTGAGATCGGGAGGTCATTCCACCAGCTGGGCACAGTCCAGGAAAAGGTCCGTGAGAGTGATTTGGTACCTCTTTGGGATGGCACCACAAGACGTCGTTCACTTGCAGAACGCAAGCTTCTGGAGGGCGCATAAGTTTGAACTAGCGAGTTTAGGTATATTGGTGCAGTGCCAGTTGTGGTCTTGTAGGCAAACATCAGTACCTTGAATTTGATGCGAGCGGCTATTGGTAGCCAGTGTAACCTGATGAAGAGAGGGGTAACGTGAGCTTTTTTCGGCTCATTAAAGACCACTCTGGCTGCTGCATTCTGGATCAGTTGCAGAGGCTTGATAGTACATGCGGGAAGGCCCACCAAGAGAGCATTACAATAATCCAGTCTGGAGAGAACAAGAGCTTGGACAAGGAGTTGTGCAGCTTGCTCTGACAGGAAGGGCCTAATCTTCCTAATGTTGTATAAGGCAAATCTGCAGGACCGGGCCGTTGTAGCAATATGGTCTGTGAAGCTTAACTGATCATCGATCACAACTCCAAGGTTCCTGGCAGTCCTGGAAGGAGTTATGGTTGATGAACCCAGCTGTATAGAGAAGTTGTGGTGAAGTGATGGGTTGGCGGAGAACACGAGCAGTTCTGTCTTAGCAAGATTGAGCTGAAGGGGATGGTCCATCATCCAGCTAGAAATGTCACTCAGACAGGCTGCAATGCGATCAGTTACCGTCGGATCATCTGGTTGGAATGAGAAGTAGAGTTGAGTGTCATCAGCATAGCAGTGGTAGGAAAAGCCATGCTTCTGAATAACCGATCCTAATGACGACATGTAGATGGAGAAGAGAAGTGGTCCAAGCACTGAGCCTTGAGGAACTCCAGTAGCAAGAAGTTGTGACTTTGAAACCTCACCCCTCCAAGACACCCTGAAGGACCTATCTGAGAGGTAAGACTCGAACCACAGGAGGGCGGTTCCCGAGATGCCCATCTTTCTGAGGATGGACATGAGGATCTGGTGGTTAACTGTGTCAAAGGCAGCAGACAGATCCAGCAAGATGAGTACAGAGGATTTGGAAGCTGCCCTTGCCAGTCTCAGGGCCTCTGTAACCGAGAGTAGGGCAGTCTCAGTTGAGTGGCCACTTCTGAAGCCAGATTGGTTGTTGTCCAGAATGTTGTTCTGTGCAAGAAACAGAGAGAGTTGGTTGAACACAACTCGCTCAAGTGACTTTGCAATGAATGGAAGAAGGGATACCGGTCTGTAGTTTTCTAAAAGTGCTGGATTTAGAGCAGGTATTTTAAGCAGTGGGCTTACCCGAGCCTGCTTAAATGCTGTGGGAAATGTACCAGTGTGAAGCGAGGTGTTGATAATGTGAGTAAGCGCAGGTATGACCGAAGAAGAAATGGCTTGAAGGAGGTGAGTGGGGATAGGATCTAGCGGACAAGTAGTGGGATGATTGGAAAGGATGAGTTTGGAAACCTCCGTCTCCGAGAGAGGAGAAAAGGAGGTGAGAGATTGTGTATTTGTCGTTATGAAGTTATTATTAGTTTGTGGTGTGAGGAATTGGTCACTGATGGTTTTTGTTTTATTTGTGAAGAAAGTTGCAAAGTCATCAGCTGTAAGAGTTGATGAAGGAGGAGGGGGAGGAGGACAGAGAAGAGAAGAGAACGTTTTGAAGAGTGCGCGAGAGTCGGAACAGTTGTTAATTTTGTTGTGGTAGTATGTCATTTTAGCAGTGGAGACATTTGCAGAGAAGGAAGAGAGGTGTGACTGATACACACTAAGGTCGGTAGAGTTTTTGGATTTGTGCCATTTCCTCTCTGCAGCCCTTAGTTTAGCACGATGTTCACGGAGAACATCGGACAACCAGGGGGCAGAGGGGGGGTAGCGCGTGCTGGTCTGGATGAAAGGGGGCAAAAGTTGTCTAAGCAAGATGCTAGAGTGAAGCAAAGAGTGTCAGTAGCATTGTTTGTGTCGAGTGCTGAAAACTGAGAGGGTGAAGGTAGTGCGGATGAAACCATTGAGGATAGGCGAGAGGGAGAGAGCGAGCGTAGGTTACGTCGAAAGGTGACCTGCGAAGGAGCGTGTGCTATGTCAGGAGATAGTGTGAGGTTAGAAGTGATGAGGAAGTGGTCTGAGGTGTGCAGTGGAGTTACTAATGTGTTGTCAGTGGAGCAGTAGCGTGTGTAGATGAGGTCCAGTCGGTTACCTGATTTGTGAGTAGCCGTAGTAGACACTCGTTTGAGGTCAAATGAAGTGAGAAGAGTGTTGAAGTCAGTAGCCTGGGGTTTTTCTAGGTGGATGTTGAAGTCACCGAGCAGTACCAGAGGAGTACCATCTTCAGGAAAGTTTGACAGTAACACATCCAACTCCTCCAGGAAGTCACCCAGTTGACCTGGGGGACGATACACAACTACAACGTGGATTTTAGCAGGGTGGGTAATAGTAATTGCATGAGATTCAAATGAACTGTTGCCTGTAGGAGATGGTAGAAGATCAAATTTCCATTCATTTGAAATAAGGAGACCAGTGCCTCCACACCTCCCAATCGTGCAAGGGGTGTGGGAAAAAGTGAAATTATTGGAGAGAGCTGCAGGAGTGGCAGTGTCCTCAGGTTTGATCCAAGTCTCAGTTAGGGCCATGAGGTTGAGACCGGAATGGGTAGCAATAGAAGGAATAAAATCTGCTTTGTTTACAGCAGACTGGCAGTTCCAAAGACCAATTGGAACCGAGAGTAAAGTAGTAGAGGACAGAGGGACCGTTCGTAGATTATTAGGATTGGCCTGCCTCCAACGTACAGTGCGTGCTCTCCGAGTGTTAGTAGTAATAGTACAGATTTTTAAGCACATAGTGAATACAATTGACTAAACAATTAGATGAGTACAAGTTAGACAAAAAGTAAAGAAAGGGGAGAAAGCAATACTCAAGTTATTTAAGTGTAAATAAGTACTTTCTCTGGCTTAGACCACGCCTTTCTACTTAGCAAACCGAAACTGGGAACTCCCGCGATAAGCACGAGAACAAACGCGACTTGCGAACGCGTTTACCAGGTAAAACACAGGATGCAAAAACAATGTTTCCTAGCAACGACAACTGAGCTGAAATCTAATGAGAAACAAGACAAAACACTTACAAACTGCTGTTCTCTTCTGCTGTTCGACTGCTTCTTCTAACAAGCGTCACTGAGTCAGGTAAATAAGTACTTTCTCTGGCTTAGACCACGCCTTTCTACTTAGCAAACCGAAACTGGGAACTCCCGCGATAAGCACGAGAACAAACGCGACTTGCGAACGCGTTTACCAGGTAAAACACAGGATGCAAAAACAATGTTTCCTAGCAACGACAACTGAGCTGAAATCTAATGAGAAAACAAGACAAAACACTTACAAACTTCTGTTCTCTTCTGCTGTTCGACTGCTTCTTCTAACAAGTGTCACTGAGTCAGGTAAATAAGTACTTTCTCTGACTTAGACCACGCCTTTCTACTTAGCAAACCGAAACTGGGAACTCCCGCGATAAGCACGAGAACAAACGCGACTTGCGAACGCGTTTACCAGGTAAAACACAGGATGCAAAAACAATGTTTCCTAGCAACGACAACTGAGCTGAAATCTAATGAGAAAACAAGACAAAACACTTACAAACTGCTGTTCTCTTCTGCTGTTCGACTGCTTCTTCTGAACATGAAAGCAACTTGACATAAACCCAGGGTTTTATTTTATGAATTTATCTAACTCGTTGAATACATACATTACATAGTGAGCTTTCCTTAAGTCTTTTCTTCTCAGAGAGAAAGCATTCCCATCATATTTGGCTACAACACCAAGAGCAAAGACCATTATGGAGTCATGATGTACCATAAAAACAGGCTCATCAAAGCCTATGAACATGTTGGATGTCAAACCAAGGTAATTATTTACATTTTTAATTGAATTTTTTTGTGCCTAAACACCCCCTTTGCTACTTATTTTAGTGTGACAAAGTAATGTTTTATAGTTTATTATTTTTACTACTTGGAGTATCTGAATGCCATTTCAATCTTGATTTTGCAATTAGGCAAATGGAAAAGGAGTGGGAGTGATTGCAGTGATTGAGTGTAACTTCCTCAAGCCAACACACAACAAGCAGGACTTTGACTACACAGATGATTACAGGTGAGAGTAATACTGTACAGGTGGATTGTAATGTTAGTTTAGAACAATTTAAGTTTAAGTTTACAATTATTGTTTTCTGTTAGTACAGGGGTGTCATACTCAGCTTCTGGAGGGCCACTGTCCTGCAGAGTTTAGCTTCAACCCTAATTAAACACACCTGATCCAGCTGAACAAAGTCTTTAGTAATGCTAGGCTGTGTCAGAAATCGCTCCCTATACCCTTAAATAGGGAACTATTTAAGGGAATGGTCATTTGTAGTGGTGTCCAAAACCGTAGTAGATGTTATTGAGTGCACTTATTCAATCCCATATTGCACCGTAATAAGGAGTGTACAACCAATGTACACTCAATGGCTAGAGAATAACCATAATGCACTGTGAGGGTCGTGTTGAATGAATACCCATGTTTCACCAGAAGATGGTGTATGCAGCTAAATCATACATCCAATTACTTTTCAAACGGCTTGTCCAATGTGGGTACTGCATAATATCATACAGGTATACAATTTCTTTTTAATTGATTGTTAAACAGTTTAATTAAGGTTTATACATGCTAGTTTCCATGACAGAGTTCAAAATAATAATAATAATAATAATACATCTTATTTATAGGTGCCTTATGTGACACTAACGGAGACCTTACATGCAAATAAAACACGTAAAACAATTAACAAGCAACAATAAAATTCAAAGCCAGCATTAAAATCTTTACAACATTAGGAGACATATAAAATATCACCGGTATGCCTGCCTAAAAAGATGCGTTTTCAAACTAAATTTAAAAATAGGGAGAGAGTTACTATTACGAATGTCCTGTGGAAGCAAGTTCCACAGATGAGGAGCAGCATAGCTAAAAGTTCAAGATCCCATAGAAGCCAAACACATCTGAGGAAGAACTAAAGAGAATGTAGAAGAGGATCTAAGAGTTTGAGAGGGAGTATATGTTGAAAGTAGTTCAGATAAGTAAGAAGCATAGGCGCGGGAAGTGGGGGTGCTGAGGGTGCTGCAGCACCCCCTGTTTTTTTTCTGTGGGCAACTGTTTAACTGTTGGGAATATAAAAAAAAAGAGTTTCTATTTACGGTTGTTGGCAGAGGCTATTTACACTAATTCTACCCGCCAACGTGTGATTGGGCTAGTAGTCAACATTACAAAAGACGGCCATCAGTCGTCAGGTTCAGTGGCGCAGATGGTAAAGTGTGTGTCACACTCCTTTTGATACGATCGACCGGGGTACGAATCTAAAAATAAAGTATTGGGTAGGGATAGGGTAGGTGTAGGCAGGGCTTTTGTGGTGGCATCCATTTAATAATTTGAATTAAAATAAAAAAATTACACTCAATAAGTTGCAATAATTGCCACTATTTGCAATAAGTAATTAGCAGAAAGAATATCCTGCTATTTTAACATAGTATAAATAGAATCTAAAGCTTTGCACTTAGTGTAAATAGCATATCACTAAAAAATGCTGCTGTTTTCACTTAGTGTAAATAGCCTCTATCGCAGCTAAGAGTGCTTGTTGAGAGTGCTGGGCAGAGGTGGTTAATGTTATGTATGTGATGATAAGCCGTCCAAGTAACCTTGTTAATATGTGCTTCAAAAGATAGAGTATTGTTGAGGAGAACACCCAAGCTCTTAACCTGCGTTGAAAGAGCAATTGTAAAAACATTGATGGACATAGAGAAACCCACTGGTCTTTGACTAATTATTTTTTGTTTTACTACTGTAAAGTTTAAGAAAATTGATTGAAAACCAAGCTTTAACTTCAGACAAACAGTTAAAAAGAGAGAATGAAGGAAGTTCAGAAGTAGGTTTTGAGGATACGCTTGGAGTCATTGGCGCAACAGTGAAAATGAATACCATATTCCCTAAACATGCTTCCAAGTGTCAGTAAATAAATGATAAATAATAAAGGGCCCAGAACCTATGCCTGTGGCACACCTGTAGTAATACGTGATGACTTCGATTTAAACTGGCCTAGTTGAACAAATTGAGTATGTCCAGAGCGATGAATCAAAAATCAAGAGGAATGAATATAGATATAGCCCTGAGTCAGATGCTACCAACAAGTCATTAGAAATTTTGACAGGGCAGTCTCAGTACTTTGATAGGAATGAAAACCTGATTATAATTGTTTGTATAGGTTATTCACTGAGAGATGATCATGAGCCGCGACAACGTTTTCCAGAATTTTAGATACAAATGTCAAATTGGAAATAAATATTTGAATTACTACTGGAGCTGCCAGTGTGCTTAGTTTCAAATGATTATTAAACACCATGCACAAACTATGCAAAAGCAACTGTACCTCCAGTGCACTCAGTGTCCGAATTCTCTTACCCGTCTCAGAGAGACACACTCAATGTCTTGAATTTTTTTCTTTTTCAACTGGAATATATTAGTGGACTAATGTAGGGAATAGTGAATGAGGGTGTAAGGGGTGATTTTGAACACAGCCCAAGAAACTTCCAAGCAGGTGTGTTGCAGTTGGTTGGAGCTAAACTCTTCAGGAAGGTGGCCCTCCAGGAGCTGAGTTTGACACGTGTGTTAGAACATATAGAACTGTCTGGACCGTATGCATACTGTATATGGTCAAATACATTATATCAGTTCAGATGTTACCTGTATAACAAATATTTGCATTTCAATTGTTTTGACTAATTATGAATATCTTATTTTGTGAGCACATTCGCAATTCAGCGTTTGATTTTTGATGAGGCAGGCAGGGTTACAATCAATTCAGGTAATTACAAGAATTGCCCGAACCCTTATTAAGTTCTGTTCTCATACTGGACTGTTGAACTAAATGAACAAGCTCTTTTGTATTTGAGTTAATAACTAATTTTACAAGTTTTCAGGAGCAAATTTTGTTTTCTAAAACAGGAAATCAATAATATAGCAGTCTAAGCTTCTTATTATTTGTCCACACAGGAAAACCATGACCACTTTGGGTGTGAAACTGGAAGAGTATTGGAAAGCAATCCGCCATAAGAAGGGAATACCCACTACAGGACCTATGGAGGATATCCCGTTAGTATACACTCACATGCAACTTCAAAACATTTCATTTCTTTCTTTTTCCATATATAACCCTTGTTCCTTGTTTAACATAAAGGAATCGTCCTGATCAGAACTGGGTTCAGTGTGATGATTGTCTGAAATGGAGGAAACTTCCAGATGGCATTGACATGAATAAACTCCCTGAAAAATGGTTCTGTCGATTTAATCCAGACCCCCTGTTCAGGTTTGTTTAATCTGACTTTTCATTGTTTAGCTTGTAAAATGATTTACCTCCAGCAGGATTCAAGAAAAAGGAGAATAGGTCCTAGGATAATTATAGAGTAGTGACTTTTAACCTATAGTTAAAGCAGTTGTAACCTGTTTAAGAAGAGATATCATTGAAATGGATGTTCTGAGAAATCACATGTCTCTGTGACAGCCCAAGGCTCTGTAAAAAGGCAAGATGAAGTCTGGTGACTGTGGGTACATGCTGTGAAATTGATGTGACAAAAATGCGCTAGCTATCTTAACTATCTGTTGAAAAAGCGAAACAATTTATTTTATAAATGACTCGCAGTTTTATTTTTCAACCAGCAATATGGATAGATAGACACTAGTGTGTTCCTTTAAATCCATTGTAGGCAAAAGCAATTCCATAAACTAAAAAAAAACGACGCTAGGCCACGCTCCCCTCTCCTGGTACTCAAACACGTCTACATCAAACTGTGGGCTTGTACAGATACCCACACATGTTGTCTTTGAACGTGACCACTTGTTTACTTGCATGATGTATTTCCTGTACTTGTCCCAAGTGTTCAAGTGAGTGTGAAGACCACAAGTGTGTGTAGAACCTTTCGTTATGGACACACTTATATTATCGTAAAAATTCAAGTTTTTAGAGCATTATTTTGATTTTCAATACTTTGCATTTAAAAATAAACTTCTAAATGCCTGTTCAGTATTCTACTTAACAGGTGACACAATTTAGTAATTGTAGTGCTTCTAATTAATTTTAAAAAAAGGTGTTGCAAATGTTGTACAACAACATACTCATCTTTGTACCAATAAAATGTGCAGCACTTTGTTTTACCACCAAATTGTATGTAATATCTTATTATTATTAATATTTAACTTGCACTGGAATGGTTTCTGTGACATCTCACGGGATCTCAGCAAAAAAGATGGGATACGCTTAGTCTCGAATACCGCTCCGAAGCAGTGTGGATTTAGTGTGCGTTAAGGACACTGTGCTTTAGCGTTACTAAGACCTGATACAGTCTTGCACACTTACTTCCTGTTGCGTGTACGCGCTTTCAGGTGGCCAATACCATTAAGGACAGGCCCTGTGTCCTTTTAATGATTGCTGAATTTCAGTGCATTTGAGCAATGTACAGTATCATTTGTCTAAACATGCCATGTAGATTAGATATCAGTGATATTTATCAGCAAATGTAATTGTGTGTGTATGTGCAAATCTGTAAACCTGTCGTAGCTCAAACAACTGTTCTTTCTACATCCAGGCGATGTGAAAAAACAGAAGAAGCTGAAGATTCTGCAGATGAAACTTCAGACTGCCTGAAAATATACAAACAGCAGTGAGTGAAAAAATGTGTTACAACTGTTCATTCATTTTATCTGAATATGAATGAATTGTATTACCCAAAAAATTATTAAGATAAGCCAGTGATAAGATTAAGAAAATGGATCTGATATACCAGGTGTCCGTAGGTGATATAGTCTGACACTGATGTACTTTGTTATGTTGCCACAGTGAGAGAAACCTCAAAAAACAGCAGGAACAGGAAAGAACTCAGGTAATATCTTCTCAGGTAATCTTTCTGGATTTCTCCATCCAGTGGTGGTGTTGCTTGTTACTCAGATGTCTTTCCTCTTGTTTGTAATTAGATGGAAGAAACCAGGTTGAGGCAGGAACAGCAGAAAACTGCAGAGCTGCTTCAACAGAACGAGAATCTGAAAAGGAAAGTTGACCGTGTGCGTCAACTGTACCAAAAAGTAAGTTTTTGCTTTTTTTAACCAAAGCTTAGTTAAGCAATTATAAGTTCCCAGAACATATTGAAGTCTTGGTCTTCCCTTTTGTTTCCCTAGGACCCTTCCTCACCCAGATTACCTACGGCCTCTTTGACAGCAATGAGCTCTTTCAATTCAATGACCCTTTCACAGTCTGGTGAGGCCAAATTGTGTGTGCATTTTTATTTGATCCAGAATCTAAATTATTTTATTAATAGTTTGTGTTTGAACAGCTTCTAGCCCCTCGGACAGCATGCCAGTGATTTCAAATGTCATGTCCCTCTCCACTCCTAAAAGGTGCATCATTTTCATTCTTCCTTTCTCTCTTTTTTACACGTTATTGCCATTTATTCTCTCTTAATTCTGTTTTTGCACACAACATGATTTCAAACCTGTCTTCTACAGAGCAAAGAGAAGTCATGGTTTATCCCCGAGCCAAACTGCAAAAAGAGCAAGAACATTAAATGACTACTGTAGCAACACACCAGGTAGTCCATCAACATCCGCAGCTACATCAGATTGCATAACCTCACCTTTGGCGATCGCAGACGATGATGGCAATAAAGTTGATGAAAACAATGTAGAGAGCAGTGACAACGATGATGTTGTTATTGATGAGACCCACAGCACGCCAAGACCCAAACACTTTGACCTTTCTAAGGTGAAGATGGAAAAAAAGACCAGCGAAGATGCACCAGGATTATATATGGAGTGCAGTGATCAAGCTTCCACAGAAACTGAAAACACCGGAAAGGAAACAGTGGAAGCATCGACTTCCAGTGGCCAAACAAGCATAACAACCCAAACAGAGCGTTTCATTGTCAAGGCAGAGAAAGACGAGCAGATAAGAAAGGAAGAAGGTGAGATCAAGAAGGAAGAGACTGAGAATGATGCAAGAAGGATGGAACAGAGTGCTACTAAGGTGGAAAGCAGGAAAAGTAACAATACAGAAATCGAAGGCCCCATGAGATGTAGTAGCGTAGAAGTTTTCAGACCAAATCTTGAAGAAATAGAGGAGATACCTAAGGAGAATAAGATCAGTTTTGAACAACATGCAAAGTCATATGTAGAAAACCAGGAAGGTATGACATCAACTTCAAAGACCTCACTTTTTTCTAACATAGAAATAGACCATATGCCAACACATGAAGCACAGAAGCAACAGGATAACCTGCTAGATCTCCTAGAGGCCACAGCCCGGGAGAGAGATGAATTCAAAAAGCAAGCTCAGGAGAAAGAAATCAAACTTTTGAAACTCATAAAGAAGGACTGCAGCCATCAGAGCATCCAGACAGATCCATCAGAGGAACAGCACTATAAGACTCTCTACTTGCAAGCCACCCAGTCCATCAACGAGCTTACACAAGAGAGGGATGAGCTAAAAGTGAAACAGGAGGTGTTGTTGCAAATCAAAGCTGAAAAAGAGGCACAGGATGAGGCTAAGAAGGAGGAACACTCATCAACAACAAGCATTTGTGAAAATGTAGATGATGAAATGGCTCTTCAAGTGGACTGTCTTCTAAGAGAGCTGGACAGTCGCAACACCGAATGCAATGAACTGAGAATTAAGGTGAGAAACTGGTAGTTTTGACTCTCTAAATGAATGTAACTAATAAGAAATGACAGTTGTATGCTGAAAAGACCAGAATGAATTTCAAGCCAGCTTAGTACAATTTTGATGCTGTTAAAGGTTAGTTCACCCCAAAAAAAAAAAAAAATTATACTAGTGAAGCTGACTGACCATGAAAGCCTTGCTAGTTGAGATAGTTAAACGGAAGTCTCAGCCTCAGACGTCACGCCCACGGACCGTTGGCTGAACATCTGATTCAGTCAGTCTGAGGGTCTGACTACGCAAGACTAGTTAAAGGGATAGTTCACCCAAAAATGAAAATTCTGTCATTAATTTTTGATGAAATCCGAGAGCTTTTTGACCCTCCGTAGACAGAAAGGGTCTTACCACGTTCAAGGCCCAGCAAGATCAAGAACATCAACAAAATAGTCCATGTGACATCAGTGGTTCAACCGTAATTATGAAGCTACGAGAATCATTTTTGTGTGCAAAAAACAAAAAAAAACGATTTTATTCACGAATTGTTCTCCCGTGCTTTCCTCTGCTTGTAAACAAATTGCAGTACCACACACGTGCGTCGTGGTACTCTCTATAATGGCGGAAGATGGTAACTCGAATAAAGTCATTATTTTTGTTTTTTTGCACACAAAACGTATTCTCGTAGCTTCATAAAATTACGACTGAACCACTGATGTCACATGGACTAATTTGTTCTTGGTACCTTTCTGGGCCTTGATCGTGTTAGGACCCTTGCTGTCTATAGAGGGCCAGAAAGCTCTCGGAATTCATCAAAAATATCTTAATTTGTGTTCCGAAGATAAACAAAGGTCTTACAGGTTTGGAATGACATGAGGGTGAGCAATTAATGACAACATTTTTAGGTGAACTATCCCTTTAAGAGGCATGATGGGGAGCTGGTCTTTTCTGCAGGGATGGCCATTATTTGATGATTCATGCTTAAACTATTTATTTTTTTCTTTATTTCATTCTTTACTACACACAAATTGTATACTCAAAAGTTGGAGAGCTTGGAGCAGGAGAAAGCTCGCTGCGAACAGTTGCAAAAGGAAGTAGAAGAGCTGAAGAAACAAAGAGAGGAGTGGAGCAATGCAAGAGAGCGAGAGACTCTGAAGGACAGTAACGCCAGTTCAGAGCAAACATGCAACGCAAGCACAGCTGCAAACCATGTGAATGGGATCAAAAAGGAAGGAGAGAGCAGTCATAGACCTGTGGAGGGAGAGAACGGAGTGACACCGTCCAAGTAAGAGCCTTGTTGACTTGTTTCAAAGGTTTTAAGTCATATGTGGCCTTTCTGTACATGCTCATTAGGAGTCACGTTTTGATGCACATATATAAATCTGTTCTCTCTCTCTTCTGTCATCAGGTTGAGGGAGCTGCGGTGCAGCATCGCTCGATTATTGGTCACTTTTGTTCCAGCATTGGACCTCGACCAAGTGAACTATGACTGTGAGGTCATAGATGAGATTTTAAACCAGGTCATACAGGAGATTTCCCCCTCTTAGACTAACTTTACTTAAAGCCAGTTGCCAAAGTCTTCAGCCTAGGTTATTGTTTTGTGCATGGAGACAAAATGTTCAAATTTTATTCCACTCTGAAAACATATTAAATTGTTAAGTTTTATTTATTTACATGTTTTTCCTGATTAACACTTGCAGTTCTTTGGGCAAGTTTTACATTCTTTTATACATTCTTGTTCTTTTAGTCACTGGAATAAAAATATGTTTTTTCAAGAATAACGTTTGACCTTTATGTCACAAAAACTTTATGCTTTATAGCTTTCAAATGTTTTCTGTAATTTTTCTGATATGCAATTGTTTGTATTTCTAATACACAATAATTCGTATACACAATTGTGGGTGGATAATAGCTGTAGTAAATGCTACTCAAATTGTGTACAGGCAGTTCTGTGTATAATATTGTACAAAAGAGCTAAATAAAAAATAAATTTTATACTTGTTTGATTAAAAACTGTTCTTTCTGTATTTCTGAATGTGGTTATGTATGTATTTAAAGTAACTTTTAGTTGCATGTGTGTGAGGTTGTTTATTTTATCAGATTAGTTGTGAAGTTTTATGGTAATATCTGGCAATACTGCCCCTGAACCTTTAACCCTCTGGTTATTGTTACTTTGGGTGTCACACTTGTGTAGTGCGTGGTCAAAACTGACTGGAGACCATGATCATAATAATAATAATAATTCTATTTTAATTAGTGCTGTCAAACAATTAATCATGATTAATCACATCCAAAATAAAAGTTTTTGTTTATGTAATATATGTGTGTGAACTGTGTATATTTATTATGTATATATAAATACACACACATACAGGATATATTTTGAAAATATTTACATGTATATATTTGTATAATTTATATTATATATAAATATATTTAATATTTTTTTCTTTAATATATACATGCATGTGTATTTATATATACACATGTAAACAAAAACTTTTATTTTGGATGTGATCAATCACGATTAATTGTTTGACAGCACTAAATTTAATTAAATTAATGTATAAAATTTCATTTCAATGTTTTTTATATATTTGGTATTTTGAGGGGATTTGTTATTACTATAACAATATTCATAATTATGGACCATTTATTTCTATATAAAATGTACAAAAAATGAGTAGTCATGTGATATCGCTCTATATCAGCATGGCTGTGAATTGTCCATAAACATGTGGCCACAGGCCAAGTGACCATATTATAAGTGGAATAATTGCATAATAATGTACTTTTTTTTCTAATAATTCAACAGCCTGACGTCAATTATTTTTATATGTTGTTCAGATGGGATATGGCTTGGGGGAAGAACTTCTTGTGTGTGGCTGTTTTAGTGCTCAGTGCTCTGTAGCGCCGGCCAGGGGGCTGCAGTTTGAAGTGTGCTGGGTGTATGGGGTCCAGAGTAATTTTACCAGCCCTTTTCCTCACTCTGGAAGTGTAAAAATCTTGGAGTTTGGGCAGGGGTGCACCAATAATCCTCTCAGCAGCTGACTGTCCGTTGTAGTCTCTTGATATCTGATTTGGTAGACGAGCCAAACCAAACAGTTATAGACAAACACAGGACAGACTCAGTGATGGCGAGTAGATCTGTGTGAGCAGCTCCTGTGGCAGGTTGAACTTCCTCAGCTGGCAAAGGAAATACAGCCTTTACTGGGCTTTTTTCACAATAGAGTCGATGTGAGTGTCTCACTTCAGGTCCTGAGAGATAGTGGTGCCCAGGAACTTAAAGGGTTACTCCACCCCAAAATTAAAATTTTGTCATTAATCACTTCGTTCCAAACCCGTAAAAGCTTTGTTCGTCTTCGGAACACAATTTAAGATATTTTGGATGAAAACCGGGAGGCTGTCCCATTGACTGCCAAGTAAATAACACTGTCAAGGCCCATATAAGTATGAAATACATGTTCAAAATAGTCCATCTACATTAAATCGTGGTAATTTGTGTAAGGACCATTTCGACCACTGGATGAAGCCCGTCTATTGTTTTCATCTCAGGGAGGACTAAGGGATGTTTCTTTACTGTAAGTATGAGTCAGGAACAGCATTTACTGAACTTTACATTACAGGTTATTTTCGTCTTCTTTAACAGTATTTTCTTAAAACCTAAACGTGTCTCTCGACTCTGACTTTGTCCGCGGTAAGATGTTCTTCTGTCTGCTAATGACAAGACAACTCTAGCGAGAGAGATACTGCCGCAGGATTTGGATAATACTTTCTATCAAAATAAATATTGTAACTTGAGAAATGTAACATGTTTAATGCGTAATATAAGTATTGTGCATAAAGATTTATTTAATGAATAGTCAATGTGTTTACTCAAACATTTGTGTTGTTACGCCATAGAAACGCTATTATTATTTTTATAGTGTTCATGTAATTGATATATTTATAGGTTTCATCACAGTTTTTCCTTGTTCTTTCGCTTTTCTCTCCATGTTCAGACACGCTGGCATCATGACAGTGTTTGAAAACTGTACTGTGGTGTTAGATGTGAAGAATCTGCCTTTTAAAGAGAAGAATAAACTGAGATTAGCTCTTCTGGAGAATGGAGGAAACATCTCATATGTCATCAACAAAGAGGTTCCTGTTCATTTTTTACTCTTACCCACTATCTTTATTTTTGGTTTATAAAAACTACACTGAGAGCTTGTTTATACTTAGATAAAGAGTTGGGTTTCAAATGACATTTCCACAATTTACACACATTTGGTTGTTGAACCCTCTAATACTGTTAACTTAAAGTAGTTAAAAGTAACGCAGCGACATATAATCCAATGATTTGAGGCAGATTAGTGCCATATTGTGCAAAGAAATAAAGAAAACCATGTGTAATACCATGGTATTATTTCCATACATAGGGTACAACGGGGCTAAAGGCCCACCTTAAGAGAAAATATGCTATTCACTGCGCCTAAAATGTATAATTGCAGAAAAAATATATATACGTTGTATTGAACATTAATGGAGCAACAGGTTTTGTGTGAAATCATTCAAGTTGTTTATTTTGTTTAAAAATCTTATAAATGTATGAGGTGGCAAGAGGGGCCTTTTACCCCACACACGGGGTAAAAGGCTCACCAGCATGGGGTAAAAGACACATTGTATTGATACAAATACTTCAGCTAAAATAATGCTTTTTTAAAATAATGTCTAAGTTAATACTTGTTCAAAACAATCACTTTAGCAAAGTTTGTACTATTTTCTGCTTATTTAGGAAAATAAAAGAATACATTTTTGTTTAATAAATATACTGTCATTAAAATGTTATCATGTTTATATATATATACTGTATATACCATACTTTTACATATTCTTTCGTTATTTAAAAACTGTTGCTTTAATTATCTTAAACAAAACTGAAAATCATAAAGAAGACCTTTGTCTCAAAATATATGCATTAATTTTAGCGATTCTCATTTGCTACTTAAATCTACAACATTTTAAAAAACATAAAATATTAGATAAAGTAAACACAGAATCTACTTTGCACTGCTGCGCGCGATCGCGTCAAAGATCAGACAAATATACACGTGCATCTTGAAAAGCGAATGTTCTTGCAAAAACTTGATGCTGTGTCCTGCACAACTTGCACGTCTTTAGTAAGCCATCTAGTGGTTTAGATGAAAATAATATCAAAGGCACCTTTTACCCGGGGCGCCTTTAGCCCCGTTGTACCCTACAGGAGACTTTGACACAGACTTACAGATGCTACACACCAAGATGCAAACTTCTGACCAGCACCAAAAATAGAAAGGCAAGATTAGAGTTTGCAAAAGCCAGTAGAGTTTTGGAACAGAGTTTTATGGACAGATGAGACAAAGATTAACCTTTATCTAAGTGATGGGAAAGCAGAAGTGTGGAGAAAAAGGGAACTGCAAATGATCCCAAGCTTACAGCCTCATCTGTAAAGCATGGTGGAGGTGGTGTCATGGCATGGGCATGCATGGCTGTCTCTGGAACAGGCCCTCTCAATTTTAATGATGACTTAATGTATTATGGCAGCAGCAGAATGAATTTGGTTAGGTACAAAACCATCTTGGCTAGCAATATTCAAGAAAATCCCACCAGATTCATCAGAAAGCGCTTCACATTGCATCAGGACAATGACCCAAAACACCCTGCCAGTTCAGTCAAGGAGTTTATCAGGGCAAAAAAAAATTAAAGTCTTAGATTGCTCAAATCAATCTCCAGATTTAAATCTGATTGAACATGAATTTCACCAGACGGAGAGAAGACTAATGTCAGAAACTCCCCAAAACAAGCAACAGTTGGAATTGGCTGCATTAAAGGCTGGGAAAAGCATTTCAAAGGATAAGACCAAGTGTGATGTCTATGGGTCACTGACTTACTGCTGTGATTGTACGCAAGGGATCTGCAACAAAATAATAGCTTTTAATCTTTTACATCTGCCTTAAGTTCATCTGTCCCAATACTTATGCTCATATCAAATAGTGGGGTGAACTCTAAAAGTGCTGTACTTTTTATTTGGTAAAACATGTATGTGTTGAAACAGCTAATAATAAAATGTGACATTCTGTACTTTTGTCTCATATTCATCTTTTAATCATATTTGCAAATGTCTTGACTCCACAGCAACCAGAACAATTTTGTCTCTTTACTGTTTCAATACTTAAGGAGGTGCACTGTATATTATACACACAATGTTGCGCAACAATGAAAACATCAAGACTGCTAAACAGACACAATAAGCAGAGTGAGTTCAAAGGCTGGTTTTAAAACTCAATGTGTACTAGTTGTGTATAGTTGAGCCAGGATACTCCACCAAGAGGTTGAAATCTGATCAGGCCCTTCATTGTTGTGTGCTTTTTTCTGCACGATGGCTGATTTGTAGATTGGATCCCCCTCTGTATTTTGGTGTTTTTTGTATTTCCCATTAAAGGGAAAGAATACAAGTGTGACAATTTTTATACAACCATTTATCCTTTTTTAATTATGTCCACATTTTTGTGGTTAAAATGAACTACTCTAATGCTAGGATAATTTTATGTTAGTTCCTACAACAATAGCATGGCAACTGCACTTTAAGCTTTATAATGCTTAAAGTATGATAAGTAATGTAGTGACTCCTACTGAGTCACTAAAGAGCTGCAGTGTCTCTTCTGACCTCCGTTTATCTTCTCCAGTGCTCTTTTGTAGTCACTAGCCGTGTGTATGACCTGAGCAGTAACCGGCAGAGCAGCATCCAGAAGCTGCAGATCCCAGTGGTCGGGACGCAGTATGTGTGGAGCTGTCTGGACCAAGGGCATCTCCTGCCTTTGACGGAGCATAATTTGGCCCCACAGCTGCAATATCCCGGCTCTGAATTCCTCCCTAATTCAGGTAGGAGTTTCATGAACCTCATTTAAGGAATTCTCAAAGTTTCTTTGTTAGAACAGATGTTTGTCTCAAGTGATACTGTTACTATCAGATGTGAAAGGAGGTGGAGTGACAGATGGGAGTGTCACAGCCAGATTAGTTTTATTTGCTAATAGTGGGTGTGTTTTTTTCTGTATTTGTGTATGTTTGTGCTTGTGTTGCAGTGCATTTTCTTGAGAAATGTATTTGGCATTATATTTGAGTTATAAAAGTATTAAGTGAGATTAAACCATGTATTTTTGTGGCACTGTTGATATAATGTTGTTTTTCACCCTAAAGAGGTAAAAGTGTCGACACACATACTAGGAAAAGAGAAGGACAAAGGTCACCCTGAACTCCCAAAGACTGAGGTTGAGATTCTTGAGCAGGGTGGACCCCGTCCTGGCAGGTTCAGGTGCACTCTTGTTTTTTGTCACTGTCAGGTCTTGTTTATTCACCAGTTTATTCATTGTTCTACTTGTTTTTAATCAGTTTCTACAGCACTTGTCCTGTTTAGATGTGCTAGTTTACCTGACTATGTATTTTCATTCACTCAATGCAGAGTTTACAAAGAAGGCGATCATGATCTGCCTGAATTTCCTTCATATTTTCAAGTGGCCAAGAATTCCGTTTTTGAGAGGGTGAGTGAGTTCATGGAGCAATCACATTAACATTATTAGTGGACATCAGGAGGGAAAATAATAGAGAAATATTTTTATAAGGAATAGAGAAAAATGTATGGTGTCCCCTTTAACACATTCTTGAGCTGATTCTAGTAGCATCCACCACTGCACCACTGTTTGAAAGTGTTTTCATGTCTGCAAGTGTTTGATTGTGTGTTGCAGGTCAAACCCAAGACTTTGTCTGTTCTGGAGATGCAGAGTGCCAAAGGCCGAGCAGGCCAGCAGTATCGTGTGTTGTGTTCAGTCTTGCGTGAAGCTGAGGTTTGATCATCCTTTAAAAATTCACCTTGTTATCATTTGGAATCATAGATGGTGATGGAGGTGCTGAATTTGTCTTGTGATGAGTGTGATGGACTCTCTCTCGCTATAGACAGCAGTGGTTCAAGACAAGCTTGTGTTCTGCATGACGTCTGAAGATGCTGTAGAAGCATATCTGCAGCTGATGAAGGAGATGGAGACAGAGGGATTCACAAAGACACACACACTTCCACCTGAGGTTGAGCGCTTGGCATCCTACAGTCTGCAGCAGGTTAGATAAACACAATGCAGATCTGTTTTTATTCATTTGATATACTGTAAGTATAATGTGTCTAATGGGTGTGAAATAATTGCTCACTCTTTGATTGGCAGCTGTTGTTGGAGGAGAAGCTGAACTGCAGCACATTGTCACAGGAAGTTGGTGTCTTTGTGGAGCTGGTTTGGACTGAAGCTCTCGGTTCCCTTAATAACATCCTGACAGTCCCTGTCTCCAGAATCAGCCTCAATGATGTGAGAATGAGCTTAGATCATCACACACAGCGCAGTAAAGAAGCTGACAGGAATTTGCTGTGTTTAACAGTTCTGGTGTTTATTGGCTCTGTGCTGCTGCAGGTGAGCAGGGTGGAGGGATTGTTACTGCAGGCACAAAAGACTGAGAAAGAGGATGAAGTCAAAGCCCTGCTGGAGGAGGTCAACACTCTTCTGCCCCTCAGAATGATCGACCCTCCTTCCAAACACAAGCTTGTGTCTCAGAAACTAGACCTTTGTCAGGTATCACATACATCAATTATAGTATAAAATTATTATACTACTTTAGGACCATAAAAAATTTGTTCTAATATTATTTTCATGACAATTAAACAGTTTTTCTTATTTTCATTACTGGACAGTAATGCAGATCTGACCTTTTTACTCTTTTAACTCTTCTGTCATCTCCAGCTGATCAGAGATATTGTAAATGTGAGTGAGGCCACTCTGGGAAGCCCCTCACCCTCGTCTCTGGGAAAGTATCGAGCTCTGAGGTGCAGCATTGAGGTTGTTCCACCACAAAACCCTGAGTTTCATGTTGTCTCTCAACTGCTTCAGGACAGGTAAACATGATTGTGCTGATTGTGGTCTGAAGTTCAAACATGAATATATTTAAGAACATGTCTTTAAATTATGGTGTTAATCTTGTATCCACTACAGGCCTGTTCAGATTCAGCAGATACTGCGTGTCAGCAGAGGGGTGGCGCTTCAGTTGTTTAGGGAGGATTTAGGCAACATTAAACCCCTCCTGCACTCCACTAGTCCCAGCAGTTTTGTTGGAATACTGTCACGGTAAAAGTTATTAATAAATCATTAATTTAAATATTAGCTTGAAGTGAGTGCTGAATTTGACAAAGTCAATCTTAATGTAACAATCAAGGAAATGAGGAATACAAAAATACCATAGACCAATCCTGAAATACAAAACAAAACAGAAAAAATAATATCTGACTATGCATTGATCGAAGTTACTTTTTGTAATGTCTATTCAGTGTTTTACTCCTCTGCAATAGTCATGTCTTCATTTTTTTTAGCTTTTTTCAGAAAATGTTGATATGTGTATGATTAATTGTCATTAATTTGATTGATTAAACAGCATATCATGCAATTAATTGAATATACATTTTTTAAATATCTATATAGAGGTCTGCTGCTGCCCAGGGTTGGAGTCGAACAGCATGGAATTGAGAGGACGGATATCGGGAATCTTGGAGGAGGAATCTACTTCAGTGACTCTCTGAAGTCAGTGGTCTTTAGCATTACTCAGTCATCTCTTAATATAGCAGATTTATTAATAATATGAATCCACTATCATGATGACAACTGGAGATTTTAGCCAGTCAGTACGTTGCTTCTCTGTGTTAAAGGACTAGTGTGAAATACTCCAAGCTCAGTGTGACTGACGGCTCTCGGCTGCTGTTGGTGTGTGAAGTGGCATTGGGTCGGTGTAAGGACCTGCTGAAGAAAGACACCACTTTGACTTGTGCGCCTGAAGGCTCCCACAGTGTACATGGAGTTCGCTGCACTCCCAATAGACTCTCTGAATTTGAGGTGCTTTTCTTAGTCATTTTCTGTGTACTTAAATATTCTGCTTGTGTTTTGGGATCTGATGTGACTCTTGCATTTGTTTGTGTGTTTATATTTAAACAGGATGATGAGTTTGTTGTCTATAACACAGAGCAGATCAGACTGAAGTATGCGGTCCAGTACAGTCTGGAGGGAGACGAGTTAAAAGAGTTCCAGCCTCATATCAACACCTTTGTGGAGCTCACACAGCTTACAGACACAACGCCTGACGTCTGTGAGTAAAGTTTAGTGAACAAGACATGCTGAGAGTGGCCAGCTTTTATATGTGGAAGAATCTGTTTTACTAGGACTGTCGAATCGATTAAAATCTGTAATCAAATTAATTACATTATTTATTTCCGAGCCCATACCTTGTGGGCAGCACTCCAACTTGGTGACCAAAGTTTGAGTCCCAAAATCCTCTCCTAATTTGAGCTCAAATCAATTCCTGACCCCATTCCCCACTTCCAATTGTATTAATTTTTAAATCCTGTTTTTTAAATAATTGTGGAAGCGTGGTGCTGACGCAACTTTTCAAGCGCCAACGGAGGCGTCAGCCAATCAGATCGCCTCATGCAAATACCCAATCCCATTCATGCAACACCAGAGAAGTATGTGATTGGTTGTTTTAACTATGACGGCGCGTCAGCACCACGCTTCAGACACGCCCTCCGTCAAGCGTTGATGCCGACGCCCCGTGTGAATGCAGCGTGAGCCAGAGCGCGCGCACATACGTCACACACCGGATGTGTGTGCGCACTCAGATCACTTGGACATGGTTGTGTACAAGAGGTAAAAAACGATATAAATACTGTTCGTTTTCTCACACAAACCGCTCGTTTCGTGTCTTAGGCCATCAATGTGTAGTTACGATGGGGAATTGTTTAATTTGGATTTCTCTGTGCATGTTCCTTTTCCCTCTTATAGAGACAGTGACCTATACCTGCCATTATATGACTGACAGACTAGAACGGTTTGACCTAAAAACATCCAAATTGGATCTACTGAAGAAAAAAAGACACCTACATCTTGGATGCCCTTGGGGTAAGCTGATAGATACCAAATTTTAATTTCAAAGTGAACTATCCCTTTAAACAAATCTTTCTTTTTCTCTTTCATGTAAAATTAATTTCTGAACCTACGGTTTGATCATGTTTGTGTTTGTCTAGCTTGACAGCTAATCGTCATATGCTCAGAGCTTTGGCTCAGGCCAGTGGAGGAACATATGAATTCTTTGACACAAAGATAAAACACACTTGGACAGAGAAGGTGAATCATGCTCTTTATTATATTGTGTAATAATAACTTAAAAGGAAACATTACCTTTGCAATATGGGCCAGTCAGAGGCTTGAGTTGAAGAGATTTGTGGGTAATTTCAGGTGCACGCTCAGGTTCAGCGTATGGAGTCTCCAGGCTGCAGATCAGTGGCAGTGAAGTGGCAGCAGTTTAATCCTACAGCGCCGCCTCCTGTTCAAGCCCCCTCACAGCTTCACGCTCTCTTCAGTGACTGTCACACTCTTGTATATGGCTTTGTGCCACACTGCACTCGGGTAGACAGGCTTTACTGTTATGGTGGTGCATATAAACAAAGATGATTAAATATTCTTCCTTGTGTTCATTTAGTGACAAGCAGTATGGAAAACATGTCTTGATTATTTTTAATTAGTATTTTAGATCTGAAATTATTGTCATTTATCAATATACTGTATGTAATATTAATCAGAAGACTATAAAAAAGCATTAAGATGTTTAAACTGAATTACCCAGCTATTTGTGTATTTATTGTTTTGAATTGTGTAATATTTACTCTTTTAGGCCACACTGTTTGGTGATTTGAGTGGACAAGAGATCAAAACAATGGTTTCCACCACAGAACTACAAAAGACAAAGGGAACTGTGAGTAAACATCTTAAATACTTCATATAATCTGACACCTTATCAATTGTTTATCAGGCATTTGAAATGTGTGTGTGTGTGTTCATGTGCAGTTCCTTCACAAGTTAACAGCAAGAGCGATCATTAGCGATTATGAAGATGGCATTCTAGCTAACAGTGAGGCCGAACACGAGGTACCATATTTGGTTGCATATTGATATTTTTTATATAACTGGCAGATTTGCTAATAGAAGAATGTGACTTGATGTCTTTTATCTCTTCATCAGAGGAAGAAAACAGAGCTGAAGTCCTACATCATCATTGAGCTCAGTAAAGAGTTCTCCATCTTGTCCCAGTTCACAAGTTTTGTCGCCATTGAAGAGAGGGTATGATGTGTTTAGATCATTAATTGAACATATATTACTAAATAATTAATGACAAAAATATTTTTATTTTTACATAATATTTATTTACAAACTATTAAAAAGACTTAAATCCAATTTATTAAAATATTATTAATAAAAAAGATATTAGATTAACAAAATATTAATAAAAAATATTGTGAATTAATAAAGAAATCATTTAAAATGAATGAACATCTGTGTGCCAGGAATATGGGCCTGTTTTGTTGTGTTTGCCCTCCCCACGTGCTCCGTGACCCAGTTTCTCCCTTACTTGATTGTGTTCATGTCATCCAGGTGTGTCTTGTAATTACCCTCATGAATGTATTTAAGTCCCAGTCTGTGTTGTCTGTCTTTGTCGGGTCTACATCGTCTTATATGCATGTCATTTCACGTTCCAAGTGTGTATTACCCTGTGTGCAGGGTTCCTTGATCCACATCTCCGTCGTTCCTTCCGACACAGTGTGTTACACTGTGCATATTGAGAATTGCATTTTCTGACTTGTGACACTAAACTGCCAAACGGGAAAATGTATTGCCAATGCTGATAATTAAAAAAATACCAAATATTGTCTGATACTGTATGTTAGCCTTGCCAATGTCAGTCAACTTCTACTAAAGTGTGATAAATAAAAATTAAACAATTACTTCTGTGACCTCATTTGCTATTTTCAGGACCAGAATGAGCTTGACACTGGATTCACAGATATTCCTAAAATCTTATCAGAGGAGGATGTGGATATTTTGCCATATATTGGCTGGACTGAAGAGAAGCTGAAGACTGCGCATATTATTGGTGCTGAAGATGATGTATGGGTAACAGTAAAATGCTCTGTTGTCATATAAATGTAGCACCATGTAATGTATTTACTACAATGCATTTTAATGATTTTTTTTGCCAGATGGAATCAGAAGAATTGTCCAGTAGCAGCTCCACATCTCATGATTGGAATTTTTATTTACGTGAAGGATGCAGTCGTAAAGAAAGATCAATTGAAACTGATCATTGCAAAGTGGAGGATGCCGAGGTATATAGAATTTATTTTTTAGAAGAGTCTGCAGCTCCCCCTGACCCTCAGCTGATATTGAGTCCTTCTCCTTATGAGGTTTGCATTGGCGCTTTCGTAGACCCGTACAGAATTGATTTGCCTGACAGATATACAGATACAGATTTAGAAGAATTATGTGGGTCTGGTATAACTGCTCTAAATCCTCCCCCTTCCCCTGCTGCCGCTCTTGACCTCTCAGTAGAGGCTCTCAGTCCTCAAAGCCTCTTTGGTTCCCTTCCCATTGAGTCAGTGGAACCTCGATACATGGCTAAAAGGCATGCTCGTCGTACTCCAACTTTTAGTGCCATGAAGTCCATACCTTCCTCCATGAGTGACAGGCCTCCCCTTCATGGTGCCGCAATGCCTCCTTATGCTTACTCCATGAGTGAGGAGCATCCCTTTTACAGTACTGCCGCAGTGCCTCCTTCCCTTCATCATCCTACTTCTTTTGCATCACTATACTCGCTCTCCAAAGATGACAGCCTTCCTACTGTTGGTGCTAGTGTGCAAAGTACTTGCTCTATGGGTGAAAGACCTCCCATTTTTCATGCCAGTGAGATCAGCAGTGCACGTGTCATACAGTTTGCAGGTCCTCCTGATTCTACTCATCTTGCATCTACAAGGTCCACGTTCACGACTCCCCTGCCACCTCCTCCTCCTCCTTCCAGCATGATGGCAGCTGTCCCTGCTTTCTCTTCTCAGTTGCTCTTACCCCTTACTTTTAGTGACTTCAGTAGTCCCCCCAGACTTTTGAGTGAGCCTCTGAGTTTGTGTTTCTCAGCATTTGGACAATTATTTGAAGCATCTCCTCAGCAAGAAGCACAACAAATTGTGCGACAACTACAGCAACAAATACCACTGCAGCCTATGAGTTCTGCACTTGGTAAGTTGACTCTGATTGATGAGGTTCCCTCTGTGATCAGTGTTCAGATAGATTAAAACATATTTTCTAACCTTTGTGTCAATTCTCATGAAGATGCAGACAGCTTCACTATGGAGTGTGCTGCTCCTCGATGTACAACAAAACGGAAAAGAGCAAAATTAATCTCAGTAAGACATTTCACACCACCTCATTGCAGCTTGGCAGAATTGAGAAGAAAATCTGACACAGTGGCCTGGAATGAGCTGTTTGAGCTTCAGCATGAGGTGTTTACACATTATTTAATACACTAGATTATATACAGTATGTAAATGTGTGAGGGAATATGAACATATGCAATGTGTTTGGATATAGGATGGATACTGGGAGTGCACTGACAGGCTGAGCAGCTTCCTTAACCTGGATGTAGACTTTTTTGCAAATGTCTTCCTTAAGGAGAAAGGCATCTGTTCTTTTGGTAAGAGGATTTTTTATATGCCTGTTGCTGGTCTGGACCATATTGCAGCTTATTCTCAGCAAGAACTGACCATTTAATTTGTTCATATGTGCCTTTTAGATGCCATATGTACCTTGTGAACACAACTCCAGATAGACTGAGAAAAACACCTGTGAACCTTTACTGTGTAACACCAGCCAGTCATAGTAGAGCTTGCTAGATTGAGAAAGGGCTTACTAGTTTAAAATGCAATATGCATCAGACTGAATTTAAATATAATTTAAAATATGATTTAATCTTCTTTATTTTTCACACACAGTTTGTGAGTCAGAATTCGTTAATCAGTCACATGTTTTGTGTGTCAGGCGTGAAAGCTCATGCTGAAATTCTGAGGCTGGTGGCGACTCTGCTGGTGCTGCAGCTGATCCGGGTGAAGAAGCTGGAAGTGGGACGGCTGCTTGAGTCTCTCCTCCGGCTAAAAGAGTCCCAGGAGCCCAGGTACCAGCACACGTCCTCATGCGGTGTAGTGATTTACTCTTGTATTTTTGGATCCGTGACTTTCTGCTCTTCTCCATTCAGACCGATGTACTGGGAGGCAGTGAAGAGGGCCATGGACTGGGCCTGCCGGACAGAAAGACAGTATCCGTGTGTGTGCAGCAGGCTGGAGATCGGCCGGGATTGGGAATCATCCACACGTCAACTACTGGGCTGTGATTCTCCACACCCATATTCTCCACTCAAACCTGTTCTGGAGAGACGTATGGATGTATTAGTCATGTAGAAACTGGACAAAAACTTTCCTCTTCATTGACAGTTGCTGCTTCACTTGGTGTTAGCTTAATATTGCAGAAATTATCTTCATAGCCTTAAAGGTGGGGTAAGTAATTTCTGGTTGCCAATGTTGATATTTGAAATCATCAAAACAAACACACCCCTACCCCAAAAGGGTCTCGCCCCTATTTTGATAGCTCCGCCCCACACATACGTACGCATCCCAGGCAACGATTAGTTCTGTGAAACAAAGCAAAACCAATGTTACTCACCTATCGAGAAGAAACAAAGCAACCTCGGCATCCGATCGCAGGTCTTCCCGCTCCTTGAGTTCTCTCCAGCGCTGGAAAGCTGATCCGATATTTACACGGGTCCTACTTCTTGCCTTATCGTAACACCGTGTCTACACCGGACGCGAGCGGCACGGCACGACAAAATACTATAGAACTCATTATAATCAGTGATGCTGTCTACACTGGATGCGGCGCGACACGACAAATCCGTGACAGTAAACTGCTGCCATTTATTTATGACATTGACACAAATTTCAAATGATTTTCAACGGTCGCTTTGTCGCGTCCAGTGTAGACAGACTTTAGCTGTTGCGGCGTGGCGCGGCGCGACAGGACAACTGTCAAGTCCGGTGTAGACACGAGGTGCGTTCCATTCGACCGTAAGTGGACTGCGAAGTGGACTTCACAGGGTATTCCGCCATCTTAAGTGAGATTCCAATCCGAAGGGAACAAACATGTTCAGTTCGAAGGGCACTGAGATGTTGTGGGCCTATATTTCTGCTGGAGGTCCTGGACATCTTGTTTAGACACATGGCATCATGGATTCTATCAAATACCAACAGATAAAAAATCAACAAGTGACTGACTCTGTTAGAAATCTTATAATGGGCCATGTTCGGATCTTCCAACCGGACAATAATCCAAACACAAACCTGAAAAACAACACAAAAAATGGGTCACTGGGCACAAAACCAAGCTTCTGCTATGGCCATGCCAGTCCTCTGACCTGAACCCTGTAGAAAATGAGTGAGGTGAACTGAAGAGAAGAAGCACCGTCATGGAGCTGTGAATCTGAAGGATCTGGAGTGATTCTGGATGAAGGAATGGTCTCTGATCTCTTGTCAGGTGTTCTCTAACCTCATCAGGCATTATAGGAGAACATTTAGAGCTGTTAAACTGGCAAATGGAGGTTTCAAAAAGTATTGAATAAAAGGGTGCCGTTAATTGTGGGTTGTGGCCAATGTGTATTAGAGAAAAACATTTATTTCATAATGATATTTCCTGCCATTTTAAATTCTTATTCTCCAATGAAAGGTTAGATTTTTGTGATTTTTTTTTAAAATAAAAGATCAAAAGGATTAACAATGCAGATTAATTTTCACAGCCTTCTTTGATCATATTTACCAAGGGTGCCAATAATTTTGACCACGACTGTATAAAAGATCATCAGTCATTGTACAAATCCTTTAATTTAGAACAGCGAGCTGCAAGAACTTACATTTTCAAAAACCTTCAGTAGCTACTCCGACAAGAAAAAGTGTGTACGTCTGCTCAAACCTGCTAAGCACTTTTCCACGTCAAAGGCCGTTTTTACAAATATGAGCATTGGCGTGGATTTAAGCGTATACACACTCTAAGATCAAATCTATGCGTACACACGCTTTATAAATGAGGCCCCAGATCCTGTCAGAAAATATCAGTTTTGTCTGGTAACAGAACAACTAGTCAGCAAAATTGTCTAATACCCAAAACCCGTAAACAGCAAGTCTTGTCTGGTACCCAAAACTGTATTAACAGTCTTCTATCAGCCAACAAATTGACTAAGTAAAGCCAGAGAAAAGCAGAAGCAGGAGACGTGATGATGATTTTAAAAAAAAGCAGAGTTTATTGAATAATCTTACACTGTAAAAAAAAAAGTTGGGCAAACTTAAAATTTTAAGGCAACCAGCTTCAGCAGATTTTTGAGTTTTCTCAACTTCTTGTTTTAAGTTTATGCAACAAAAAGTTGAGAAATTTCCTAAAAAATTAGTTGAGAAAACTCAAAATCTGCTTTAGCTGGTTAACTTAAAATTTTAAGGTAGCCCAACTTTTTTTTTTTTTACAGTGTAGTTGGTGTTTCAATGCTCAGACTTAGCACAAATCTAACAAGTAGTGTTATACCAATCTGATTTATAATAACATCCCATAAACCTTGAGTTTCCATAAACATTCTGTCATATCTCTTATTCCTGAAGACAAACAGCCCTTAAAACACACAGTCGTAAGACAACAATGGAAAAATAATATAAAAAACAATAATACAATAATGACTAATCAGTTAATGAATCAATGAAATGAGAATATAAATGGCTTAAATGATTGTTATAAATGATTATATGATTAAATGGAATAAATAATTAAATGATAAATGATTATGAATGAATGAATATAAAAGAAAGAAATTAAAACAAAACACAGATGTATGGTTGCACTTTTAAAACAAAACAGTTTGCATTTGAGAATTAGATCCTTCACTATATAATAACCCTGACGGTAATAAATGAACATGCATTTGGATTTGGATGGTATAAATTGATCAATGAACTTGATTCTTTTTAATGAACAAAGTATATGATATGCCATGCACTGCACTTTAACTCCACAGTTCAAACTGGACTACACGTACACACTGCACTAATACAACAATCTATCTGCTACCACTGGATACCATCCAATGCACATCCATGACATTTGCGTATCCAGCTTATGTATAATCTACTGCACCTTTGCATATTACTGTGTATGTATATATGTGTACATAATGTAGAATGTGTACATACGGTGATAACTGTAAGTATTATTGATAACTGTAAGTATGTCTAACAGTACACTGTGTGTACTGAGTATATGTATGTGTATATTGCACATTGATAAGTCTGTAAGTATGTAATGGTACTGTCTATATGTTAATTGTTTCTGCACTGTATGGAGCACGCTCTCAAGAATTTCACTCATCAAGGCACATGTGCTTTGATGATGTGACAATAAAAAGTGATTTGAAGTACAAAAAAATGGCATACACATGTACTGTAGATTTTGTACAGTAAACATTAATATCTCAAGGACATAGACAGTTATTAAACATATTATCATTAAGAACCCTACAGTATTTTACAATCATACAGTGGGAATTACTTTGTAGAGCCACTTGTAATTACTTGCATGTATTTACTTAATTACTAATTACTTGCATCTGTGCCTGACCACTTTGGAAACGGAAAATATCAGTATACGGTCAGACAGGTCCCATTTCTTAATACTTGGGTCACTTTTTAAAAACTCTTTACACAGTTATCCTCACCAACTTTTAGCTTGGCACAACAGTTAAATTCACATTCAAAATGCACTAAAACTACCAAAACATTTATTACATGTGCTAAATCAAGTCATTTTTTCATATGTAAATTTCCTTTAGAATTTATTTAATTTGAAAGATTTAGTCATCGAAAGCATTTTGTGCCAAAGCAATGGAAAATGATCCACCTTTTAGCCAACATAGACTGCTGTTGTGCTCAGTGTGAAGTGTTTTGAAAACATGACCTACATATTAAGAAACTGGTAACACTTTAGTTTAGGGACCAATTCTCACTATTAAGTAGTTGCTTATTAGCATGCATATTACTAGCATATTGGCTGTTTATTAGTTCTTATAAAGCATATATTAATACCTTATACTGCATGACCATATTTTAGATCCATTAACCACTTAATACCTAAACTTAACAACTACCTTACTAACTATTAATAAGCAGCAAATTAGGAGTTTATTGAGGCAAAAGTCATAGTAAATAGTTAGTTAATAGTGAAAATCGGTCCCCTAACTAAATTGTGACCGAGAAACTGGTCTTAGAGATTTATTATTAGTAGCACAAAACTCACATAATACTAATTTATTCTTGATGGAGAGGAAAATCTTGATGAGAATTGAATTCAGACTGGCATTCAAGTGAAATAAAATAAATCATCAGGCATATACTCCTGGTTCATATCTTTAGGATGCTTTTCTACATACAAATTTGAGAGAGATATATTAGACCAAGCTTCCGTAGCCTTTGTAGATATTTCTGTGGTTATATTATATCGAAATTCACTATTTTCAATATCACAAATGTGATTTGAGCATATTCCCTCTGCTCTCTTTTTGGCTATTTGTCGCAGTTTTTCATCCAAATGTTTATCTGTTTCTTCAGACAGGAGCTCCTCATACCGTGTCTTGTAGTATGGTTTTCCTTTCCAAATCTTGCAACAGCAGTTCTTCAGACATTCATAACTGGGGGGAGTGGGGGGGTTACAGATCTTGCAACAGCATTTCTTCAAACGCTGACAAGAAAAACTGTCACAATACATTCCAATCTTGGTGGTTGATATCAGCCACCATCCACAGAAACCAACAGCTATGCAGGTGTAACCGAAAAGCTGCAAAATATGTTTGATGTTTAATCAGTTGTTTTGAATCATAATTATGCTTAAATCTTAAACCGAATGGCAGATTCCACTGTGGACTTGTCCCACACAGAGATTCAACTGTATCTGTTTCCTGTGCAATAATGGTGGGAATGTTGAATAGCTTTTGATTGCCATTACTTTGTGTGTATCAGCAATGAAACCACACTGAGGAGATCAAATGGAGTAAAGACAACTATCTTTAGTCTCTCCTGGCAATCAGAAGTTAAAACAAACTGCAATAGTCCAAACATGATTAATTTTATATCACCCACCACTAATAGAAAACACAGAAATGTCTGTAAAAATAGGGCACGATGTACTGTGCTATTAGAGTACTTACCTGTGACCAGTTTTTGTATATTGTAATCATGCTCTTTTCTTGAAGAGTGAGATCTGAGTTCCTCTTGCATGGAATTTCACGCAGTGTGTCATTATGTTTGGTTGCCAAACAAAGATACAGGTCTCCGTCTAAAAGAACAAATCCTCCCCAGAACAGACCGATTCCAAGAAGCTGAAAGAGTTGAGGACAAAGACCGTGGCAACAGGCTGCACAAATTTTTGTTTGGGTTTGTTTCATTACTTTTAAAATAAAAAACAATATCAGAGGAATGAGCGCAAGGTAAATGACCACAATATAATGAAGCACAGGTGTGCATGTGCACGAAAACTGAGAATTAAAGATGTACTGAAAAATGTAAATCATCATAAAAACTAGAAATATGTTTGCAGCCTGTGACAAAATCAAGCGCAGTTTGTCTGGAATATCAGAGAAAAGATGCGGCATTGTTGATCAGCTGAAGCTCAGACGCAGAGGTTCAAAACAAATAGCTGTTTCCTCTCTCCTGAAGTCTCGACTGAGTCCTTGAGGCACCTTATATCAGTCAAGATGTCTAGAAAAATCGTTTCTCACGATGGTTTTGAACAGTCTCACTAACATATCAATAGGTTCCTCTTTGGAAGTTTGATAATGACATTTAGAGAATTTGTTTAAAAAAATGCAGTGTTATGGTTTCAATATGAGCGTTTGAGGGATTTCATGTACGCTACAGCTCATGATATGTTGATTATACAACTCCAGAAACAGTGTAATCTTTCTTTACATGAATGAATGAATAAATCAATTAATAACAGAATGAAAAAAATGAAATGAGATGGAATAACTATAAACATATATTAAATGCAAGACTGTTTTGAAAGAAATTAAAACTTCTGTTATGTGTCCAGTTCAATCTCCCACGTTTCCTTATTATTATACAATTTCACAAAATAAATTTACTGGAGTATTTCATATATTTGTCCAGTTATTCAAGCATATACATTCACATAATTAGATATTATGTGCATCAAAAGGCATATCACTTGATGCATTTATTTGAACTTCCTCTTTTAAAAAACTTTTGCAGACAAATTTGCTGTAAATTAACAGATATTTGCACAATAACTATTTTGACACTGAAAAAAATGGTTTAAGGTTTACTTTTAAGCAATTTTCACACAGAAATCGTTTGTGCATTTGACAAACAGTTACGAAGAAATGGCAAATAACACATTGAATTAAATGTCAAATTTTAATTTTAATTCACTATGCTAATTGAATTCACTGACACAATCTCCATTAATCTTAAATACTATCTGTTATTGATTACCATCAGGATTGTTTACATGTTGCATGTGCCAGCATAAGGTTCAGGCTCCTCTGTATATTTTTGTGAAAAGTGAAGTAAGAGAACTAAAAGTCACCTGATGTCTGCGTCCAAGGCCACAATTGCAAAATATGTTTTTTTCCCACATACATTACTGTGCCAGCATGTGTTTTTCATTTGGTATATGATTTCTCAGAATCATACACCAATTTCACAAAATAACCATAATGACAAAACCCATTATCAAATACTACTTTCTCAATATTATAAGTGTCCCACTAAAAACTTGACACATAGATCTAGTAAAACTACATTTAAAAAGAAATGTGTATTGTATTGTACAAGACAACCAAAATTGTATAACTTTTAGCATCTACACATGAACAACCTGTTTAAGGTGCAAATTAAAAAAAAGTTTTTTAAAAAACATATCAAGACCCTGCATTGCACGTTTTAAGCCTTAAATTGTGCATAAAATTACAGTCTTCTGTATATTTTTTTTAATCCCTTTTTTCCTTAAAGGGATAGTTCATCCAAGAATTGATATTTTGTCTTTATTTGCTCCCCCTCATGTTGTTCCAAACCTGTATGAGTTTCCTTCTTCTGTTGAACACAAAAGAAGGAATTTTGAAGAAATGTTGCTAACCAAACAACTGATTGTAGCCATTGATTTCCATAGTTTTTTTTCCTACTATGGAAGTCAACGGCCATCAACTGTTTGGTTACCAGAATTCTTCAAAATATCTTCTTTTGTGTACAGCAGAAGAAAGAAACTCATTTGTGTTTAGTGTTATAAGTACACTCCCAATTTATTATTTAGGTGAAATGGTTAATTCTGTCAAGCTGTGTGTGTCAGAACACACCTCTCAGAGGTAATATTGACACAGGGAGGAGGAGCTGGTCTCTTTCCCTGGAAGTAAAGTTTGAAACTTGTCTGAGGGGATTAGAAAGCGCTCATCCATCTAAGCCTGTTGATTTATTATGCCGTCTACAGAAATGCTGAGCAGAGTGGTATATCGATTCATCAAAGACACTGCTTAAATGTAGGAACAGGTCACCAGAATGGCTTCAATAGGACAAATAATCTTTGGAAGGTAAAATACTTTTTCAAACCATTTCAGGCTGAAAATTACAGTATGTATAATGAGTCAATATTGAATGTTCATCAAATTTGTCTTTTGCAGTATGATTTTTCTCATAGTAGTAATTTCAGGACTCATCATTTTCATTCTGGCTATTGCATTTTCAGGTTAGTAAAACATTCTGTTCTAAAAGTGCATTTGGATTGTTGATGTACATAAACTAAAATGTTGTGTGCATGTTTATTTCCAAGTGTCCCAAGGTACCGTTGAAAGCAGAAGTCCCTCTACTGTGGGGAACCTTGCTGAGGATGTGGTCCTGGATTGCAGGTTCCTTAGCAACAGTGGCAATGAGAAATTCAGTGATGTGTCAATTACCTGGCTGAAAGACTCTGTCAGTGGGGTGGTCTATGAATACAAAAACAAAGCAGCCCAGCTTCAGGGGCAGAACACACAGTTCAGAAACAGGGCTCAACTGTTCTCCGATGCGATATCAGTGGGCAATGCTTCCCTACTACTGAGAAATGTGAAGCTGGAGGATGAGGGTGTGTATCGCTGCTCTGTCAATGCACCAAAAGTCTCAGGGACTACCAGCGTTAACCTTAGAGTGGCTGGTAAGTACATTTTTTTATAATTTATTTCAAAGTAAATTAATGTTTAAAACCAGAGAATGTAGTTCTGCTTTATACTTCAGATATGCCAGTAGGTGGCGACAAATGACTGTTTTTATGAGTAAGTCAGTGAAACTTTCACTCAAATGATTCATTCAAACCCCTGATTCATTCAGGAACTACACAAATGACTGTCTACATCTGAAATGGCATACTTCCCTTCTATATAGTGAGTGAAAAACAGCATGTGAACAGAGTAGTATGTCCAAATTCACAATATTCATAAAACAGAAGACAAAAAGTCCCTGGATGACGCACTACTTCTGGCTAGATTCTGAAGTGTGCATCCAGGGGACAGTTTCTATCACATGAGGCCATGAGAGAATATTTGTGAATTACAGTGAAGTGACTGAAGCTGGTAGGTCACATAAGAATGAAATCATGACAAATGTAGGATGTCCAGATTACATTCATACTGTATAGAACATACTTTTTAATGGTCATTAAGTAATTACCTATTCAAAAGAAGTATGTACTTAGGGAGTAAGTTATTTCAGACTCAGCCACTGTCTGTACAAATGATTCACTGAATTTTTCACTCAAACGATTGATTCAAAACCCTGATTCATTCTGGAACTAATGTTTATGGCCGTTTCTCAAACAGAAGGCTGCATCCTCCGTAGCTCACATTTGTAGGCTGCATACGTCATCAAGCTTGGTTTATTTCAGTTAACTGAGCATTACATTTGCGAGTCAAAAGCATATTACAACAATTTACACTTAACTAAGAATAATGGTCAAATTTATAACTGTTAATATTCTAAAATAAGGTCTTCTTTATGACGTATGCAGCCTACAAATGTAAACTACGGAGGATGCAGCCTTCCGTTTGAGAAACGGCCTACGAGTGAGTCACTGAATCATTGATTCAAAGATTTGTTTAAAACTCTGATTCATTTAGGAATGAAACAATGAAACTATTGTGTGTTGCTCAATGATCTGCAAAGGTTATTACTGCTTTGGCTTTTCATTGGCAGAGCAAGAAGTAATTTATAATATTAAAATAAATAAAATATTATTAAAGTAATTATTAATTATTATTAGATATTATTAGATTATTAGATATTATTTAACTGAAACCATAGTGTACTTTGTGTGGGTGTGTAGTGTGTATGTGTATATATATATATATATATATATATACACATACATGCATACACACACACACACACACACAAAGACACACATACATACATACATTATTAAAATGATATTTAACACATATATTTTAGTGTATATCTGCTCTTATCGAATTTTGCTTTTCACTCAAATCTCTGTGTTGTTTGCAGCATTCTCAGCTCCCACATTTACTCAACGGAAAGATGGGTCTCTATTTGCTCAGGCTCATAAATGGTTTCCCCAACCAGAGGTTAGCTGGTTGAGTCAGAGTGGACAGCTACTAAACAGCAGCACCCAGTTTATCAACAACACTGCAGGAATCATGCGAGTTGCTAGTGTCCTCAAAGACCCAGTAAAGGAAGATGACACCTACACCTGTCTTATCCAGAACAGTCTTGTGAAAGTTATCTCAGAGGCAACTGTAACAGGTAAAATAGTGATGTTGACAGAAAAAAAGGTGTAAAGATAAAACTAATTATTAAGCAGGACTCACCCATAATCATAACATTTACTCAGAGCATTGCATATCAAATCAAGTTTGTTAAAACAAATTTTATGACAACTTGGACACTGTGGGCAAACAAACTGGATGTGACACATTAAATAGCATGACACATGCAGTAGGCTATGTAGAGCAAATAATGATTTGCAAATGCAACATAAAAACACTATGCTTCTGTTGTAAAGTAAATGTTCCTTTTCTTTATGATTATCCTCAGCAAACAGCGTGACGGAGAGGACATACTTCATATTCAATGCTGCATCTACAAAAGTGCCATCCTTACAAATTCTGCTCACAGTCATCCTTATTCTTTCTGCAATCCAGTAGACGCTGTATCCAGTTTAAAAAAATCTGTACTTCTGGCCAGAAATTGTTAAAGCAAATTATTTTTTTTTTTTAATTAAAACAAGAATATAATTCTATTTGGTTATTCCAAATATAATATTGAATATAATAAACTTCCTCCAATGGTTGGTGATGGTCAAGCCAATCATGGTTTTCTTGAACCAGTCTTGTTTGACAATAATGACATTTTCCAACATACGTATATATATATATATACAGTATATACTATGTATATATACACAGGTGCATCTCAAAAAATTAGAATATCGTGAAGAAGTTCTTTTTTGTAACTTATTTCAAAAAGTGAAATCTTTCATATATTCTAGATTCATTACATGTAAAGTAAAACATTTTTTTTGTTTTAATTTTGATGATTTAATTTAGAGCTTACAGCTCATGAAAGTCAAAAATCCAGTATCTCAAAATATTAGAATATTTATATTTGAGTTTCATTAAATGGCCATCCCTACAGTATAAATTCCGGGTATCTCTTGTTCTTTGAAACCACAATAATGGGGAAGACTGCTGACTTGCAATGATCCAGAAGATGAACATTGACACCCTCCACAAAGAGGGTAAGGGTGAATCCCATTTCTCTGTCTTACCCCTTCCCCTTCCCCCACCCTTCGAGTGGTAAGTGCTAGGGGTGAAAACATACCCCTATGAAATGAGACACCATGAGGCGACAAGTGTTGATCACAAACTTCCAAGATGCCGTCTGCAAGTGTGTGTATGTCGATTGCGTGGGTTTTATTAGTGATGTTTTTGCGATTGTTGTGCAAATCAGTGATGTAACGTTAGCGTAGCAAACTAGCGATTTTTTAAAACGTTTCAATTAAGAACATGGTTGCAGATATATATGTACAGGACTGTGTAGAGCACAAAACAAGACTGTCGTAATTTTTAAATCAATTATTTAAGCTGAAAATGGGACTCTCTGGATGATCTGGCCGACATTGTTGCCGGTTGCGCAGTGTTTTCTGGGTACCCCTTGGTTTCAAGTAAGCTCGCGAAAATGCTTGGTTTTAAGGGGTATCTACCACTTCTCCTTAGCCCTACCCCTCGATCAAAACGAGAATTGGGATAGCCCTTACTCTCACGTGAACGCGCAAAACTAAGGGGAAGGGGTAAGACAGAGAAATGGGATTCACCCTAAGTCACAGAAGGTCATTACTGAAAGGTGTGGCTGTTCACAGAGTGCTGTATCAAAGCATATTAAATGTAAAGTTGACTGGAAGGAAGAAATTGGGTAGGAAAAGGTGCACAAGCAACAGGGATGACCGCAAACTTGAGAATACTGTCAAGCAAAGCTGATTCAAACACTTGGAGAGCTTCACAAGGAGTGGACTGAAGCTGGAGTCAGTGCATCAAGAGTCACCATGCTCAGACATCTTCAGGAAAAGGGCTACCAAGCCACTTCTGAAACAGAAACAACGTCAGAAGCATCTTACCTGGGCTAAGGAGAAAAAGAACTGGACTGTCACTCAGTGGTCCACAGTCCTCTTTTCAGATAAAAGTAAATTTTGCATTTCATTTGGAAATCAAGGTCTGGAGTCTGGAGGAAGAGTGGAGAGGCACAGAATACAAGCTGTTTGAAGTCCAGTGTGAAGTTTCCGAAGTCAGTGATGATTTGGGGTGCCGTGACGTCTGCTGGTGTTGGTCCACTGTGTTTTATCAAGTCCAAAGTCAATGCAGCCGTCTACCAGGAGATTTTAGAGCACTTTATGCTTCCATCTGCTGACGAGCTTTATGGAGATGCTGATTTCCTTTTCCAGCAGGACTTTAGCACCTGCCCACAGTGCCAAAACCTCTTCCAAGTGCTTTGCTGACCATGATATTACTGTGCTTGATTGGCCAGCCAACATGCCTGACCTGAACCCCATATGAAATCTATGAGATATTTTCAAGAGAAAGATGAGAAACAATCGATCCAACAATACAGACGAGCTGAAGACTCAATAGTGCCTCAGCAGTGCCACAGGCTGATCGCTTCCATGCCACACCTCACTGATGCTGGAGTTTGTGCTAAAGGAGCCCGACCAAGTATTGAGTGCATAAATGAACATACTTTAAAGAACTTGAACTTTTCTGTTTTGCAAATCCTTTTTTGTTTTGATTGATCTTGAGATACTGGATTTTTTTTTTTTACTTTTATGAGCTTTAAGCTCTAATCATCAAAATTAATGTAATGAATCTAGAATAAATGAAAGTTTCACTTTTTGAAATAAGTTACAAAAAAATGAACTTTTTCATGATATTCAATTTTTTTTAGATGCATCTGTATATGTATTACACCATCTGCTTATGTAGAAACCTAGATGTAATGGACATAAATTCAACTTAAAAAAGTGTGAATTGTGTGAATTGAATCCGTATGAAACTTTTGTTAATTTATCAGCTGCTCTTGAAACATATGATATCATAGGCTATGTTTCACATGCTATTATCTAAAACTGTTCATGTAAAAGGTTTGCAATACCAATAAATATTGTGTTCTTATGTCAACAAGTTGAATTTCCATTACACTTTTTACACAAATGATCATGTTAATTTCAATATTTAATCAGTAAATATTACTACATTATTAAAATCAGTACATGATTAAAATCAATAGTTTTATCTAATAATATTATACAATGGACCTGAGTTAACTAACAATTAACCCAACTTTAACAAAGATTAATAAATATAACAAATGTGTTGAATATTGTTGGTGTTAGTTAATGCATTAGGCTAATTAATGTAAACGATGGACCTTATTGTAAAGTATTACTGATAACAAAAGATCAGCTATTTAATAGCTGTCTAACCAATACAATGATATTGTCAAAGCTACTTCCAAAAACAGAGGCATGTTTTACATTGTGCATCTACATCTCCTGGTTTATTCCATATAGAACTGAAACTGTATTTGTAAAGGGAATTGGCAGGAAATAATGCATTGGCTGCATATTAGCAATCTTTGACCTTTGGGTGGTGTGTGATCTTGTGTCTTGATCTGTCTAGCCAGCAGATGGGGACACCCATATTCCACGCGTGTTTTACAGGCGCAGGTTCCTCTTTTTACACGCTGGGACAGGGTCGGATTTCAGGCCACGCCTCAAAACGTGTACGCGTAATATGATTGGACGGTGAGACACGTTCTCAAATAACATGAGCGAAAAAGTGAACTCTCTCACAAGTTTGGTGAGAGTTGCATTTTTAGTAAATGACAAGATTCACCAAAGACGATTAGCCATTTTATAGTAGAGTTTTTGTATAAACTCGCGTTATAGTAAAATAGAAAAACAACAACTACAATGTCACTTTGCAAAATCAATGGGGACACCGGGAAGAAGTCCAAAGCGGTCTGTGGTGTTTGCAGTCGGATGTATCGAGACCCTAAAATCCTGCCCTGCTTGCACACGTTCTGCGCGGACTGCATTCGCCAGCGCGAGCCGTTCTCTGAGCGTCGCGTGAACGGGGAACGACGCTCGCCAGAGGATGACACGCACCGGCGCAACTCTGGCTCAACAATCCTGTGTCCTGAGTGCGATTCAGAGGTGGATCTGCCCCCATCGGGTGTGGATGGGCTGACCACTGACCATCTTGCGCTGGACGAGGTTTTCGCGGAGACGCTGCTGGTGGACTGCAGGGTTTTGTGTGACTTGTGCAGCGACAGTGACGCGGGGAAGCGCTGCGAGGTGTGCTGTGTCAATCTCTGCGACTTCTGCAGCCAGGCCCACAGGTCAGTTTATTAGAGGCTGTTTTGTAATTAACATGAAAAGTAAAAAAGTCATTTATTAATCCTCATAAGCCCGTATGACTTTACTCCTTTAACAGAAATGGAGAAGTTAAAGCGATAGTTTAACCAGAAAAATGAAAATTCTGTCATTTTTTCACCCTCATGTTGTTTTGAGTGACCTCATCATACACGTCACTAGTATGACTTGTATGAGAATATATTTTGAAGAATTTTGGGAAGTAAACCGTTTTGGTTCCACTGTATGGACAAAAACATTAAGACATTTCTCAAAATATAAAGTAAATATTTATGGTATTCCAAAAAGAATATTAAATATTAATATTTTCTTTCAAAAGTGATGCATTTTGAGACCATGACACGTCCATCTACTGCAACAAAGGATAATGGTAAATATTCCAGAGGTACACAATTTTTTGTCACCCATTTGAACGTTTTATAAATAAAACAAAAAAACACAAATGGCTGCATCTGAATATGCATATTTTCCTACTATGCAGTAGGTGAAAAAAACAGTACATGAAAGGAGAATTATGTCAGAATTCACAATATTAGCATAATAACAGTAGGCGAAACACCTGAATGACCTACTACTTCCAGTGAGATTCTAAAGTACACATCCAGTGGACACTTTACTATCCCATGAGGCCACTGGAAAGGAGTAACGAGATTGTATAGGTCACATAACAATTAAAACATGACAAATTAAATATGACCAAATTACACTCAAACTTTACATTCATACTATATAGAACAAATTTATTCAAAAGCAATACCTACTCAGAAAGTATGAGATTTCAGAGACTGTTTTTTCACAGACTCGCCCTAAACTTAGGGCTCAAAGAAGTCAGTCGCACTCAAAATACCACTTTGTGGTGGCATTTATTTGTGTTCAGCTCATAAATACCATATTTGTGACATAACTTGAATGCACCATACTTCCTGTAATACTTAATGTCAAAACTCTTGTAATCTTCCCTGCAGGAGACAGAAGAGGACCTCCTCTCACTCTATCCAAAGCCTACAGGAGCTGAAGTCTCAGGGTCGTCTTACTAGACCCGTCCTGTGCTCGCTGCATCCTGGACAGGAGTTACGGCTCTTCTGTGAGCCGTGTGACCTCACCGTGTGCCTGGAGTGTGCGGCCACCTTTCACCGTGACCACCACTGCAGCTCTGCCCATGAAGTCATCAGCCATCATGGCAATCGCATCAGGGATCTGGTCGTCAGGAGCTTAAGGCCTCGTCTTGGCCGTCTGGAGGAGTCTCTGAGACGCGTGGACACATCCCAAGAGGCGCTGCAGGCACGGGCTGACACATTGGCGAGTGAGATCCGGGCCTTTGCTCGGAGCTATGCCAGCGCGGTGGAGGCACATTGCTGTTCACTGCTGCGGTCACTGGAGGACTTAAGGTTGCAGCGCAGGAACCAGCTCCATCTGCAGAAGGCTCAGCTGCAGCAGGCCTTGTCTGACGTCCGCGGTGGGGTGGACTTCGCAGAACGCCTGCTCACGTGTGGTTCTAATGCTGAAATCCTCAGTGCCAAAGGAGTTACTATGAGGAGACTGATGAACCTTGTGGATTCAGGATTTGACCCACACCCAACAACGGTCGCCCATGATAATGCCAGCAGCATTTGTTTCCTTCCTCAAGAGACTGCTGGAGAGGTGCAGGGATTTCCTGTGGTGGGAGTCATACATGCCAAGACTGTGGATCCTAGCAAGTGCACGATCCAGGGAGAAGGTGAGAGTAGGGTAGACAATGGTGGTCCTTTTTTCAAAATCAATTTAGAAGCATACCTGTAAATGAAAATGCAGTCATTAATTCCATACAATGTATGGAATTTGACACTTTCAAGCTTCAAAAAATGACACACAAGCATTAAAGTAAAAAAGAAAACGGAAAAAAAAGACAAGTGTGATGTAAGTTAAATTTAACCACTTCGATTGGATTATCACGTCAGTATGTTGAATAGATCAGTTTGATTTATAAACAAATGTTTTACTCTGCTTTCTGAACTGGATTAACTTATTAATCAAAAATATCTTTTGAAAAACATATTCAAAAATCAAATGTGGCTACTTTACTCACAACACAAAGTTTTAAGCAGATTTGATTTTTGGATCATTTTGGAGCTTTCCCTATTCAATTTCAGTATATTAAATAAGAGAATATTCTTTCAAAATTCAGAAATATAAAAATAAATCATGTTTTAAGCTCTATAGAAGAGCATCACGCAGGTTTGAAATTAAATAAGGGTCAGTAAATGATGACAGAATTGTTATTTTGTTGAACTGCTTCCTTTAAAGTCAAATCTTCAAGTAAAACCAGTTGTTTTATACTTTTATTAGCCTTTCTCCCTCTGAATTTGTTCATGAGTCTGTTTTTAATCCCAAATGTTGTTACTCATGAAGCTATGTGGTCATGCAGTACAAGTGTTTGGTTTGGTTTGGTGACTTTACTGTGGAATTTTAAGCTGTGTTTGTCAAACACATGACAGTTTAGTCCACATTCCTCAGAAACAGTACAGCTCAGATGAAATTGTGTATTTGTAGATTTCTGTGTTCAGATTGTGTGTGTGTGTGACGAGATCTTCCATCTGAAAGTGAGACCTTATATCCGCTTTAGCCCTCTCCCATACACGCATAGACATACATACATATACACATACACATGCACACACCAAAAGGCACAGGGCATGACACTGGGATAAACAGCAGACAACATTCCTGGCTACCATGACAACCCAACCTTTTATGTGCTGGTGCTCCTAGAGTATGATTGTAAAAGAGACACTTATCCAGCTCTGTCCCAGCATGCCACAAGTAGGTTCACAGCAGGAGGAGAATACACTGCTGTTTGCCTGTGGTGGGCAGGTTGACCATCCATGTTAGGGTTCCCACAGTCACAGAAAAAAACAAAAAAGCATAAGAGCTTTTGTAAAGCGCTAATGTGAACAAAAGACAATGCGGTTCAGATTTGATGATTGGATTTCATTAGATCTGTTTACTCCTTTACAGTACAAATGTCATGACTCTGAATGTGTTTTCCTGTGAAACAACAAACTTCTCTCTGGTGATGTATGCTGGACATCTCCACTCATTTAGTCTGCATTAATCCATCCCTTTATTACAATCAACTGCAAGCTCACATTCAGATATGCCTCCATCCAATCAACAACTGATGAGTAGCACCAACCAAGTCCTCGTCCTATATTATTTCTTTTTCGATAATCTGTTTCACTTGGATGCAGCATGTCACAAGTCAGAAGAAAAGATCTGTCGCTACATCCGCTACATGGCCTGTGTCACTCACATGTGTCTGTCCTTGAATAACTCACAGGTGTGGAACAAGGTCGTGAAGGCCAGAGGGGAGAGTTCACTCTGGTTTGCAGGGACTCCTCCGGAGAGCAGATGGGCCGAGGTAGAGAACCTGTGCTGGTCAGCATAGTGCACAAGGAGAAGAAGGGCTGGTGAGTATATATGGGAAAATTAAGACCACCACATTTTTTACACGGTTGAAGCATTGGCAAAACATCACTTTCTAATTACAGATTCCTCCTGAACTATTAATGCACGTCATTTTATCAAATGAACATTTTTTTGTTTGAATTTATTCTGAGATTCTTTTATTCTTGAGTGAATAAATAAATATTTTAGGCCTTTTAAAATGTTATTATTTAGGCCTGAATGTAATATTTATGATTTATGATACAAATAAAAAATTTATCTGTTTGGATTGCACAGTATTAATAAAGTAATAAACTTAATGTGATGCATATTTGTCAGCCTTATTAAAATGAAACAAGAATGAGATTTCTGTAATAGTAATAATAAACTGAATGCATTTTAAATACACAGCAACACAAACTATACATTCCATTAACAGCATCTAACATCAGATCTTAAAGGTGACATATCATGAAAATCTGACTTTTTCCATGGTTAAGTGCTATAATTGGGTCCCTGGTGTAACTACCAACCCAGAAAACGTGAAAGATAACAGCCCAATACATTTTTTTTTTGGTAAGCCTGTCTCTGCAAGCTTGTGAAAAAACAAGCCGCTCAGATCCCCCCCCTGCACGATTCCACCCACGGTGCTGCCAATCTATTTTCGCAAGCAACAACAGTGTACCAGTTCTAACGCCATGCCGAAAGTTCGAGCAAAGCATGCTAACTGTTCTGTCTTTGGATGCACTGACAGGAGTAGACAGGAGACGAGAGCAGTGGATTTATTGATTTATTTACTGTATATTGCACAGCTGCCACACAGATCTTATATAAACATGCATTTTCTTTTCCAGCTGTTTACCTTCACAGACAAAACTGACTGTTTGTAGTACTCGCACTTGTTTTTTTTAACATAAACCTGTGTGTATTTGACAGTTTAAGCGCAATAAGTCATGAAAGAGAACTTGGTTTAGTACTCATGTGTTGTGTTGTGACAGCCACTTTCTGTGCGCATGCTTCAGATGTGTGTGCTCAGAAAACTGTATATCAGAAGTTAAACCTAAGATGGTTTGAAACGCATGATTTCAACATGATGGACATGATCATCAAAACCAAACATGTTTTTTAGTAGAGTATCTGAGGAGCTGTAAACAGTGTTGCCAGATAGAATGGATGATTTCCAGCCCAAAAGCTCACAAAAACCGCCCAAAACTTTAACTGTCAAAATAATGTGATATAATGTAAATCAAGGTTGATAAGAGCCATTTTTAACTCCTTATAATGAAATAATGATGACAAAATAATATAAATATAATGCTAGATAAATTTCCCATGGATCAAATCGGCGCAAATACATTAAAGAGAACTACCAAATATGATTGAAATATGCAAGCAGACACTGTCAAAACGACAATCAAGAAATTAACCGATACCATCGAAAAACACATGCATCATTTTCAATGTCAACAGTCAGAATTTAAATGCAAACAAGTGCCCAATATAAGTGATCAGAATAAGCAACATAATTATAGGTATTTCACATTCGTTCATGCACACACCATGACAGTCAAAACTGTGTCATTCTGTATGATAATCCGACAAAAAAAATTAACAACAACAATAATGCTCTTACCTTCGTGTCGCTCTATAATTTCACACAGAACTAAGTCTTTCGTGAAGTTCATATTGAACATAATATAGAACTTTGCACAGTCAAAACTAACAAGTCCATCGGCTTTAAAGGATCCAATCTGGACCGTTTAGAGGTCTTCACGGAGGACCCGAGACCCGACCCGACCCGGGACCCGTACAGGTTCGGGTCTATATTTTAAATGGTCAGCCGGGTCCGGGTCGGGTCCTAATCTATTACTTTGGGTCCCGGGACTTTTTAACATACCCGAGTCGATTGGAGAACACAGCACCCGCAAGTGATCAGTGTTAGTCAGCATGCGTGTGTTTTGTAACTTGCAGTTTGTAAAATTAGGATGAGAAAAGTGTGAGCGGGAAATAAGGTGAAAAAAAAAAAAAAACGCGTTACCTCAGCCGCCAGAAGCAGAGCGCGGGCGGAGTTAATGTAGTAGCTGTGATCACGGATTCCTTCATGAGTGATGTGAAAAAAAAGCTGAAACAAAACTGAAGAGACGCACCTGTTATTGAACACGCACACAGTAAAGTGTAACGAACTTCTAATTCTGTGCGTTCTTTGCTAAAAAAAAATAATTGCTCCGAGTCTTTATTACAACCAACAAAAAGTATCGTTATTGTAGTTCAAAAGGGTAAACGTAACAGTCGAAGCTGACACGAGATGAAAAAAAAAACTGCGAAGTTGCATTAGTCATCCGGCTACTTTTGAAGCTGGAATAATGAGTGCATTAAGAAGGCTGTTTCAGACGGCAAGAGAGAGGAACAGCCTAACATGGATGGAAATTTATTGGCAAGGAGGATTGTATGCATCGCAGTCAGGGAGAGGGCTACTAACAGTAGTTAAGGCAAAAAGTTGTTTTTTTCGCAACATGTTTATTGACTTAATAGCATTTGCTGTGCAATATGTGCCGATCGGGACGGGTACAGTCGGGTCTGTGTCTTCCCAGCCGGGTTCGGGTCCAACTTTCGAATAATGGTCGGGTCCGCGTCGGGTCCGGGTAGTACATTTAAGGCATTTCTCGGGTCTACTCGGGTTCGGGTCCCACTTTCAAATAAAATACGGGTCCGGGTCGGTTCCGCGCAGCACATTTACGGGTCTCTTCGGCTTCGAATTTTTGGACCCGTGAAGACCTCTAGTGCGTATGTGTTTAGTAACGTTGTGATGACTGATTGGATGTATGCAGTTGGCTATATATGCACACTTGGGCTTGTTTGTTAACCAATTAGCCTATACAATTTATATGTTTTGAAAACCGCCAAACTAACCAAAAACCAGCCCAAATTTTGTCCACCCGCCCAAGCCAATATTTACCCGCAAAATCTAATTCAAAACCGCCCAATTTGGCTACACTGGCTGTAAAGACACAGCTCTATTCTAGAAAAGGGGGCGGGGAACAGCAGCTCATTTGCATTTAAAGAGACATGCAAGAAAACAGCATGTTTCTGCTTCCATTTTCAAAATTATATAATAAATTATATGGGGTATTTTGAGCTGAAACTTCATATACACATTCTGGAGACACCTGAGACCTACTGTATATTACATCTTGTAAAAAGGGGCATAATAGGTCTCCTTTAACATTATTCAGACTGATTTTTCATGAGTGTGTCTGTCACATTACAGCTCTGTGGAGGTGGCTGTGGTGGATAAGGGTGATGGTTCCTATGTTGTGTCCTACACCCCGGCTGAAGCAGGTCTCTACTCTGTGTGGGTCTGTATTAAAGCCCAGCACGTCCAGGCAAGTGTTCATTTAACCAGTACAGCTGTGTCTAATAATTGTATCATTGTACTGGCAAGTTTAAAGGAATATCAGTGATGCTGGGAATTCTATTCTAACAATAGGTGGTTTCTAGGGTTCACCATTTGTGCTAAATGTGAAAAGGAAGTTCAGACGTCACCGTGGCATATTCCATTGTTGTTCCTTCTGCTCCAGTGGGGGCGCTAAAGAGGCACGCTGTGGCTGCACAGGAACTATGCCAGGTACTGTTTACTCCAAAAATGTTTAAATTAATAAAAAAGTATGTTTTCACCTAATATGAATTTCTCTGTGTGTGTGCGCGCACTCAGGAGGGTTTCAGGGTTGTGGACATGGTCATAAAGCACACCCCGGTAAGCCCCACTGGTCATGTTGTGGGAGTGTAGTGGAGTCCTCAGAGTGTGTTCTACATAACCTGGGCAGCGTTTCTCCTCGTGGACACCTCAAGACTGTGGAGCTCTGAGATATATATACACTCTATCTGATCAACATAACCATAAACTCATAAACATACTTGAATCTTCTCAGTCAGCCAACATATAATTCACAATAAATAAAAAATCACATTGTGTTTTCATGTTGCCCTTATTCGCACACACCTTAATTTGTGTGATAATCTTTTTTTGTTGTTTCAGCAGTGTTAATATTCAGAATCATGGCAGTCTGATAAACTGCAATCCACAAAGTATATTTAAAATTGTGTTGTCTATTGTACAAAGTGCCAACACGAAATACTAAAGTACTATCAGTATTGTAAACATTTGACTATCGTTTTCTTTACACATTTAGAACTAGTTATTTTTAATTACTGTAAAATTTTAATGTCTGTGGCATTATATTCCATATTTTATCATAATCAGCATGATTTGATGTCTGTGAATATTTTGTTAATGTGTGCAGTACTGTTTTGTTTAATCTTTTATGATAATCAGCATGTTTATGTGTTATTATAATGCTTTATTTTTATGTGTGTGCATGACTCCAAAGACCGTCGTTGTTATTGTATGCATCCATTACATTTCTCTTGTCTTTGTATATGCTGTATTGGTGCCACAAATTAAACATTTACCTCTCCATATATTACAAAACTGCCACTCTTAAGATTGTATTTTTGATTGTTAATGTGATGTGTTTTGCATAGTTTATACTATGTAGTGTGGTCTATAAAACATCCATGACAAATACTACTATCAAAATATATACGTTTTTATGTGGGTATCACCACCATGTTGTTTGCCTTGCTTGAGTAATATATTTTAATTTATGCAGTTATTGTTTGGTTCTTATCATATCATAATCATTTCATAGTGAGTCTTTATAGATGTATTTGCTACTTTTTTTCTTATTCACAGATTTTTAGAAATCAGAAGTGATGGTTCAAAATTAAAACGCTTTATGATGGATTATTATTTTATTTTTTTACGAATGCTTTTCACTTCACAAGATAATTGACAGACTGGAGTCATGTTGATTATTGTGGTGTTTTTATCGGCTGTTTGGACTCACTCTGACGGCACCCATTCACTGCAGAGGATCCACTGGTGAGCAAGTGTTGTAATGCTAAATTTCTCTAAATCTCTTCTGAAGAAAAAAAAAAACTCATTGTGCTGGATGGCCTGAGGGTGAGTACATTTTCATTTTGTGGGTGAACTTCAACTGTTCAACTCGGTGGATCAACACTGGATTGCCCTTTCTAACACTAGATGGCAGCAGTGCTTTGCGCGGAAGTTTCGTTGCTTGGTGGCTAAATTTCATCTCTCTCTCTCTCTCTCTCTCTCTGTCTGTATTAACAAGTGTACCAGAGACCTTTGCCGTTTCTCAAACAGAAGGCTGCATCCTCCGTAGCTCACATTTGTAGGCCGCATACGTCATCAAGCTTGGTTTATTTCAGTTAATGAGCATTACATTTGCGAGTCAAAAGCATATTACAACAATTTACACTTAACTAAGAATAATGGTCAAATTTATAACTGTTTAATATTCTAAAATAAGGTCTTTAGGACGTATGCAGCCTACAAATGTAAACTACGGAGGATGCAGCCTTCCGTTTGAGAAACGGCCATGGAAAGACTTCGTCTCAGGCTTTAAAAAGCAACACTAACCCTTATTAAAATACATAATCTGTATTAAATTATTTTTTATTTCTACATCATGTAGTTTACTTGAAAGATGCTGAATAAAAACTTTTTGAGTGTTAATGTGACCTTAAAATTAATTTTTTAATTTATAATATAAAATGTGTATATTTATATAAAGGGTATATATTATAGATTTATCTCCACTTGCCAAAAAAAAAGCCTGTGATTAATCCCAGGAAAGATGTCAGACAATGACCTCTAATATTTTTCCACTATGCCATGCGCATACAAAGCAGTGGATTAAAGTAGCAGTCAATCTGATTCAGAAGGACACCATACATGCTTTGAACCCTCAGTTTTCTCTTTGAAATCTCTGAGCTCACACAGTCAAGGACACAAGGAGTTCTAAGCCTGCAAACAACTGACTGAGTTTTTATCAGAACTGTTCAATGTAATATTTAAATTGATCTATTCATTATAATCTACAGGTTATCTGATATATTTTTTATATGAAGTGGTTATTTCATTATTAAGATGTCCTTGATTATTTTTATAGTTAACTAAAGGCTTTTTTCTATAGTTTACATATGTGACCCTGGACCACAAAACCAGTCATAAGTAGCACGGATATATTTGTAGCAATAGCCAACAATATATTGTATGGGTCAAAAGGATCTATTTTTCTTTTATAACAAAAATCATTAGGATATTAAGTAAAGATCATGTTCCATGAAGATATTTTGTAAATTTCTTACTGAAAATATATCAAAACTTCATTTTTGATTAGTAATATGCATTGCTAAGAACTTCATTTGGACAACTTTAAAGGCAATTTTCTCAATATTTAGATTTTTTGCATCCTCAGATTCCAGATTTTCAAATAGTTGTATCTCAGCCAAATATTGTCCTATCCTAAACCATACATCAATAGAAATCAGTTTTCACCTATATTTTCTTCTAAATATAAATATAAATGGTGTATGTATGGATTTTGCGTAATCTTAGCCCTTTTTCTATTCATAAAACAGATTATATTTATATAGCCTAAACTTCAGGAATAATAGAACTGGGGCCTGTACCATGAAGCCGGTTTAGCTGGCTAGCCAGGTAAGTTTCAGTTTAGTTTGCACCAATCCTGGGTTTTAGGTACCATGAAAGTGGCTTGGCTTTTAGCTGCGTTCATTGCCATAGTAACTTACACTCCACGGCTAACCTGCTCCAGGGGTTATGTTCTGAGTTAGAGATCTCAAACTGAAATTGGACCAATCAGATGTGAGCAAAGTGACACATGTCTGACACAAAAAAAGTCACTCCCCCAGTTTCTCTTCCTACAAATTAAAGGTCACTATGAAGTACCTTAAAAAAAATACAACAAAATTGCCTGGCTTTAATGATAATTAAAATGTATATAATTATTATATGATTTATATTATTATTACTCCATTACACACAAGCACTTTTAGTTTAACAATTATTATAAAGCATTTATTTTAAATGAATATACATTTACATTTACATTTAGTAATTTAGCAGACGCTTTTATCCAAAGCGACTTACAAATGAGGACATTAGAAGCAATCAAAACCAACAAAAGAGCAATGATATGCAAGTGCTATGACAAGTCTCGGTTAGCCTAACGCAGTACACATAGAAAGTTTTTTTTTTATATATAATAAAAAGAAGACAGATAGATAAAATAAAATATAAAATATTAATATATACAGATCATATGTAATATAAATAAGTGGTAGAATCAACAGATAACACTTTAAAAAAAATGGCTACATGTTCGAGTCTCTATCGCTATATATTATCAACTATATAAAGTAACTTCACAAGTTTCACTTGTGACTGCACAGAAAGAGCAAGATAATTTCCTTTATTTGTCCTCTTTCAAGTACTTCAGTGGAAATGTGTTTAAATTCCTCATATTCTTTAATCTCTTAACCTTTAACAAAAGAGTTTTGAATCTCGCTGGCTCTCTTGCAAGAAGTGAATCACACTTGCTCTGTGTTGTGATTGGCTGTTCACCGCTGATGTCACACATTCATGTGCACGCGCTCCATTAACTCAGGATCAAAGCCTGAGTTGACAGAGAAAGTTGATGATCAGTTTCATGGTACCAACAAAGCCAGATTGGAGTGGTTTGGCTTTGTCAACTCAAAACTTATCCTATAACTCTGAATTTGTTCATCTACCATCATGGTACAGGCCCCTGATGATTTATCCATATAAGCATATGTTTTCATAAAAAAAAAAAAAAAAAAAAAATTCCCTTTACTTCTATTCCTAATGTAGAAAAAAGTCTAGGGTGCTGATCCAAGAGCATGTCCTACTTGGCAAAATCACACAATCTAAGTGATCAATAAAATACATTTTGATTACCATATATAAAAGTAGTGTTATATCTAATTTGCATTTCAGAGAGAAATCTCAAAGAATCTAATTTGTGACCCACATATGCAATTAAAAGGCTAAAATAGCTATAAATTAATCTGAATTCACAGGGTTTGACAGAACGCATCACAGATCACATGACAGATTCAAGTCTCTTTAGGGGGAAGGGTCTGATTCACTGATGCCATGACCTGGATAGAATCTAAATGGCTGTGGGAATGGGGTTTGCATGGAAGAAAGCTGATGAAGAGAAGCAGTAGAAGTGTATCATTATATGAATCAAATCATTTGGCTTGTGCAAATCATAATATAAAGCATACGTATATACATATATGTGTGTGTGTGTGTGTGTGTATGTATGTATACACACACACACACACAGAGAGAGAACGTCACTAATGGTGTGCATCGTTAAACTCGTTGCCTGTTTTCCAGAGACCTCGTATTCCTTGGTGTGCACTTCTTCTGAGAACAGCTTTACGTAATCCTCATGGGCTCGAGAGCTGCTCACTATCATATCTGTTCATATTGGATGCACTCAGTCATTCAGCTGCCTCCTCTTCTCATTGCATTTGTCATCTCTCTGTCTTAAACACATTGTCTTGTTTGGCAGTGTTTACCTCTACAAGCTCTTCTCTTTATCTACACTTCATTTATCATTCACACTTGAGGTCTAACGCATATTCTCGTTCTCTTTGTTATTTTTCCTCCACTTGCCCTTTTGTAAATTGCTCTGTCTGATGTATACACTCTGTGCTTTTGCCATATCCATTAGTATGTGACTACAGTCTGCCTCAGATGTCTAATCTTCCATCAATCCTTCGCAAGGTGAGAACTCTTCCTCACCTGTCAGCAACATGTCATGTCACAGAGCCGAGACCAGATTGTTGTGACAAAGCTTGACAACCCAGGCTAAAAGCTTCTTTATCATGCATGCAAAAGCACTGAAGGGAAGAATAACGCATGTGCCAGAGAGTTTTGAATCTGGGACTGTATTGCGACTGAATTATTCAGTTGGATTAGTTAACATTAGCAGTTTGTCAATAATTCATTCACCAGGAGAAATGTGGTTTCCAGGACAACTTGCATAACATAGTGTTTAGTCCCTTTTGGGCACCTCAGATATTTTTAGTAACAGAGCCGGAGATGCTCACTTGCACAATTAAAGTGCACAAAAAAAAAACTAACGAAGGGGACGTGCAGCATACTTAATAAATCATGTTTAAGATGTCAACTATAAATTCATGACTATCAGTTTCTGTAAGAATAGTTCACCCAAAAACTGAAATTTCATCATCCTATTCTCCCTCAAGTTGTTCCAAACCTGTATGAATTATTTTCTTCTGTTGAACATAAAAGAATGTGGTTAACCAAACAGATGCTGGTCCCTATTGACTTCCGTATGGAAAAACAAATTACTATGGAGGTCAATGGAGACCATCGGCTGTTTGGTTACACACATTCTTCAGAATATCTTCAGAATATCTCAATGTTCAACAGAAGAACAAAAAACTGATATAGGTTTGGAACAAACTGAAGGTGAGTAAATTATGACTTTTATTTTTGGGTGAACTAACCCTTTAAGGCAGCATTTTCTTTCACTAACTGCATAAGATCAGAACTATGATGTGGTTATGGCCAAATGTTTGCAAATAAATAAAATACAATGTGAGCAAGTCAACTATAAAAACTAATAAGCCCATAGCATAGCCCATTTAGCGAGTCATTTGTATGGTAATGTAGCAATAAAGTTCTTTGCTTCAGAAAAAGTAAATTAATTCCACAAAGAGACACTGTAACACATTTCATAATGAGAGATGAAAATCTGCAGCGTTTGCTAACTTTTGGCTGTGGGTTTATTTGCCATACTCAATGTCCCTCTTCTGCTTACCTGTGTACAGTATGACTGATGCATTATACCTACCATTAGGCTATACATCAGTGCTGATACTTTTCTCTGAAATCGGTCCCTTACACAGTGCACTATTGAGGGAACAGCCCAATAGCAAATAGCCTACAACTGCTGTAGGCCTACACTCAACGGCCAGAGAATACCTATATCATGCATTTTTATACCATGGTCTGTCTGAATGCTCAATACTGATTGGCTGGCAGGTATTCATTAAAACCATTTAATGCACACATAAGTCAGTTTAGTCACCTATATGCGCTGCTTTAATTGATGCACACAAACCCACACACATCACTCGCACACACACACACACACACACACACACACGTTTGTTTCTGCGAATAGTGGGGATTTTCCATAGACCTCTATTACTTATATACTGACCAAACGTTATGTTCTATCCCCTAACGGTTCCCAACCTTTTTTTCATGGGGCCCCCCTACTTACACATATGGTAATCTGAGCCCCCATTTATATATATGTGCAATAATAATCTTTTTTTCTCTCTTAGAAATGCACATTTGACATTGAGTTGACAGTAGTAGTTTGAGTTAGGATGCAGATGTAAATTTATGTTCATTAAAAATTGCAACAACCTTTTTTATATGTGAAATTTAATTTGAGTTTAATTAAAATTAACCATTGTTCTTCCATAGTAGCATACATTTACATCATGATAACCAGAGTTAAAACCACACATATAGCACCTCAATACTGTTGTAAAAATGCAACTATATGGTTTCTAGGTAGCCTATTTATATGTAAAACAGTAGTCTAAATACATTTATTATAAATGCAAAAACGCTAGCTATAGCTTAATCACAAATATACTGTAATTACATTCCATTACTCCTTTAATACATTTAATACACGTCTACACTAATATAATAAATTTGATATAAATACCCCACATTTCTGCCACAATACCATGGTGCAGTTAGTGTTACTACAGTAAATCCATGGTAAACGATGGTGATTTGTAGATTGAAAAGGCACACAGTGTTTTTCTGCTGTTTGTCAACGCTGTTTTATCTGGATTTAAACTAGTTTATATCAGTTGACTGATATCGACTGATACTAGTTTATACCAGTCATTTGTGTTCTTCGCTGAATTCAAGCGCTTCTCACTGGATCTCACAGCGCTGATTAGTGTCACGTGATCGGTGAGTAAACACATCTGCTCAGCTCGCTCTGCGCCGCTGTTTGAAACGAGCGGATATGGTCCGTGTGGCGCGGTTCAAATGAGTAGCGCTGTTTTGTTCCGCTTTTGCCCCATTAACATTAAATTGACTATTTATCGAACTTGAAATTTGAGGTACCTCTAAGTATATCTGCTCCCGCGCCCCCGCTGTGAACTCTGGCGCCCCCCTTAGGGGGTCGCGCCCCCCAGGTTGGGAACCACTGCCCTAACCCAACCCTAACCCTAAACCATTACAGAAAACCTGTTTGCATTGTTACAGTTTCAGATAAACATATATTTTTTGATTTTATCAGTAAGCTTAGCAACTTAAAAGCTACATGACTTTACAAGTAGTGAACCAGCTTACAGTGGGCGATTTCGGATGCAGCCTTTGACTGTATGTTTTCAGTAACTATTTCTGCAGGTTACACCAGTAGGTGGCGACAAGTGACTGTGTTTATCAATAATTCATTGATTCATTTACTCAAGGATTCATTCTCGGAAACGCAGGACAGTTGGTTCTGTTTTGGCTTGGTTTACAGCTATTTTCTTTGGAAACAGTAGTGGCTGGCATTATTGTGTTCAAAAGGTAAGTAATATTATCCCATTGTTTAATGAACCGTTGTATAAAAACAATTAGATACATTTGTGCTGCTTTTCTGAATATTTTCAGAACAACTGCACTTTTGATTGTGTGTGCAGCTTAATTGTTTCACTCAAGTAAAAGGCAAACATTTGAAATGTTCTGCCTTAACCTAATTGTATTGGCTTTATAAGGCTCAGCGATTTCTCCATGGGTACTTCTGTAACTGAGATGGTTTTTGCCCCCCCCCCTCGCTCTTTTCTTTGGCATTATGGGGGAGTGCTGTGTCGCCTCATTAACTGGAATGTCAGATACAGTCACCCTTATCTACGTTTATTGGTGACAGGATATGCAATTTACAGATGCTTTCGTCCTGCAAAGCCAATCAACTCGCCCTTGCCTGGACTTCTCAAGGTTGAAGCTGTATCCCATTCATTTGTTTGCTGAGTTTAAACTGTCATCGTTCACCATTCCTCTGTTCAAAGTCTCAAAGCACATCCTGACTCATTATACAGGCCCATTGGAGAATGGTCTCACCTCTACTGCTCTTAACAGATAACAGTTCCCTTTCCTTTTTCCCGTATCTTCGTCCGCGTTTTGCCTTCACAGAGGTTCGTGGTGAATTATTTTCTCTTAATCCAGTCTTTTTTGTTGTATATGGTCTGAGGTTTAAGGCGATTCTTCTTTTGGCCAGTGATCCGTGTCATATTCTCACAGAAAACTGAGAAACTCAGCAGAGCGAAACTCCTTCTTTCTGACAGTGACTTCTGTCAGGGTGTCAAATGTGTGTCTCTTAAACTGACTGACAGCAGATCCCAGGCCACTGCTTTCTTGACTCACACATACATGATTTCTTCTCCACAACCTTCAACAGCACTGACACTCGCTGTAGGTTATTCTGGTAAATCATCTTTAAATCAAGAGAAAACAACTACACTTATGGCAGCTCAAGGACTAAGTCACAGACAGATCTAAATGGCCTCATTTTTTCCGGCTGCTCAGCAGAATGTGAAAATGTCCTTTGATGGATCCATGATATATGAAGGTGCAAACTATTTTATATTCAACCCCAAAACAGCATCCTCTAAGGTTTAATGTATATTTGATTAAATGTAAATCATCCCTAAGATAGTTTCATCTTAGGTTTAACATATATATTTGATTATATGTAAATCATCCTTAACATATATTCAGTTACAGTATATGCAAACCATTTCTAAAATTGCAATTAAAAACGCCTCATTAATGAATGTTGTAAAACAACTTGATCATTTTGACATTTAGTAATATGTACAACCAGCCAGTCATTATAGCTAAATAAACCAGAACATGAAACCTTTTTGTTATTATTTTAACATTATTTATACAATTAAAATACGGTTGCAACTAATCATCTTGACCTTTTACATTTTTTCTTTGCAAAAACTATGTTACTGTGAACCAGTGTTATTTTGGTCTCATTGATATACTATAGTTTTTATTTTAAATTCAATTTTAATTTTGTGTTCTGTTTTCATTTTAATTAACGTTTTAGTAATTTTGTGGTTTGTCATTTATTTTATTTGTATTATGTTTTGTCATATTGTATCAGTTTGTTTTTAAACAAGTCTACATAGTTTTTATAAAGTTTTAGTTTATTTAGTTTTATTTTAATACATCAACTTAAACTTAACGAACATTTTTATTTTATCTCATTTAATGTTCGTTTCATTTCAAGTAATGGGAATTTTCTAATGGCCAGTTCACTATAGTAACAGTTCAGATATCTAAACAACAACTAAGCTAATGCCTATTTAAATGTTTTAAAACGTCAAACTGAGCGCAAAAATTGAGAAAACACAAACATACAGAAACACAGAAAATAATTAAAATAATAAAAAAAAAAAAAAGTTTTTGTCTCTACTGTCCATAATTGACCGCCATTGATTTTGCGTTGCTTATCGAGACTCGTACTTGAGCGACGCTCCCTGGCTTCACCAAACGGCAGCTGACTGGATGCTGGAGGACTGAGAGGAGGAGTAGCTGTTGCAGTAACAACATCCTGGATATTGGAGCCTGGCGGCGCACACGGCTACAGAAATAAAGGAGGAACCAAGACGTTAGGGAGGCTGTGCTGGTAATCGCAAATGCTTCAGTGTATAGAAGCACAGACATGAACGTGAACTTGGCAGCTTTCAGACATTAATTGTGGATTTATGGTCTATGGCGCCGATTGATCCCGAGGCACCGACAAGGTGATGCCGCAGCGGCAGGACGGGATCGGTCCGCTACACGGCTGCCAGCTGAATGCCTTTACTGGAGGAAAACGGCGCAGCACACGTCCAGCGCAGGCCGGCGTGATCTTTGATTAAAATAGGACAGTATGTAGAGAGGATCAGCCAGCGGCTGCGATACACCCGTGTTTACTTTCATTATTGTATCTGCTCTCGATATCGCTCTCCGGTTCAGAGACGCTGCCACGGCATCAAGCGGATCAGGCCTGGGCTGAAACACCGTGCGCGCTTCGCGATATTTAACGTTACCGTGGAAAGCGCGTAATGTGACGCGAACTTTTATCGTTGACAAGCATAACGAAACACCTAACGTTAGTGCTGTATCATTGTGTTTACTATCCGCTTGTCCAGTTTTCTTTGTTTACTTAGGTTGCGATACTGTTTTTTTTTCTTCTTATCAAACTGCTTTCCCCTATCGATAAATAATACGCCTAACGGCGGTGAGGGTGGACTCGCCGTTTATCGTGAAGATAACGACTCGACCCAACCCGCCTTCACACAGAGAAGCTTTCGGATCAAAGCGAGGATCATGGATCTGAATGATAAAAAGACCCTCACGGTATGTGCACACATTTGTTTCATCATGTTACAGATACGGCGTTTTGAGCATGACCCGCTTGATGAGGCGCTGTAATCGAGCAAACACTTGTACAGGTGTCACATTATTGTCATGCTCCCCGCTAAAAGTGTCTCTCATAGACAGTCTGTGCCGAACTGTATGTTTTTGGTGCATGTTAATTCACATACTTTGATATAATGGCATTTTATTTGACTCTAATCTACCTGTGTTTAACCAGAGCGTGATAGTCCAAACAAGACGTTCAAATAAACCAGATTTAAACGTTTTGGGTCACAATGGATGCTTGAACGTCCTCATGATAAATACCCTCTCTCTCTAAATGTTCCTGTTTGTAAGGCTAAACCAAAAGTCCTTGTATTTATTTGTGGGTGGTGTAGTACTACAAAGAAAAACTAAGATTCCTCTTTCAATCCCTACAATTAATCACACAATCTCGAGTGCTAAACTGTACTGCAGGTAATCAAAGCATTGCTGATATTTTGTAAAACAGAACGACTAGGAGTGTTATTTTTATAGTTCACTATAGAGTAATTAATATCAAGTAACTTATGTTTAAGACAAAATTTGACCAATTAGTTAGTATGTTTATTTTCCACCAATGAAACAACAAGGCTTGCCTGTCATTTATTGAACAGTGGAAGGAAAGTACCAACATTACTTCCGGTGTGCATCTGATAAACACTATACTATCCCATGAGGCCACAGGAGAGGAGTTGTGAATGGCAATGATGTGACACAACTGTCGCTGGTAGGTCACGTGACAGGGTCAATGTTGAGGATGTAATGTGTCTGGATTTCATTCATACTACCCATATTCATACTATATTAAGCATACTTTCGCGAAGTAACCTTCATTCAAACCAACTGTAGCACTTACTAGACAGTATGCAATTTTAGTCACAGCTACTGTAATCGCTGGACTCCAACTTTACGTTTTCTATTTTTGACTTGCTAGTGAGAGAAACACCATTCAGAGCAAGGTGGTGTCAAAATAGTATACTAGTTGTTGCATAGCACTCTTACTATTTTTGCATTATCTATTGCTGCCTTCAAGTGCATGTGGGAACCACCAAATCTGGCTTTGGTTTTTGTGACATGCCACACATTTAAGTTGGAAACAAAACAGCCAAATAACTACGTCTTATGATGTATAACTACATCTTTCACTTATTTATGCATGGTATCACAACTGAATGTTCAGCAAACCGTGAAAGTTGAGTGCTTGACGCATGGATACAGACTATATATATTTGTGCTTCCACCATGTTTCAAATCAACATGCCCCTTCCAACGTCTCAACTTGGCAACTCGTTTATCGTCTATACTTGTTGCTTGGAACTCGTAATTATGGTATTTCCAACACCACTTGAAAAAGCATATATTATATTACAGAAATATTAAACCAATTTACTTCTAATAACTACAAAAATGATTACAAGACCCAGAGAATCATTTTAGAGGGCTGGAGCTACCTGTTGTATGGTAAAATTTAGACTCATGTCCTTTCTGCTGCTTAACATAATTGCCATGGAAACTGAAGTTAATTTTTAATGGCAAGCTTCTGTAGAATGCCTCATGATAGTCAGTATCTGAAAATGTCTGTCTTTGTTTTCAGAGCAAGTGGAATCAGTTGTGATCTACAGGACAACTCCATTTCTAACAGATAAGCAGACATTCGGCAGTAAAGCTCCCATTACCGCAATGAGATAATAGTGTGGCTTACACAAAAACAACCTTGACACTTATCCCACCATATTCCAGTTCATCATCAAAATATGACCACGCCGGCTCTATTGCCACTATCGGGACGTAGGATACCTACCCTCTCGCCAGGTGCTTCCTCGTTCCCCCATCACAGAGCCACCTTGCGGCTCTCAGAGAAGTTCATCCTCCTCCTCATCCTCAGTGCCTTCATCACCTTGTGCTTCGGAGCGTTTTTCTTCCTCCCGGACAATTCCAAACACAAGCGCTTTGACTTTGGTTTGGAGGACGTGTTGATACCACACATCGAGTCGGAGAAGGAGGCCAGGCACAGCAGCAGACAGGTCATACATGGCGTGGGAGCTCACGATGAGCATCGACACAGGTGAGAGCTCAGAGATGGCTTCATCTCCTCAACAACACCATGTGTTTTTATGTTTGTTTCTATTGGTCAGTGGCTCTCAACCCTGGCCCTCGAGATCCACTTTAATGCAGAGTTCAGCTCCAATCCTGACTAAAAACACAAGAAATAAGCTCAAATCAAAAAAGCTAAATCAAAAGTCAAAGTTCCTGGCAGTTGAATTTGATCAGCCCCAAGCTGATGGTGCATTCCATTTGTATTTGGAAGTCGGAAATTCCAAGTTCCCAGTTGGAACTTTTAACTGAAATGCCCCCCTCAAGTTGGAATTCTGACTTAGACTCAACAACTTAGAGTCTAATTCCAAATTCCGACTTAGACTTAACAGTGTTTCCCCAGCCATTATCTTGGGAGGGCGGCCCGCCCTTTACATTACATTTGCGCGCTCTGTATGCGCACAGCAGAGTTCCGCCCCACACACACACACACACACAAACGTACGCGCACACACAAGTGAGCCCACTCCCACTAGTATTTGTAAATATTAAGCCACAAAACGACTATTTAAATATGACTTCTGCCTGTCTCTGTGTTAATGTATGGCGCAGACGCGCGGTTATGTTTACTACTCATACAAAAGCGCGCGCGAGGCTTGCGGTGATATTTACGTCTGCCGCCTCACTAAATGAGGACGTAAATACAGAACATATCCAGAACTGCTCTGAGAGTCACTTCATGAGCATTTGACCGTTTCATTTGAGTAAAACTATCCTCACACAGAAATCTAAAGGTATTCACAGCAACCCGTCAAAATAAAAGTTCGGGTTTCAGTTGTAGACATTGCGGCAGAAATATATTACTATTGTTCAGTAGACTGTACGTAATAGCCTACTAAAATTATTAAAACCTTATTTTTAAGGAATAATCATAAAATATGTCTTCAATGTTTTAATTGTAATATTAAATCCCCATTATTTTCCAAAAAAATAAGATGTTTAATTTTCATTAATTAAAAGATAAATTAAATGAATGTTTTTATGCCGGGAAAAAAACGGACACTGGAAATGTGATGCTTTGCTTTTATATACTGGACTAAATGCTCATCATGGTTTTTACAAACAATTTAACTGCATGATACTCATATAACTGACATGTTAAGATTTATTTCCCAAAAACATTAAAGTCAAAATGAATTATTTGTAAACCATTTTCCTTCAAGACTTTTATGTTTTCTAGTGTTAGAGGATATTTAATAAAAATAATTGTAGGTCTTGATTTTAATCTGTCAGGAATTAATTGGACCATAAAAAGTGAGTGTTACAAACCATAATGGAGTGCGACCTGAATGTGGGTTGCAAAAAATATGCTTAAAATGATCACTGAAGGCTGTTGGTTATCATTATCCAAGAGCCTGTGTGCCCGGTGTGACATCAGCGGGGATAAAGTCATTGAAAGATTGTGAAATGTCGTCTTTCTTTTAATGCTATTAATCTTACCATGTAATTGGAAAGTCACACACCACTAAGGTGTTTCATGGCTATTTCATGGAAGGAGAAAAAGGCTTTAAATGTGCTGTTCAGGCTAAGCTCACATGTAGGTGTGAACGGGCTGTTCATCAATTGTCTGTGCAGCGTTGTTAATGGCCCTGTGACCATGGCTATTTCATGGAAGGAGAAAAAGGCTTTAAATGTGCTGTTCAGGCTAAGCTCACATGTAGGTGTGAACGGGCTGTTCACAGATTGTCTGTGCCGTCCTTAATGGCCCTGTGACCTCTGAAAGCTTTTTCATGCCCCAATCCATGGCAGCGAACAGTGATTCAGAGCCTGAAATCTTTGGGATATACAGGTGCATCTCAATAAATTAGAATGTCATGAAAAAGTAATTTTTTTCTTGTAAGTTATTTCAAAAAGTGAAACTTTCATATATTTTAGATTCATTGCATGTAAAGTAAAACATTTCAAAAGTTTTTTTGTTATAATTTTGATGATTAGAGCTTACAGCTCATGAAAGTCAAAAATCAGTATCTCAAAATATTAGAATATTTACATTTGAGTTTCAATTAATGACCATCCATACAGTATAAATTCCGGGTATCTCTTGTTCTTTGAAACCACAATAATGGAGAAGACTGCTGACTTGGCAATGATCCAGAAGACGAACATTGACGCCCTCCACAAAGAGGGTAAGTCACAGAAGGTCATTACTGAAAGGTGTGGCTGTTTACAGAGTGCTGTATCAAACCATATTAAATGCAAAGTTGACTGGAAGGAAGAATTTGGGTAGGAAAAGGTGCACAAGCAACAGGGATGACTGCAAGCTTGAGAATACAGTCAAGAAAAGCTGATTCAAACACTTGGGAGAGCTTCACAAGGAGTGGACTGAAGCTGGAGTCAGTGCATCAAGAGTCACCACGCTCGGACATCTTCAGGAAAAGGGCTACCAAGCCACTTCTGAACCAGAGACAACGTCAGAAGCATCTTACCTGGGCTGTGGAGAAAAATAACTCAGTGGTCCAAAGTCCTCTTTTCAGATGAAAGTAAATTTTGCATTTCATTTGGAAACAAGATCCCAGAGTCTGGAGGAAGAGTGGAGAGGCACAGATTCCATGTTGCTTGAAGTCCAGTGTGAAGTTTCCACAGTCAGTGATGATTTGGGCTGCCATGCCATCTGCTGGTGTTGGTCCACTGTGTTTTCTGAAGTCTCACAGTCAACGCAGCCATCTACCAGGAAATTTTAGAGCACTTCATGCTTCCTTCTGCTGACAAGCTTTATGGAGATGCTGATTTCATTTTCCAGCAGGACTTGGCACCTGCCCACACTGCCAAAGGTACCAAAAGCTGGTTCAAAAAAAAAAGCTGGCTTCCATACCACCTCAGAAGTGCCACAAACTGATCACCTCCATGCCACGCCGAATTGAGGCAGTAATTAAAGCAAAAGGAGCCCCTACCAAGTATTGAGTACATGTACAGTAAATGAACATACTTTCCAGAAGGCCAACAATTCACTAAAAATGTTTTTTTTATTGGTCTTATGAAGTATTCTAATTTGTTGAGATAGTGAATTGGTGGGTTTTTGTTAAATGTGAGCCTAAATCATCACAATTAAAAGAACCAAAGACTTAAACTACTTCAGTCTGTGTGCATTGAATTTATTTAATACACAAGTTTCACAATTTGAGTTGAATTACTGAAATAAATGAACTTTTCCACGACATTCTAATTTATTGAGATGCACCTGTATGTATATGTGTGTTAACCACAAGGCAGAGAACCTCAGTACTCCTACACATAAACAGACACTCCCGTCACAGTCTTCTAAGCAAATAGAGAGAAAACAGATCGTTATACTTTCTCTTATTCTGAGATTGATGTTTTTATCTTCTTGTTTTGTAGATACAACCCTAGCAATACAACCAAGATTATTAAAGGCTTTTCTTTCACGCCTGAGACGGTTGTAGCCACACAGCTCTCAGTTTCTTTCTTCAACAGTGGACCACAATCCATTGAGAGTTTAAGTGAACTTCAGTGAAAAAGCGTTTTCTGCTGCTTTGTTGTTACAGGGGCCACTAAGTGTTGTTTCTGCCTTCGTCATTGAGCTGTGGCTTGTTCTGCCTGTCTTAAGAATCAAGAACCATTCATGCAGCCTTTTACATTTCGAAAAGTTTTTAAACCAAGTGAGGTTTGAATGCAACTTCCGTAAAAAGAAAGTTTGTATTTTGATAATGAATTTGCATTCTTAGGTTGCTTGAAAATCACATTACTTTTTCCCAGTCCAACATAAGATGAGTTATCAAAATGTCAGAGCTTCTCTTTTCCATGTAACAAAAATTAATTCAGAGCTTTAATATCATAGGAATTTTTTTCACATTATTACAATATGATCCCTTGTCTCACACTGTTGGAAATATTGGAATTAAAAGCATTATTTTATTTTTTTCTGTGTGCACCCAACCTTTCACTGCTTATGGAAATGTGTGGCAAATGCTGACTCTGTCTCAGCTAGGCATTAGTGTGACTGAAGACCATCTTGAAATTGTGCCGGCTAGACTGAACACAGCCTCTTAAGCACATGAAAATGAGCCCGCTGATGATATGTTAACTTGTTTATATTTTCATTTTATTGGTAGCATTGTCTCAAAGGTAGAGGTGAAGTGCAGTCAGGCATACTGCATAAATGAGTGAGAGAGTGCAGTGGATAGCATTGTTCTGATTTTATATCACAAACAATGCGGCATGAATTGTTGTTTACTGTAGTTGATTAATAGTATCTTTTGTTTTAGTTTTTGTTGATTTAATTGTTTATTCTAAACATTCAATCAGTTGGTTCTGAGCATTTACTTGCACCTCAGAAAGTAGTCAAATACACAAGACCACATGATCAGCCACTAAGTTTTTCAGTGTTCAGGATGAGCATGTGATCCATCTTCAGCTGTCATCGCTGTGCTGTTTAATGTGATGCTATGTACATATGGCATATCTCATCATGACTGTATATATTTAGCTTTGTGTGTTCTCTGCATTGTAGATGGCCCTGGCATTACAGATTTAGTTGCATTTATTTATCATGCTTAGCAAATCCTTGGATGGCATAGTCATATTCCATGCTCCATTTTCCACATCAGGCAAGCATGATAGTAATAAATGGGCATTTATGCTTGCATACAAGCATGTTCATATTCCCTGTACTGTTATCATCATGAACCTTCCATTTAGCTTGACTTTCTCGCAGGCACATACAATGGCAGTTTGACACTGCAGTCATGAGGTATTGTCTCAGATGTCCAATTGGAATAATTTGCATTAGCCCATTAGTGTAATGCAGTAGTCCTTAACCTTTTTGACTAGAAGACACCCCCCATTATCCACAACAATAGGCCCTATGATTTTTCCAGTTGTTAGTGATTTACTGGAAAATGATTCAAGATAAAGACTTATGTTTTGTACATACTGTATAATTTCTATGTATTTATACCGGTATTAGTGCTTGTAACTAGACGGCTTAACTAGAAAAATAAATATTCATAAAATCATATTAAAAGAGGGGGTGAGTTAAAATAAGAAATATATTGTCTGTATCTGTATTTTTAGTTGTTAGGCTAATTTTAATGCTTGTTTTGGTTTATTTTAAAATATTTCAAGTCATCTTGATTCCCCCTGTTGGAAACCAGTGGTATAATGGATTTTTTATTTTATTTATTTATTTATGATGCATTATTTCTAAATGTCCTATAACTGATGTGCAGAAAGGATTTTTAGCTTTTTATCTCTGCGATTTTTAAATATTGCAATTTATCAGTAGGCTCAACATTATTTAGAAGGATAGCCATTTTAAGTAGATTGGTGTAAATGTCTGTAAAAAATATATTCATGATAATATTGACCAATTAAACAACTTAGGAGCATAAATACTTTTCATGAAACCACATTGCACAAAGAGGCAATAAACCAATAACCAGCTTTTGACTGAGATATATGTACCTCAGTTGTTTAATTGGTCAATATTATCATGAATATGCTGTGGCTGGATTTTATACGAAATTAAGATGAATTAGCACGCAACATGGGACCTTTTTTTTTGCACCAATGACATCTGAAATGCGGTTTCTCGGTTCTTAACCAGGTTTATTTCTCATCCTAACTAGACTTTTTTTTTTTTTTTCCTATTGCTGCTTGCCTTTGGCTTACTCACTTAGGGTTGTGAGACCGTTTTAACATTGCTTTGTGACATTATGTATTGTGCTTTACAAATAAGTTGAACTGAATCTTCAGATAAATCCCCTTGGCTTCATGAATAGAACAGTGTGTTCTGTTTGTGTACGGTCATTACAAGTTGGTCACTGCATCATCATTCCAGAAAATCTATGTAATGCTCCATCTGTTAGTCAGTCTTGGTAAATCCAAAAAAAAACTGTCACGTTTGTATGTGAATTATGAATAATGCTTATTATACCTGCTGCCCATCTGCTTTCACTCATGACCCGAAGAGCTCATCCTGGCCATGAGCTCAGAAGCCAAACACAAGCTCTCTGTCTGATCTGCCTCTTACACCCGGGGGCACTGTGATCTGCGCCAGCCTGTGTCCTGTTATCCCTGTCAGTGCGCCATGCTAGGGCAGCCTATACCCTTGTTTACCTGGGCCTGCTCATTGTTGGTTTTCACCAGTCCACCAGTGTGATGAGTACCAGACTGGAAGTAATTCTTTGGTAGTTGGCATTTATTTTCTGTCTTTAGTGCTGTTTAAACTGGGGTAACTCAAACATTTTAGAAAAGTACAATTATTAACATCTGTGATTTTATTTACTTGTTGGGGTGGAATGTTTTTTTTTTTTTTTTTTTTGGGTGTCTATTTTTTGGATGTGGGCATTACAGAAAGTAATTTCCTGTGTGTGTGTGATGAAACCCGTTGAAATAAACATTTGTTTATGCAAATATGATTATGTTTGAAATAGTTAAGTTATTTGAATGATTTTGAAAGAATATTGAAAGCCTGTTATGCTCACCAAGGCTGCACATTATTTGATCAAAAATACATTGAAAACAGTAACACTGTGAAATATTATTACAATTTAAATATCTATTTGAATATATTTAGTAAAAAGTAATTTATTCCTGTGATGGCAAAGCTTTCAAAATATTCAGCAGCCATTACTCTAGTCTTCAGCGTCACATAATCCTTCAGAAGTCATTCTGATATGCTGATTTATAATTCTATTTCTAAATATATTGCCTGTCAGTGCAGTGGCCATTTTCTTCTTTTTTTTTGACATCAGATGGGATGCCAGCAGGCAGTGCATGAACCACCAACTGTTATTTTACCCATAAAGCTGGCAAGGTCTGAATCCATAATGAAGGGGCATCAGGCAGATTTGCGCACAGTGGAAAATTAGCTTTAGCTACGGTATCCAACAAAGTTCAAAAGAAATGAGAAGCATTGTGAAAATATCCACTCTATACAGGCATTCATAACCAGATGGGATTAGATTTCTCATAGAATGGAGTGAGTTAACCAAACAACAATGTAATATTTACAGAGCTTCATGCAAGAAAAAACACAGCCATATTTGATTCAGACGGGATTGAAATTGTGAAGTACGTCTGCAAAAGACAAGTTTACTTAACCTCCTCCTCAGGGAAACTGAACTTGGCCGGTTGGTACATATTTCCTCAGAAAGCATTCCGGTTTTGAGTCTGTCATTTAATTTGGTCTCTCAAGGAATCCACTCTTGATAGAGTAGTGTGAACTTCCCCATGCGGTTGGCCTGTCGAGTTGTGGAAGATTAGTGGACATGGCTTGTGTTCTCTGAGTTAGTGTGTCACTGTGGTGGGCTGATGTAACAGATGCCCTGTGACTCGCGCTAATTGAGTTAGTGCTCACACCTGCCAACCTGACATAGAGCTCAAGGCGCCTCTGAAAGCGAGAAAGTGCTCAGCTTGAGCGAAACCAGACCCTTTCTCCAAAACCTGAAACTTTATTTTTAAATTTTAGTTCTTTAAGTATGCTGATGCTTTTTTTTTTAGATAAGCTACATTTGATGGCATGTCAGAGATTTGATCCAAGTGAAAAACGTGCCTGCGGAAGCTGAAGTAGGAGGCAGATCCATTTGTAATGTCTGAGCTTAAACACTTTATTGGAGATGGGTTTCTTTAAAGGGTTACTCCACCCCAAAATGAAAATGTTGTCATTAATCACTTACCCCCATGTCGTTCCAAACCCATAAAGCTTTGTTCGTCTTCGGAACACAATTTAAGATATTTTGGATGAAAAACCGGGAGGCTTGTGACTGTCCCATTGACTGCTAAACAATTAACACTGTCAAGACCCAGAAAAGTATAAAAAACTGTATGAAAATTATAAAACTGCGTACGCTGTTCTGTGTCAGCCGCGTCGCACGGATATGCTATTTTCTTTCAAATCAATGCGTAAACAAATGTAGAAGACATATCTGTGCGGTGCGGCTGACACAGAACAGCGTACGCATTTTGCATCCAGCGGATATTCTCTGATGATGTTTTTTATACAAGTGTTAATTGCTTGGCAGTCAATGTGACGGTCACAAGCCTCCCGGTTTTCATCCAAAATATCTTAAATTGTACGGTGGACGAGAAGTGCAAAACAAATCACGATTCTGAAAACAAAATAACAAATTACAAACGCAAATGCAAATGGAAACACAACAATTCCGAAAACATTATAACAAGTCAGAAAACACTGACAAATCCGAAAACAAAACAAGTCAGAAAACACAACGACAAATCAGACAAACCGGAAGAGGTAGGTATAGTGTGAGACAGCGCCATTGGTTTGGGAATGGATTACTCACCGCTGACTGGACGAGACATCTGTCAATCAAGGTACAGGAAGAACCAGAAGATGCACAACAGAGTCAATTGAAACATTAGCTCCAGTGGCGCAGATGGTAAATCGCAAGTCATGTCTTTTTGACGCGATCGACCCCGGTTCGATCCCGCCTGTGGCCAAACTTTTTTTTCTCGCCCTTTTCAAATCTCATTTTGCATCGTAAAGGAAATAATCAAAAAGTTGAAAATAAAATATCGGGTAGGGTTTTACACTGTAAAAATAGCAGGATGTTCTGCTATGTATACTAACGTTACTTGTTGCAAATAGTGGCAATTATCTGCACTTCAGTATTGTAGTACATTATAAAACTGTATGCAATAATAAGGTATTAACATAGGGCTGGGCGATAATTCGATAACGATAATTATCACGATATAATTTTCCTCGATAAAACGGTATGAAGAGTTCGATATATGTTCGATATACTGTTTATGCGCCAAAAGCGGAACGAAACAGCGCAACTCATTTGAATCGCGCCAAAAGGACCGTTAATCCGTTCGGATCAAAGTTCAAAGTGCCGTGCGGCGCGAGCTCACTAGAGCAGATGCGTTTACTCGGTCACGCGAGTTCTAAACAGCGCTGTGAGATCCAGTGTGAAGCGCGAATTCAGTGATGAACAAATGACTGATTTTAAACTAGCCAAAGCCAAACGGGAGAAACACTGTGTGCAACCAGACAGTCAGAAGGCTTTTCAATCTACACATCACCATCATTTACCATGGATTTACTGTAGTAACACTCACTGCACCATGGTATTGTGACAGAAATGTGAGATTTCACATAGAATTTTATTACAGGAGTAATGGTATATAATTATAATATGTATTTGTGATTAAGCTATAGCATGTGTGCATTTGTACTGAATGTTTTTAGACTACTGTTTTTCATAGTTATATTTTTACCATGGTATTGCGGTGCTAAATGTGTGGTTTTAACTGTGTTTATCATGATTTAAATGTATGCTACAATGGGAGACCAATGCTTAATAAAAAAAAAAAAATCCTTGGTCAGAATAAATTCAACCATATAAAACTGAGGTTGCTACAATTTTTACAGATGTTACTGATTTTGTTAATGAACAAAAATTTACCTCTGCATCCTAACTCAAGCTACTATCAAATGTGCATTTCTAAGAGACAAAAAAAGTGATATTACTGGCAACCCAAACCTGTTTCTTGATTTGAAGCAATATCACTCATTAGACCATGCAGAAACTAAGAAATACATTTTTCTATTTAGATATTTATTTGTTAAGGAAAATTAATGGTCTGGTTTTTACAACTTTCACTTTGGAGCAAAAATCTGTCTTTAAACTTGAAAGAAATTTGATTTGACATTTATCGTGATAATTATCGATATCGACTGATATGAAAACAATTATCGTGATAATTTTTTTGGCCATATCGCCCAGCCCTATATTAACATTTACATTTATGCATTTAGCAGACGCTTTTATCCAAAGCGACTTACATTGCATTCAAGTTACAGTTTTACATTTGATCAGCTCTTGCTTTCCCTGGGAATCGAACCCATGATCTTGGCTTTGCTGGCGCCATGCTCTACTATTTGAGCCACAGGAAAGCGTAAGTGTAGCTTATGTACACTTTTATTAAGTGTAAATTATAATTTTAATTCAAATTATTTAATGGAGGCCACCTTATTGGTACAATAAAGCCCTCCCTACACCTACCCTTACCCTACCCGAAACTTTATTTTTAACTTTTTGATTGTTTCCTTCATTTTTATTGAAAATAAATGCCTTTACAATGCGATTATGAGATTTGAAAAGGGAGAAAAAAAAAGTTTGGCCAAAGGCGGGATCGAACCCAGGTCGATCGCGTCAAGAAGACATGACTCGCAATTTATCATCTGCGCCACTGGAGCTGATGTTTCAGTTGACTCTGCTGTACTTCTTCTGGTTCTTCCTGTACCTTGATTGACAGATGTCTCATCCAGTCAGCAGTGAGTAATCTATTCCCAAACCAATGGCTCTGTCTCAAACTATACCTACCTCTTCCAGTTTGTCTGATTTGTCTTGTGTTTTCTGACTTGTTATTTTGTTTTCGAATTTGTCATTGTGTTTTCTGACTTGTTATAATGTTTTCGGGATTGTTGTTGTGTTTTCTGAATTATTATTTTTTTAAGATTTGCATTTGCGTTTGTTATTTTGTTTTCAGAATTGTGATTTGTTTTGCACTTCTCTGCCACTGTAAAATTGTGTTCCAAAGACAAACAAAGCTTTTACGTGTTTGGAACTGCATGGGGGTAAGTGATTAATGACAAATTTTCATTTTGGGGTGGAGTTAACCTTTTAAGAGCAGAGAAACAAAGACTTGTTTGCATCATAATGTGCTGCTAAAAAAAATGATAATGAAATTACTACTGCAGAAAACATTGTTTAGTTTCATTGCATTTAGAGGTAATAGAAAAATGCAAATGAAGGGTGCAGCTGTTGTGACTGAGCAAAAAACAATCCAGATCATCTTTCAGAGCTAAATTATTGGTTAAAATGATTGTCATAATCAGCATCAGTAGCAATATACAGTCTTGGGACCAAGAGGGTATTTTGTGTAGAAATATTTAGTTTAGATAAGTAAAAAGAACCTGCCAGACTATTGCTGCATTCTCAGTGCATCTAACATTTGTTCATTTTGTAACATTTGCAAACTTAAATCATCTAGAAAATTATTAAATGATAATGCTATGGTTTCCTATTACTGCAAAGTAAAAACGTTAATAATTAATTTATTCACTATCATCTTGTTCCAAACCTGTTTGACTTTCATTAATCTGTGGAACACAAAAGAATGTTATTGACAAAACTGTTAAGTAAAATAAAATAATCTCTCTCTATAAATATTAAAACAATAGGCCAATATATTGCTAAAAGTAAAATGTTGGCAGGACATCTACATCTATGCTAAGATAAATATTTCAAACACTAGAATGCTATGTTGTTACATGACCTCACTGTGTTGCACGTTTAATTCAAGTGGCATCCAGTTATCATCTCTAAAGTTAATTTTTTTTTTAAGTTAGCTTTTAATCCTATTATGTGTAAAAATGTCTAAACTCTTTTGTCTTATAAAATGAGTCAAGATAGCAATGTTAAAAATCATGGCTGACATTGCTTCCGGTTTGGTTTTTCCATTAAAGTGATTAAAAATGACTGAGAGTCCAATGCACACAGCTGTCCGTCCTCATGAGGCAGCTTTACATCAAATAAGACTGGAAGGGAAGACATGGAAAGTCAGAAAGGAGATTTGTTTTTAAAAAGACACATGAAAAATGTAGGAAGAAATAAAATGAAGCTCTGCTTCGCTCAAGTGCTGTCCACTTAAAGGCTGTAGTCAGACCTGTATGCATCATTTGATACCAGGAGGCTGTTATTCCCCAGAGCTGCTTCAGGCTGAGAGTGATACAGTAAGAAACCGCCACACAGCGTTGTGTCTTTGAACTCTTGAAAGGCAAGACGGGCTGAGAAAGCGAGGGATGGTGGGGAGGCTGAGGAAGAAGGCCCTTCCTGATCTATATTTTGGAAATATGAGTTGCTGACCTTATTTTCTCGTTTCTGTGAAATGGGCCAGTAGCCACGTGGCTCCGCAGGTGTAGGTGGTATTTTGTTGAAAATGAGCTCAGTTCTCAAGGGGATTGTGTGTAAGTACGTTCACATAAACATTTGCTGGCACTGTGGATCTGTACTACACTAATGCTAATAGAAAGCACATACAGTCAGCTGTTTTATCAGTGGGCGAGTTGAGCAGTGTGTTCCTCTTATTCCTTAATAACAGTGCTGAATACTTCAAGCTCTCCTTGATGATACAGATTTCTATCGGTGTGTTTCCATTCTCTCTGTATTTCCCTCTGTCTTTCTCATATCTGTTTCTGTATGTGAGCAAGGCAGAAAATGAATCCTGATCAAAGCCTAATGACAGGGCTGAGGAATGGGTCTGTCTGAGATAGATTGGGTCTCCTGAGTAGCGTACAGAATTAATCCGCTGTACCAGAATATTATGTTTCCTATTTTTACTCAAAATAGGGTGTTGTGAACATTACTGAGTACATGTTTGACTGTTTAATTCATACTGGAAGCGGAGGGCACCCTTGCGCAGAAACACATATGTATCTGTTGTTCTTCAATCTTGGGATTTTTTTTATAAGAATTAATATGTATAATGCAATCTAATCGAAAGCCTTTAGTATATAATACTATCATTCTGTAATATGAAACTGTCTGGACAAAAAGAAGTAATTCCATCAACTATGTTATTAAGTTCATGCAAAAAGCATGTAATAAATTATATCTTTGACAACATGTTTGTAAACAGGCTCGTACTGTATACTGTACTGCTACCATTTATTCAGATTTTTTGTGTGTGCACAGCAGCCTCCAAACTAGTGAGAAGCAGGTTATTTAGTTTTAATTTTTTTTAATTCGTTTTATTTTAATATCGTTTTCAGCTTGTTTTTAGTTTTTATTTGTTTCAGTTAGTTTAGTTTTTTTTTTGATTTTTATTTAGTGTTAGTTTCAGGTAGCAGAATTCACTTCCAGATGGGCCAAAGAAAGACTAGATAATTTAACCTTAGTGAGGCAAACGTTTATGCGACAAAATTGCTGAGTTGATAGATGGTAAAAGAAGCCTATACAAATATACACCAAAGGATGCAAGCCTTTTTAAAATACTACACAAGTTGCATTAATGGAAGCTGAGCATGTCTTTTTTCTTATTTACATATTGCCTGCTTGTGGTGGCATAAATCATAACTGTAATGAAATTCAATAAGATCGTAGGCCTATTTAAAGTTTTGATATGTTATTTTCTTTATTTATGAAGAATTATAAGCTGTGTATGATGTGATTTAGCCTTTGTATATTTATTTGTTCAAAAGTTTGGCAAGTTCTATGGCAAGTTTTGTATTGTTTACAGAAAGGTTTATTTTTTTTCCAATTATCATGTGTATCTGTTTTTCTTCAAAATTGCCTAAGATGGTTTGATTGCATATGAGAAAATGAATAAGTTTGCACCTGATGTTTAGATTAATGGGGTGCGGTTCGGCTCGCGGTCTTTATCTAAGAAATAAATTAGTGCATAACCATTAAGTACTGCTGGTGCACGTTTACAATATCTTTAAACCGTTTGCTCTCTCCGTCAGCGCCATTTACAGTATCTAACCACCATATAGCTAATAAGATCAAAACATACAGTCAGCTGTTTTATTATTTTATTTCAGTAGTTATCAGTTGTTAGTTTCTTTCGTTTTCATTAATATTTTGACATTTTAATACTTCAGTTTATGATACAGATTGTCATCGGTCTTAGTTTTATTTTTAGTTTACAAAATAACCTTGTCTCATTCTCCTCAATCACGTTTCTGTATGTCAACAACTGACTTTATCGTTAACAAGACAAATATCGTGGGGAGGAATGGGTCTGTCGCAAACGATAGATTGGGTCTCCTGAGGCGTACAGAATTAATCCGCTGTACCAGAATGAGAACCTGCTTTACACCCGGAGAGCCACACATGGGGGAGAATGGCTCCAAAAGTGCTTCTGGACCCATTCTGCTGTAGACAGTGTTCGGTGTACTTCCACAATAAGCCCTCACTAGTGAAGCAGCTGAGGTTTGAAGGTGGATGTGTGGGTAGGTTGATGGTAGATGGTGTTGAGCGCACAATACTGATGGAAGCTGAGCATCTTTAACACCTGCTTGTGGTGGGTGTAATAAGATCAGGGTTTATCTCTTCACAATGGCAAGTTCTGCTGAATTTACCAGTGTTCTGTTGGCATGGCAATGCCATCTAACATCCATTATACAATACTATCGTCTCATTTTATCTGATATAGTAATAAGATCAGCTAGTATATTTTTTATCTTAAAGGGGTCATCGGATGCAAAATTCACTTTACAAGTTGTTTAAACATAAATGTGTGTTGGAAGTGTGTGTATACATTCATCCTATAATGATAAAAATCCACCCAGTGTTTTTTTTTATTTTTTTTTTTATCCCTATTTTAAAATCCCCTTTCTCAAATCAGGCTGTTCTGAGGTTCCTGTCAGAATGACGTAGTTCTGTACAGACCGCTCCCACGATAGTTGATTGACAAGGCCCTCTTACCTTAGACCCGTCCTGAGTGAGCTGAGAGCTGTCCGAGACTCCGGTGCAGGGGAAGACAAGATGTCTCCGATTAAGCAATTGAAGTGTTTAGTTGTTGGATGTAATAATGAAGATAGCAGTCGTCATTTACTCCCGACATCTGAGCCGCTGAAGAGGATTAACGTTACTTTTGTTTTTGAAGGGAATGCGCCAATCCCGATCTACATAAATGCACCCGTTTGCACGAATCATTCGTGATCCAGCTTCATCTACAGAAGAAGTGAGTATAAGGGTTTTTATGAATCTTTGCAAATCGCCTTTCCTAATAATGTGCTAGTTAGCCAGTTTCGCGGCTGAAGTTTACGGTCTGCTCGTCACCCCACGGAAGAGAGGGGCGGGGTCAGCAGAGCTCATTAGCATTTAAAGCAACATGGACTAAAAAACAGCTAGCTGAAAACAGAGTTGAATTTGACAGGGAAAAAAAGGTGTTTTTTACACTACCATTGAGAAATTTTAACCAAAGTATGTTATAGACTTTTCATTAAGACCCTAAATAATCATATCAACTGATTCTTTATATCAAGGGCATCCGATGACCCCTTTAAGATCAACTAGTATATTTTAATTGTTTCTGTAAGCGACGGATATGGCTAGGTGATACGTCTGTTATTTACCATATATTCAATATTTTGTTGGGGATATTAAATCAACGAACAAAGAATATTTTGCTAACATGAATGTAATTTTTACTTGTGTATAAAGTTTCCAATAGAGCGTTGTGCAAAAATTTGACTTTCACGGGCAAAAAAAGGTTCATTGTCTGTTGTAAACGGCTCGCATAAAAGCCACTTTCAAGCCAAACAGCCTTCTATTGGTCAGTGTGGCAAATTTATCATTTTCTCAACAAACAACGATAAACACAACAATAAAAACAATGCCATCTCAAGACTGTGCCAATTGGTTTGTTTCGGGTCTAGTCGGACTAAACGTACAGCTTACTAGCGATCTGCACGAGAGACATTCAAATTACCATCATTTTAACGGTACATTTAAACATTTTAAAGTTTAAAATAAAACTTTTGTACATTCAAAATTATAATATTTTTAAAAGCGTATCTGGGCGGGAACTATTTTTACCTTGCGTTTTTTTTGGCGAAAGACCAGCAAGGTTGGGATTATTTGAATTAGAAGGAAATGGAAACAAACTAATAAATTGTACAATAACTTTACTGTATGCAATCATATTCAATACAGGTGTTGCGTTACTTGGAGGTAGCCAAAGCCAAATGTCAATCATGTCAATACACTACAACCTGTCGTGCGGTCCGCGAATTGATTGCTCTATTCATTTCCAGGAAAACATTATTCACTTCACCTTCCGAGCGGCATCGCCTCTATCCCGCTTTCGTTAACAACATGTTAAATTCACTGTGCGCACTCGAGCTTTGTTTTGTTTTTAACACCAACATGCATTTTTAAAAGCCGTTTTAGCTATTCCTTGAAAACTATTGTTTTAAACTGTTTTACTACGGAAAATGAAGAATTCTGAGTCTATTGATTGATTTTCATTTCTGCAAGCCGAGAATCTATGTACGGTATTGTTGCTGTTTACGACCACCTTTAATTGACGCGACAAGCAAAGTCGTGATATCAGAATCATTGTTTGAGTGTGATTCTTCATGTAATAAGACACACGCACAGTTTATTTTTGGGGGGTTTCTAGAGACCGACTGTCGGATACAAAACTTCCGTTTAAACACATCAAATTAGGTAACATAGCCTAGTTGCGAGCACAGAGACATCATATAAATTTTGTCTTGGTTGAAATAAGTGTAATTGAATCTTTCCACACAACAGTTTGCTCATGGTACTCTTGTCGCGCAGTTACTGACATTGTTGTGATGTCATTTTTTAGCTTTATATGCTTCATAATTTAGTTGAACTGATGCAGGGCTCCTTGCTAGGGTCTTGAAATTTGCTTGCTTCTATGAGGGTCATCTTGAATTTCTTTAAAAATATCTTAATTTGTGTCCGAAGATGAATGAAGGTCATGAGGGTGAGTAATTAATGATAGAATATTAATTTTTGTGTGAACTACCTAGGGCTGGTCCGAATACCATTTTTTTTAGCTTCGAAGCTTCGGTTGTAATCAACACCGAATATTCGAAGCTTTGGAGGGAGGGGCTGAACATATTCTTCTCTCTAATAAAGGCAGGAATCTCTGTGCGTCTGTTTGCATTTTTATGTCGAGAACCGTTCATCCAATGACTTCACGCGTGGCGGGTGTGTTGCTGCGGACCCAAGGGAGTGTAGTGTCACATTTTGGTGCAATATGGACACACGACACGTTCAGAATTAATAAACTTTTAATAAACTACAGAACAGCGCGAGCCGGAAGCGGCGCGCTTCATGCGAGCAGGGCTTAAATGCCCCGAGAACGGACACTGCACTAGTGATACAAAACACACAGGTCTGTTAAGAGCAATACTTTTAATAAGGTAGCCCAGTGCTTAATTTGTAAATTGAGAGATCCTGGAATAAAGCGGGGTAACGGATCTGGCATGTGATTAGAGGAGGGAGAGGACCAATCTTTAGTGATTGAAAATGTGCATCAGTTGCTTTTATAAGGTTTGTATATGGTCATGAAAAGCTATGAAATTTTAAAACGGCAATTTCCAGGCCTGGAAAAGTTTTGTAAAAGTCATGGAATTTTATTTCACACATCTCTGTATAAGAGAGTTATATTTAATCAGGTCCTGATTTTGTGTGTATATCGCAGTTTTACTCATTCCCGCAGCTTTCGAGTTTATAATGAGGGAAATTCCTGCAAACATTTATTGAATATAGCATGTAGGTTAGATGAGTAAATAAATCCACACAAACTGTCAGATTAAATCAGTCATTTGAAAACAGCGTGAGTGATTCAGCTGGACCGCGTCTTCTCTCTTTCACTCTCTCAAAGCGGCTTCACATCAGCGCATCTCGTCTGCACTACAAGAGCTACTGCACACTGACCCAAGACTTTCGCTCGCATCTCGGGACAGTTGACAGAAAGAAAACGCATGCATCGCATTCGGTTTTGTGGTAGCAGAGGGTCCGTTCACATGTCGCGTCTTTTGCGCGCTTAAGTTCATTATTTCAAATGTTGATGTGCGGCAAGTGCGCTCATAATAGAAGATTTTTCATAAAATATATGCATGCTATAGGTCAGCATGAACGTCTTTCATTGGCGAATGGTCTGTTGCAGATGTTCAGCCAGGCAGACAAGTTGAGAACCGTTTCGCGGGGGATGCCAGGTGTTCAAAAAAAAAAGAAGGATATTCGAATCTCAAAATTGAAAATCGAATGCCAACCCACCGAACGAATATTTGAATAATCAATATTCTGGTCCAGCCCTAGAACTACCCCTTTAATATGTATCATCCGTTCAAGCAATAAAAATATTATTTTACTGTGCTTTAGTTTTTGCTTGACAATGTTTGACTGCGATGGTTGAAATGGTTCTTAGTTTAAGCCATTTCAGAGCAAATATTAATTACTGTAAAAACGTGCTTACTATATTCATCAAACAAGACTGAAATATATATACATACATGGAGCACTTTTACATGGATCTCATATAACAATTTTACATTCCAAAGTATATTTCAGTACTGTAGGTGGATTCACATAATGGCTGGAAAAAAAAAAAAATTCTCATGAAGAGTAGTACTATACGTAATTGATTGAGCTAAACATGTTAATTCAGCCACACTTTGATTTGCCTAGACTGACTTTGTCTCAGTTGGGGTAATTGATTCAGACAAATGTTGACATGCTACTAATTGCATGTTTGACATGATGAGCCTTCCATGAAATCACCTAGACTCTACTGCAGCTTTGAGAAAGCCTTTCAAAGAGAGCGAGATTATGCAGCCCAAAAAAAAAAAAAATCCAAAAGAATAATGTGAGAGGGGGCGAGTGGTTGCAGGCTGAGATTTGTAGGTGAATCCATTATAGTGGAGCGTTACCGTAGGCATTAGATGTCTCTACTCTAATGCAATGCAGAGTGTTATTGGTGTTTACTGTCATTAGCAAAGCCCTTTGCTCTCATGTCCCTCGCAAGGAGCCATTAGTGCCCACATTTTTCCAGTTCACGCACGTCCCTGTTTGCAGACTAGTCTTTTAACCCACACATCAAAAATGTGCATATCAGCACTCAGTAATGCTTTACTGTAATTACAGCTCTTATCCTTCAGTACAATGACGCTAGTGTCCGTCGCATATATCTTTTAAGCTAATGAAGCACCATGATGCAAAATAATGACTAAATATTGTCATTAATAAACTATGTGCTTTGGAAAGCATTCAAATGAATGTTAAGCAGTATAGTTTAGCAGATGTTTTGTCGGTCTTCCCCACCCAGTCTCACTGTCACCCGGGGAACGTTTCCAGGCCGTATTTAACAATGAGCGAACCAATCTGAGATGACCCTCGTCGCCCCAGCATATCACTGTCTGTGTCACTGTATCCACCTGACCTCTTTTCCTTACAATCCCCTCCTGCTCTCTCTTTAGTCTGGTGTGCTTCATTGATTCAGAAGACCTAAAACATCTTCTGTCTCCACCCTTATTCTTCTTTATGTGTGTGTGGTATCAGATTGTTTCTTTGCGGCTTGTATTATATGATGAGTCTCTTGTGCGTTCTCCCACTCTCTGCCCCCATAATTGCTTTTAACTACATACATACAGAACAAAATAATATTGTTGTAACACATTGTTTCTTTTAATACCATTTTAGTCCCATTTATTACAAAGCACCCTGTAAATGATTTCTGCATAACCTACACGCTGTTATGAAAAAGCAGCCAGTAATTATGGTAATTTAAGTCGCACAGTCTATGTACGTATGGTAAACACTCTTGGTTCATTATAAGTTGAACATGAATGGAAGTAATGATTTTGCGGTTCACTCATTCAGTCAGATGTTTATTCAAAAACTACTGTTTCAGTGGAAGGTTCATTAGAATGATCTAAACCGATGATTCTGAAGTCTCTCTGACCGATTCATTGAGAATCAACTCAGTCACTTGTATGATTGTTTTACGTTTTATGCCAGCAAAGTCAATGCAATTGAAAGATGTATGTGTCTGTGTATTGTCTTTCTTTTATTTCACAGTATCTGGCTCTTTTTAACTCGTCACATTCGATTCAGACTGCAAGCTTATAATGTACAAATATAATTTATTTTGCTTTGGTGCTTTAGATTCAGCAGCGGTGCAGAATCGCAGGCTCAGCGGCATTACATAAGCTGATGTTGAGATGTTCTATGTTTTTCAATTGTAGAAGAAATTCCTGTGAGTTGATTGTCTGCCTCATTATAGAAGCTGCGAGCAGTGTAAAAGTCTGTGATTTATTGTCCCTGCAGTCAAATATCTGCCATTTTCCCCCTGACTGGAAGATTTACAACAGAACCCTAAGATATTTATATGAGCTGACTCTTGTTTGGTTATAAACCTATGTTTGTTTGTTGGAGAGATTGATGCTGTTTGTTTGTTGTTGGTGTACTGTCCTCTGTGGGTGGAGTTCAATTCTTCCTTCTGTGGATATTTGTATAAATAAGTACATTTTTAAGATCATAAATAGTTTAAAATAAGTTTTATTTTAATATAATATTTTTTGTAATTTTTTTTTGATGACATCTGATTTTTTTGGTCTTCTTTTCAATCTTCAGTGTCTCATGATTCTTTATAAATGTTTATAATTCTATAATTATAATTCTTATAGCATAAATGTCACTTTTTTAAATGCAAGGTCTTGCTGAATAAATGTATTAATTTCTTTAAAAAAAATTGATCTTACTGGCACTGAACTTTTTCCACAAGCAGTAGATCTGTAAAAAGCTGGCAGTATAAACTATACATTTATATTTTATATTAACATAATTTGAACATTTTATAAAACATGTTGTATGAATACAATATAGACTAGTGCCTACTCATTAAAAAAAAAAAATCACAATTAAAGTTATTCTTTACTGATGTATTTCACTGTGCGCCTGCAGGGAGGAAGAGGAGAGCCTTCGTGACAAGATCCGGGCAGATCATGAGCGGGCACTGCAGGAAGCCAAGGAAAAGCTCCGTAAATCCAAAGAGGAGCTGAAGGCAGAGATCCAGACAGAGAAGACCAAGGTAGCTGAGGACCTGAAGAAGAAAGATGGACCCAAACCACTGCCTCCAGTACCTATGCCCAAACTGGTAGGGGTCAACGATGGTGACCCAGGGGACCCTGACACCAAGGAAAAAAGGGACAAAATCAGAGAGGTAAGGTGTGTGTGTGTGTAAGTTTACATGCTTTGAACTTGCAAGCACTCTGTCTTGTAATGTTTGCAACACCTGTTGATGTATTCTCTCACTGTCATTGTTTTTCTTCTCTCTCGCTTAATTATTTCACATTCCTTTTTAAATTGAACAGTTTTGGCCCATTTAATCTGTAGCATTTTGAATCAAACCAGGCTTGCCACAGGTATAATTATCATCTTTTGAAAATGGGTTGCAATCTTGGATAAGAATAATTCTGAGAGCTATAGCCACTGACTGATTTGTGCTTGACTGGAACAGACTGTCTTAAAATGCTCTTACAGATTTCTACTGATGTAATGCAGAGTTTGATTTTCACTCTTCCAGATGTACCACAAAATTTGTCTTACTGTGTGAGATCTGTTCCTAAATGAAGCAGATTGGAAAATGTCTATTAGAGTTGTTTGCTAAGCATTGCTGTTCCAGTTCTCATACTCAGGGTTTGGGATTTCTTGCACCGTTCTTGTTACTAACACAGATGATATTCAAATCTAGTTGACTTTTTATATTGATCAAGTTTAATGTGTTTTAGTTGGCGGTGACACTTGAAGACCTCTTACATAAAGCTCAACAGTCTGTGGGCTGCAGATGATGAGTCAGCACTGCTTGCAGTAAATGCCATTATTTTCACTTTCAAATTGCTGCTTGTCTCTAATGAGCTCCTAAACCTGGAAATAAATGTTTTCTTTTGTTTTAGTACTTTGGAGAATGATAATTTTGTCCCCACATAAGTTTGTGTTGGTAGTAATGCTTATGTTCCAAGAGTAATTGGTGTCTTTGAGTGTAAAACTGAGATGATTGTTGCAGTAGAGCTTTTCAGCTAAACTCTGGTTAGCATCACCCTGGTTCTCTTGACAAGAACCCAAGAAATGATTTTTCTATTGGCTTTTGGATTATTGCAGAAAATAAGCTCTGCCACCAAAAAAAAAGTATAATCCTTACACACTTTGTTAATTGTAATCTTCACAAATGAACACATTTATGAATTTTGAAGTCTAAGTACAGTCGGCAGCAAGTAAAAGTCTAAACATAGGCTATAAACAAACTAAACCACAATTGCAGAACTAATAATTTACAAGAGTGTGATTATAAACACATTGAAGCTGTAAAAGTGGACTATTAAATAGCCATTCACTCTGTAGCCACTTGTTAGCAACCACCAACCAGTTTGTCTAGTTTGATTACATTTGCAAAATGGATTATTTTATTTTTGTAAAGCTTCTTAGAAACCATTTGTATTGTATAAAGCAATACGTAAGTAAACGTGGCTAGTAGGGCTGCACGATATATCGTTTCAGCATCGATATCGCGATGTGCACATCCGCAATAGTCACATCGCAGGATGTGCGATGTTTAGTAGGCCTATACTTTTCGTCATATGTATATACACTGATTGTTTTCTTTGCTCGCACACAGACACTGCATCTACACCAGACGCGACAGCTGTACAGAGATATCCATTTTTAAATAAATTTAGTAGCAGAGCTACTGCAAGATTTCAGTGCTGGAAATCCATTAATCCTTTGCTGAAACTTCCGCGTTGTCGAGGAGCGCGCTGATCACGGTTGCTTAGCAACGGCAGAAGCCACGAACGCGCAAGCTCCAGAGCGCTTTGGAAAGAAGGAGAAAGCAGCGCGGCTGGTGTTTTCCACGCGTTTTTAGCCACGACATGTGAACGGCCTATGGCCCCAAAGTCTGTCTACACTGGACGCGACAAAGCTACTGTTACAAATCATTTGAATTTTTGTGTCAGTACGCCATAAATAGAGCGAGGCATCAGTTAGAGCGGGGATTTAAACCGGGATTAGAGCGGGAATTTGTCGCGCCGCGCATGCATCCAGTGTAGACAGACAGCATCACTGATTATGGGTTCTCAAGGTTCAAGGTTCTTGTTTATTTGTCACATACACAATCATACAGGGTATAATCAGTAGTGAAATGTAGGTCAGGACGGGTCCGCTCAATGGACAGTGCAAAAAATAAAAATAAAAGATGATACATAACACAGGAGCATATATTTAAATATAGGTAGGAATAAGATTAAAAAAATAAATAATAATAAGTAAAAACAATGAATTAAAATAAGGAGTAAAATGTGCAATGAACTAAAATGTGCAATACAGTCTACTGTGGATTTAATAAATATTAATATAACCAGGGATGTGCAAGAGGAATGTGCAAACAGGTTGTACCGGGTATGTACACATAGCAGCAATGCGGAAGATGGAGAATGATGGGTGTTACAGTTAATTAAATGAGTCCTGTAGATGTTATGAGACTGAGTTTAGAACTGGGTTCTACAGTATTTTGTGGCGTCGCGCGCGTAAGGTGTAGACAAGGTAAGAGCCACGCAGATGCTATGGCTGTAATTTGTTTATTTTCTATGCTGATTTACTACCTTAAAATCACCCCAATCAATTTTGTTTTTAAAATAGATAAAATCATCATTTTTTTTTTTTTTTGTTATTATTATTATTTTCCACAATATATATTGCAGAAAAACAAAATATCTCTGAGTTTTTTTATCGTGCAGCCCTTGGCTAGTAGTAGTAAAAATAAATAACTCAAATTAGCCTTCTACAACTACCTTTGACGAACCCAGGGTCACATGTGGAGGATTGTTTACCCATTGACGTTCTGCCTATGATGATTACAGGTCCTGCCAGCTCTATTTTAGAATGTTTTAATTGGATCCTAGATATCACCACCTCTCCTCTCTTCCTTAAAACACTCTAGATACTACAGTATGAATACGCAGATGAAATCTCCCGACATCTCTCAGCGGAGCGGGGCCATCTGCTGCTCGCTTTGGGGCCTTAACCCTCTTTTTACTCTCTGGATGTGTGTGTCCTGCCTTCATTTAAATGCACTCTGGTACCTCAATACACATTACTCCAGTTCCCTAAACCCACCTTTAGCGTAGCCTTTAATTTGCATCACTGGCCAGTTTCTCTGCTTTCTGAGAGTGAGTGACAGACTTCTGATGATATGATGATACTGATGAAACAGACTCTCTTGTTTCTGTCAGTGAATTATGATTAAAACTGGACCAAAGTGTCCTGCCGTCCATTTTTATGCAGTTCTCATTGCTTGTTTTAAATGCTAGCAGCTGTGTTTGTGTTTGATGACTAAGAGCTGTTACAGTTTAATCGCAGCTCAGTCCGTGTTTGTGTTTGTGTGAGTCTAGGACCGTACTCAAACTTTACCTTACTCATCACAATCATGATTTTTTCTCATATATATTTACATTTTATACTCTCCCACTCATGTAGTTCACAGCTCTCACGTTAACTAGGGATGTGCAACAGCGATCGAGTAGTAGAGTACTCGCCGTGACAGCGATGATCAATCATGAAAACGATGATTGTGTTTTTTTTTTTTTTAGTTTTTTTTTTTTTATTGGTTATAGCAGCAGTTTGTGCGGCACCCTTGAGCTCTGATTGTTTAGCAGGCCACAGCATGCGGCCCAAGAAGAGCGAGAAGCATGGCTTGAAGTCACGTAGTGATATCTGGGTTAGCTACATGCATATCTGATTAATCTAATTTGTGACCCTGGGCCACAAAACCAGTCTTAAGTCACTGGAGTATATTTGTAGCAATAGCCAAAAATACATTGTATGGGTTAAAATTATTGATTTTTCTTTTATGCCAAAAATCATTAGAACATAAAGTATGTTCCATGAAGATATTTTGTAAAATTCCTACTGTAAATATATCAAAACTTAATTTTTGATTAGTAATATGCATTGCTAAGAACTTCATTTGGACAACTTTAAAGGCGATTTTCTCAATATTCAGATTTTTTTTTTGCACCCTCAGATTCCAGATTTTACAATAGTTGTATCTCGACCAAATAGTGTCCTATCCTAACAAACCATACATCAATGGAAAGCTTATTTATTCAGCTTTCATGTGATGTATAAATCTCAATTTCGGAAAATTGACCCTTATGACTGGTTTCGTGGTCCATGGTCACATATAGGATGCGTTGGGATATTAACATGCTGAATGCGCTGCATATTACCAGAGTGTAGTTTCATGCTCAAATTAGTTATTTGAGACGATCATATTGCTTTAAGATGTTTCTTTTTTTAAATACTGTTATAATAATGCAACAGCCCTTTTTTTCATATTTGTTCAATAGTAGGCATACTTCAATGAAAATTGTTTTTGTACATTGTATGGCTTCGAAAATGCTCAGGTGATTTCAGGAATCACTGATAATGTAGACGAAAATATAGCACAATTCTGCCATAAGCATAGCATTATAATGAGAACTTTATAGAATGTGAAATCTATAGTAAATTCTGTCTTCTTTCCTTGGCCGTGTTTCAGCGCGCTGTCATGAAAGCGCATCACGGTGGGAGCTCTCGCTCTCTTTCTCTCAATATAGCACGTAACTTAAAGTTCCCCAGTCAGCAAATTTCCTTTGGCGTGGATCTGGTCCAAATCAACAGCTAAAGTGTGGCCCAGATTAGTTCGTGTTCGCCGGCCCAAAACTGGTCCATATCTTTTTAGCCAGAACTGAACCAAAACAGTGCCATAACCCAACCCAGCGTGAGCCAAATAATGAAAACAGACGTGGCTGATATATGGACCTTATATGGTATTCTTATATGGCTGAGTTCTGTAAAGGGCTGACGGCCCTTATGTGGCCCACATGTGGTTGATAGACCAAAAGCCATTATTCAACCATATTTACACCACACCTATCTTTTTTTTTAATTTAAAATACCCATTACACAGTAAATCTTTAAACACAAAAATGGATTCACACTCATTTTTAAAAAATGTTTATAGTATTTTAATAACATAATTACAATACAGAACATAACAAAACAGAAGTGTGCTATTTTGTAAATGTCACATGAGTGAAGAAATGTGCAAAAATTTATACTTTTAGTAAGTCCTGCCAGTTTTTCTCACCCACAGTCTGTCAGGAAAAAGAAGAGAAAAAAGAACATTAGTATATCATAATTAGTATCATACATTAGATATTATTTGAAGACAAGCACATAAATGACAGTAAATCAGCACGGCACACATTCTCTTCTACCACCCAAGACATGAGTGCTGCTGTGAAGTCCCTTTTTAAATTTCAATTTTCTAAATTAAAAAAATTAGCTACTTTAATAACAGGCTATTTTTAGACATAATAATATACATAATATTAATGAAAACATTAGGGTGTACCTCAGTTTTGAAGTCACAGTTTCAAACATTATTTGGTACAGCAGGGGGAGAAAACATTTTTAATAAATGGTGGTTTACTGAACAATTTGTGTCTCTGCCTTTAAATAAACTCAATTATAATAAAAATTTTCTTAAGGATAAAAAATCCATCTCAGCTAATGCTATACAATAGGGAGCCCTATTAGAGCACATTACTAAAATATTAAAGGCTGCAATTAACAACAGAGCCCAATCTATTAAATTCAAATATTTTAGATACAATGACCAACACTACAAAAAGAAAAAAAAAAGTATGCAAACATGTTTGCACATTGCAATTTTCTAGCAACAAGCTGTGGACACTTGAATGACTTGCCTGAGGTAAAGGTAATGCTGTTTTATTGGCATTTTTCTGCGGTTGCAAAACTGATTGAGATGAAGTGACATGAGCGTGTTTATTTCGCATTATAACCGGATGTAACTAGTAGAAAAGAGAAATAAAGGGAAGGGATGATCGCGTTCACGCGCTTCCGCTTGCAGCAGTCTGTTACGTCACATCAAAGAGTGTCAAAACGGCATTTATGGATTGAATTTCCTGATAATATAGACATAATTTTAAAGATGAGACTTTGTTTCTTATCGAAAAGAACAAAATACAAACCTTGCGATTACAGGATGTAATGTATAGCCTAGTAATAATGTATAGTGAGGATTTATTCACGGATATGAACTGAAACGGATTAAGTTCCACACGTGCAGTGATTAAATTGACACTATGTTCGGTACAATTTTATGTACGAATAAGTGTACCGTTACACCCCTAGAAAACATTTAAAACACCAAAACTGCACTTACCTGAATAATATGTGTCTGGGCAAAGGCTGTTGTTGTAAATAGGGAGCTTTTTCTTCTTCTTTTTTAACGGCGGTTGAAAGAGTATGCAGAGTGGGAAATAACGGATATATTTTCAAAATTTCAGTAATCCACCAATAGGAATAAGGGAAGACACAAAGCAACCAATAGCATTGTTGAATGGGCTGATATGTGGACTGCCCTAACCTGCCACACGTGATTATAGCAGTTTTTCCAAATAAAAAACAAATGTTAACCATGTTAACACATTCCATGGTGTGCCATAGCCAAGCCATATATGGCTCTCATTTGTGTGCTGTCATCTGGACCATATACCTCAAAACATATTGTCATCCAAAGGAAAATTCCCTCCAATTCTAAAGCTATGGCAAAACATATATGGGGAATGTTTGGCCCATATGTGCTCAGCCATGCCATACCTAGGCCAAATGTGACAGCTATCAGCCACATTTGGCCCACACGGTCTTGCTATCTGGGTCACTTGCATTTCATGAACATAGCATTATAATGAGAACTTATAGGATGTGAAATCTATAGTAAATTCTGTCTGCTTTTCTTACCCGTGTTTCAGCGCGCTGTCATGAAAGCGCATCACGGCGGCAGCTCTCTCTCTCTCTCTCTCTGTCTCTCTCTCGCTATAGCGCGCAACTTGAAGCTCACTGGCATAATGGCATTTGCATCCTTTTGTGCAGATACAAGTTGTAATGTTACGTCTGTGGCTCGAATTAAGGGGGGATGTGGGGGATGGCATCCCCCTGGTCGAAAAAAATGACAAAAAGCATTCTGTAAAACCACCATCCCCCCCTTACCATCCTCTTTGGATTATTAATTTTGTGTATTACGTAAAACTTATCATGCACATGAAATGTAAAAATTCTCTACTTACGATCATTTACGAACTAAATAACGGCGATTGGCCAATCAGAACTTGGTACCGTAACAAGCTGCGCACAAGCAGAAGCAATTTTGTCATTTTTCGTGCAAAATGGTTCAATCGCAACTTTTGAAGTTCTTCAACAGAAGGTATGATTTTTCCTTGATTAGAATTTAAAGTCATTCTCCTGACATAATGTATGTGTGACTGTAGGAGAGCTGACATTATCCAACTTGGAGAAAAAAAAAAAAAACACGTCTTGAGAGTCCAAAAGCATTCACTGCGCGATGAAGCCCATTAGAATACAGTTAGAATGCCCTTATAATTCCAGCAATGAAACAAAAATACCCATGTATGAGTTTTTACGTTTTTATATTCATTGCACAAGCAATGTACTTCTCTGTATATCAGCACATGTGCGCGAGGCCGCAAGCACAAATGTTAGGGGTGCTCCGATCAGGATTTTTGAGGCCGATCACCGATTGCCGATCACAGAAAACAGTATCTGCCGATCCGATACCGATCTTTTTAAAGCCATCTTTTTATCATGTAGAATTATTTATAGTGATACTCCAATCAGTATTTTTAGACATTTATTCAGTGCCTAAATTTCATTTTTGAAAATGGGGGGATTTTTTAATTTGAGGGGTGGAGGGGGGCATTTTTAAGACATTTCAAAAATATACATTTATCTCACCTAAATGTTTGATCATCCAGTGCATTTTTGTTTTTACAGTTGTGCAATTGTTGCAGAAAAGCTTACACCCAGCACAAGCCTGATTTCACACAGGAGTCCACTACTGATCCATCTGTTTACCACAAACACAACATTTATCCATTATTTTGATTTCAAATCCAAACATTGTTACTGAAAATGGGCTGCAACAAACGATTATTCATTGTTATTAGAACGATTCTTTCGATTAGTCTGGTTTACAGTAATACAATATTCTTAAATATAGAGAAATGTGCTTAAATGGTAACAATTAAGGTTCATATTAACATGAAATTTTATGTATAATCACATTAACGGTTTTAAATTCAATTCCTTTTTATTGTTGTGATTATTATTTTTAATGTCTTTTGTAAAGCATTTTGTGTTTTTTAGGCTATATAAATAAACTACTAATTAATAATGATACTTATATATTTAAGAATTTCAGCTCTAAGCAATTAAAATCACAAGTGTTTTTTTTTACATTGATAAATGCATTGTGAAACATTGTAAACTACAAAGATTTACTTATGTAATATGTATTGTTCATTCATGTTAATTAATACATTCTATTAACAAATGATATTATTGTAAATATTATAAAAATAAATATAATCTCTCATTTTATTAAAAAGTATAATAGAAAACATCTCCTTTTGTAAGTCAGCTAAAGGTAAGTGATAAGATGCTATAAACTATTTTATTCACAACATAATGTCTTAATACCTTTAGGGTTATGATAATCTTTTCAAGCTTTGATTTAAACCAAACTCACTTTATGAAATTATTATTTTTTCAAATAAAAATATTTTATCATTAGCGATGGAGAGCTTGCGTTGTAATTATAAATAACTGTTTAATACCGTTTCCTATACCTCTATATAAATAAACACCGAGTGCCATCTCATTATTGCCATTGTTTATGCTAAACTGAGTATATATTTACATATTCATCCAAACGCCGCTCTTTTCATTTGCTTTGCTGTGTGTGTGTTCTTCTCTTGAAACTGAACTAGCCAAAAAAACCGCTGTATTGCACATGGTGATCAAACGACTACTCGACAACACAGTAGTTGTCGACTTTAATTATATGCACTTATAGTGTAATTACTACATTTTCGTGTCAATCCATGTTCATATTTACACAAACATTCTATTATATATATATATAAATAATTAAATATAATATTTTATTATATAATAGCAAACAATGCGCTGTCACTTTATTTCATTGCGTGCAGTACAGCAAAGATAGACTTGGTGCGAAAACGATCTCTGCACTGCAGCAGACGCAACGCTCCTGAGCGCACTGCTCCGCAACCGCATGCAGTGTTAACGCTCTGATCCGTTAACATGATGAGCGCTGAAAAATACACACCATACGCACTGCAAACGGAGTAATGTGAACCTGGCATTGTGTATGTGCGCTGCGAGTGTGCATGAGCGCACGGTCTCCAGGAGAGCGCGCAATCGCTGAATGGTTAAACACTGGCAAGAATTAACAAGAAAAGCAATTTATAAACTTTAGTAATGATGCGACACTGCCTCTATTGTGCACGTGACAATTCCTGTCAACTATGCAGCTTGCAGCTTGCTTATAATGCAGACACGATGTGATTTGAAGCCGTTTGCACATTTTGAGAGGGAAAGTGCACGCGGTGATTCACACAGGCTGTTTATGAAATGATGTCTCACAGAAAGTTTCAAATTACTTTGTTATTTAATGAATAAATATGAATTGTACCTCTCCTTCAGCATTATAATTATTTCACCTGCGCCAGACAGAGACTGAGACGGTGCCACTGCATGTCATGCCAAACCTCTCACGGCACGCGCGTCATCAGCTAGAGATCAGTTTTTTGAGATCGGCCTTTTTAGAGACCGCCAATCACACATCCCAAAGCGATTATTGGCTGATAATGATCGGTACCCGATCAGTCGGAGCACTCCTAACAAATGTGCTATTAGTTTTATACAACAGTGCATAGCAACACGGTGTTTCATTCTGTGAATGAATCGAGTGAGCCAGTGATTCAATGGTCCGTTCAGATGGTCTCACTTGTTTCGTTTCTATTGAATCAGCCGTTTTGAATGAATCGTTTGATATGAATGATTCAGTAAGTCATTTATTAAAACAGGGACTTGCTACCACCTACTGGCGGTTTTATTGTCATATTTATTTATCCATGACAGATCTAAACCAGCCAAGGTGCCAGCACAAAAACACATTCAGCAAAATGTTTAATTATCAATATTGACCAAAATTCCTCTATTTCAGGCCCCAGAAGGAAAAAAAAACGTATAAATTATACACTGTAAAAAATTTCCTTGTAAATTAACGGTAAAATACTGGCAGCAGGGTTTCCAGCAGTGTACCGTAATTTTACAGTTGTATTACTGTATTCTGAATTACGGCTTTTCTGTAATCTTACGCTAAAATGCTGGCAGCATGGTTTCCAGCAGTGTTCTGTAATTTTACAGTTTCATTACTGTATTCTAGATTGTTTTTTTCTTTTTTCTTTAATAAAACGGTAGAACTGGCGATTTTGTCAATCATTAACTTTATTATAAATATCTGTATTTGAACAAATTTACAAACTGGCATTGTAATTTAATTTATACAAAAATGTGGCAGCAAATACACAGAAAAGAGAAGACCAAGAGGGTATTTCTTATAGCACAGTATTTATTTAAGTGCCCAAGCAATAATTCAAATGCTTTCTCAAAAAAACTATCAAAATGGAAGAATCAATTTGCATTCCAATGGAAGAATCAGTCTTTGTGTATGTTAGAGAAAGATGAGATGAAGAGAAGAAAAATGAACCATAGCATTACAAAACAGACAATGTGCAAAAAGAACCCTCCAGAAGTCTGTAGACATATTTAAACCGATTTAAGTTGACTATATAACAACAAAACAAGCTGGCATTTAAGGTGTATCTATGTGCTATGAGTATGACATAGCATGGGCATGGGCTTGGGGTGTACGTTCCCCTAAAAACAGCTTTCAGAAATGGCAAACAACTTCTGAACAACAATCTTAATTTGGTGTAATAAAAGTCAAAACCTGGCAGGGATTTGCAGAACAGTCCAAGAATGTTTCAGAAACATAAAACATAAAACTGTCACCAACTCTGATGCAAGTGTAGCCAGGGACGGGTATAGTCTGAAACATAAACATTGAAAAAAATCCTTTGTTAGTTAAAATAACATCAAAGAATGTCAAAAGAACATGCCAACAAGCAATATATGATACTACACAAACAATAAAATGGTTATGAAGAAATTAGATTCACTTAAAAGGAGAGAGAAAATAGGGGTGACACTTTTTGAGCTTGTTGAAGAAGGGGAGGGGAGGAGAGGGAGACATTTCACACTTTTTTTTAGAACGTTATGGCTAGAGTTTCTTTCTTCTGTTGAACACAAAAGAAGATAGAATTTTTCATATTGGGGTGAACTATCCCATTCAGTATAAAGCCTCTCATGCGAGTCCAGACATATCTGGTAATTTTTTTTTTCTATTGTTAAACAATCTGTAATTTGTTGGTTAAAAGCAAAGTCTTGTTAACACGTTTCTAACAACAGGAAGTAAACGTTGTCATGTCAGTGTTTGGATACAGTGCACAATGAGCCAGTGAGTGTAAAATTAGGACTATATGGGAGTTCTAGGGTACAGTTATCACATTCATGCAAGTATAAATCTATACATATATTTGCATGCTATAATGTTGCTATTGTTATTTTTACCTATTCTTCAATTGCAAAACATAAAATAGTGGTTGTGTGTTTTACATCATTGTTGTAGTATAAGAAATTGTGTCTGTTCATTTATAGGGTGACCTTACTCCTAGGACGAGCCAAAGATGGTGGACATTTGAGGTCTGGGAGAAGGATAGATTGATGTTATTAAGTAACTTTTGTTAATGTTAAATAAACTGTTTAAATGTATTTTAGTTGTGTGATTTGTGAAAGATATAGACAAAATAATTAGTTTATTTATAAAACATTAATTAACAATCCTTATAAAATTATAGGGAGTAATATAAATTGATAAAACCAAGTGAAAATCTTATATGGTGATTTATAAAATCTACTAACTTGTAACTAATAAGATTTACTAAATAATGTCATAAAAGTAAGGTTCCTGTTGATAAAATAATAAATTAATTTACTTGATTACGTTAAATAAATTTAACTTCTAAATTAAATATAATCCGGTAAATTAGGGCCCTATGATTTCCACAATGTGGAAAACACGGACGGAATCATGGAATCCAGCCATGACAACGGAATTAGTCAAATAATGCGGATTGTCATGGAATTTGACAAATTTTGGATGAAAACATTAAAATAGTGTTGTACACCTAATGTAATCGCGATGTGGATTAGTTTAGGTGAATATTAAACTGCAAAAAGACTATTTAAAGGTGACATATCATGAAAATCTGACTGAAAGTGCTATAATCAGGTCCCCAGTGCATCTAACAACCATGGATACGTGAAAAAGATTAACCCAGTAACTTTGTTTTAGTAAGCCTTTTTCTGCAAGCTTCTGAAAAAAAGAGCGCATCTGATTTCGCTCCCTTGGTGACGTGGCAAAGGGATCTCATTATAATATTACCGCCCCTTAATCTGTAAGTTTCCACCTGCTGCGCCGTCATTTTGATTTACCAAGTGACAGCGGTGTAGCAGTTCTAATGCCATGGTGATAGTTTGAGCAAAACATGCTAACTGTTCTGTTTAAACGGTGAAATATGTTGTATTAAGAACTGTATTTAATGAAATGTATGTGCAACTTCACTTGCCTAGATTCGAAATCCATGAGATTTTTTAGTAGAGGCAACCTTTGGATTGACTGTAGTAGATTTCTTATTCACCACCTTCCCCGTCTTCTTGGAGACTACCTTGCCCTCTGCAGGTCTTTGAGCCTCTTTCTGGGTTTATTCCAATGAAGCGTCTAAGGACAGTTGCATTAGAAATTACCAAAGTATACAATAACCATTTCTCAAAATTCTGATTGATTAATTTGGTTTAGAATTTTAGATTAATTTGGTAACACTTTATAATAAGTATACAGTAACAAAGCACTTATAAATCATTTGCAAACTATCTATATAGATGCTGTTTCCTTGTTTGGATTTATTGTGGATCTACACGCCTTTCTCCTATTTTCTCCCAGTGTCTGGTATGTGAATAAAACCACATTTAACAGTATTTCAGACGATGAACTCAAATGTGGTTTTATTCACATACCAGACACTGGAAGAACACAAGGAGAACACAGGAGAAAGGCTATGAGTTAACTAGTTTGCAAATTATTTACTACTTTATTACTGTATACTTATTATAAAGTGTTACCATAGATTCTAAGAGAGTGAAAAAAACATGAGCAAAAAGGAAAACACTTACCTTTGAAGAAATTCTAACGTGCAACAAGCGTACACAGCAAACACTGTTGCAACTGCAGTCAAAAATGTTGACTGGACACACTCACAAATAACAGCCATCTAGGCTTATCATCCACCGTACAGCATTTGCCAGCTCTGCCATACCTAAAATAAAAACTAAAAACAATAACAATGAACACATTTTTTCACAGCTCATTTCAAAGAACTACCTTCAAGAAAATTCAATTTTAACAATCGTATACCATAGCAATGTTAACAATTTTATATCTCAACCATTAGTAGGCCTAAATGTTTCTACTTCATCACATGTAATGACACACTAACCCATCAAACGAGGACTGGCAGGTAGATTCAGTGTCTTCTCAACATCAGATGCAGCAACCTGTAGAGAACACACAATTAGTGTTGTTTTTGGCGGCCTGTTTTAATTTTAGTTTTAGTCTAGTCTTTGTGTGAAGCTGTCATTTTAGTTTTTATTAGTTTTAGTCAGGTTCATACTCTTTTTAGTCTAGTCAAGTTTTAGTCAATGAAAAGTCTGAGCATTTTAGTCTTATTTTAGTCAGAATTATCCATGACTATTTTCGTCTAGTTTTAATCGACGAAAACTGATGACATTTTCGTCTAGTTTTAGTCGACGAAAACTGATGACATTTTCGTCTAGTTTTAGTCAATGAAAATTGTATTTTAGTCTCTTTTTAATAATGCAATTCTATTTAACCCAGTCAATATAGTATAAGTACCTAGCAGTACAGACGAAACCAACATTTTCTTTTAGCCAAACCCATTTCAAACAAGGTTATCTTATTATATTATTGTTACCTTATAGACTTAAGAATACATCCATTCCAGACACAGAAGACGATCTGATTTGAATTTACAACATTTATTTTACCAACCAAACATGTTAGAAGCACACACACATAAATTTAAATAAATAAAAACAATAAATAAAATAGCATCACATGACAATGCCAGAAAAAAAAAATACATTCAAGTTTAACAAAGAGAAACAAGGTGCTTGAACGCTCGAGCTACAATAACATACTAAAAAGTGCAAATAAAATGTGTGTCTGTTACTTGTATTGCTTGTAAACTGAAGTCAGATGAAGCCGGCCATCGGTCCCTTTCTCTGTCAGACTTAACTTTGTTTGTTGTCATCTTCTAAATAATGCAGCGAGTGGAGCTTGAGGAAGTGACGTCGCCTGCGTCTGCGCAAAATGTTGCCATGTCCGCGGTTTTCCCGCAGTTTAACACTGTTGCCGTGGGTTGTTTTTCCCAATTGAGTAGCAATTGGGCAGGTTTTGTTGCGAAAACCTGGCAACCCTGACAGCCCCTGAAGTGAGACCATGAGTGAGACACAGGAAACGCGACAAAACGAGACGAAATAACGTTATAACATTTCGTTTCGTCTCGTTTTGGTCAACGAAAATGAAGAGACATTTTAGCATAGTTTTTATTTTGTAAACCACATTTAGTCTTGTTTTTATTCGTCAACGATATTGCATTATACATTTAATTATCGTCATCGTCACATGACCAGCATTTACGTTGCGTCTCGTCTCGTTTTCGTCACGTGATAAAGGTTCGTTGACGACGATATTTCGTCATAATTTTCGTTGACGAAAGCAACACTACACACAATACACAAATAAGAATACATAATATAATTTAGTGAAGTGGAAAGAAGAAAATGTAATACTTACGTCTGCATGCAAAACCAGTCCATCTTCATGTTCCTGGAAGTGGGACATTAGAATCCTGACAAGCAGGTGTGCCATCTCTATGTTCTCAACCTGAGACAGGACATGCTTTACCTTTTCATTCAAAACACTTAATTAAAAATATTCTGTCTGTCTACCGCTCTCTCTCTCTCTCTCTCTCTCTCTCTCTCAATCACTCACACACACACACACACATTTGAGGATGAGGAAAAAGTTACATTGTAAGTGAATTAAGTAATGTTGCCTCTGTTATATAGAGGTTTGTACGCAGTTGGCACCAATTTATCCAGTGCAAAATCTGCGATTTAAAATGTGTTCATATACAAAGCCCACTTAATAAACAATAAGTTGGAATATATTTAGATTACACTCTTTGCTTTAGATACGACTTGTTAAGATGAAATCCGTGCAAAACTTCCACTGAGACCAAGTGCTCATGCAAAATAAAATTAATAAAATTAAGTATACACGCCTATTTTCAATTTCCCTATATATAATATCTGTCAACTTTACACGCACCTAGGAACAAGAATGCAAATTAAGCAAACCCTCCATTTTAAACCGCACCGGGGGGTGCCAATGCAAAATGTAAATATAAAGATTGTGCAAATAATTGTTTCAAATAATCAAGCAAACACACTTACTTCAGATCACCCGTTATCTGCTATCTGTAATCGTGCTTCAATTTGAGATAAAAATCCTTTTATATATCCACTGAGAGGACGTTTCTCTCACTGGTATCAAATGTTAACCGTTGCTCCCCTCCCCCACCGATCACGTGCTCATGTTCGCTTTACAGTAGAAAGCTGTATTCTACTGTTTCATATTCAACTAAATGAAATGATCAGCGAACACAAGTATTTTATATTTCCCTCTATATAAGGTTAACATTTACAGGATTTTACACCAGGAAAGAACAAAAACATGCAATAAGCTGCAAGAATCTCTCTCTCTCTTTCTTACACACACACACACACAAACACTTAACTTTGAGGACGAATGTGTAAATTAGGCTGATTCACCGTCTTAAAGCTCGTTGACAACAATTTGTCAAAGGCAAATTAAAAGATTGTGCACATCAAAAATAAACATATTAAATAAACATGGAACACACTTATTTCAGACTCTGATCTGCTTACCTGTAAGCTTGAACTGGAGATGAAATCCATGCATATAAAACTTTCACTGAATCCCATGCTCCTCCATGCATCAGTGTCAATCACCAAGCTAGCCTTGTTCCCCCTCCCCCACCGATCACGTGTGCGTTTACGGTAAGACACTGTAATTTTAGAAAACAGTTCAGTACTGTAAACTTATGCTGTAAATACGCTGTAAATTAACAGTAATTTTTTACAGTGTAGTTCATTTATTAAGGCAATGTTTTCATTAAATGGAAACCTTTTTAAAAATGAGACCAATTTTGTAATCATTGTGTAAAATTAGCCACAGGATCCCCCACCCTGACCACACCATCCCCCCTGAATTTTTTTTTACAAATCGACCACTGGTTACATCTATGTTGTGTATCTAAGTCATCTGATTAATATCATAGGATGTGTCAGAACGGGCTTCAGTTCATTGACATAAAGTCAGTCACCTTCACCTCAGGCAGCTATTCCTTTTTAGATGCTTATTTTCTAATAAAATTGCAACATCATAATCATGATCTGACAGTGTTCAAATCATGTGTTCATGTTTTAATAGACAGGTTGTCATGTCATGTTTTATTTTTAACATTAATTTTCATAACGGTCTTCAGATATTTTCATTATCTCCATTACGGCCATGCCGTAATAAATCGGAGCTGTTATTCTCATCAACACTGATGCAGAAAGAAGCAGAAACAGTGCAACAACGATCCAGTTAGAAGACGTTTCAATCCACAAATCACCCACATTTACCATAGTTTTACTCTAGTAACACTAACGGTAACAATGGTACGGTGGCAGAAAAGTAGGATATTCATATGGAGTATTATTAATATACTAAATATGTTAAAGGAGTAATGGAATATAATTACATTATTTTGTTAATTATTCTATCAGTTGATGTGGATTTGTAATTGACTGAATGTCTTTAGGCTACTGTTTTTCAATGCAAACACCATAGAAACCATATAGTTAGGCTACTTTTTTATAACCATATAGTTAGGTGCTGTACTTTTGGTTATGTATAAAAGATGAGGCTGTTACAGTTTTCACAATGGTACTGTCAAATGTACATCTGCATCCCAACTCAAGCTCCTACTCTGAACTCAAGCTTCTGTTCTAATGTACATTTCTAAGAGGCAAAACTTGTAATATTACATGTTCAGTGCTACCAAATCAGGTGCTGGTGCCACTGCTCTCCAATGTTAGTCTGGAGCCCTGATCATATAAATTATACTGTAAAATGTTCTGTTTAATTGTAAATGAAATGTAGCTTTAGTAAACCATTTTTTCTTTTTTTTCTTTTAGTATAACATTATTATACCATGCATAATTTCACCTTTTTTTGTTTAAAGAAGAAACCAAACCAATGTATAGTTGACATTTGAGGCTCAATGCTATAGAAAAGCAAAAAAAGTTCAGGAAGAGTGTTTTCAGCCTTTTTTTAAATATATATTTTATATAAAAATATGTCATGCAGCTTCAAACAATGGCATAAATCTGTTCAAAATAATCGTTATTAATAATCGCAATTACAATCTCAAGGGAATAATCGACAATTATGATTTTTGTCATAATCGTGCAGCCCTATACTCTAGTTTAACATATTTAATGCTGACTAGATTTACATGTGGCCATGTCCTAACAATACGTGACACTGCAACATGGGATAAAGGGTATCATTTCCATGTTAGAGCATTTGTCTTGATCAACAAAAACAGCGGTTGATGGCTCCGTGATCATCTTAGGTATGTGTTTTGTACAATATTAAAATTGTTTAGTTTGAGTTTGAATGTCATTTTATGCATGACTTTAATAGTCATAATAAAAAACAATGGATAATTTCCCTCAGATGTTGAAAATAACTTCAAACAGTGAAGCCTGTGTAAATAAACAAATGTATTAGATGACAAAGATTGTATCAAGTCACTGAGTATATGTTTTGAATAATGTTAAAATTATTTATTTTTATGAATTTGATTATGTACTTATCTGTTTTGTTAGTGAGAGACAGCGCTTCTAGAGAGAACCTACCCACACGCTTTTTTGATTGACTGTCATTGTTGCCAATGTTGCATCTGGTGTGGGCATAAAAATTGATTATTGATATACTGGTTAGGACATAGTGTTACACAAAACTATTAGCTTAACACTAGATTTACTACTCTTAAAATGCTAATACGCCAGATTTACTTAATGTATACTAAGTGCTAACATATTCACCTTTCTTAAATGCTCAGTGCAAACATCCTTGATTTACCTCAGTGTTAACATACTATATTTACTTCATATATATTCACAAAACAGTACAACATTCATTTGATTTACCTCACACATACATACAACCATTGAAGCAATACCTTGTTCATACATATCAACACACTAACTTTACCTCACACATTACGTACACACAGAGTTTGCAAAGTAACCACATTTACACAAACCCGTCTTACCTGCTGATTGTTGTCTTTCATCATTTATTTTTTTACCCAAAGTAAATACAGATCTGCCTGTTGTATGTGTTTTGATTTACTGAGCTTCTGTTGAATTAGCGCAGTGCTAGCTTTACAGAGCCTGTTGAAGGGAAAGGAGCTGACAGGAAAAGATGCTTCCATAATGCCTCTCTCTCTCCTTTGCTACAGTAACACACCTCTCTTGCTTCGTGTGATTAAACGAAAGTGCTGAATTCATCTTTCTTATGTGGATTAGCTGCTATGTTTCCAAAGCTCAGAGGAGAAAGATAAGAAGGCAGAGAAGTTAGCTGTGTGCATTGTTAATGGTGTCTGTCAGGGTTTTTTGTTTGCTTTTGCATGTGAAGTGTGTGTGTTAAAGGAGTTTATGTGATAGAACCTGATATTGTAGCATGAATCTCAGATCTGTTTCACAAGGTAAGCTTAGAAGCAGTGTAATGGAAACAGCAGACTGTCATTTTTATGCAGCGTAACAGAGGTGCATCTTTATACAGGAAAGCAATTATTCCGGCCAAATGATAAAATGGTTATTGGAAGTGTGATTTAAGGATTATTACAAACTTGGTCATTATAAAATCTTATTAGATCCAAATTTAGATTTATGAAGCTACCTAGAACAGCACATAAACACCGAACTGTAGCTGACAGCCCTTAACACCACTGTAGCTGAGACTCAGATGCATAGGAGTTCCCATTCATTCATGTTATACATACATTTACATTTAGTCATTAAGCAGATGCTCTTATCCAAAGTGACTTACAAATTAGGACATTTATGTGTGTGCGTGTTTTTGTGACATGAGGACACAAATTTGTATAATGACATGGGTATGACATAGGTATTACAAGGAGAAGGTGATTCATGAGGACATTTCCCCATGTCCCCATATTTCAAAAGGCTTCTAAATCATACAGAATGAGTTTTTTTGAGAAAGTAAAAATGCACAAAGTTTCCTGTAAGGGGTAGGTTTAGGTGTAGGGCGATAGAAAATACGGTTTGTACAGTATAAAAACCATTACGCCTATGGAATGTCCTCACAATTCACAAAAACAAACGTGTGTATGTGTGAGTGGCAATATCTCATCCAATTTATGTCGTCTAGTAAACTGAAGTATCAGTTCACAAGCTATGTGTAACAAAAATAAACTAAAATTCTATTCACTCGTATAGATCTGTATATTTCTGCTAACACAGGCTATGTAGGGAGTAAAAGCAGCCCTTCTTCACTTGTTCTGTATCTCACTCTTTCTCTTTGTATGTATTTGAGTTTTCACATAGTGTCTGTTTTGTTCAATCTTCTGCATTTTAAATGGATTTATCATCCCAGTGCAGTGCTTTTTATAATCTTTTCATAAACTCTTCTCTACACACTTACAGAAGTCTCATTTTGACAATTCTCCGGATGTAATTACTTATAATACTCCCTCTACATTAACAGTGATAAGCTTACAGTCATATTGATTTGTCTAAGGGGCCCTCAGCACAAGCGCCTCGGTTCCTTCCTCCACAGCACTCAGCCATAACAGGGATTACGGACTGTATGAGAGTGTGTGTGAGTTCTCACAATCCGAGTGTGTCTTTGCTAGTGCTTTTGCTTGGTCTGATGGTGGTTTGCAGGGCTTGCTTGAGTATGCATGGTAGACGAAACTGCGCCATTCATTCACAAAGCCACACAAAACATGCAGAATTCATATTTAAATAGTATTTTTGGCATTTAATTGACCTACTGTTTATTTATTCATCCCAAATTTGCAACATATTTTTATGATTGGATTCTGTGATTAGACATAGAACCCTACTTTAAGGATTGATCTACATGAATAGGGATCATCGAGGAAGTATGCTTGTCAGGGGAAATGGTATCTGGAGTTTTGTGTGAACTGAACATGAACTCTCATCAGCCGCATGAGCTCCACCTTGTAATGCGTCAAATCTTGTCTACTAGCCACCAGGCCAATTATCTGGTGCGTGTTGTGTTTGTGGCATGTTGCTGTGAGAATCTGGAGCTCTGTGCTGCTCTGTTAATGTTAGTATTGTTGGCAGTGTGAGCATTTAACCTGCAGGGTGCTGAGACCCGAAGAGCATCAGAGGGCAGGTTCATGGCTGTGCATATGCACAGAAGATGAGATGGGGAGAAGGTGAGACTATACGCAGCAGTCAAGGTCACTGAGGGAATAATTATGCCTGCATTTAAAAGTGTAAGTGAAATCAACACAATACAATAGGATACAGCATGACACAGCAAAGTACAATATGACACAAACAATATAAAATGTGAATTGTTGTCATAATTTGTATCATATTGTTGTCGTCATATTGTATTCTTCATTTACATTTTTATACAATATTATATTATAAATATAAATATTATAAATATAATGCAACATGATGAAATGACACAATATGATAAAACACGGCACAATACAATATGCAGAGTTTAGCCCCAACATGCTCCAACACACCTGCCTGGAAGTTTGTAGGGGTGCTTTTCAATCGGAAGGCTGCTTCCTAGCAAGGCTGTGTCCTTCCTAAACCCCCAGTCCTTCTGAGGCTTCTAAGCTATAGTCCTCCTCGTCATTAAATGTTAAATTGAGACGGTCTAGTATGCATCATAAAAGTTTGTGCCCAATGGTCATGGCATGAAAATGCTGTTAAATAGTAATTTTTACACACACACACACAACACAAAAAAAAAAAAAAATAATAAATAATATATTTATATATATTTGGGGTGTAACGGTTCACAAAATTCAGGGTTCGGTTCGATACGACACAGTGGTGTCATGGTTCGGTACGTTTTCGATACGGGGGGGGTGGGGTAATTGGTTACGTTGCAATGTTGGAAATATTTCTGTTTTAAACCATGAAGGTAAGCCAATGGATATCACACAAGCACGCGTTTGCACACGTGCAAACTTTGCGCAATATTTATGCCGGTGAACATCTTAATCTCAGTCAATTCACTATGCAGAAAGTGAAAGTAAAAACGGAATGGAGTAATGACGGAGCTTTCGGCATCTAACGCCGCATATTCTCTCAGAGACGACGAGAGACCAATCTACTTCAACATATGCTGATAACGATATAGGCTATAGCTGTTTTCATTATTCCCTTAAAGGTGCCATAGAATGCATTGATACAATATTTTAAATTGTTCTCTGATATCTACATAGAAGGTATGTGGCTTAGGTAAGGGCAAAAATTCTCCAGAAATGGTTTTACATGTGCATTTACAACCCTAGGATTTCTCCCTAGAATGAAATGGTCTGTTATTGGCTTATTTAGAAGGGTCCCGAATAATAATGTTGAGCTCTGCTCTGATTGGCTGTTTCACAGTGCAGCTCAATGTTGAGCTCTGCTCTGATTGGCAGTTTCACAGTGCGGCTCAATGTTGAGCTCTTCTCTGATTGACTGTTTCACAGTGCGGCTCAATGTTGAGCTCTGCTCTGATTGGCTGTTTCACAGTGCGGCTCAATGTTGAGCTCTGCTCTGATTGGCTGTTTCACAGTGCGGGTCATTTCAGTAGCTCACAGAAAGGAAAGACAGGGAGCAAAATATATATTTCAATACTTTCTCTCACAGTTATATCGTCAGGTAATTATACTGTATATAAAATGCTGGCATCAGGGAGCCGCTATTAATATGCAGGGCACTGAAACTGCTTTCAAATGCACAATCGCTTTTTACTTTCGCTTTCGAGATTCGCGATCGCACGTACTCTGTTTATATTATGGAGCGGCAGTACTTACCACACATTTTACAAGATCAGATGCTTGTCAGTGGTGCTCAGGATCTGTAAATCATTTGCCATCATCCTCAGTTATCTCTCCTTACTCTGTTTATGTGCTAAGTGAAATCTTATGTACTTTAATGTAACAGGCTACCGCTAGCAGTTAACCATGTCCCTTTAGTGTCTCGCGTTATTTTATTAGAAGGCGTTATTTGCTTTCCGTGCCTTTCTGAATACAGACACCAACCCATCCCTGCACTTCACATCCCCTGCACAGCCTGGAACATAACATTTATTTCCATGATCTGCCATTTTCGTCCTCGCTTGTTTCTTCTCAATACCTGCAGAACTTCTGATGGTTCGGCTGGCGGCTGGCCTAGAACATGGGTGGGTATATGCAAATGTTGGGGGCGTAACTATTAGTGATCCCAACTGTTACATCACAGTCGGTGTTATGTTCTGATTCGCCTATTTTTCAGTGGTCCTTTTTATTCATGAGATTTACATAAGGTCACTGTATGTCATTTCCATGTACAGAACTCTTATTCAACTATGCCATGGTAAATAGAGATTCCATTCTATGGCACCTTTAATATTTCTCTTGTGGCCCGTACATAGTGAAAAAATGAGAAGAAACGTATTTCGTGTTAAACAGGTTGTTTTTGAAAGTCGGTGCTTGAAATAAAAGCTTTTTTTATTCATAATTTTTATTGATGACTGCAGTGTTAATATTTTAATTATAGGACTATCATTCATTGTATAGCCTAATAGACCTGTTTTAAAAGACCTTTTTTTAAAAACATTTTAATTGAGGAGTAAATAGCCTAATCTTATCCTCGCAGCGTGTCAGTTATGTGGTAATTAATATTTAATTTGACCCTCTAACTCTAGCACTCTCTATTCTAATTCTATTTTATCTATCTGTCTTCTCTTTATGTAAAAAAAACAACACACATTTGACCCTCTATCAATTGCATATTTATTATCTAACTGCTAGCTTTTCTTGAAAAACTAACACTAGATTTCTTTTTTCTATTCTATCTACTTGTTTCTTATTAAAAAAAAACACTAGGTTTCTTTTTTCTATATTCTATCTACTCATTTTCTTTAAAAAAAAAAACTTTTTACGTGTACTGCCTTAGGCTAACCAAGACTGGTCATAGCACTTGCATATCATTGCTCTTTTGTTGGTTTTGCTTGTCCTCATTTGTAAGTCGCTTTGGATAAAAGCATCTGCTAAATGACTAAATGTAAATGTAATTATTGTGGGGCAAATTAATTGTAGCCTAATTTTAATTTAATAATAAAAGTAACTAAGAAAAAGTAAATAAGAATGTAACAGGCCTACATTAAATGGAAATGCCAAATACTCTTAATATTGCCAATAATTGATGTATTTGACAATATCTCTGGCTATCGTCGATACAAGATCATTGTCTTTCGACGCACCCCAGCAAGGGGAGGTTATCACTGGGTAGACAGCACGTTGCCTGTTACGTCGTTTGGGCTGCCTTGTTGAGCGCAGTGGCACTGAGAACATTATATTTCACACACTTTAAGCTCTTTTATTTTCCAAACGTAATGGGATTAGTCCAACGAATCGTTCTGTTTGTAATGCGTACGGGATCGAAAGCCTGTATGTATGTATATATGCATATGTATGTATATATGAATGTATATGTAGTAGGGCTGGGCGATATGGCCAAAAAAATTATCACGATAATTTTTTTCATATCAGTCGATATCGATAATTATCACGATAAATGTCAAATCTTTATTTCTTTCAAGTTTAACCCAGAATTTTGCTCCAAAGTGAAAGTTGTAGAGACCAGACCATTAATTTTCCTTAAAGTAAATATCTAACCAGAAAAATGTATTTCTTAGTTGCTGCATGTTCTGAGTGATATTGTTTCAAATCAAGAAACAGGTTTGGGTTGCCTGATAATATTAATATTAATATTAATAATAATAATAATAATATCACTTTTTTTGTAGCAAAAATTGTAGCAACCTCAGTTTTATATGGTTATATTTATTCTGATCAAGTTTTTTTTATTAAGCATTTTGTCTCCCATTGTAGCATACATTTAAATCATAAACACAGTTAAAACCACACATATAACACCTCAATACCATGGTAAAAATACAACTATATGCTGTAGCCTATTTGTATGAAAAACAGTAGTCTAAAAACATTCAGTATAAATGCACACATGCTATAGCTTAATCACAAATACATCTCAGAAAACTCTGCAGGTTTTCGTATGTTTTGTTTGTTTTTTTGTTGTTTTACTTGTTAGATGTTGTTAGTATAACTGTCTACGATAGAGACACGCTTTTAAACATCGGTTCTTCCGTCGCGCAACGCAAACCGGACTTTGAGTTGCTGAACGCCGGTGGATTGTTTACAGACACCGCATCAGAGCCCTTCGTCTGGAACGCACGACCACGACGAAAGAAACGTAGCCGGAAGAGAGCTGGCGTTCTCGTCAGACTGAGACGCCGTGCCTTTCGACCTCCTCTCCCAACCATTTTGCTGGCTAACGTTCAGTCACTGGATAACAAACTCTGTGAACTGCGTGCGCGCATCTCATACCAACGAGAAACAAGGGACTGCTGCGTTATTTGCCTCACAGAAACCTGGATGTCTGCAATGGTTCCAGACTCAGCCATCGAGCTCACGGGCTTCTCCGTGCATCGCTCGGACAGAACGAAAGAGCTCACAGGGAAAAGCAGAGGTGGGGGCGTTTGTTTCTATATCAACAACTCATGGTGTGATGAAAGGAACCTACACTCTATTAAATCCTTCTGCTCCCCTGATCTGGAATTTCATATGCTTCTGTGTCGACCATTCTGGCTACCGAGGGAATTTACAGCGATCATAATCACGGCTGTTTACATTCCCCCTCAAGCCAACACAGACCAGGCACTCCGGGAACTGTACGGGAATATAAGTGATCAGGAAACCGCGCACCCAGATGCAGCGTTTGTTATTACGGGGGACTTTAATAAAGCCAACTTCAGAACAATAGCTCCAAAATACTTTCAACACATCACCATCAACACGCGTGGTGATCGTGTACTGGACCATTGCTACTCCCCCTTCCGGGACGCTTACAAATCCCTCCCCCGCCCACCTATCGGCAAATCGGATCACTCCTCCGTTCTGCACCCGCCCTCAGGACAATTCAATGCTGGTCGGACCAATCGGACGCTATACTACAGGACTGTTTTGATCACGTGGACTGGGACATGTTCCGGGCAGCGTCTGATGACAACATAGAGGCGTATTCAGATACGGTCACGTGTTTCATCAGGAAGTGTATAGAGGATGTAATTCCGACCAAAACAATACGCATCTACCCCAACCAAAAACCGTGGATTAACAGCGATGTTCGATCAGCCTTGTCAGCACGGACATCTGCCTTTAAATCCGGAAACACTGACGATCGGAAACAAGCCAGTTACGATCTCAGGAGATCCATCAAAGCAGCCAAACGACAATATAAAAACAAAGTTGAAGAACAATTCAACAACAACAACTCAAGAAGCATGTGGCAGGGCATCAACAACATCACAGGTTTTAAAGGGAATAAACCAGCTACTGTGAACACTCTCTACCGGATGAGCTGAATACTTTTTATGCTCGTTTCGAGGCTCATAACACCGCCCACACAGAGTGCGCTCCCACGGCTGCTGCAGAAGAGGTGAGTCCACTCTCCCTTTCTGTCGCGGATGTAACTCGATCCTTCAAACGGGTGAACATCCGCAAAGCTGTGGGCCCGGATGGCATCCCAGGTCGTGTGCTCAAAGCATGTGCTTACCAACTAGCCGGGGTTTTTACAGACATCTTCAATCTGTCCCTCTCTCTGTCTGTGGTTCCCTCATGCTTCAAAAAATCCACCATTGTGCCCATACCTAAGAAAAATAAAATCACATGCTTGAATGACTGGAGGCCCGTTGCTCTGACACCCATGTTCAGCAAGTGTTTTGAGAAGCTCATCAGAGACCACATCTGCTCTGTGCTGCCTGCCTCACTGGACCCACTACAATTTGCATACCGCGAAAACCGTTCCACAGACGATGCTATTGCCTTCACCCTGCACACTGCTCTCTCCCACCTGGAAAATAAGAACACCTATGTGAGGATGCTGTTCGTGGATTATAGTTCAGCATTTAACACCATAGTTCCTGCCACACTGGTTGAGAAGCTCCAGACTCTGGGACTGAACAGATATCTGTGCAGCTGGATCCTGGACTTCCTGACAGGCAGAAGTCAGGTGGTCAGAATGGGCAACAACACCTCATCTCCCCTGATCCTCAACACTGGTGCCCCGCAGGGCTGCGTCCTCAGCCCACTCCTGTACTCCCTGTACACACACGACTGTACAGCTACACACAGCTCCAACGTCATCGTCAAATTTGCCGATGACACAACGGTGATAGGCCTGATCACCGACAACGATGAGACGGCCTACAGAGAGGAGGTGAGTACCCTGACTAAATGGTTCCAGGAGAACCACCTCTCACTCAACATCGACAAGACCAAGGAGCTGGTGGTGGATTTCAGTAGACAAAGCAGAGAACACACACCCATCTCCATCGACAAGACACCTGTGGAGCGGGTAAACAGCTTTAAGTTCCTCGGCGTTCACATCACCGAGGATCTCACATGGTCTGCCCACACAGACGCAGTGCTGAAGAAGGCACATCAGCGCCTCTTCTTCCTGAGACGGCTGAAGAAGTTTGGAATGAGCCCCAGCATCCTCAGATCCTTCTACACCTACACTGTGGAGAGCATCCTGACCGGCTGCATCACCGCCTGGTTTGGAAACAGCACCGCTGGCACTTGCGAACTGCCCGCCACATTGTTGGAGGTGAGCTTCCCACCCTCCAGGACATCTACACCAGGCGGTGTATAAGGAAAGCCAGGAGGATCATCAAGGACTCCAGCCATCCATCCCACAGACTGCTCTCTCTGCTGCCCTCAGGGAGACGTCTCTGCAGCATCCGATCCCGCACTAGCCGACTGAGGGACAGCTTTTTCCCTCAGGCTATCAGGCTAATGAACAGTCAGAACTAATTCACCCTACATCACACTCCCACTCACACAACATGCCATGCACTGCACTTTAACACCGTTCTACTGGACTACACGCACACACTGCAATAATACAACCTATCTGCTATCACTGGATACCATACAATGCACATCCACGACATTGCATATGTATAATCTGTTGCACCTTTGCACAACTATCTATTGCACAACTAATCTGTTGTAAATGCATAATCTGTTGCACCTTCACATATTACTATGTATAGATAGTAGGGCTGTCAATCGATTAAAAAAATGTAATCGCGATTAATCACATGATTGTCCTGAGTTAACTCGCGATTAGTCGCAATTAATCACACATTTTTATTTGTTCTAAATGTACCTTAAATCAATCCTTTTCAAATTTTTAATACTCTAATCAACATGGGCATGGACAAATATGGATGCTTTATGCAAATGTACACTATATTGCCAAAAGTATTGGCACCCCCTTCTAATGAACAGGTTTGACTACTTTAGTAATTTCTATGAGTACAAATCTTAATGTTTAAGCATATTATGATCAGGGGTGCAAACTTGTCACCTTTCGGCGAAATTCGCCGTTTTCACCTTGAAATAGGTCATTCACGTGAATCGTGTAGATCTGTAAAAAAAAAAATTTGCGGGGGGGGGTCGTCGGATCTGCGAGTCATCTGGGTCACGTCACCTGCAGCGTTTCTTTCCCCTGTTGGCAATGGCAGGAATGGACCCGCCCTACTCTGTCTCTGATTGGCTTACCTTGGGGTCGAAGCCTGCACCGGTGCAAGCTGTCTCTTATTGTCTCCTATTTTCTTTATGCCCCTGAAAAGAATTAGAAATACTCTCAGTTTTGATCGTACAGATAAGAATAAGGTATCATTTGAATCTGCAAAGGGTCTACTTTTATTTCTGTATAGTCATAATAACAACGAAATAATGTGCTTTTCTAAAATTAATAAAATAAACAGGGTGCGTTCTCTGCCGGCTCTGTCACCTTTCTTCACAGACATGTAAATAAAACAACCTGAATCTCCGCGAATACTCGCCTCAAATACATGAGACATATATGTATAGAAAGCTTAAAATGTCTACTTTTAAATGAAGTAAGTCACGTCCAAAACAAATATTCGATGTTAAAGTAATCCGTATGAAACCGACGCGATGTCCAGTTTTCTCGTCTCAACTCATATCTCACGCGCACGCGCCGTTCGCGCCTTTCAGATTCAAACATCCACGTGAGGCGCGCGCTAATGTAAACGCCCACATCGCCTCCGCATAAACAAACAAGTTCATCCCGGCTACTTTCTGTTTCTGGAAGAAGATCTGCTGAGAGAAATAACCCATAATTTCAAAATGTGTTTGTTTGTTTTTTTCCTTCAGAGCACATAAAAAATATACACTATGAAAATGCCAGGTTTTGTAAAGAATTCTCTTCTTCATTACTTCAGTCTTACTCCAAGTGTAACAATATACATTATACCATTCAAAAGCTTGTAGTCAGCATATAGAAATTAAAACTTTTATTTAGCACACAAGTAATGATAAAGACATTTATCATGTTACAAACTATGCTGTTCTTCTGAACTTTCCATTCATAAAAAACAAAAACAAAAAAAACCTTCTCAGCTCTTTTCAACAGAATAATAATAATAATAATAAATGTTTTTTTGAGCAGCAAATCAGAATATTAGAATTATTTCTGAAGGATCATGTGACTGGAGTAATGATGCTAAAAATTCAGCTTTGAAAGACAGCTTTGTTTGTTCCTAATAAACTGTTTAACTGCACTCGCAAGTGAATCTCAAGTTATTTTGTGTGATAGCTAAATATATTCTAAATAAATTACAAACAAAAAGATATATAAATTAATCAATAAAATGATTAATTTACTTAACATGTTAAAATTGATTTACAGTACTTTTTTGCTGTTTTCTAACAGTTTGGACTTGAATAAAGAAAACTTGCACTTAACCTTTTCACAGGCATTTTGTTTTCATAGTTAGACAGATATCGTGATGTATCATTATATGATTGTCTAGCAATATATCAATTATCGCAGAATCGCTGTATCGTGATTATATCGTATCGTGAGGTACCCTGCAATTCCCACCCCAGTGTGTGTGTGTATATATATATATATATATATATATATATATATATGGGGGGGGGTGGAGTTTAGTTTGTCACCTTTTTCACGCCTGAGGAGTTTGCACCCCCTGATGATATTCTAGGGAATTGTGTGCTTCTAATATTATAGCAACAGTTTGGACTCTTTTCTATTCTAACATGACAATGTCTCTGTGTATAAGACAAGGTTCAAAAAGAAAATGATTGATTCAGTCAGTGTGGAAGAACTTGACTGGTCTGCATAAAACCAAGTCCTAATCCTAGTTTAACACCTCTGGTGTGACTGTAAATGCAGACCTTGAGCCAAAAACTCATCACCAAACACCAATGACTTGTACATATGGGTACAGTCATTTTAGACACTTACAAAACTGTTGCAACAGAGATGAAATACAATTTTTAAATACATGAATTATGTTCCCATCGTTGTTGCCACAGATTTGGAAGTGCATTTTTCTGTTCTAAAGAAGGGGGTGCCAATACTTTTGTCTATACAGTGTATGTACAAGTCATTGGTGTTTGGTGATGAGTTTTTGGCTCAAGGTCTGCATTTACAGTCACACCAGAGGTGTTAAACTGGGATTAGGACTTGGTTTTATGCAGACCAGTCAAGTTCTTCCACACTGACTGAATCAATCATTTTCTTTTTGAACCTTGCCTTATACACAGAGGCATTGTCATGTTAGAATAGAAAAGGGTCCTGTCCAAACTGTTGCTATAATATTAGAAGCACACAATTTCCTAGAATATCATTATATGCTTTAACATTAAGATTTGTACTCATAGAAATTACTAAAGTAGTCAAACCTGTTCATTAGAAGGGGGCGACCCAATAATTTTGGCAATATAGTGTATGTTTATTATTATTGAAACCATAGTCAACATAAAGCATGAAGAGTAGACATGTTTCAAAGGTCATAGATGTAATAAATAAATTCCAGGTTCCCATTACTTCTCTTTCTTTGCACTGAGCAATTTACTGACGCAAACCTGTTTACATTTTTGCACACAGGGCAGCTCTTCTACTGAAAATGCAAAATGTACATTTATTATTTATTATTACATTTGTTTCCCTATCTTTGCCCACATACTGTATTTTGATGAAGCTAAATTCTCAATAAAACTGGTATATTTTACTGTTTCTGTTGTCAGACAACGGAATGAATATGAAATAGTGACTGAAACGCGACCCATTAAGACTACATAACCAGCTCCCTTCCAAGATGTTCATCTGCACAAAAAAAATCATGATAATCGCACCGTCGTCTGATGAAATCAAATACACATAAGATAAAGACAATAGCTGTGCTGTGATTTTGGCTATACTTGCATGTTAAATTAGAGAAGCAACATAATATCTGTGTTTAACTGAATTAAAGCGCTGCTCCTCTCTCTGCCGCGCGCTGAGCAGACGCAGAGAGAGAGAGAGAGAGAGAGAGAGATTTTGATTTTCGAAAACACTTTATTACAGACAATTAACACATTATCCAGACAATCAAATCAAAACAACAAGGAAAATAAAAAAATAAAAATAAAAAACATTAAGCCAAAATAGGAGCAAAGACCAAGTTGTTTTCAAAAACCTCACACAAAGCTCCGCCATAGCACCAAATCAAGTCAAAGGAAAGAAGATCATTCATCGCTTTGAAATAACGAAAATCAATGAGAATTCTAGATTTTACTGAATTGAAAAAAACTGCCAATAAACTATAACTCATGTTTTGTTCAATTTTGCGTTTCCTAGTACCATAGATAGCCATTTTAGCTTGACCTAATAAAAAATTCAAGAGTTGACATTTAAAACGTTTTCTCTGAACATATTTAAAACCACAAATAAAAATCCTAATAGAAAACGTCTCACCAAAACACAAAAATAGATTCTGTAAAACAGTAAACAACAGCTCAAGTCTAGAACATTGCATAAATGCATGAAATACAGTTTCTCTCTGCAGACAGAAAGGACAATCATGACCAAAGTCAGGATTTAAAACTGAAATAAAAGCATTAACTGCAATCGCCCCATGTAAAATTCTCCACTGCAGATCCCCAAATTTCTTAGTTAATGGTGACTTGTACAACGCTTTCCATTCAGGGTGCTCACCCTCTTCCAACTGTAAAATATTACGCCAGGGAGTATCCACTCTATTATTTAAAAACATTTTGTTTAAAGATTTAACACACATTTTGTACATTTCTTTTCCCAAAGCTGGCTCCAGGCCAATTAGTGTCACATCTTCACAGTACAAGAAAACACCTTTACAATCTTCTAAAATGGGAGATGATGACAAAACAGGGAATGGATCATCACTGTTTGGAACAATTAGCTCCTCAGAATAGTCCTCCAGTAACTTGATTTCTTCCGCTGTGAGAGCATCTCTCCATTGCTCAAGAAGTTTAGCGACTGTACGTTTTGAATGAAGTCCCAAATGTTTAATTATCTCATATAATTTAAACCTTTTCCCAATATCTCTAGCCCCATTCACATTCAGAGAAGCCATAAAAATCTCCCCCATAAATAAAAAAGGAAAAAAACAAAATGAACACAACCAAAGGAGACAAAAAAGAAAAAAATATTTATGTGCTCTCATTACTGGCATTGAGCCTTGGTTGGGCATTAAGTTTGGCAAGAATTTTCTTTAGCCGATACACTTCTTGGTTTGTAAAACCTCCATCATTTCTTAAAGTCTTTGCCTTTTCAATGAATTGCAGAACATCAGGAAAATATTCTTCAACTCTTACTTTTCTGGCATTTTTGGTCACCTTAAGAAAAGACTTTATATCGTCTACAGTATAGCTCCGGCTAGAAAAGCCACTTTGAGGTAAACTGCATGAAACACTACATTCAGAGAAATCGCTCTCACTCTCTGTTTCAGATTGACTCAAATCACAATTATCTGTCTTTTTAGTCTGTTTACCAGTGTGCTGTTGCTTTAATCGTCTCTTCTGAGGCGTTTTAAAGGCAACATCGTCTAAATCCATCATAGAAATCTGATCCTGCTCTATGTTGAACGACATTTGTTCCCCAACTGTAACAGAGTTACCGCCATCTCGCTGTTCGTTCACTAGAACCTGCACTGACTGCCCATCTACCAGAGAAGGCCCGTCTCTTTCCGCGTCAACCGCCGCATTCTCTCTCTCATCAGGTATATCAGTCGGCATTACATCTGTAACTTTTTTGTCAACCACTGCCTTGGCACCGGTTTCTGAGGCAGACTTGTGCTAGGTGCATCGACAGCAGCAGGCAACGCAACAATTACATCCTGTATCTCATCATCACGCGCAACATTATTTTTCCCCCCATCAGCCGGTAAACGATTTTTCTCCGGCTGATTTAATCTACCTGGACAAGCGCGGATCAAATGACCCATCTCCCCGCAAGCAAAGCATTTCATGTTGTTTGTTGTGACAAAAATAACATAATTAAACTCATCCTGACGAAAATTTAAAGCCAAATCCAATTCATCCAAATTGTCTTGTAAAATCATATAGACATAACGTCTAAAAGACACAACATGCTTCAATAACGGGGATTTGCACCCGATTGGAATCATCTTTATCGGAGAAACAAGTTTGCCATAGCGAGAAAGCATTCCAGTCAAAACCTCATTCGGGATAAAAGGTGGCACATTAGACAAGGTTACTCTTTTCGATGGAGTAGAGAGGGGAAGTACTGGGGTGAAAATTCCATTAATCACGACACCACTTTCAACTAGCTGGTTCGCTAGATCAACTGTCTTTACAAACACCACAATAGCATTGTTCATACGAGATGCAGACATGATGTTCTCAGTACCAATCACTTCACCTATAACCAAACTGCATTCTTCCACATTCACAGCGGAGTCTACTTTAACACCATGACGCCGTGTCAGGAAATCAAAACTACCTGAGGCCGTCATGCTCCTGATACAAACCGGGAGCAGACGCTCCGGTATGTATATAAAAAAACGACCTTACCCTCCCAAACTAAATTAACCAACAATATTCAAGAAAAGAAAGAAAAAGATAGAAAAAAAAAAGTATACCACTCGTACCTGCACACGCCAAACGCTCACACTCAACGCTCCGCCCACTCACTCAGCACATGCGCACAGAGAGAGAGAGCGAGAGAGAGCGAGAGAGTCTCAGAAACTAGGTTTGGGCGCTTTTTTGAAGGGGAAAAGGTCGCTAAAGGGGTCTGCAATGTTGCTAAGTTGGCAACACTGTGCATCTCCATTTCTCCAACTACGGGTTGGGCCCCAGGTCAAACCGGAAATACGCGCTGCGTTAATCGCGCGTTAAAAAAATTAGAGCCGTTAAAATGAATTTGCGTTAACGCGTTATTAACGCGTTAACTTTGACAGCACTAATAGAAAGTAGGGTTGTCACGATACCATAAAAATGTCTTACGATACTATACCAGCTGAAGTATCACGATACCAAGTAGTATCACGATACCATGCAGTATTGTGTTAATTTAAAATTCAATTCTACAAAATGAATAAAAATTTCATAAATAAATAGATGTAAATGAAAACAGACAATATTTTTCTCTAAATACTTAATTAATGTGAATGAATGACTGGCTATTGTTATCCATGAAATTATCTAAACAAAACTCATCTTAGCACTGCACAGAAGCTGCATGATGTGACATTTAGATGTGGCATTTATACATTTAGACTGTATTTATAATTGCATAAATAAAGTTGAGAGATTAATGTTTTAAATACTAAATTCTGAATATAGAAATATGTTGGAAAATAATGTAATATGCCTACTTTTAGATGGGAAACTTCAAACGGCCAGCAGGTGGTAGAAGTTCGTGATTGAATCACTGAGTCATTCAAACGATTCTTTCAAAACGGCTGAATCCTTCAGAAGCGAATCAAATGACTGTTTTTATGAATGGTTTAGTGAATCAGTGATTCAGAGACAACGCGGATTTGGATTCGAACACAGAAACGAAACAAAAACGGCACTCTTGCTCGTGTCATATTGCCGAACTGTCAGGAGCATTTTTTGCTCGCATATCTTGAAATTTCCAAGTTAGCAGCATGTATATTAAAACATAACATTATAAATGAATAAATATATATATATATATATATATATATATATATATATATATATATATATATATATATATATATATATATATATATATAATATATATAATGTAAGAGCCACATGGGAATTAGTTCATCTGAAATAATATTAGTAAAAATAATAAGAAAATATTTCATGTAAATTCATAAGAAATTTTTTGCTTTTAAATGCATATTTAGTAATGTTTAGATCTGATTAGTTTTAATTATTTTGAGCTTCCAATTAGATCTCACTACGTCATAACGCAAGCGATTGTACGTATTTAGTTTCAATTTGAAGTTAGAAACGTTGGAAGCAACACAGTTTTTTGACCGTGCATACCATGTTTATGTACAGTTTTGTTTTATGCTTTTGAAGTAAACATTCAAAAGAAGATCGTGGTTTGCTCGTGTTTTTCAAATACTGGTTACAATTTGACTGACTTCAAAGGGTGGTAGGCTACAGAAGAAAGAAAACGCGAATAAGTGCCACTGCCATAACATAGTCAAAAAACTCGCTAATACGAAACGAATTACCTGGGTAACGAGGAGGACGTGGCTAGCTTGTGTCGAGGATGCAGCGGATCGGACTTTAGCGCTGTAAACAAGCCACAGAACCGGGCCAGTTTGCTCAAGAGACCCGCCACGGATCGACACGCACCAAGCGGCAGCTGACGGTTGGTCGACCTGTCCGTCAACAGAGAAGTGACGCTGCGCACTGAAGTGAAGACTTTTTCTTCAAAAGACGCGATACGGACGCACGAAGATAATGAGTGAGTTTTGAAGAGAAAACAAGTAGATCAACTTTTTCCTGTTAAACGTATGCTTATAGCAAGCTCTGATTCAGTCAATGTGGAGTTATGGCGATCTTTAAGAAGTTGTTTTGCACTCGGTTTATCTAGAAAAGTACCTTTGAAGAAAGTGTTTGAAACGTTTGCATACAACTAAAGAATTAACTCTGCTATTTGTAAGATGGCTGAGGAAGATGAACAAAGATATATTGAGGATACAATGAAAAAGGGAAGGTCACATAAGCTGACAGAGAAGGCATTAGAAGAGAGATTGCAGAGATGCATTGCATTGAGAAGAAGATCATTAGGAACTCTGACAAGCAAAAAAAAGGAGTTAGAATCAATGATGAGTGATGCTCAAAATTTACAAAGGTGAAAAACATTACGGAAAATGACTTTGCAACATCACTAAATGAGTTTAATCGTCTCAACAACGAAGTTGCAAATCTTTTGACTGAAGATGAAAAAACAGTTGATCAAGAAATCTGGTTTGAACCTAAAATGGCAGTAATTAGAGGATTTATGAAAACTACAAAAAATTGGATTGCATCTGAGCATGAAATCATACTGCCAGTGGAAAAAGTGCTGCAAGAAGAAAATGTGGTTGATTATCTGCAAGAAACTGTTAAACCAAATGACAGTGTTTCACAAGTGGGGGTCAGTGATGTCACAAAGCCAGCACACGTAGATCACAAGTCAGTCGCACCTCAGCTGTGTCACGAGTATCGTCAGCAAGAGCTAGACAGGAAGCAGAACATGCAGCCCTGCTCGAACGTGCTGCAGCATTAAAGAAAATGCAACAGCTTGAGTTTGAAGCAGCTAAAATCAAAGCTGAAAAGGAAGAGTTAGTGCTGGAAACTGCGTTAGCTGAGAGTAAAGCAAAATTAAGGGTGCTTAAAGAATATGAAAGATCTGAAGATGGTTTAAGTAGCTATTCGTCAGTTCAAAAGCCACAAGGTGGACACGTGAGGGAAAGAACGAGCATTTTGCTTCCACAGCAAGCTAATATGAACAGTCATGTTCAACCACAAATACAGCACTCCCGAATACATCAATCTCAACCGGTCTTCAATTATGTGTCTAATGTTCAATCTAACAGAGGTGATGACATAATAACGGTTATGCAAAAGCAGAATGTAATCACTGAGTTACTAGTAAAACAACAGCAGCTATCTCATCTACCAACCAAGGACATTCCTGTGTTCAAGGGTGATGCGCTACAAATACAAATCTTTCATGAGGGCGTTTGAGCACGCAATAGAGCAGAAAACCAGCAATGAGCAAGACAAATTGTACTTCTTGGAACAATTTACAGCCGGTGAACCTCAAGAGCTTGTTCGCAGCTGTGCTCATATGATGCCAAACAAAGGCTACTGCGAGGCGAAGCGACTACTTCATAAGCACTATGGGGATGAACTACGGATTGCCAGTGCGTACATTGACAAAGCACTCAAATGGCCTCAAGTGAAATCTGATGATGGGAAAGCATTGAGCGCTTATGCAATGTTTTTGATTGGATGTCGCAATACTATGGAAGACATTGAATTCTTAGAGGAGATGGATAACCCAACCAACTTACGGACCGTAGTGTCTAAGTTACCATATAAACTGAAAGAACGTTGGCGTGCTGAAGCTTATGACATAAAAGAGCGAAGAGGCAGAAGAGCAAGGGTTGCTGATTTGGTGAATTACATAGACCGACAAGCTAGAATAGCGATGGATCCCTTTTTGGAAATATCTCAGACAGCTGCCCCAATCTCAAGTGGAAAGATTGACCAAAAAGAAAAGCATCATGGAAAAAGAGAGGTCCGTGGAAGCAGTTTCGCAACAAATGTTTTCACCGAAAGCAAAAGGCCTCAAGAAACGCATGTTAAGCCAGCAAATTCAATTAAAACTGTGAGTGCCTTTGAGAAGCCGTGTTTGTACTGCCAGCAATCACATACCCTTGCCTCATGCAGCAAAATCAAACACCAACCACATAAGGAACGTGTGGATTTCTTAAAACTGAAGGGATTGTGTTTTGGATGTTTGGTTCCGGGTCATCTTAGCAAATTCTGCAAAAGAAGAATTGAGTGTAAAGAGTGTGCTTTAAAGCATCCAGACATTCTGCACATAATAAAGGAAGAAGGTTCTGTCTCACCTGAAAGGAAAGATGGTCGTCATGGAAGTGAAGTATCTTGTGCTCAAGTTTCTATTTTGCAAGAGTCCTGTAGCCTCACAGGGGCCGGGGAAGCAGAATGTGTGCTGTCAATAGTACCGGTGAAGATAAAATCAAAAAGGAGTGACAAGTGTGTTGAAACATACGCCTTTCTGGACCCGGAAGCACAGCAACGTTCTGCACAGAAGACCTGCAAAGGAAACTAAACATTAAAGGGAAACCGACACGAATACTTCTTAGCACCATGGGTCAAGACAAACCTGGAGAACAGAAGCTCATGAACAGTTTCGTCATCTCAGACCTGGAAGTGTGTGGGCTGGAAGATACCAAATTCATTGATCTACCTAAGGTGTTTACTCATAGCAACATACCTGTTCACGTCGAGAACATACCTAAAAGGTCAGATATCCAGAAGTGGTCTTATCTCAATGAAGTACGCTTGCCAGAGATAGAAGCTGATGTAAGCCTGCTTATGGAGCTAACTGTTCAAGAGCAATGGAACCATGGCATGTTATTAATGCTGAGGATGGAGGCCCTATGCTGTGAAGACTGCCATTGGCTGGGTTGTGAATGGGCCTGTAAGAAAGGAACTGAATGATGCAATGAATAAAACGCCTACTTTTTTCAGTAAACAGAGTTTCTGTGATGGAGATTGAGAAGCTGCTGGTTCAACAGTATAACACTGATTTTCCAGAGCGTAACTACGATGATCGAGAAGAGATGTCTTGTGAAGACAAAACAGTTTTTGCAGTCTGTGCAGAAAACCACAATTTTTGAGAACGGGCACTACAGCATTGGACTGCCACTAAGGAATGAGAAGCTCCAAATGCCAAATAACCGTTGTGTGGCGGAACAACGCATAACCAGTTTGCTTAGAAAGTTCAAGAAGAATCCTGAATTTTTTGAAGAGTACAAGAGCTTCATGGAGACCATCATTGAAAAAGGTTACGCTGTCCAAGTTCCAGTCCATCAGCTGAACCGTAACGACAACAGGCTGTTTTACATACCACATCATGGTGTGTATCATCCGAAGAAACAAAAGTTGCGGGTGGTCTTTGACTGCACAGCTTCGTTTCAGGGTAGGTCTCTGAATAGCGAACTGCTCCAAGGACCTGACTTGACCAACACATTAGTTGGTGTGCTTTTAAGATTTCGTGAGGAGCCAGTAGCTATAATGGCGGACATTGAGTCGTTGTTTTATCAGGTCAAGGTGCTGGAGCGTGACGCAGACCTACTCCGTTTTCTTTGGTGGCCCAACGGCAAATTGAACGAGCCTATGGAGGAATTCCGAATGACTGTGCACCTCTTCGGAGCCACTTCTTCACCAAGTGTTGCCTCATATGCACTAAAAAGAAATGCTGAAGATCACAAGGCTGATGTATCTCCAGAAGCTGTCCAGACAGTTCTGCGCAACTTCTACGTAGATGACTGTCTGAAGAGTGTAGCTAAAGAAGAAGATGCAGTGACCCTGGCTAAAGATCTTCGTACCCTGTGTGTCAGTGGAGGATTCACTTTAACAAAGTGGATGAGCAATAGCAGGAAGGTGTTAATGACAATCCCTGAAGTGCATAGAGCCAGCGAAGTGAAAGACCTGGATCTAAGACATGACACTTTGCCAGTCGAGAGGACCCTCGGTGTACAGTGGGACACAGAAACTGATACTTTCACTTATAGTATGAAGCTGCAAGACAAGCCGATGACCAGAAGAGGCATTTTATCAGTCGTGAATTCTATCTACGACCCTCTTGGCTTTCTGGCGCCGGTCATCTTGCCCTAAACTCCTGCTGAAAGATCTTTGTAAAGAACAATACGGATGGGACGAGAACATTGGCGGAAAACACGCTGAAGTTTGGAAGAAATGGATTGAAGATGTCAGTCATCTCTCTACCTTCCATGTGAGCAGGTGTTTGAAGCCTACAGATTTTGGATGCACTACAGCAGCACAGTTACATCATTTTTCAGACGCTTCTGAGTCTGCATACGGCACTGTGTCTTATCTGCTGCTAGAGAATAGCCAAGGTGAGAAGCATTGTTCATTCCTCATGGGAAGGCAAGAGTAGCTCCACTCAAACTTGTCACCATTCCCAGACTCGAGTTGACCGCAGCAGTTGTCGCTGTCAAAATAGACAAGATGTTACATCAGGAGCTTCAAGTTCCATTGCAACAATCAATTTTTTGGACAGACAGTACTACTGTGCTCAGATATATTGACAGTGAAACTGCTCGTTTCAAAACCTTCGTTGCAAACAGAATCTCGTTGATCCGAGAAGCAACCAAGCCATCACAATGGAAGTATGTCAGAACAACGGAAAATCCTGCAGATCTAGCCAGCAGGGGTCTGAAAGCTAAAGGTTTGACACAAGGAGGAACCTGGATCAATGGGCCGGAGTCTTGCTGGACAATGAATGTGATTGGTCGGAACAGCCTGTGCGAATGAAGGAAAGCCTTCAAAATGATCCGGAAATCAAGAATGGAGCTACAGTCAACATGATCAAAGTTGAAGAAAACATGAAACCAATCGACAAACTGATCAGCTATTACTCAGACTGGCATAAACTAAAAAGATCAGTGGCCTGGATTTTAAAGGTAAAGGAAAATCTGTGGAAACTGAAAGAGGAAAGAAAGGAAATATCAGGAAAGATCAGGGAAACTGAAAAAGACCCTGAAAAAGCAAGATCAAAATTAGAACAACAAATGAAGAAATTCAAAGCAACAGAAAAGAAATCACTTACTTTGGATGATCTGATTGTCGCAGAATCAGAAATAATCAAATTCAGTCAAAGACAGCAGTTTGGAGAAAAATCAAAGTACTGGAGAAAGGTAAACAGCTCAGTCGCAGCAGTCAGCTGTTTAAATTGGATCCGATTCTTCAAGATGGCACGTTAAGGGTTGGCGGAAGACTCAACAAGTCTGCTATGCCAGAAAACGCTAAACATCCAACAATTATTTCAAAGCACAGCAGAGTGGCTACATTGATTTTGAGAGATATACACCAAAGAACAGGACACTGCGGACGCAGTTATGTCTTGGCACAACTGAGATGCAGGTACTGGATCCCACAAGCCAATTCTGCTGTTCGAAAGATAATCAACAAATGTACAGTGTGCCGCAGGATTAATGGAAAGGTTGGGGAGCAAAAGATGGCAAACCTGCCTGAAGATAGGCTCTTGCCGGATAAGCCTCCTTTCACAAATACGGTGTTGATTTCTTCGGGCCGTTTGATGTCAAGCGGGGCCGTAGTTACAGTCAAAAGATACGGCGTGTATGTTCACTTGTCTCACTCTCAGAGCGGTGCACATCGAAGTTGCAGATAGCCTTGACACGGACTCCTGCATTAATGCAATTCGTCGTTTTATGTGCAGGAGAGGTCAAGTTACCATCATGCGTTCTGACAACGGCACAAATTTTGTGGCTGCTGAAAGAGAGTTGAGAGAAGCCATTCAACGGCTGGATAATGACAAGATTGAAAAGCCTTGCAACCAAAGGGAATAAAGTGGATATTCAACAGCCCAGCTGCTTCGCACCAAGGTGGGGTTTGGGAAAGACAAATTCGGACTCTGCGAAGAATCCTTAACTCCCTTCTGAAAGAGCAAACAGTGAACGATGATTGTCTTCTGACAATAATGTGTGAGGTCGAAAGCATCATCAACGGTAGGCCGCTTACAACTGTTTCAGATGATGTGAATGACGTAGAACCTCTAACACCCAAATCATTTACTGCTGTTGAAATCTCAACCCAACATGCCTCCAGGGATTTTCAGCAAAGATGACATGTACACAAGAAAGAGATGGAAGCAAGTTCAATATCTTATGGATTTATTTTGGACTAGATGGACGCGTGAATACCTTTCACTTCTTCAGGAACGCCAGAAATGGCTAAAGCCAAGAAGAAACTTCATGTCAGGAGATGTAGTGTTACTAGTGGATAGTTCTTCCCCACGGAACTCCTGGCTCATGGGAAAAGTAGTTGAAACATTGCCGGATTCCAATGGAACAGTAAGAAGAGTCAAGATAAAGACCAAGACTAACACTCTGGAAAGGCCTGTAAACAAACTGTGCTTGTTGAAAAGCGATGTCTGAAGAGTGAGGAAAGAAGAAACAAGTTGATAGTTTATGGACATTTAGAAATTGTTTGGCTCTCAGTGTTTAAGTTTATAATTGCTTAGTCTCTTCCTGCCTAACCAATAAGGGCCGGGTAATGTAAGAGCCACATGGGAATTAGTTCATCTGAAATAATAATTTAGTAAAAATAATAAGAAAATATTTCATGTAAATTCATAAGAAATTTTTTGCTTTAAAATGCATATTTAGTAATGTTTAGATCTGATTATATTTAATTATTTTGAGCTTCCAATTAGATCTCACTACGTCATAACGCAAGCGATTGTACGTATTTAGTTTCAATTTGAAGTTAGAAACGTTGGAAGCAACACAGTTTTTTGACCGTGCATACCATGTTTATGTACAGTTTTGTTTTATGCCTTTTGAAGTAAACATTCAAAAAGAAGATCGTGTTTGCTCGTGTTTTTTTTCAAATACTGGTTACAATTTGACTGACTTCAAAGGGTGGTAGGCTACAGAAGAAAGAAAACGCGAATAAGTGCCACTGCCATAATATATATATATATATATATATATATATATATATATATAATATATATATATATATATATATATATATATATATATATATATATATATATATATAATTAATAATTTATAATATATAATGAATTGATAAGAACCAAGTGCAAAGCCGCTATGTTATGATGTGGAAGGCGTTCGTGATCGCAAAGATCTCCAGAAACTAACTATTTCACCTGTTCTAGAAGTGTCAAATAATTAGATAAACACTGCGATAATACTTTCTGGCAAGATATTATGATTTGAAATAAGTGATGCTTGAGCTGCCTTTTTTAAAATAACATCAACGGTCTGATCAACCTTTCTGCTAGATCTGCAGCATGAACAACGACGTGCAAGTGCAACTTCTCATTGCAAACTGATCTGAAGGTCGGGAAACACTCAACATATAAAGCGTATACACAGACTAAAACTACACAGAGCACAGCAGAAAGACATTTGGCAATCGACTTGTAATGTTTCTTCTGGCATGCATGTTCAAATGAACGTTTAAAACAGTGTTGCTGCCGTGCATACTACATATCTTACGGTACTACCTTATGGACGATACTACCGTTTAAAAAATGCTATGGCACCGCGGGTATTTTTAAGCTTTAGTATCGCGATACTACCGTGGTACCGGTGTATCGTGCAACCCTAATAGATAGTAATACTGCTTAGATCCAGATCTTCTTAAAGTCTACAAAACCAGACGCAGTGGAATGAGGTCTAGAGGGAACTAAAATGAGGACCTTGCACAGCAATTGAAGGGCAATATATCTGAATTAGGTGAATGATGGGTTATATTTGACCTGTCACAAGGTAGTGCAGTAATGTCTGGGTGTGATGTTTAAAGGCTGTCTCTAAAACAGAATAACTGTCTTGAGTCTTTCAGTGTCAGAATGCTCTTAAAGTCAATTTATCACTTCGCCTGGCCTCTATTGCACAGTCGCATTTATTGCGCTGAAACTCTGTCTGATGGGATTCTGTCTGTCTGAGTGGACAGGTTATAGCGCCGTAACTTCAACCTGCAGCTCTGTGGAGAAATGGGAGGAGTCTAAATCAATCACTGGGACTGAGGCCGTCACCAGGGGCAACTGGTAATTGCAGCTCTGCTGCTTGATACTTTCAGAGCGGCCGTTCTCATTTGACCTCACTGCGGACTTTTCACAGTTGCTCGTCTCTGTTGGTTTGCTGTAGAGCAAAAAGGGATCTATGAATGAATTGGATGTGCCTGGTGGGGGTAAATGCTAATTAATGCAGCTCCCCCTAGAGGAAACCGTGGAGGGCATTTTCACTTTGTGTGTGTGTTTGCTGCAGGTTCAAAATGCTCTTCTTTTTTTAAGCACCGCAGTAATTAGCTGACCACGTGAAACTTCACCATCCTCAGTAATGATGAGATATTTCATAAGGAACAAGCACACACACACACACACACACACACACACACACACACACACAGAGAGAGAGAGTCATGACTATGTATTTGTTTAGAACAGTTGTTTCTAAAAAAAAATTGTTTCTTAATTCCCTCATCCTTAAAACCTGAGGTCCTCTTCTAAACCTCTCTCCATACCTCTTACGGTGTGCGAGCGCACTCACGTCTTTTGCATCATGTGAAAGTTGAAAGACCATCATGTATCAAATCAAAGAAAGTGTTTATCAGCTGGTTACCTGATCATTTGGAATAAGGCTGATATCGGGATTTCACTACACTATTATCAGTGCCAAAAGTATTGGCAATATAGAAATTTTTATTTATTTATTTTCTCTTTTTTTGGCCATTGAATCACACTCAAAGTATGAGTGTAGGGAGCTTGTAAGCATTACTTTTATAAATAGATTTTCCTGTTTATCACTACCTGCAGACTGGTCTGTATAGCACACCATGTTTTTTACAAATCCAAAACACTCATATTAGTGAGCAAACTTTTTTGGAGTGCATGTGTCAGCCACACACTGTGGTGTTGTTGTTTTCTTTTTCTTTTTATGACTCATGGCAACCAGCAGTATGGTGCCACCTACTACATTGGTGGTGCTGGATTATTCATGATAATATTGTATGTGTAGTATTAAAGTATTTTATTTAAATTCCATGGTTATCAACTGGTATATTGTGACACCCCTAGTTTGGAGCAAGGTTTTTTTGCATCCATATTTGACCTTAAAGCATTTCAGTTTGCTCGCCTCTCTTGTGAACTCTGACGTCCCTCTAGTCTAAGGAGTGTACCAGCCCCAGGTTGGGAACCACTGGTAAGATTTCATTCTAACCATGGTAAATTAATTTTCATTACTTTTATTGAAGTTAATGTTTCACTGAATAAGTCATACAGGTTTGGAATGACATGGTTAGGATTAGGATTTGGCTTAGGCTTGCTTGAATGTAATTATGCATAAATAATTGCGAAGCAGAAGCTGACGTTGTGATGTAGAACACGGATGCGCTGCGGCTTGTTATCAATCAGAGGAACACACGCATGCGTCATGGTACTGTCGTAAACGTGCCTCAAAGACTGACACAAAGGAGATGAAATTGTTAAATAAAGTCGTTATTTTTGTTTTCTTTAAACAAAAGTATTCTCGTAGCTTCATAACATTACAGTTGAAACACTGATGTCACATGGACTATTTTAACAATGTCCTTCCTACCTTTCTGGGCGTTAGACGTGTCAGTTGCGTTGCTGTCTATGGAGGGTCAGAAAGCTCTCGGATTTGATAAAAAATATCTTAATTTGTGTACCGAAGGTTGAACGAAGGTCTTACGGGCTTGAAACGGTATGAGGGTGAGTAACAAATGACAGAATTTAAATTAACATTTCATTAACTAGTCATTTAGGCAGTTCACCAAAGTCAGTTTTGTAGTTTCGCACTTTCATAGTCTGCATCAAAACCTCTAGTATGTGTAGTGGTCTAAGAGTGAGCTCAAAAAGTGGAAAAAATATCTGCACACTGTTATTCCCTTTATTCACATTTTTTTTAAATAGCAACGTTTCGGTCCAAAGACCTTCGTCAGGCAAACTATTTTAAGAATAAATAAATAAATAAGAATGAATAATTAAATAATTATGCTATTATAAAAAAAATTGAATAATTAAATAATTATGCAGTGTTATAAAAAAAATTGAATTAAGGGAATAACAATCTTTTTTCCACTTTTTGATGATGCAATCTTTTTTCCACTTTTTGATGATACCCTTTGATCTTGCACCTGGCTAAGATATTTTCGGATGTGCGTACTTTCACCCTTCTTTCTAAGAGTGAGCTAGGGATGGCTCGATACCATAATTTTGGCTTCGGTACGATACCAGAATGTAATACCTCGATATCGATACTAAATTGATACCATAGGTGACAAATAACCAGCCTAAAAAAATAAAGTGAACTGAAAAAAAAAAGTAAACCAGTGAATGATCATCATATACAGTATTTATTAATCTTGGTTAATGTTAGGTATGTGTTTAATGCATAAGTAATGTTAACATACTAAACATGTATTAGCAGCCTACATTTATCATTTATAAATAATTATTGACCTGCATTAATAAGTGCTGTAATGCTGTTAATTAATTATAACAAATGTTTCTTTAAAGTGTTATTCTAACAGTCGTAATATTCAAAATCACGTTATTATTTCTCTCCCTCAGATTGTTTTCAGATTTCAGACTCGGATAGGCAAAGAAAAAGCTTTAAATATAAATCTCTATCTCTCGGCTGCTTCATATTAGCGGTCGGCAGCGCGGCAGAAACATTCCTTCATATTATTGATAGTAAAATTAATATAGCAAAACTGTTGTTTCATTCAATTTAAATTAATATCTGATTGTTTGAAATGCAAGTGCAAATATTATGTGACCAAAACGTCACTGGTTCTAGCGCACATGTTTGAGCTTTCATGTTTACTGCATCACATCTTATGTATGTGCGTTGATCAGTTGTGAATAAAAGTTAAAATTAAGTCTGAATTTATGAATGATGCACTTACTAACCTGTCGATCTTTTAATTCTCGGAAAAGATCAGGATGAGCAAGCGACAAATGCTTAGCAAGATTTGATGTCTTGCCTCCTGTGGTCAGTTCGTTCACCTAAATCATCTGTTTTGTATGAAAAGTAATGCCATATTTCACTTATACTGTTCTTTTAATTTATTAATTGATAGTTTAATCTGTTTGATCCATCATGTTGTTCTGTTGTCAGGTTTACCGCAATTTGGGAAGCACAGCAGCAGCAACAGCAGCGTATGCAATACCGAAATGAGCAAAATTATGATATCGTACCATTTGAAATATAATAGATACCGGTATTTTTCCAGTACCGGTATACCGCGCATCCCTAGAGTGAGCTCAGCCATACCGAAACGACTGATTCTCCCACTCACCTCTTTCTACCGAATGTTTGTCTGCCTTGTCTCTTGTTTCCTTTCTCCTCCTTTTGTTCCCTTGTTTTCTCATTTTTCTTTCTTTCTTTGGAAACCTATTGTAGGCTTTCTTTTGTCTCGTGCTCTCTCCCCACCCTTTGCGCCAGCGTTGGCTTTGTCTTTGCTCTAGGAATCCTTCCAGACAGTGTGATGTGCTCTAAAAGGATCTCCCTCTCACGCTTAAATCCCAGTGCGCAGTGGAAAAACCATCAGCATGCCCCTTGTAACACACCCAAGTGCTTTTGCTGCTCCCTGGCAATCATGCACTCCAAAAATAAAAGGCCAATGATGAGAAGAAAAATCATATTAGAGCGCCTGAAAGCAGCAAACGGTTTCAAGAAAGGTGGTGGTGCCCTCAGGAAAGAGGGTGATGCGTTTTAACCACTTACAGGTTTCGAGAACATACATTTTAATTTGTTTTATGCTCTGACTTTCATGGAGTCTGAAGGCAGGGCCTGACAGGCATAACCAATCCACCCACAGAGCTGATATGAGCGCTGATCACTGTTCAAACAAGTGTGCCGGCAGCCGGATGGTAATTGAAATGCACAATGGGCCAGCCCCATCACTCAAGCAGTTGAGCAGAAAGCACCGACAAGGCTCATCTATCGCTCTCTTTGTTCTCTCTACATTGCACCGTGTTCGATTGATGGGAGGGTGGAGATGATCGTATCTGTCTGCTCTGGAATTGATATGAACACGACTGCCGATCCATAGGGACCGATCCAGTAAATCAATTAGTCATTTTGTGCGGATGCACCGAATACTGAGTTTACAGAGTAAGCTTCAAAACCGCTTGATGAATACAGATAGCTTTTAAAAAACTCAATATCTGGAAATGAGGAAGGCATGAGAAAGAATGTGTGGTTTGAATGGTATTGTTCAAATGGGCTTTGTGTTGAGAGGCCAACATTTTCAGTTTTAAATCCAAACTATGTCACTTAAATGTTTCATGCAGATCGGTTTTAATTTTAGGCTTTTATGTTAATTTTGAAGTTCTCGCATGAGGCCTCCAAAGAGGTTTTTCTGTGTTTGCTAAGCACTGGGAATCTGCATGAGTGTGCATGCTTAGTCATTGCATAATTTTCTTTTCTTTTTTTTTGTGAAGGACTGCTGAAATGGGAGCTCATTTAGGACTTTAATTAAGAGTAAATGCACTTTCAAACTCAGCGATACGGCGCAGCCTTCATTTTCAGGAACCTCATTTTTCAGGAACCTGATGATCTAGAGTCTTTCAGCACTGCATGTGAGACACTGAATGAACACACAGTCCATGGAGGAATACTGTGAAATGATGAATGAAGGGTCATAATGCCTTTCTAAAATTTACATATAACTCGAGCGCTGTCTTTTCATATTACACATTTGTTTCTTGCTTATTCTCTCTTGTCCCACTTTAGTGTATTTGTTTTATTTCCGTTGAGGAGAAAAGAAAGATAAAAAAAAATAATTGTATATTGTAAAAAAAAAATTATATATATATGTGTATGTGTGTGTGTTTAACTAATTACTGCTTGGTCTTTTGTTTTAATTTCTGAAAAGCACAGTGACCTTTTTGAATCTTAATCTACCCAAATTATAGAGTTGTGTTTTCTGCATAATAAAATGATTTGAAAAGGGCACTTTAAAAATAATAGTTTACTCAAAAACTCTTATTTACTCATTGAAAAACCCTGATGTTTTTATCTTCCATGGAACTCAAAAAGGAGGCTTTTTTTTAAAGAATGTTGAGAGCTGATTTCCATCAAGATATACAAAAAGGTGGTCCATATATCTCATGTTGAACTCTGGAAACAGATCACTAAATAAATCATTCTATTGATCCAGTTCTTTTCTGTGAACTGATTGATCTGATTCACAAATCAAACTAACTCACAGTTTGCTGGAGGGAAAGTTAATTGCTGAATAATGGTTTGAATTTCAGTGTTTCTCACACAAAGCTGTGAAATAGCTTCAGAAGACTTGCAATAGAACGCATTAGTCACATTGACTGCTTTTATGATGCTTTATGGTAGTTGTTTTTTTGGTCACGCTTTGTTTTAAGGTCCAGTTCTCATTATTAACAAACAATTAACTACAACATTTGCCTCAATAAACTCCTACTTTGCTGTTTATTAATAGTTAGTAACTTGAATGCAATGTAAGTCGCTTTGGATAAAAGCGTCTGCTAAATGCATAAATGTAAATGTAGTAAGGTAGTTGTTAAGTTTAGGTATTGGGTAGGATTAAGGATGTAGAGTATGGTCATGCAGATTATGTGCTTTATAAGTACTAATAAACAGCCAATATGCTAATAAGCAACTAGTTAATAGTGAGAATTAGTCCCTATACTAAAGTGTTATTTTTTTTTTTCTAGCTTCACAGACATGATTTCTTTGAAGAGTTGTATGGAAAAGCTAGGTGCCTATTTTTCAAAAAAATATTTTTTTTGTTTCAGAGGAAAAAATAATAGCATACAAGTTTTGAATGACATTAGGAAAAGTAAATAATGACAGAATTTTAATTTTCACAGAATTAATGCAAAAAAAAAGGGAAAACATACCCCCTTAGGCCACTCGTGACTGTCTAACCTTGTTCATCTCTCATGCGTTCGTGTCCCTGTAGACACATCTTCATGGGGTGGTTAAAAGCCTGGGCTTAATTTAACCGCCAGTTTAAGTTCCCTTCGTGTCGGATAGGCTCTGCTCTCAACGCTTCACAAGGCCTCCGCTTAGTCAAAACAACTGTTAATTGACAGGCAGAACGACCCTGAACAGCCCTTGAATAAAACATGAGAGCGGTTGGAAGTTACGCATGATCAAGTGGGAATTTAGAGGAACAGGAAAGAGAAATCTGTAGACTCATAGCTCTCTATCTGCTTACAGTTCATATTTTAGGCTTCTTGCTTATCACGGGCTTTAATTTGTCTAACCTGAACGGGTTTAACAATCAGTCTAATCAGATGCCAGTCTTCGGTCCGTTGGAAACCTAGAGGAAAGACTGCATTGTAGTAATTCATAATCTTTTGTGCGCACAGCGTGTCATGGAAAGATTGAAAGCCGAGAACAAAATTAAATTATTGACTTCTTTTCATTGCCTTGGCTCCCTCCTGGGTTTCTGCTTTTTAGGCTGAGAACAGTGGAGCAGAATCCATGGCTTGTGCTTGGGATGGCAGCCTACAACAACACTTGACAGAGACGTCTACTGCATCTGTGTTCATAAGCTCCATTCCAAGCCTTAGCCTACCTAGTCAGCATTTTAAGGCATCATTGGCATGCTCCCCTATGCTGAGGCCATTTTAAACAATAGGCAACAATAATATACCTTGTTTGGGTGAAATTTTATTTTAAAAAGCAGCATCCTACATAGGCTGTAGACAGCAAGCGCTAGCTTTTAGAGCAGAACCAAAATTTTGTTCTTGTGCTTTTCACGCACCTTATCAGCCTTGTCACAAGCGTTCTGCTTTTGGAGGAAGTATTACTCCAAAGTGGTAATGTTTGAAGACATGTCTAAATGTGGAGTGGCTCGGAGCTGAATTTCAGCCAGCCGTTTAATGGAAGCGAGAGAGCGAGAGCTCAGAGAGAGGATGCCTAGAGCCGCAGCTGAGACAAAGACACGCTTAGAGACGCAGACACACACTGTGTTCATTCATCTTTCCCCAGTGTGGGGAAAAAAGAAAAACACACATGCACAGAGTGAAGATACATCAACAGGGTGCTGCTGGCCAGTGACCTGAAAGGGGAACGACAGAGCAGCAGACGCGGTCACGGTCACAGCGGGGGCTTCTGGGTAACAGGACATTTCTGCTGCGACGCTTCATCTTTCACATCAGAGGCCTTTGTGCATCTCCGTGTTATTCTACCCTGTTAAAACGCATTGTACGTTATCAGACCAAACAGCTTTTTGACTTTCATGTTGCTATATTTTGCATCGAACAATGGGGTTGTTTCCAGGCGGTGTTTTTAAAAGGTTTTCAATGAAGATGTCATGAAGGCAGGCAGCTGTAGATGAACCAATCAGTAGGATTCGGCTGTATCAGGGTTCTGTAAAGCAGATACTCGCTATACTTCTTGATATTCATGGGCAAGGCTAACTTCCTGTCATTTCTATGTTCTAGATGATGAAACATGCGTGGGACAGCTACAGGCAATACGGCTGGGGCCACAACGAGCTCAAACCCATCGCCAAGAAAGGACATTCCACCAATATCTTCGGTGAGTAAGGAGCGCACATGCATGTTGGAGTCTCATTTACATGTAAATTACTGCTCTTGCGGGATGATTCGGTTCAGGTTGGTAAGGACAGACACAGGCAATCCCATCTACATCCACTTTTGTGTGCCGTCTACAGCTCGCACCCTCGAACGATGAGACGTGCTTGCGCAGTTCACAGTCCCTAATCATTTCTATTTGTTTGTGTGTGTTGTTTATCGCTGGCTCTCAGCTGCAGAGCTAAAGAAGATTCGACTACTGGGACTGAATCTGATCTGTGTGTGTACATGCGAGCGTGCCTGAAAGAAATCACTATTGATCCTGTTTGCGACTTACTCTGCTGCTGATGTAACTAAGGCTGTGTGTGCAGAGAAAATGAATAGTATAAAATAAATAGTTCTGAATCCTGATAGGATGAGCTGCATTGAAAGCCATTGTGAAATGCACATAAACACACCTGTGACTGCACATTCTTAAAGGAATGGTTCACCCAAAAATGAAAATTAGCTGAAGATTTACTCACCCACAGGCCATTTGAGTTTTTTCATTGGAATAGATTTGAAGGAATTTAGCATTTTTTCACTTACTGTCCAATGGATTGTCTCCAGTGAATGGGTGCCGTCAAAATGAGAGTGAAAACAGCTGATAAAAACATCACAGTAATCCACATGTCTCCAGTCCATCAATTAACGTCTTGTCAAGCGAAAAGCTGTATGTTTGTAATAAAATCATCATTAAGACATTTTAACTTCACAAGTCCTCTATCCATAATATTACTTTCTCAAGTGAAAAGTTGTTTCGTCTGAATCAGGAGAGAAATATATGCAGAAATCAAGCACAGTTTATAAGCAAAAATGGTCCAAACCTTTCTAAACAAATGTCTGTGGATTCTGACATGAGAGGACAACAAGGAATGGACTTTTTGCTTGGAGGAAGCAATATTACGGACTTGTTTAAAGAAAGGGGGTTTTGGAATAAATTAATAAATACCTACTTTTTAAATGAGCCAATCACGTCTTGCACCACAAGTCCCGTCCTACCATATTTCCATCTGAATATTTTCAAAACTTTTCACTCAAATCTCATCACATTACTAAACTTTTTGAATGCCTTTTCATTTTTTCTTTAAATATTTAGCTTTGCAAATTGACCAAGCAGTTTTCCTCATAAACTTGCTAAGATTTAGGATGAGGTTTTATTTGTTCTTTCTTTGAGATACCAGTGGGACACACATGATGCAGTTCTGTGGTTTAAACAAAATATGAGGGAGCTTTTGAAGAACAAAGATATGAGAAGGAGAGAGAGTGTGGAAGAACAAGGGAGATGTGAGAGACTCGGCGCCTCGTGCTGCAGTGCGGTGTGTTGAAGTGTCTTTCACACTTCACTTTCATATTTAATAAGCCTCTCTCTGTTTCTACCTAACACGTGGAATGAACTCCTCAGCCATACAAGTATCGATCACTCTGTTTGACCGTACTTTGGTGTGTTTTGGATAGAATCTGGGGGAACATACTTCTGGATGACTTTGCTCTTCTTTTCCAGAGGTTTCACTCTCAGATACCCTGAACACTGTGTGCTTTGCTCCATCTGATGTTCTGTCTTCAAGGGAAGAGAAACACCACTTCTCTATTCAAAAACACTGTTTATGTGATCTGTGTGACACTCACACCATTGGTTGAGTGTGTGTTCCTGTGTCTGGCTGGTCGGGATGCTCAAGCAAACAGTACTCCTTAAACTATGATAGGAGGAAGTATTTTAACATCCAAAAAATGATGCGCTTGTGTTTTGAGTTTACAAGATCTTTTGATCACTTTCTCCTATTTAATTGTAATTATGTTGTTGGCTTGTTTCGCACACCCAGATTAAACTCAAATCTTGAGGAAAACTTTTAGTATTAGCTCACTCAATAATGGCTCTATAAATAGTTTAGGCTGCTTTTTCTGGTTCAGGCTAGCAAAAAACTAAACACAAAACTATATATTATATTCCCACAAGCAAAAATTGTAGTAAGAGGAAAGAGCTTTTGAATTAAGAAAATGTTTTTTTTCTTCTATATATATATTTCTTAAAAAAATAATATACAATAAATTTAATGTGTACACAATGTAATTACTATATTATTATATAATATTTAAATATAAATAGGCTAAAAGAAAAACAAGCTTTCATTTCCTAATTCAAAAGCTCTTTACTCTCACTGCAATTGTTGCTTGTGGGAATATCATATTGTGTTCTTTTTTCTTTTCTTTTTTTTTTTGGCTAGCCTGAAATAGAAAAACGGCCTAAACTATTTATAGAAACGTTATTAATGAGTGAGTTGGTGCTGCTGACAGTTTCATAATGTCCCTTTCTGTTGACTGAATTTATCCTCCCCACCCTACATCTATGATGTTTGCTGATGTATTTTATCAATCTGACAACATTACAAGTGGGTTAGAATGGATTGCTCAACAACTAAATAGCCGGTTAGTGCAGTAAGTTTTACCTAGGTTTTTTTTCTTGGTTGTTTAGCCATAATATTTTTAGCAGCAGTGATTTTAGAAACATCGATGATGCAGCATACTAAAAAAAAACAGCCTTTTAACATTCTTGTTGTTTTTTATGTCCATTAAAACTTTTCAGAGCATGTTAAAACTCTCTGTGGTGGGTTGGGTTTCTAAACTTGGGTTTCTAAAATACTCTGCTACTCCATCAAAGCACTGCTTTTGTAAAAATTCCAGTGCCAGTAAATGTCAAAACAATTACCATAGGAGTTCATGTTGTCTTCTGTGAGTGACTTTCCCTTTATTATGCATAATCCGCAAGGCTTATGTGAGGATTATGATAGTTATCTGCAATAAAAGGTTATAGTTTTATCCAATTTGTTGTGTATCTGTTAGTTAATTTATTGCTACTTGTCTGACCTGTTTCTGGTGGACCAGACTAATTTCACTATTACTGTCTGGCTTTTTTCCTTCGTAGGACAGAGAGACAATTCATATTTCTCAGGAAACCTTGCAAACATTCAGCATTTAGAAACCTCATTTAGGCTAATACTGCAGACAAAGCTATGAGACGGTAAATACAATATACAAAGTACACGATGCACAATAGATGACGTAAGCATAAATGGCAACATCCTTAACATTTGTAAAGGGAATCTGGACTAGTTCACCCAAATGTTTTCATTTTGGGTAATCTCTCCTTTTAAAGACCGTCTAGTCAGCTAGTTTTGTTTTGTACATCCTTAAGTGTAATCTTTGTGACATTCCAACAGGCCCGAAGTAATGTTGAATCGACTATGTTTTAAAAGTCATTGCCTTTTGTGTTCAAACCTTGTTTAAGAGTACTGATCAGCTGTGAACCCACACTAGGGCTTTGACCTCTTTGACTGTACATCTGACGTGTTGGTCAAAAGGACTCTGACCATTCCAGTGGTTTACTGTTGTGGTGGGATAGGAACTCACTCATATTGATCTTCAAATCGACATCCATTGATTTTCTTTCTTTGTGTGTGTGTAAAAACTTTTGACCCATAAAAGCCTGAGACTCTTCTGCTGGAAGGCACTGTCTGGACAGATTGCTGATGGTAAGCACTTTGATCTGTAAACAAATACCCTGTTTACGGGGAATATTCTCAGACCGGACCCCAGGGTCAGATCACGTAACCCAACTGCTAACGTTATGCATGTGATAACACGATACTAAAATAACCATGTTACCGTGTGGTCACACTGCGGTGCGAGTGTCTGTTACTCTGTTTCTGATGTATTATGATTTAATGCTTAATATGGAGTTGGAGTTAATATGGAGAATATAACTGAGAAATCTGACATCTCAAACACCTTAAACAGTACAAATATCTGTCAGAGCATCTGACTGGACAAGCTTAAACTGTTAACTATCTTACAGAATAATTTTTACGCTCCTAATTAAAGCATGTTTCATGTTTAGGACAATTTGGTTTATGAATTTTCCCCACAGCAGCTGATTCTGTGTCCTCTGCTATTTTTCAGATCCGCTTGCAACATTAAACTACTATAAATTGAGAGAAACTGTATTGCCTTATCCTTTATAGTGTATAAAAATAAACCGATATATTGTACAAATTAAATGTACCACCCAGTTCTAATATGGAGCTGATTTACAATACATTTAATAAGTTTGGAGTCATTTTTCATGATTTTTGAACAAAATTCAAAAGAACAGGATTAATTTGAAATGGAAATCTTTTGTAACATTGTAACTAGAGATGCACCGATGTACCGGCCGCTGATATTTATCGGCCGATTTTTGATTATTTTAAAGCCATCAGCATATTGGAAATATGGTTTATTAATTAACTGCATGGAGACAATGAGTAGCATGTCTGTTGCATAATCCAACGTTTTTCTCTGGGCAAAATAATGAAATACTTAATTAAATAAAATCTGTTCAAAATATAGTTTGTCAGACAGCATATAGTACGGCCTATGCAAATGTGACGCCGATGCATCCAACGAGTGAAATGCCCACACTCAGCTGTAAATTCATCATAGGTAAGTCGCAATGGCAATGCCCCGGCGTTAGTTTACCTGAGGATATGTCACAAAACCGCCAAGCATTAGTCCTACATTTAAGTGAAAATTGATGGCAGGTAATATGCAGCTTTTTGTGTTTGAAACCAGCAAAAATGGCAAGATAGTGTAGAACACGGATTCACACAAGTTCACATCACGCACCTGCAGCGTTTCTGTGAATGGAGAAAACAGAATAAAACTAGGCTATATAGGCTACATAAAAATAAATATATAGGCCTATACACAAAATATATTTAGCTTAAATCATTAACAGATTAACAAAACGAAAAAAAATTGTGCTGAGTTTGGATCATTGTAAAGTGCTCCTAAGTTCACAGAAAGGAAACCGAGATGCCAGAAAGCCGTTTTCTTTGTTTTGCAAAAGCTTTACAGTTTTAACCTGTTAACCAGCGCCCCCCATATTGGGAATCACAGCTGAAAATGACTAACTAACTTAAAATGGTAACAGCTCCTGACTTCAGTGTGCCACACACACAATTTTGGTGTCTTTGGAAAGAAGACCCTTTGGGCTTTACTATCCATCATCCAGAGTTGATGATGCTCAAAAATATAAAAAGTTATAGACACTGAAGTGCCTTGATAAAAATTGTACCACACTGAATGTTTTTTTTTTTTTTTTTCATATAAAAATACATGAAATCGGTCCTGGAGCAATCCAGAAAAGTAATGGGTTGAAAGTCACATCTCATGAGTTTATATTTCAAATCTGAAAAAGATACCATGAAAAATGAGATTCCTGCAGCCATTTTTCTAGTCCCCCCCCTCCCTCCCTCTGTTTGAGGAAAAATATTTACCAAATTATTGAAGGGTTCTACAACAAACTATTTAGTCATTATACATGCCACTGCAGTTTTTCAATTATAAAACAGTAGGCAGAATCTTAGACATCGTATCAGTGATTTATTTGAGCACTAGAAAAATACAATAAGAATAATTTTTCAGTGATGAAACAAAAACAATAATAATAAAAAAAAAATAACTTAAGTACATACTCTGATTTCCTGACATATAGATGCTCCTGTATATCAGTAATTACAGGCTGAGGATCATTCATACAGATGCTAATCATACAGATGGCCCATATTGTCAATAATCACATCATAATGGCCTTTTATATAGACTGCATTCACACTGATATCTGTGAACAGTCAGTAATTACATGCTGATTATCAGCCATACAGATGTTAATCATACAGATACAGGCACATTCCCCACAAAACACGCAAACATATATGAAAACTGTTGAAGAAGAAGAAGAAGTTTATTTGTGCAAAAAAGATCGCTAAGTTACGCCCCCATCAGATGACAGGTGCGTCACAGCGTGCGTCACGCGCCGTCGCGAGGGAGCGCCAGAATTCAAATAAACAATCTTCCGTGTATCTTTGACTTTTTTTTTTTTTTTGGATGATCTCATTCTGTTTGGGACATTGCCTGCTACAAAATCATGCTGTTTTTTTACCACCAATACGCTGTTTTTGAGCGTAATTTGTTCCATAACGGACACAAACAATAACTCTCCTTCAAGAGATGAGACGTAAACAAATGAATAACGATCCAAATTACAACGTTGTTGTTTCTTTGGACTAAAAGTGCTCGATGGGATGTTGTTCAGTGGACCCTTATCTCTCAAACAAAACCGGGATTTACAGCAGTGGATACGTTTGAGTGTCATTATCAGGATGAATCTGGTATGTACTGCGTTTTTTTTTATACATGTTTTGATGTGTACTGCTTACACAAATTTAGCAAATACATTCCTTATAAGCTTTCCATCGAAAAACAGCGATCTGTCGTCGATGCTTGAGGCTTAGACCTTCAAAATGATATATAGTTTGTCAAGATTAATTTTGTCCGGTTTCATTTTATCTGTTTGAAAACAATGACATGTGCAAACAAAGAGCTTTCAGTGCGCTGGCGTCCTGGTGCATGTTAACAGGTTAAATCGCCTCGGCGACTCAAACACACATACAACATATTTTTTGCTAACTTGACATCGCAGCCTGTTCATTATCAAAATAAAATACAGTTAAAGAAACATAAAAAGTTACACTGCTCACTTTATATAATCCGTAGTACAGTCTGTGCCATTCAGCGTGACCACCGCCTCACTGTGCTGATATGTGAAGGATGATGTTTTATGTCGAAAATGCGAGTGAAGAACAAAGCCTATAGTTTACATAGGAATAGGCTAAATAATATTTTAGCATCCAGATACGTCGTGAATATGGAAACATTTGGATTCATGCAGAATGAGAGAGGTAGGCTTCAGTTACGCTTAACTTTCACCCCTAAAAGGAGCTAATGAAAAAAATATTTAACTTAAAATTCTTATTAGTAGACATCTAATAAATGGCCTCAAGCACTTTTTTTTTATTTGTTTTATATAAAACTCTACCGTACGGTTGAGCTGTCAGTTCATGGTAAATCTCGATTTAAATTCAGAGAACTATTTCATGAGTTATTTTTCAATAATAAACATTCCTTTAACTTTATTACATCTTGGATACATTTCATAACCTTCAGGGTACACAAAGATAAAAAAAAGTATATTTAAGCATCTGTATAATAGCATATATATGTATAATAGCATATGTATGTATGTGTGTGTGTGTGTGTATATATATAACGAATCGCGACAGCTCTAGTGTGTGTATATATATATATATATATATATATATATGTATATGTATATGTATATGTATATGTATATGTATATATATATATATATATATATTGTGTGTGTATATATATGTGTGTATATATATATATATATATGGGTGTGTGTGTATATATATGTGTGTATGTACGTATATGTATGTATGTACTGTGTATATATATATATATGGGGTTATATATAAGAACATACATACATACATACATACATACATACATACATATACATCGCAGCTCGTTTACAGTCTGCTCGTCACCCCACGGAAAAGAGGGGTGTGGTCAGCAGAGCTCATTAGCATTTAAAGCAACATGGACTAGAATGGCTTGCTAACAACAGAGCTGATTTTGACAGGGTAAAAAAGGTGTTTTTTACACTACTATTGAGAAATTTTAACCAAAGTATGTTATAGACTTTTCATTAAGACCCTAAAGAATCATATCAACTTGTGGAAAATGGGCATCCGATGACCCCTTTAAATAAATAAGTTTTGGCTTACAACTTAGAGGATTTGTTGTGGAGAGAAGGGAACTAAAATAGCCTAATTGTGTTTGTAATGTTTGTAAATATTTTGCTTTATTTACAGTATTTTAGCCTACATTATTTCTGAATGTAATAATAAAATGCGACGTACAGCCTACTTATTTAGGCTGTTTTTTCCTATACTCTATTGATGATCTATTGTCAGAAGTGTGGCAGTGGGCTGTAACTGTAGTCATTAAGATTTACACCATTAAAAGTTTTTTACCAGACAATAAAGAGGTGGAGATTTTTATTTTCCTAAGCGTTGAAGCTTTGTGTTTTCATTTCTTTCCACCACATCATGGCTGAATGAACTGATTAAGCTTAACCTCAGTATGAACCCTTCACACATTGAGCAGGGAGTTGTTTTATCCTGTGCTGATGTGTGAAGAGAGAGAGCGAGAAGGCTGCATCTAGACTGTTTTAGCCTGGGCACAGCCCTCCAGACCCGCAGCTGGAGACGGGCCATTTTGTTCTCCGTCATCCCGACGTCCAGTGTAGTTGCCATAGCAACGGCAGGGCTAGCTGAGGTCAGAATACGTATGCTGGCTGATAAGAGGCAGAGAATCCAGACTAGAGTCTTTAATCAGCTCTCTGGTTAATCAATACCCACCAGCTTGCAGCTAATCAGCTGAGGACGCTCGGCGTGAGTCTGATGCTCAGACCATTTTCCATAACTGGGTCATTTTTGTTCCTCATATCTGTTCCCAGGAATAAAATGGCACAATGCATGATGAGCACTGCTATAAAATGAGAGCTCAGCGGTTCTCCCTGACTAGTTGAAAGGGACGGCGCTTAAGCCTTGTTCACACTTTTGATTTTGGTCGCTAGCAGGTGGCCCTGCCAGTTGATGCCCTAATGATAATGTTTTTTGAACCAAGAATCAGTTTTCTTGCCACAAAAATGTACCATTTTGCGGGGTGAAGCATTTGCAAGTTCCTCCAGGATTCCTCAGAGATTTTTTCTGCACAAAAAGACTTTGTTTGTGATTGAGATGCCATTTGCAAAGAGCAAATGTTGCAGATGAAATATATTTTTATTTTTAGAGCTAAGCTTAATTTGTTCACTATAGCAATATTACAGTTCAGAAAACCACAAATTTAGTATTAAGAGTATTGAATTTAGTACCAAAAGTGATAGATCTCCCCTTAATGGGATAGTTCACCCAAAAATGAAAATTGTCATGATTTATTCACCCTCAAGCCATCGTAGGTGTATATGACTTCCTTCTTTCAGACGAATACAATCGGAGTTGTATTAAAAAATATATATTCTGGCTCTTCCAAGCTTTATAATGGCAGTAAATGAGGTTAAGATTTTGAAGCCCAAGAAACTGGGTCCATCCATCATAAAAAAGTACGCCACACTTTAATAAAGGCGTAGCATGAGTTCTGGGGAGAAGTGACGAACGCGGAAGCGCAGAGGAGAGAGCAAAACAAAACACCGGTCAGGAATTAGAAGTACAAAGTACATGAGGATTTGTAAAGAAAAATGTCCTTTGCTGTAAACAAAACTTGGTTCTCGCGAGACTAGCATATTCTCACCTGAGCTTACACTGTCTACGTCATCCACTGAATGCCACTCTCTCATGAATGTGCGTATGACACGACAGTTAGCAGAATCTAAAGATTATGGTTTATAAAGTTTTAAATATGGATATTTTTCTTGCACAAATGCAATGATTCACTCCAGAAGGCCTTTATTAACCCCCCGGAGCCTTGTGGAGCACTTTTTATGATGGATGGATGCAGTTTTTTGGGGGGGCTTCAAAATCTCAACCACCATTCACTGCCATTAAAAAGCTTGGAAGAGCCAGGACATTTTTTTTAATATAACTCCCGATTGTATTTGTCTGAAAGAAGAAAGTCATATACACCTAGGATGGCTTGAGGGTGAATAAATGGGGGTAATTTTCTTTTTTGGGTAAACAATCCCTTTAATTTTTTTGTAGAAAAGTTGTGTAAACTCAGTATAATTGTGAGCTAAATTTCATATAATGAATAGACCATATTCATTATGTGGAGGTGATGTGGAATGAAAGCGAGAGGAGGGAAAACAGCTGTCTAAGGGAGTTTTGTCAAGACAAGGGATTGCAATGAGAGAATATGGCCTCAATCGGCTGGTGCGTTTGACTTCTCCATTCATTTTCAGTATTTATGACCTCATTCGCGTAATTCCCATCAGCCACCAGCCTCGCCGAAATCTTCAATTATATATGCATCTCGGTGCTGCCCAACGAATTGCGTTCCCTAGGTGGTTAATATTTCCTTAATGATGCGTGTGATTTTCTGTTTGACTGTGGAGAACATGGGGAAGTATACACAGCTTCTCAGCATGTCAGTTTAGTGCGCTTGGCATGTGTGTGTGTGGGTTTCATCTAGAGATCCATCAGTACGTGACCCACTGTGTTGTTAATGGTGTAATGAGTGGTGGGGATGAGGCCTGGGGCATGTTGTCTTCTCCGTGATGACTTCATAAATGACTGCAGAGGGGCGACCGTGGCTCGGCTCGGCTCAGGCAGGTGCCAAGCACCGCTAGCCTCTCCTGCAATGCAGAGACAAAGCAGTTTAACACTGGGGTTTAGGCTTTTGTCATCTGCGTGCCAAGAATGCCAGTTTTGTGCAGTGCGCTGAGGCAAAATGCATCCCAAGCATGTGCTAAATGCTGATGTGTGCGCAGTACTAGACAGTTAGTCATGCGTTTTTCCTCCAAATGTCTCACTTAGACACGTTTCTGCTAAAGCCTGTAATGTATTCATCCGTCTGTGTTCAAATGGCCTCTTTTCAGAGAACAATGCAATAATTTTTATAGCTTAGGCTCATTTAGTCTTTGAAATGTGTGACTGTACTTGAAGAGAGAATTTTATGTTCTTTTTGTGGGGAGTATTAGGTGTGCTGGTTTAACTAGTGTTTGTAGATTGTTGTAAGTCAATATTTAAGTAAAAAAAATCTAATCATACCAGAATTTATACAGTATTGTAATATGAAATGCACAGATTGGTAAAAAAAAATACCCTTCTTGGCGATGTACTGACAAACACAATCAGTCTTAAGTGAATGTAAACGGCACAAACGATTGGATTTGTGTCAAAATATTGGATCTGTGAATTAGGCCTTGCAGTGTAAATGCAACACAGTAGATATGCTGTGTTATGTCATTAATATTGATCCAGTAAGAATATTGACAAAAAAAAAACAACCACTTGCTCCTCTTGCCCGGATAACTTCAGTAGCTTTAATAAGCAATCTAAAATCGAACATGAACACATGCCTAATAGGTAGGGATGCATCGATCCGATACTCAGGATCGGTATCGGCTCCGATCCGGTCATTTTCTGCGGATCGGGTATCGGTGAGACGAGACCGATCCAAATCCGATATTCTGCGTATACTATTCTGTGTTATTGTTAAGCCCCACGAAAGCACAAAAGCATTATAAAGCACCATAAAGTCAAAGTCAAAGTGTTCTGAAGCCGTTCCATAGTTTAATGTGAGGTACAGATTAATATTTAAGTCGTTAAATTCAAGTTCATGTAAACTCTTCTCTCCGCTGCGGCTGTCTGTCATCCTCCGTTCAGCACTCAAACTGTGTCACGTTCGGTTAAGACAGTCAAAACAATGAAACTCTCTTCAAGAGCGCTCAATAACTGAGATTTAAATCCGTTAAAAGAAAAGGCTCAATAAACTATCACGCAGATTTAATAAGCTACGCATCAATCTCTCTTTCCTCTGTGCTTTGAACTCTCTATCCGGAGCTGCGCGCTGTGACTCCGTGTTGCTTCAAGCACATCATTCTGGCACGGGATGCGCATAAGCGCTTTATGCCGCTCTCTATTTGAGCTTTTCGTATTATAATACTTTTGCGCAATTAAATATTATTGATAGCGTTTCTTGTACTGTCCTATCAAGGCTATTAATAATCTAATGTATAGCACAGTAATGGAGGCAGCAACATATGATAGATAGGACTCCTCTATCATATGTTGCTGCCTTCATTACTGTGCTATACATTTAAAAGAAATGTCTTTTAATTTTGTAGTTTATATTTATAAATAAATACATTTACTTGTTTTCATTAATGTATTTTACAACAATGCAAAGAGCAATGTGTAACATTTTACCAGGTTTATTCCTTCACATATTCACTTTTATTTGTTCCCCATAAATAATGTTATTTGACTAAATATTTAGATTTTAATTGTGCACTCATGATTTTTCTAGAATAAATTTTGCTGCTAAATTATCCACTAACCTAGTTTATAATAGTATTTTTGTCATAGATTATGAATGGGCCTGTTTACACCTGGTCACTTCATGTGTTTTCTCTGATCGGATATCTATCTGATTTGTTAAAACGTTTCCATTTACACTTGGCCACATAAATGTGTCTTCACAAAACGGATATAAATCCGATCTTCAATTCCCGCGCTATATTTCAATTTAATGAAGTTCACGTCAACGAAATCAAAAGCGCTGCATTTTATTAATTATCAGCTCATGTCAAGATCAGAGAACGCAATAGGAGTGCGCGCGGCATCAGCACTGGAAAGATAAGTTTGTCTTATACTTTTAATGAAGATTATTGTGTTGACCTTCTGCGTTTACTTTGTTTAATTCGCGGCAGTTTGTGCGTCTGCTTGCTGAAGAGATACTCGTCCACGGTGATGCTTGTTGCATTAGCACAGTCATGTCTGAATGTCATATAGCCTATAACACGGTCTCACACGTTTATTATTTTTACATTTTGGGAGGAGTAAAATTCACATATGTGGTTTCAACAACCAGATGCATTTACACATGTCCAGTTAGTCTGGAATGCGGCCCAGACCACCTCCTGAAGTAGTTAGAGCGATATTTTAAAAAAAAATTATAATAAAAAAACTGTACTAGGATCGGATCGGAATTGGCCGATACTCAGAATTTTCTGGATCGGATCTGAAAAAATGGTATCGTTGCATCCCTACTAATAGGGGGGATACAATAAAATATAAAGGTAATTTTAATCACAGACCAGCTTCACAGTCAAACAACAATTTAATTGATTAAATGTAAATAAATAAATATATATATATATATATATATATATATATACACATATACATATACATACATACATACATACATACATACACTGATTTTGGGCAAAATAATGTGAACACTTGGGAAATAGGCTGTATTTCTTTATTAAGGTGTTTTACTACCATTTGCCTTTTTAATGCAGCTTCCACACTGTAAAAAAAAAAAAAGTTGGGCTACCTTAAAATTAAGTCAACCAGCTAAAGCAGATTTTTGAGTTTTCTCAACTTATTTTTTTAGGAAATTTCTCAACTTTTTGTTGTATAAACTTAAAACAAGAAGTTGAGAACTCAAAAATCTGCTGAAGCTGGTTGACTTAAAATGTTAAGTTTGCCTAACTTTTTTTTTTTTTTTTTTTTTACAGTGCAGCCTTCTTGGAATAGATTCATACAACTTTTCAATACTCTACAGTGGAATGTCTTTAATCAGAACATCTTCCAGATGAGTTTAAGAGATGTTGAAGGAGGGAATTTGCTTCTCTTCAAAACTATGCATAATGTATTACATAATATTCAATTCCGGTGATTGTCACTTGGTTTGTGTGGCCAGGGCAGATACTGAAAACCAGTCAGTATCTGGTATGACCACCATTTGCCTCACGCAGTGCAACACATCTCCTTCGCATAGAGTTGATCAGGTTGTTGATTGTGGCCTGTGGCATGTTGGTCCACTCCTCTTCAATGGCTGTGCGAAGTTGCTGGATATTGACAGGAACTGGAACACGCTGTCGTATACGCCAATCCAGAGCATCCCAAACATGCTCAATGGGTGACATGTCCGGTGAGTATGCTGGCCATGCAAGAACTGGGATGTTTTCAGCTTCCAGGAATTGTGTACAGATCCTTGCAACATGGGGCCGTGCATTATCATGCTTCAACATGAGGTTATGGTCGTGGATGAATGGCACAACAATGGGCCTCAGGATCTCGTCACGGTATCTCTGTGCATTCAAAATGCCATCAATAAAATGCACCTGTGTTCGTTGTCCATAACATACGCCTGCCCATACCATAACCCCACCGCCACCATGGGCCACTCGATCCACAACATTAACATCAGCAGACCGCTCACCCACACAACGCCATACACGCTGTCTGCCATCTGCCCTGTACAGTGAAAACCGGGATTCATCCGTGAAGAGAACACCGCTCCAAAGTGCCAGACGCCATCGAATGTGAGCATTTGCCCTCAAGTCAGTTACGACGACGAACTGCAGTCAGGTCGAGACCCCGATGAGGATGACAAGCATGCAGATGAGCTTCCCTGAGACGGTTTCTGACAGTTTGTGCAGAAATTCTTTGGTTATGCAAACTGATTGTTGCAGCAGCTGTCCGGGTGGCTGGTCTCAGACGATCTTGGAGGTGAAGATGCTGGATGTGGAGGTCCTGGGCTGGTGCGTTTACACGTGGTCTGCGGTTGTAAGGCCGGTTGGATGTACTGCCAAATTCTCTGAAACGCCTTTGGATACGGCTTATGGTAGAGAAATGAAAATTCAATATGGGCAACAGCTCTGGTGGACATTCCTGCAGTCAGCATGCCAATTGCACGCTCCCTCAAAACTTGCAACATCTGTGGCATTGTGCTGTGATAAAACTGCACATTTTAGAGTGGCCTTTTATTGTGGCCAGCCTAAGGCACACCACACAAGTGTTGCGTTTATAATTTTGGTCAGTGTATATATATATATTTATATTTTTTTTCTTCACATTTTAGCATTGTTGTGTGTGATTAATGTTTTAGCAATAACAGCTCTTTCTTGGATATTGGCTTTGTGAAGCTCTCTGTGGTCGGTTTCTTCAAGGTGAAAATTGAAATTTGCAGTCACTTTTGCTGCAGTAGTTCTGTGTTGTTTGGGCAAAATCCTTCTGAGTGTTCAATAGTCTCTATCATTCTTTCAGTTTTCAGACACTTTTCTTCTTTGCTGAATGATGCCTTGCCACACTTTGTGTACCCATAATCATAAGGACCGTTGTTCTTGAAACACCAAACAATTGGACTGTTATAGTTATAGATGCTCCTGCTATCTGCCCTTTTGGGAAATCTGACCGTTCCCACTTTCACTGAGCGCTTGTACAGTACTAACCACAACTGAACAGTTTATTCTACAATAATATACAAACCGGAGAATTTAGACAACCAAAAATATCAATTTAAAAAAATCAATTAAATAATAAAATGCATAAAGTTAATCAATGATAAATATTGCATTCTTTCTTAGCAAAGGTCTAGACCTCAGCAAGTACACCGCTTCCTGCGAACACATTCAATAAGTTAGGTTGTACCAGCTCTGCCATCTCTGCGTTTGAGTTGATGGATTCTTTGAGAACAGAACTCACCATGCATAAATTAGTATGCGCAAAATGTAGGGCTGTTTGTGTCACACGCGAGGCGTAGTGCCATAAATCATGTGAATACGTGTGTATAGCCTACACATCTTGTGTGATGTCCTCTTTCATAGCTGCATTTTTCTGAAGAAAACCGCTGTCTACGACTTCAAGGAGATTCATAGTCCTCTCCACAGCTTTTAGGGCAAGCATGCAGTATAAATGAGTCTTGATGGCCACCTAGATTAGTAGCATCGACTAGTTCATCTAGATGTCAGGACACCCTAATTTGACAGGGCCTTTTGTTGAGACAGATTAGTCGATGTTCAGGCAACCTACCAATGATTTGTTTTTGAAAATCTGTACTTTTGCACATCCATATCATGTAGAGGGAAGCCCACAGCACCGTTCTGAAGTGACTTGGGTTTATTTATTGTTCTGTTTCGTGCTACGAGGCTTATTTTGAGTTAGCTTGTTTCCAGCTGGCACAGAAAGAAAATGCTGCAAACGCTCTCGACTGACTGACTGATTCCAGTTCAATTCCTGCTGCTTTTCCCGCTCTGCAGGGTTCTGCTGGGATTAAACTTTTAATAGATGAGAAGATGCCAAGCGCAAGTGGGAAATCACACGAATTTGGTTCTGTGCAGTCCACCAGGAATGCACGTAAGCCCTTGACATAATACAGAAGACCTAGAAACAAAAGACTAAGGAGTCAGAAAAGAAATGGAAGATTGGAGTTAAACAGGAAGAAGAAGTGGAATGAAAGTCATAGCATAGCTAGCAGTGTTGGGCAAGCTGGTTATACCTTGACAGCAATTAATGCAGACAAGACACACTTTTGAAAATATAGCAACCCTTCAAGCTACAAAAAAATCATTTTATTTTACTCTATTTATACTGTTTTATTTTTTGTTTTATTTGTAATTGTATAATTTTGCCAGAAAAAAGTTTTAGAATTTTTATCATGTTAATGTAAAAAATATTGTGTAGTATAACTTGTTTGTTTGTTTGCGGTTTATTATTGTATTTGTTATACTTGTATTTTTTAAGTGTTTTTTGCCATGAAAATAGCCTAAGATGCTGACATGGCATTAAATAAAATATACTACTACTACTACTACTATTTGTAATTGTAATTTTTATTGTAATATGATTTTTTTGCCATATTTTGCTTAATTGTACATCTGCCATTTGTCAGTCAGCAGTATTTGTTTGGCACATAAGCAATGTATAATTAAATTATTACTATTAAATGAGTCAAAAATGTACTGATAAATATTCCTATTTAACTAATATTATATTATTGGTGATTTTTTTATATTTATATGTTTTGTATATTTAAAAAAATCAATTAAAAATAATGACATTTTCTCTTGCGATTAATTGCTTGAAATAGTAGCTGTTTACTGAAAAAGCTGCTCTGATTTGAAAATTGCTGAGCTGAAGTGTTGCTACTGATAAGTGTTAAGTTAATGGCGTTGCAGTTTTTTTTTGTCTGTTACTTTCCTCCACCGATACCGACCCTGTCCTTGCCACACTAACTCAGAGAGTGCCGAGTCTCTGCAGCATTAAAATGGTGCAAGAGTCTGTGTGTCTGAGAAACAGGGATCACTCCTCTCCCTCGGCATCACCACTACAGCCATTCATCAAAGTGCTGTGACTCAGTAAATATTCATCAGTCACTTACAGTGACTGACAGCAAGCACAGCACACAGCAAACACCAAATTACAAACAGAGCGGAGATAGAGGACTGCAGGAGGGAGGCAGAGATTTGGTGAGAAAGGAGACGTGCTGATGGAAATAAGCTGTTGAAATGTCTGTGCAGTTATTCATTAAGAGATCATGAGAGACAGACAGACACTAGTGTGCCCTTGAGAGCTGAATGTACGTGACTCGAGTGCCGATTTGTTATTTGGACCTGAGCACCTGTACATGGACTGTGATTGTATGTGTGTTAGTTACAGTGTGAAAAGTGCACATGGCAGCACCTGGCCTTCAAACTTTCTCTCAAAGTGCAGGCGGACTTTAAAGTTTAGATTGCAGAAAAATAAATTATTCAGTTGGTACAAGAAGTTTTTAGAGGTAACATCTTTTGGAGCCTAAAAATTGCCCTTAGACATGCAGTAAAATGTCTTGCATTGGGTGATATTTTGCTTTATTTTTCTGTGGTGTTTTTCAATTTAATATTTTTCTGTTTTATTTACTGTATCATTTATTTTGTTAGTTTTTTACTTTTATTTTAGACAAATATAAGAGCTAAAGTCATCAAATATATGGTCATAGAGAAATAATCTTATAACGCTTAGTTTTTAGATTGTCATTATATGCCACAGCAATTTATCTTGACCTTAAAAGTACTATGTCCTTAATTGTGGGTTACAATCCTGCAGTGTGGCTGTTCTGACAGCTGTCTAGTAAAGAACCATGTAGACTGCTTTTGCCCAGCCACATCTGACTCCAGGCTTTAAACTGTTATCATTAGTGCAAGGACTTACTTGGGTTTGTGCAGCAGTATTTCAGTTTCACGTGTAAATTAGGACAGCAGACTGGCCATTAACTGGTAACTTAAAATGACACTGTCAGACATGAAAATCTAAGTTATGATGTATATCTTACAGTCTGACTTAAAAGACCATTGATGTTTTACTGTCTGCCTTTGCTTTTACCCAAGATGCCTCTTTGGGTTTTGTGTACAGTCTAACAAGCAACAGTCAAGGACAGAAAAAATCAAAGTTTGCACCCGACTATAAAAACTTGCACACCAGCTAATGGAGAGTCATGGTCATTATTTCTGTTTTTCTGTAGATTTTTTTTTATTCTTTATTTGCTCTGCTGCAGAGTCATTATTACACTCTAAAAAATGCTGGGTTAAATACAACCCAGCACTGGGTAAAATAAGGACGAACCCAGCAATTGGATTGTTTAGACCCAGAGGTTGGGTTAGTGCCCAGAAGGTTGGGTTAAACATTTAATACAACTGTTGGTTGAAAACAACCCAGCATGTGTTCTGTCCAAAATTTACCCAGCACTGGGTTGTATTTAACCCAGCATATTTTAGTGTGTCAGCCAGGACTTTTACATTGTTAAAAAAATTATATTTCACATAAATGCTGTTCTTTTGAATCTTCTATTCATTAAAAATACTAAGTGTATCATGCTTTCCACTAAAATACTAAAAATAAATGTTTTTTGAGCAGCAAATCAGCATTATTAAAATGATTTCAGAAGCATCATGTGGCACTAAAAACTGGAGTAATGCTCCTGTAAATTCAGCTTTGCAATCACAGGAATAAATCACAGTTTAAAATGTAATTAAAGTAAAAAAAAAAAAACCTGAGCATGAGACAAAATAAGCATTTTTAAAAATCTAACCGTAATGTTTGTGAATGTGTGCTGTCTGTAGTGCTAACGATTCTGTGCATTATGCACTGCAATTTAAATGTATAAATTAAGGATCATTCAAACCCTTAACCTTAAGTATAAGCTGTAGCAATTGCAAGCACTGCTAATAATAAGCTTCATCATTTTACAGTATCAAAGCAGAATTCGTAATGAAACTGTAGACCATGAGCTGTTCATTAGCTATAATGGTGACCGTGATACTTGATGAGGCAAACATGATTTCATTCCTTCACTAACACACTTAATTGGGGTGAGGACCTAAACATGATTTTCAGTGAACTTTTCATTTAATATCAGTGCATGACATTTCACGGCTACGTCTTGGCAAATTGAGGCCGGTAGTATTAAGCAATGTAATTTTAAAATCACAACCGAAAATTAGAATGGGATTAATACAAGAGGAAAGAATCCTCAGGAAACCGTACAATTCAGATATGTAATTTGTTTCATTTCCAATAAACCAGTCTTCAAAAAAGTCCTCAACCACATCAAATTCACAGTACACCCACTCAAGCTTTCCAGTATTGCTTTCTCTCAATATTTATACTGAATCCCGCTACTACTTTCCACTAGCCAAGATCCGCAGAGCCAGTAGTTTCATTTGCAGAACCCACATTTCCAGTCACACTCCAGTGGGTTTGCAATCTGAGCCTGTACGGATAAGTAATGTCTAAGACTGTGTACGAAATAAAGGTAAATGCAGAAATGATGGAAAAACACAGCCAAAAGCTTCCAGCAAATGTACACGCCCCCAGACAACATGCTGCTCGTGTCTGTGGACATGAGCTCAAGTGGGTCGGTCTGACGATTGAAGGTGATCACTTCTGACAGTGCAGCATTTTATCTGGACAGAATATACAGTATGTTTCGTGTTCTGCTTCAGATGCTTTCTCCTTGTGCTGCTCAGATTTCTCGGGGGGAGGAGACGCAGAAATAAGTTTGTGACCTTAAAAAGTTCATCTAATATCCTGAGCGTTAACTGCACTGGAGCTTGAAATTAATGTTGGATTTTCATTTCAAGAGCATCAGCAAAGTTAAGTGTCTTGGGGAAAAGGCAAGTTGTCCGTCTGAAGTAGTCGGCAATACCTAACATGTGTGTCGTAATGTGATACCACCAAAGGCGTAGACAGAAAAGACGAAAGGCTTTTAAGAAATCATAATGTCATGTCTAGGACTAATTCAAGTGAGCCTTAGAAACAACCAAGCAAATATTTCATCACTACGATGCCTATTACTTGGTAAAAATTGAGCAATAAATTGGAAAAAACATTTAATGCCACTCCTTCAGATGCCATTTTTATTCGTTCCACCAACAAGATGTTGCAAAAACACTGAATTCAGATGTGCCTTGTTACCTTTCTACCTCCGTGTACTCCCTTGAAGGCAGCATTTTTCAGCAATAGTTTCATCGTGCACTGATTCACCGGGAGTGTGATGACTTGACCCTGCAAAACGCTGAAACCTTGCATTTATGGTTACTTGTATCAGATGCATCTAAACAGCATCTAATCACTGCGGCTGTGTTCACCAGCTAAACAATTGACTGTTATCTAGAGTTCAGCATTGCATTTGGCCTCATGACTCATTTGTAGAAATTGCACTGGAAATGTTTTTTTTTTCTTTTCTTTATGCGCTTGGTCTCAATGCACTTTATGGAGTACAAATTGGCCATCATAAAACATTCCTTGAGCGAGATGCTGCATACAGAATAGAGCCACAAGGCAATTAGGTTTCATGGTGTTTAGTTCAAACCTAGTACGTGCCTTACAGATACTTTGATTTGTGGATTTTAATTGTAGGTCTTTCTGGAGGTCTGATCTCATTTGTACTGTTGTGACGTAATTGCTTGAAGCATAGAAGCAATATAAAAGTGCTTTAAATAATCTGGTCAGGCAGTGTTACAATCTTTAAATAGTTCTTTATAGTTTAGCCAGTTTATATTATGGGATAATGTTTTTTGTTCCTTTTATTTACCGACATGTTAAATTGATCAAAAGTGGTGATAAAGATATTTATAATGTTACAAAAGATTTCTACTTCAAATAAATGCTGTTCTTCTGAACTTTCTATTCATCAACATATATTGAAAATATATACATTTTGCAATTATATTGAATATTTGTAATATTAATATATTATTACAGAAAGATTTTTATTTTCTCACCAAGGCTGCAAATAAATGCAATTTGTGCATAAATGCAAAATGCGCAATAACTTCTGAAAAATAGTGTGTGTATAAAAGAGAAAAATCTCTCACAATTGTCTATATGGTCTAATGTCTCTTTTTCTTTACTGTGTCTTTTCTTTCTACTGTTCTCTCTCGCACACACTTAGCCTAGCCAGGGTAGTTTGTTGATGAGCGCAGCAGATGTTGCAGTCAGGGTCCAGGGAGAATCAGTGGCAGCAGAAATGGTGGGCACTATTAAACTATTAGATATGGAGTGGGTTTGACTCGCTCCCCCACTCCATTTCCTTGATAAACCACTGAGCCAACACAGAAAGAGGGAGAATGCCTTCTGACTCATGCCTTTGGCTTGGAGATGCAACAAAGTAAAGATCTTCCTCCTTTTTTGTATACATAAGTACCCGCATTCACAAACACACACCTGCATTTAACTAAATAAACCTCTCAACCACTGAAAACCTCTCTGCTGGTTTTCTCTCAAGATGAGACCGTGGAGAATCTGAAGAAAAACTGAATCCGAAGAATGAAATCATCACACCGGCTGCCACGTCTGCGTTCATATTAGAACAGCTCGCAATCTGTTGCCAAATGAAACTGGCATGGATGACACAAAGTGAGGGAGCGTGGGATGGAGAGATGGCTTGTAGGAAGCGGAAAGAGGAGCTTGGACTGATTGCCATTGGAATTCCCCAAGTTAACTTTATTAAATCCAATTTGATTTACACCAGAAAAGTCTGGCATCCAGAATGCCAGCCTTGTGTAAATGCCAATCAAGATTCATTCAGTATGATGAGGACTGATTTCAAGTCCAGGTGAAATCCAGAGAGGGTGGGTTTTACTCAAGATGGGCAGTGTATTTATGGGAATGGAAATGAGGCAGTGAGGGATGAATGTGCAGCCAGTTCTGTGGGCCTTGGGTTGCAACTAATTTGTTTTGTTTTGTTTTCAAAGTGAAGTCATAGATGAGATTCATCTTTAGTGATGGTGCCATAGTCAAATAGGAAGGGACTCACTTTACAGATATATAAAAAACACTGAAAATGAAAAGGGTGATAAACAGGAAGGCAGTAAAGATATTATAGTCTTAAATGACGTAAGAGGAAAGGGATTCAAGTCTTAAAAAAGAGGGATGAAAAGCAAAAGTGTTTGTGGTTCGTGAAAGGCTGGGGCCATTTGGGGTGCCTCTGGACAAGCTGAAGCAGCAGTCTGGACAGATTAGAAGAGCTAAGAGTCTGAGGGCCGATGGGTATTTTTAGAGTGATTTAGAGTTCCTGACAATAATGATGATGATAACACTGCGGTTCTACAGATTGAGAGAGAGAGAGAAATGCCACACAGCATCTCTCAACAATTTTCCACTCTTGAGATTAGGTTTATTTGTGGGATAACAGGATACTTGAAATATGAGCTGGTACTTTAAAAGGGTTGTTTAGTTGGCGCTGATAGCTTTGTGGACAGCGTGCCGACATACAGCACCGTTGCGCTACAAGCGTCCCGAGTTAGAATCCCAACTCGAGGACCTCTCCCAGTCATACCCCTCTTTCTCTCTCTCCCACTTCGCTTCCTGTCAGCTCTGATCTGTCTTATCATAATAAAGGCAAAAATAAAAATAAGTTGATTTGTGGAAAAATTTGATGTTAAACAGAAATACATAATTATTGAATTAAAGATAAAGTTTCAGCATATTTGCACTAGCTGCCCTCTGTGCATTCTGATTCATAGTAGTGATGTCAGAATCATTCATTTGAATCAGATCTTTTCCAATGAATCAGTTAGTCACAAATCAGTTAGTTCACAAATGATTCATTTCTTGGGTTCAACTCACTGACTCAATGTTCATTGAGATTATCAGTATATAGCTTAAATTTCAGTCTTTTATCTCATACTTAGCCTCAGAATTATTCCTTCAATGTCCTCTGGAAATATAAACAGTTCACTACCATTCAGAAGTTGTGTTATCTCTAAGATCTCTTAAGATGTTTTTTTAAAGGCTTTATTTATTTGTTCATAAATATAGTAAAAAATAGTATGCTGTGAAATACTATTACAATTTAAAATATATAATTATAAGAAGTATCTATTTCAACATATCTTAAAATGTAATTTATTGCTATTGCGGAAAAGCAGAATTTAAAAATTTTAGTTTTAAAACAGTGCTGCTTAATATTTTTGTGAAAACAGTGATATTTTTTTCAGGATTATTTGAACAAAGCTCAAAATAACAGCAGTTATTTGAAGAAAAATAAATGTAGAAAGTGTAAATATTTTGTAACATTATAAATGTTCAATTATGATCAATTGAATTGAGCCATAGTGTTTCGTTTGGTCTGTTTTCCTTGTTGTGCTCTGCTCTCTAGCTTTACACTATTGATATTGCTTGCATCAGACTGGCCCGATTATGTAACTTTTTAATTTGTTTACTTTTTAATTACTGTGGTGCATATGTATTCAGTAAATATTCATATCTACATCCTCTCTGCAGGTAGTTCCCAGATGGGGGCCACTATAGTAGACGCCCTGGATACCCTTTACATAATGGGCCTCCACAATGAGTTTAAGGATGGCCAGGAGTGGATCGAGCAAAACTTGGATTTCAGTGTGGTAAGTGGCCAAGACTCGGACATGAACACACACACACATTTACCAACAACACCTGTCTTTGTCGGTTTGGAAGCAAAGCGTGTCTGTTTTTGTTTGCAGACACAGTTATATCTCAGGACGCTGTTATTTCACAGTGGTAAGCTGTATAATTTGGCAGCCAGCTGACACAGCTGTATTAACAGTCATTCGACACCCCGTAACCCCTCAAAGACTTCAGTCCTCAGCGTGTGTGAATATTTCAGGTTTTGATCAGATTGTGGTGGCACTCCGTGGAAAACGTGTTGAGTTGATGTGACACATCACCGTATCCAGGAGACAAGACTGGCGCCATGGAAACAATGTGAACCGCTCTGCCTCCGGAATTAGCCGGTGATGTTGAGGAAAAAATGGCAGACAAAAGAGACGTCAGAGAATGAAGCGGGGGCCGGCGAGTGGCCCCAGGGGCCCCGTGTCTCCTGCTCTCCTTCTCTGTCTGCATTCACATCCTGACCCATTAATGGGATTTCTCCAGTTTCTCTCCCTATCAGTTGTTTTTCCGGCCTCTCCACCATCAGATATGGAGAACCTTTATGGTTCTCTTGGCTTTATCATCTCTCTGGTGTCTGCGGGTTGTGTGATTTTTCTCCCGTCTCCCTTCTGCCACTTTTCTTTGAGCAGATCTGGTGGACTCTCAGCGCCTGAAGTCTCCTCTGCGTGTTTTTCATCTTTTTGGCTTTTCCAGCAGTGACCTAATTTCTTCTCTCTCCCCCTCCTCACTGTTACTTTTGGACAAGTATATCTTACAAAGCATGTGCACTCTGAAGGATGACTCATGCTTGGACCGTTGGGTCTGGCCGCTGAGGGCTCAGTATATCACAGTGGGATGGATGTGTTGGAAGGATTTTTGGAGGAGGGCAATAAACTGCAAAGCGTAAGCGAGGAAGGGAAGCGTGTGCAAAACCCTGTGTTTTCAGAAAAATATTACGTAGCACAACTGTTTTCAACATTGAAGAATGTTTCTTGGACACCAAATTATCATATTAGAATGGCTTCATAATGATCATGTGACACTGAAGACTGTAGGAATGGCTGCTGAAAATTTTGCTTTGCCATAACAGGAATAAATTACATTTTTAAAAGTGTACACAGCTGTTAAAAAGTTTGGGATGAGTAAGATTTTTAATGTTTTATTTTTAAGTCCCTTAGGCTCACTTTTTTTAACTTTTATATTGCAATAATTTCACATTCAATCTTCAAATTAATGTACAAACAACATAAAGACAATATATTGTTTAATATTTGTTTAATGGCATCTTTATTTTTATGACTGAAGGCCAGTATCACTGATAACAATTAATAGTGATTTCCCTATAAAAATGTTTCCCCCTAATATTTAACCATTGACTATAGCCATTCAACTTTACATTATAATTAAGAGCTATCAATTTTAACATTTATTAGACTTTAAAAATAACTTCTAATTTAAGTGAACTTAAAACAATCTTCACATAAACCCATTATAATAAATGTCATATTTATCTACCTGTGCCCCTCAGCAGAAATATACAGAAATATAATAAAGATATCAAACACTAAATTCTAAACTAAATACAGATGAATCCTTAAAACTATAACCCCCGGTTTCACAGACAAGGCTTAACCCTAGTCCCAGACTAAAATGTAAGTCTGAGCTGTTTCAACTGAAAGTAACGTACACTGACTGATCTTAAAATATATCAGTGCCTTTGTTTTGTCTCAAGATGCACACCAGTAATTTTTTTTTCTAAGGCACATTTAAAAAAATTACTTGAATGTCCTAATTGAACTATGGCCTAATCCTGGCTTAACCTAAGCCCTGTCTGTGAAACCAGGCCTAAAAGTTATTGATTTCCTCTTTTTTTCTTTTGTTCTTGATAAACAGACATCACAGCAGCTGGTTATTAGGTTGTTTTTGGCTTCTATTTCTTTAAGAGCTGCCGTTGCTGAACATGACGCGAATCTGACACGCATTGTATTTTCTCTCAACTCTACCTTTTCTGACCCATTTTGGTCGGACCCATTTCAGTCTCTATTAATGAGCTGACGAGTTGAATCGAGTGTTTTAGATGAGGGAGACAGTGCTGGGATGCTCCAGGACAGTTTTGAAAACCATTTTAGAGACATGGTCTTAATGTAACTCATATATAACATATTACATGCATGCACAGTTTTATGGCAGCTTTAATCGCCTTTTGGGTAACTTCATGACTTAACTGATCATGACATTACATGCTCATAGTTTCTTTCGCGATTTGATATGAAAGGATACAGGCTATGCACGCGCCGGCACCTTTGTGCGTGTATTGAAGAGCACACGCTGCGAGCACAGTACAGTTTCCACGCTCGTTTGAGTCACGCCTGATGCTGAAATGAAGTTGAAGCACGCGTCTGAAACGTCTCCAGTTTGATGTGCTCGTAAAGACGTTCTGCGACTGAATAAATGCACTTCTTGTCAAGAAAAAAGAGACAGAATTAGCAGTTAGGAGTGGGGTGGCCAACACTAGGCTCCGCCCCTGCGTTAACGGCATTAAATAATTTTAGCGCGTTAAACTGAAAAAATTAATCGTCTGCGTTAACGTGCTAATTTTGACAGCACTATTAAAAATATAATTTATTTCTGCGACGCAGCGCTGAAGTTTCATCAGCCATTTCTCCAGTCTTCAGTGTCAATTGATCCTTCAGAAATCATTCTAATATGCTGATTTATTATCAGTGTTGAAACTGTTGTGCTGCTTGTGCTTTAATATTTCCTTGGAACCTGTGATACTTTTTTCTTTGATTCTTTGATGAATAAAAAGTTAAAAAGAACAGCATTTATTCAAAATATTTTTTTTTCTAGCAATCTAAGTCTTTACTATCACTTTTTATCCATTTTAACACATCCTTGCTGAAAACATTTACTGACCACAAAACTTTGAGTAATAGTATATATTATAACACAAAATTTCTATTTTGAATAAACACTGTTCTTTTCATCTTTATTTATCAAAGAATCCTGAAAAAAGTATCACAGGTCCCAAACAAATATTAAGCAGCACAACTGTTTCCAACATTGATTATAAATCAGCATATTAGAATGATTTCTGAAGGATCATGTGACACTGAAGACTGGAGTAATGATGCTAAAAATTCAGCTTTGCTTCACAGGAATAAATTATATTTTAAAGTATATTAAAATAGAAAACTGCTATTTTAAATTGCAAGATTATTTCACTTTTTTTTTTTCTGTATTTATGATCAAATAAGTGCAGCCTTGATGAGCATAAGAAATTTCTTTAAAAACATTAAAAATCTTACTGATCCCAAAGTTTTGAACAGCACATATATAGCCACCATTTTAAATTGCTAATTTTTCATATTACTGTTTTTACTGTATTTTTGATTAAATAAATGCGGCTTTGATAAGACTTTTCAAAAAACATAAAAAAAACCTTATTGAGCCCTAACTTTTGAATGGTACTGAATGCAGAACTTTAACCAAGATTAATAAATACTTTAAAAGTTAATTGTTAATTATTGCATTATTTGTGAATTTATGAAATGTTTAGATTAATTACCTTATATTAAAGTGTTGCCCATCATTTTATAATAAAATTAAGTAGTCCCCCCCCCAAAAAAAATAATAATAATAAATAATAATAATAATAATTTACAGTCCTGACACTTTCATCTGTTTTTGTCTGTACAATGAAAATCATCAATGTTCAAATGTTCAAAACATCTGATTGGACCCCTGTTGACTTTCATTATATCTACAAAAAGTTGCTGAGACATTTTAAAATACCATCTTTTGTGTTCCACAGACGAAATGCACCTCTCTCTCTCCCTCTCTCTGTCCCTCTATCTCCTTCTCTCTCTCTCTCTCTCTCTCTCTCTCTCTCTCTCTCTCTCTCTCAAATTCAAATTCAAATGAGCTTTATTGGCATGACTTGCACAATATTGCCAAAGCATTGTCCATTACATGAATAATGAACAAACAATTATATAATACATAGAACAAGAATAGATCTGTAAAATAATTAAGTAAATATGTACATGAATACTTTTTTTTTTTTTTTTTACAAACAAGAAAAATATTTAAGACATTGCTAAAAAAAAAAAAACAACAAACAAAAAAAGAAAAACCTTTGTTCAACATGTAAGAAATCTCTCTCTCTCTCTCTCTCTCTCTCTCTCTCTCTCTCTCTCTCTCTCTCTCTCTCTGTGTGTTTCTGTTGTTATGATGGATGAGGCTGCCTGCCATCAGCATTAATCGCAGCTGTTAAACCAAAAACTGAATTAATGGACCTTGGTCAGGGAACGGTCATATCTGAATTAATCTGGTGCACGTTCACTTTTGTCAAAATTAATAGACATGCTAAATGAATGCTAAGTGGAAAGGGTTGGTTAAAGCATGTTCTTGTCTTATCAAATTAGTGTAAAACCAAGTCGATATAAGATGCTTTAGCAGCGTTATATTCAGAACTGGAAAACCTGCTTATATTTCATAAGCGGTATACAAAAACAGGTGCTGTTTTTAGGTGCTGAGGATTATGGGATTGTGATGGGGCTAAAACAGGATTTCGGGAGCTTGTACAACCATACCATTGAACTTCACTGTGTTCTGTTTTTCGGCATTGGTTGGTTCCTTTGCTATACGAGACTTGAATGTAGGTGTGTGTGTGATTAGCTGCTGTTTACGGTGCGATCTTTGTGCAAGTGGAAAACTGCTTCATGGTAATTTTCTCTAAATAAAGGTTGAAGCTGACAAGATGGATGTTGATGATACAAACACACACGCACTCTGCTCCAGCATTCATTTCAGTCTCACTGAGGGATTATTGTATCAGCTTTGATGTAGATTTGAAGTTCATTTGGGAGCTTTGCATGGCTGTTATGTAGATATTTCATGCACATTAATAAAGCTGCTTAAATGTTTGTTTGAATTATATGCAGTGCAACAGTTATGTTCTGAAAGTAAAAATCACTTTCATTTTCTTCTGAATTTTTAATAGCACTTTTCTTCTTACTTGAATATTTTGCAATAAACATCAAATATATTGTATTTTGTAAATGTGTAGGATCAGTAAGATATGTTTTTAACCACGTGAATACTTCTAGTCAGCAAGGATGCTTTTATTCTATTTTGATTCTATTCACCAAAAATCCTGAAAAAATGTCAGTTTCCTCAAAAATATTAAGCAATGAATCAATTAAGCAGGACAATTAACACTGGTAATAAGAATAAATATTTCTTGAGCACCAAATCAGCATATTAGAATGATTTCTGAAGTGCCATGTGACACTGAAGACTAGAGTAATTTTTTACACTTTTTTTTTTTAGATGTTTATTATAATTATCCCATCCCATCCCCCCCCCCCCCCCCCCCCCCCCCCCCGCAAATAAAAGTTTCTTACTGTTGGTTTTATTTAGATGCCTTTTAGAAGATTTTTTGAATTTCCTAAAAACAGGAAAAATGCTTAGGGAACCAAGGACCCTGAAAAAGTAGGCGATCACTGTTCTCCTCATACTCTTTCTCATTTTTCCCTCTGTTTCTACAGAATGCAGAAGTATCTGTCTTTGAGGTCAACATCCGCTTCATTGGAGGGCTTCTGGCTGCATACTACCTCTCTGGACAGGAGGTACGTTATCATTGCTTATTGATTTTTGCAAGTTTGTGTGCATGTTTCTTCTCTGTCTGCGCTGTTCATTGTCATAGTTATTTCAGATGATGGAAGTTTGTGCAGACGCCACATAGACGTAGATCTGGACAAAGTGAGTTTACCTTAGGGCAGTGCTGTTGGCTCAGAGAAATAAGAACAGCTTTTTCAGGGGAAATAAATGTCCCTCTCTCAAGCCCATGTTAATTAACGCTTCCCTTCTGTCTTATCTGCCCATGGACATTAATGGAGTAGGGCACAAATAGTCTCTCTCTCTTTTCCCTCATCACTGTGCAGTGTATCTCTGCCGCTACATATCACAGTGTTCTCCTTCTTTTAGTCTGAAGGTGAAAATGCAAAGGAATTAAACTGCAGCCATGCGGCACGACCTCATCGCCGCTCCACACACTTCATTAGATGAGTTTAGATACTGGACGTGGAACTCGCCACACTTGCATACAAAGTCATCACACTCGTCTGTCCCCTGCCTGCCTGCCTCTCTGTCCCAAGTGACCTTTTGACACGCCTGGGAGTCAGTCCTCGGTCCCCAGTACAGTCACACTGTGTTCATCTGAGTGTTTTCTGCATATGTGCTATCATAGACATGCAGTATAGCATGGGCTGAATTTTGGAGGCAGAGTGTCTAATTTAGCAGTGCTTGTATTGCCAGTGGCAAACATGGAGAGAAGTGATTATATTAAATTAATTGTTTCAGGAATCATTAAATAACACCTGGATTAACTGTGCATTTATATCTTGTAATTACATCTAGTCGCCAAAAGGACTGTAGTATGCTGTGGAGGGCTGTATCCAAAATGTGCCCAAATTTGAGCAACAACATTCACAGAGATTTCCTTTACAGTGATCAGAATCAAAGCAAGCATTGATGTTACAAGAGAATGTTGGTATAGCTTAAACACAGAGGAGAGAAAGACAACACACACAGCTTCAGGTTCAGACAGTTTCATTTAGCTCCCATGGAGTTAAAAACACAAGTAAATGCTCAGCCATTTGCATCTGCACTCTGCATCAAAAATATATGAGCACACTGTTGCACCTCTAATAACTTTTAAGGCTTATTTTGCAGCGTTTATATGAGCCTTTTGATGGATTGCATCAAGGAGCTGTAAAAACTGGTTACACTCGCTAAGTGAATAAATCGCGTTTGTGCTGAACTCTTACAAAGCAAAAACAAACGCTTTCCTTTGATCCATGAACGCACGTCTCTCACTTAATGTATGCAATTTCACAGTCTGAAGTGTCTGTCGTAGGAAATCAACACATGCTGTTGTGAATAATTAAGAGAAGCGTCTTCTCATTGGATATGAACACGCAGTCTCATGAATAATTATGAGACACCGACGCGTCATCAAAGTACTGTAGTCCTTTGTGACGTCACAAACCATTGTGACGTCAACACAATGTGGATTTTAAACCCGTAAGATGAAAATAGTGCAAAAAAGCTTCAAAATTTACCAGTTTTCTCCAAGCATTAAAATGAACGAATGCTAACATTAGGTGCATTTACATGGAGCATTGTAATTGGTTTAAAAGTCCAATCCGAATGAAAACGCTCCATATAAACACCTCAATCAGAATAAAAATGCCCAAACCGAATGAAATTGTAATCGGTTTGAGAGGGGTGGGATAAAACTTTCTATAAACCGAACAAAATTAAAATTCTTCCATGTAAACGCGTTAAACCGGTCGTCAGAACGTGAACGAGATGTCGGCAACGCAGTACATTCTGTGATTTGGGGACACCGATAGTGAACGTATAAAGTTACATTTTTAATTATACAGTTAAAAACACATTAGAATGGAGAATGCTTGCTGTGTTATGAACTATCAGCTCTCATGTCCGGAGTGAAAAACGGATCTGAAATGAAGCGCAATTTTCTTCTTTTCAGCTTAGAAACAACACGATGATAGTGAAAGTATAGCTCAATGAAAATAAAGAACTTGATCAAAATTTGCCTTTGTCATTTGTATTTATATATATTACAGATTCATAATTTCCGATCTGCTTGAATTTATACATGTAAACAGTCCACCGAATCTTTCAATTGGAATGATTTTAATCGGAATGACAAAAAAGTGTACATGTAAACGTGGCTAGTGTCTCCTATGATGTGCAACACCTCTGCTAAAATCTCAGAAGTAGTAGTTTGGTGTTTCATGACCCTTTAATTCTGTACAGCAGTCATTTCTTTGTAAATGTGCACAATATATCAGTACTATATTGTTTATTGGCAGATATTAGAGAATTTTTATATTCATCAGTATCAATCAATATTGTATATTTAATTATGCTGCTCGTTTCCCCTATATTACATGTAGATCACATTTGCCTTCAACTGTCGCTCACTTAAACTTAATCTTTAAAAGCACTAATAATTTAAAATAACACTTTTTTTCATACTGTACTTTACAATGTTGTGATGCATAAATTCACTTGTAGAATTTAAAATTATTAATATTAGTTGGTAGCATTTCATTCTTCATTTAATAATTAGAAAAAAACGGTATAGGCCATTTGTTAGTTATCGGTAACACACACACAAAAAAATATCTGGTGGTTATTATCATCACCCAGAACCACCTTTTACTTCAGAGCCTTAATTCCTTACAGTAGTTTGAGTTTATTTTTTATAAAGATATGCATACTCTCCTGGTAGTTACAGTAACATCAGCATTATGGGAACCGAAGAATCTTTCTCTATTGACAGCTGTTCAAAAGCCTTCTCAAAAGCGCCGAGTGGCCGTGAGCAAAAATGACAGATTTGAAATTGCTTTCTTCCAGGGGATCATTCAACCGCCAGCAGTTGCCGTTGAGATGTATAGGGATGCTAATGAAAAACTTTCTCCAGGTATTATACTCTACATCTCCTTGGTGTAAGCAGAGTTCTCTATATATGTCCTCTAGATGCAGTGGAGGCAGCATGGAGCAGAGGGTAGAAGTACTGACTGAATGCAGTGTCATAGATTGAAAAGCCATGCCTCTTTATAAGAGATTTTTGATCAGGCATTAGGGTTGGGCGACGTCTACCAAATTGGCATCGGACGATGTCTACAGTGAAACATCGTGATGGACGATGACACGATGGACGTGATGGCGTTAGGGGTGTGCCCGAAGCATGAATCCGTATGCAGAAAGGCACGGAAAAAAATAATGCGTTCTACGGAGCCACTAAAGGAACATTAGCCGCTAGCTAGCGGTTGCCCGTTACATTACAGCACATGAAAGTTACTTACCACACTTACCACATACACAGAGTAAGGAGAGATGACTGATAGGACAATGGCGAATGATTTGCAGATACTGAGCACCACTGACAAATATCTAATCTTGTAAAATGTGTGGTAAGTACTGCCGCTCCGTAGTATAGAGTCAGTGTGATCGCGAATCTCGAAAGTGAAATGAGAGCGCGCATTCGAAATCGGTTTCAATGCCCTGCATATTAGTAGCGGCTCCCTGATGCCTGCAATTTATATAGGCTACAGTATAATTGCCCAACGATTTAATTGTGAGAGAAAGTATTGAAATAATTATATTTATCCTCCCATTTCGTAGGCTATTTATTCCCTTTAGAATTTCCTTTCCGAACACGGTATTGGGATGTGGCAGATTGCGGAAGAGGGGGTCGGCTCAACATCGTGATGTTTGTCAGCCATCAGCGATGGACGATGGCATCGTCTATCGGCCCAACCCTATCAGGCATGATGGAGTAATCCGCTGGGGGTGGAGGGAATGAAAGAGGGTCCAGAGTAGAGAGAGTTGTGTACTGATGTGCAGCTGGTTTTTCTAGAGAAGAAGAGCATCTGATCTGAAGAAGACCGAGGACTCCATACTTTTATCAGATCTGGAGGTTATCTCTCCTGTGCAAGACCACATCCTCCATTACTTCTCTCGCTCTCTCTCTCTCTCTGTCAGCTGGTTCTAGCAGTGCAGTGATGGATGATGTTTACTCTTTTGTCCCTCTGTCCTTTCCTTCCTCTGTCTTTTGGTCCTCTTGTCTTCTATTTTATCCTTTCCTTTCATCTCTCTTTCTTGGTCTTCCTCCCTTGTTCTTCAGATCTCTCACCCCTGCATGTCTTGACAGTATTGTTTCATGATGGCAGTGAAGAGATGAATTTAGATCTAAAGGAGCAAGGGGCCAAGGTTTGGATGGCTAATTTGGTATATGCTGTATGTGAAGCAAAAAGCCAAAATCTGCTTCTTCATTGACAGCAAGTAGATTTTAGTATAGTTATATTCAACTCAGGCTTGCTACATTTCTGCTAAATTTCTAAAAATGTATCTATACATTCAGTACACATAAGTTTTCATCTGAAATAAATGCTAGTGAATAAACACAACTTGAACTGCTCAAGCAAGTTATGATGTGAGATTTTTGATTAATAAAGACTTAAATTACATTTGGTTCCTTACACAATACTATGTCATGACTTTAAAACACTTGTAGCATAGTTAAGAATTTGTAAACTAATACATTTTGTTTGGTTCATTTGGTTCATGTATTAGTAGTAGGAGTAGTATTTGTGAGCAACACAGAAAGCTGCTATCCCAATGGCTAATGCTAACGGATAGCTTTCTTTATGGCTCTTTCTCAAACAGCATCCTCCATGTCTATATTTTCGTGATGTAATGACAATTTGAGGTATTAGGGGGAAAGTAAGATGTAAAGTGTAGGGTTAAGAATGAAAAGAGTTTAATAAAGCAGTCCACTCAGCAACCTGTTTTCATTGGAGAGATGATGACAGATGAAGGAATGTGGTGTGTACTTATCTGGATTTTTTTTCTTTTCATTCTGGCTGTTTTATTTTAGTTTTTCTTATACACTCATATTTAATGTCCTAAATTGGCCTTCACATAGTTGCAGGGCACTGTTATCTAATATGAATTAATTATTATTATTATTATTATTAGGTAAATCATTTATTTTGTAGTTTTGATTACATTTAGTTTCGATATTTGATGTTTTATGTAAGGCCAAGCAAATAGAAGCACTTGTTCCCCTTTATGGTCATTAAAAGTGACTGGCTCAATAACTGTTTTGAATAACACTTCCTGGAATATGTATTTTTATAGATTTATTTTTTTCCTTTGGTGGTTAAGACCCTCATAGCATTTTCCAGGTACCTCACCAGCAAGCCAGCAATTTTGGATGAATTACTTGTAGATCTCACATCTAACAGTAATTTTCCAGTGGATCCTAGAGAGCACTTTTCTTCCTTTCTTTCAAAGAAAATTGCACATTCTTTGTGCGAAAATCAAATATAGTTTGTTTACCTTTTGCTCCTGTGGATGCTCAGACGTTCAATTACTGTATGTTTGACAGCCCAATTACTGTATGAATCAGTAGATTTCTCCAAACACAGTGCCGACGGAGGCTTTATTTCTTAAGATTCCTTCAAGCCAAATAGGATCATAGGCTGTAAGTGAACAACACAGGCAAATATTTGTTCTTTGTCTTGATTTGCACATTTATTACAGCAGAGATGGTGTGAGGAAATGGTGTTTACTCCAGGCATTATGCTGCAGTTAGCTTTCTCTCTCTCCCCCTCCCCATCACTCTCTCTGTTGATGCGCTGTCCTGTGGTTGTATATCCTTCACAGTGGTAGAGAATATGCAGTGTCACATTAGGAAACAGCACACTCTTCTGTTGTCAAACACGGATCTCATCAAAGGCAGAAGAGAACCGCAGCCTGGGCCCAGTGGAGGAAAGATAAGGACAGATTTAAGAAGGGATTTGATGGATGAGAAAATGTTTGTCATCTACTCATCTGCGTGTTTGATGTGCTGCGGACTTTGGACATGCCATCGCCAATCAAATCTCCTCTTCAAATACAAATAACTGGCCTTTCTAGACTGACATTTCCTTATAAAACTATCTGGTTTTCCAGCCCTTGGTTTGTAGCTGTATTGCATGAGTGTGTCCAAAACACTTTGGAAATTGCCAGAAAGATCTTTAAAAAATAGCTTTTGCAGTTTTATGAGCTGTTATGTTAACATCATTGAGCGCCTAACGAATGCTTATATAAGGATATGTTGGCTTTGAACATCAAGACCACCGGTGTTGGTGTTTATTTTGACATTCCAGCTGTGGTTTTGTTTGTAACACTCATCAGTGTAAAATGAGACACACCGTATGCTGGGCCAGCTGAGAACTGAGACTAAATAATTGGTCAGTCTCACGGAAAAAAAAAACAAGAAAAATTACTTCATCCCAAAATCAAACACAAGGGGGAAAAATAAATTGTGTTCTTCATAAAAGTACATTTTACCAATATCTCATTACTGTAATGGGGAAAAAAACGTTCTCGTTACCTGTAATGTTTAAGAAGTTATTATTTTTTTACATAATTGTTGTACTGCTTTTATACAAATTTTTTAAAAGATATTTTTTTTCAATAGTAAGAGTCTAATGAGAATCACCATTGAGAGTAATGGGAATTATAAAAATGGTAATAAATTAGCGATTCTAATGCATTACAGCAATGAGAATTATGTGTGCTTAATTCTTTTCCAGTACTGTAGTATTGTAATAAATTTTGTCTAGATGCAATGATTTTATTAAAACATACATTAAATTGAGTAAAATACCATCATCTTTCTGTGCAATTTTAGTTTACAAAAATACACAATCTAAAAAGACATTGTATTGTTAAGAGATTTTTTTTATTACAAATAGGCTTAAATAATAATAATGCTTAAATAATGGGAGAAAAAAACCTGAATTCATGACTAATGGGTTCAATTAGAAAAGAGAAGCTTCTTGAATTATTTTTTTCAACTTGTGCATTCTGATTGTTTTTCCAATGTCGACTCTAAGCTGTGTGTCTCTTACATCGTTTCTTCTGAAGCTGTGCAGTTTATTTATAAACCTGGAGGAATCATTTTAAATAAAGGCTGAAAATGTGTTTGAAATGTAAATGTAGAAATGCGTTGACTGTCCTTATTTGCTTTGAGGAGATGAGAAGCATTGTACTAAATGCGCATAAACATTCTCACAGACGACAGCTTAATTTCTTCATTAGCCGACGTCTCTGATGCTGTGATCTGATTGGCTGTGCTTGCGTCAAATTGGCTGTGTTTGTGTCGGCCTTGATTGGCAGCTCCCGATTGTGCTGCCATGACGACGAATAGAATAAACACCAGGCAGAAGGTTTGTCATAAAAGGGCTGCAGATGCACAAACATACGGAGACCCAGAGCAAGAGAGAGGGCATAAATCCAGCTTTAACCCTGAACCCCTGTGGAACCCTCTGTGCAAACACTCATTCCTCCATCTCCAGTGTGTTCTCCGTAATCTCTTTTTATGCTTCATTAGACTTTAAGAATATTTCAGGCTGTGGGTGCTGTAGTGTGTGTGTGTGTGTGTGTGTTTATGAACAGAGAGCAGAAGCTGTATCATGGGGAATGTCCGTGGTCATATCCTCTCATATGTGTAATAACAGGATCATCTCTGGCGCTTATGATCCGCATCAACCAGATTAGGCTTCAGCATCGAAATCTGCATTCTGGGAATTACACACACACTCACTCACAAACACACGCCGCTCCAACTAGTAATCCTGAGGGAAGCACTCGTTCAGCCTAAATTAGGCTTTCTTCTCTTTCTTCTTTCATTTTTCGCACCATTTCTGTACTCTTTCGCCCTTTTCTTGTTCTGCGATTTTTTTCTGTCATCTAAGTGACTATTTGCACCTGGTGTAAATAGTACTGGATGCACAGCATGGCTATTTGCACCACAATAGTCTGCTAGAACGTGATAACTATTTAAAAAAAGAAGAAGAATTGGGTTTAAGAAAAGTGGCGAGAATGTGCAGTGGTATTTTTGCATAGACAACCCAAATTAAATCTAACAAAACATTTATTATTTTCTTATCCAACTCCTACTTTTCTATCTCTTTCTAGAGATATACGCATACGTATATGCACATTGTTTTTTATTTAAAAGAAATTAATACTTTTAAGCAAGAAAACAATAAATTGATTAAACGGTAAAGAAATGTATAATATTTCAAACGATTAACGATTTCTAATTCAAATAAATGCTATTCTTTTGAACTTCCTATTCATAAAAAGGGTACTGAGAAAATGTAGCATGAATTTCTCAAAAATATTAAGCAGCACGACTGTTTTCAACATCGATGATAATAAGAAATGTTTCTGAATAATAAAAATGATTCATGTGATGATACTGCTGAAAATTCAGCTTTGCCATCACAGAAATAAATTACATTTAAAATACATGCAAATAAGGATTATTTAAATTGTAATAATATATCATCATATAACTGTTCATAATGCATTTTAATAAATACATTGCAGCTTAATGAAATTGTAGCCGTGGCGCTTCTTGGTACTCTTTTTAAAAACATTAAAAATTTGGGTGCAAATAGTATCTGCTTTATTCTTTGTCCCCAGCCTTGTATTTTTTATTTTATTTTTTTGCCAAAAATGGTTTACTTAGAAAGTTTTCTTTTTACTGGGCATTTTGTAAACACAGCATTGTGGTATTTCTGTGTGTGTGTCAGAAATATCTCAAAGGCTGTGTGCACTCCTCACACATCTATTCTAGTGAATTGCTGTGCATTTTAATAGACTCCACGTAAACATCCGTAAGACGGGCTAGAAATAAAAGCCTCAGCAGTTGCTCGGGCAGCTGTGCGGTTTGTCTAAGAACCAGAGGCCTTTTTTCTGCTATGGCTTCATTCTATCTTCGGTCCTAAAAACACGATCAACCGCACAGCTCCCGTTCTGACATGAGCAACAGATCTTACCCTGCTTAGAGGAGTCTGGCTGTGAGTCATCAGCACAAGATACTTTCAAGCCATTTTTGCTCAAAAGCACTTGGTGGGATGGCAGAGTTGTAGTCAGACAGTCTCGCCGAAATTGATGACACAGTTACTGTTGAGGGAAAAATGAAATATTGATTGGTGCACATTTGACATCGACGACTAATAATACTCTGCACTGTTGGAAAGGTGAAGTCATTCTTTCTGTGTCTATGCTGATGTGTTCATAAAGTGTCTGAATGGACTTGAGTATTCAAGAGATGCTTTTATCCAAATCAGCTTATATTATTATTGCAGGGACAAACCACCTAAAGCAGTGGTGCCCAACCCTGTTTCTGGAGCTCTACCTACCTGCAAAGTTCAGCTCCAACCCAGCTTCAGCACATCTGCCTGTAATTATCAAGTACTACTGAAGATCTTAAAGGGGTCATATGACGTTGCTAAAAAGAACATTATTTTGTGTATTTGGTGTAATGCAATGTGATTATGCGGTTTAAGGTTCAAAAAACACAATATTTTCCACATACTGTACATCATTGTTGCTCATCTATGCTCTGCCTTTCTGAAACGCCTCGATTTTTACAAAGCTCATCGTTCTGAGAAGTGAGGCGTGCTCTGATTGGCCAGCTATCCAGTGCGTTGTGATTGGCCGAATACCTCAAGCGTGAGACGGAAATGTTACGCCCCTCACCGTATTGTGATGCCACGTGCCGGCACGACAAGACTAAAACAATAAAACCCATTATAAACGAGGCATTTGTTGCATTCAGTGAGGACATAAATTACTGATTATAATGATTTATACTGTCTTTTTACGCATTGCATCGCGCCGAGTAAACATTACCATGTCTGCATTTGTGATGACAAACAACAAGCACTACTCTACACAGCTCAAAACTCGCGTTTGAATCGTCAGTGGCAAATTCTTTAAATAAGAAAACGTACTTACAGGTTGGAATTGCCCCACTTTATAGCAACAGCCTTTTTGCATAGCTGGCAGGCTACTCCCAGGTTCAGGAAATAGTCCTCCGTAAAATGCGCTGCATACACTCGAATATTTGGGTTGACCTGTTCTGGAACTAGGGCTGCACGATATTGGGAAAATATGCGATATGTGATATTGTTGTTGAATATTGTGATAACGATATTTCTTGCGATATAACATTTCCCTATAGAAATGCTATTTTTATTAGCTTTTTTTTTTTTAATCATTTATATATGTAATGATCATACTAAAATAAACAGGTAATAGATATTCTTCTGATCTAATTCATGCTAAAAAGAACTGTCAAGGAAGGTGCAAACATTTAGACTTTAAAACACTATGAATGACTGAAAACCAAGGCAGATATTCTGATTTCTGGTTTGCTGTTACCATAGACCTGCAAACACAAAATGCATTACTCCCAAACATTATTTTTTATTCACATGTAACCATACAATCATCAAGAGCATCTTAAAACAAGAGCATCTTTTAAGCAAAATATTTCCTTGCCTTGCATGTTTTTTTAAATAAAAATTAATATTATTAAAAATTAAATAAAGTACTATTAAACAAAGTGTACAGGCCTTAAATAAATTGGTATGTAGTGGACATACTAACATCTTGTCAACATCCACATAAATAAAATAATTAAGTATTAACATGTAAACATTAAGTAATAACATGTAAACCTATGTTTTAGCACAATGCAATGCCAAATGTGCTTAACTGTGAAAGCTATTTTATTCCAGGTTTTTTGCCAGGAAAACTAGCATATTGACTTTGGTAGGTTTTAAACATGTGCGTTGGCACGTCACAACATTTCCTGATGTACTAAAAAGTCTCTCTGAAGGTGAACTACTTGCTGGTATACAGAGATACTTCCTGGCTAGTTTACTCAGGTGTGGGAAGTCGACCTGATGGACTTCCCACCAAGTGAGAGGGTCCATCCGCTGTCTATGGTGGGAGACATCATGTAGTTGTTCAATTCAACTTCCACAGTGTACGATGGTTCCATAGATGACGGAGCTGGGGATGTCTTGAAGAAACTGCCCAGGGATTTTTTGGCCTTCTGGTCCTGGTGATCTTGATTACTTAGGCTTTGCTCCTAAAATAGACAAATAAAGTAAATATTGTAAACAAATCTAGTTATAGTGCATTATTTTGCCACTTACTATTGTCATATTAACATTCACCTGTGGCACAGTTGCTTCAGTTTCAGACATCACCCTGGCTCTGTCAGAGCTGATGCTTTGAATCTGGGGTCCATAAAGCAGGTCATGTCCAGAAGTTCTTGAGTTGCAGGGTTGTCAGACTTGGTGTTCATGTACTCTAGAATCTTCATCTTTATGGACTTTGTTAAATCACTGTCTTCTTCCTTTGCAGGAAGAATTGAGGTGGTCATCAAGTGAAGTACAGGTTTCACATATGAAACACTTACGTAACTTTCACCTGATAGAGCATCTGTAAATTCTTGCAGAGGCTGCAATGCCTGGTTTATGGACTCAAGTACATCTAGGTCCTGCCAAGAAGGAACTAAATGTCTTGACTTTCTGTCTGCTGACAGGACGTCGCTTATGGCCCGCTGCTGCTCTAGAACTCTGAATCATTCTCTGCCTCGAACCCCACCTTGTAGGGCATTCTGTGATGAGGGAGTGCTCCGGGAGGTTGTGCTCTTTTTGTGCTTTTTTCAGTGCCATCTTCCCCTTCCAGGTGTGGGAGAAATGTCCCACTAACTTTTTGCAGAGAACAACAGCTCGAGTAATGCACTCATCACCTTTAACAGCATTTTCTGAAGAGTTAAGAAAAAAGCAAAACAAGGACATACAGGGTGAAATAACATTGCAATATTATAATTACAATTTTATATAACAGCATTTGAGATAGAAAACTGTCAGCTACAATTTACTAGCCTCTGTGGAATATATATCCTAAATAAACACATTATCTTAAATATTACAATATCCAAAATCATGTCTAGTCTACATGCAACTATACAAACAACTCTACCTTTTTTCAGTTTTAATTTTATTATTGCAAATATAAACATTCAACACTCCCGATGGCCAGATGCAAGCGGTGTCCAAAGCATTGTAGGCTGACCCAATTATTAAGTTTGGTAGCCTTCACCACATTGGCTCCGTTGTAATGGACACTTGATTTTCCTCTTTTTAAGTTCCAGCTGGCTAAAACATCCCACAGCCCATGGGCTATGTTTTCACTGGTGTGGGATTCGGGGAAATACACAACACCCAGACAGCGTGTTTTTAATTCAAAGTCTTGAGTAAGAACGTGAACGGTATAGCTCACGTAGGGCTCAGTCGTACGACTCGACCACAGGTCAGTGGTGCTAGCGTAGAAGTCCACTTGGCGCAGCATGGAGCTCACTGTCTTCACACAAGTGTCGTACATCTGTGGAATTGCGACATGAGAAAAATTATTTCTCGATGGCAGCTGATATCTTCGGTCCAAATTGTTAATTAGACCCACAAAGCCTTCTTTGCTTACGGTGTTAACAGGCATCATGTCTTTATCTAAAAAGCGTGTGATAGCATCTGTTAATTCCTTGTGGCGTTTCGACGTTTTTCGACAGTGGAACAAAATGTCGTGTCTCACAGGACCACGGTGCTACATAAATAAGCATAAATATAAGCATACAACACTAGACGTAAGAACAATGTTTTGACCTACATAGCTAACTTACTGTAATCTAACTATACATATACTATAAACAGTTTTACTGTATATACAGACTTCCTAAGACAGAATATATAAGTACTTTACACAATAACTGCATGATATTGTGCAATAGAGGTATTTAAGTTTGAGGAAGTAGTGTAATATGATTTATGATGCATTCACAAGTAAACATTTGTGTTATCTTATTAAGTCCTTGTAACATGGAGTGTTTATAAGAAAGTGTCTGGTGCATATAGGGAGAAAAAGAGTGCGTTTCTACAGGTGGTTTGTCCAGCCCACTCACCTGTGTGTAGTACACTCAGAATTGCACAATGTTCTTGAGGTTTTCAACAGTTTTCATGTGGTGTGGTGTGGTGTGGTGTGGTGTGGTGTGGGGGATGGGGGGGATCCTGGTTTCAGGAGCTAGGGTTGTGGATGAGGTTTCAGAGGGGTGTGAGGTGATTGGAATTGAGGGCTCTCACAGCCTGGGGGAAAAAGCTGTTGAGCAGTCTGGTGGAGCGGGCTCTGATGCTCCGGTACCATCTTCTTGATGGCAAGAGCTGGAAGAGACTGTGGGAGGGATGGGTGGGGTCCTTCACAATACTGGTAGCTTTACTGGAGAATTGTGCAAGGAAAATGTCCAGGATGGAGGTGAGGGGACACCGATGATCTTTGCAGCTGTTCACTGTCCGCTGGAGGGTTTTTCGGTCTGCTGCACTGCAGTTCCCATACCAGACAGTGATGCAGCTGGTCAGCACAATCTCAATTGTTCCTCTGTAGAATGTGGTGAGGATGGGTGGAGGGAGACTTGGTCTTTTAAGTCGGCGCAGGAAGTGGAGCCGCTGTTGCGCCTTCTTGGATAGTGATGTAGTGTTGGTGGCAGGTGAGGTCTTCTGTTATGTGCATCCCCAGGAATTTTGTGCTGCTGACTCTCTCCACAGTCGAGCTGTCGATGGTCAGTGGGGGGTGGTCAACAGAGTTCATCCTGAAGTCCATCACAACCTCCTTTGTCTTACTCACATTGAGGGACAGGTTGTTTGCACCAAACCATTCAACCAGTTGTGCCACTTCCTCTCTGTAGTGCGTTTCATCATTGTTGCTGATGAGGCCTACCACAGTTGTGTCATCGGCAAACTTGATGATGTGGTTGGAGCTGAACTTGGCAATGCAGTCGTGAGTCAGCAGCGTGAAGAGCAGCGGGCTGAGCACACCTGTGCTTAGTGTGGTAGTGCTCGAGGTGTTGCGGCCGACACGGACTGACTGAGGTCTTCCGGTTAGAAAGTCCAGGATCCAGTTACAGAGGGAAGCATTTGGGCTCAGCAGGTTTAATTTGTTGATGAGCTGTTGTGGGATTATTGTGTTGAATGCTGAGCTGAAGTCGATGAACAGCATTCTAACATAAGAACTTTATTTTCTAAGTGGGTAAGAGCCAGGTGGAGGAAATGGCATCATCCGTGGAGCGGTTTGGACGGTATGCAAACTGGAGCGGGTCAAGTGTGTTGGGGAGATTGGATTTGATATGGTGCATGACTAACCTCTCAAAGCACTTCATCATGATTGGGGTCAGTGCTATGGGACAATAGTCATTCAGGCAGGACACAGGTGACTTCTTTGGTACTGGGGTGATGGTGGTGGACTTCAGACATGTGGGGACAACTGCTTGGCTTAGTGAGATGTTAAAGATATCTGTTAAGACATATGTCAGCTGTTCGGCACAGTCTCTCAGTACCCAGCCTGGTATGTTGTCAGGACCCACAGCCTTGCGTAACCGGTTAACCCTAGATAGGGTCTTCCTTACATCGACTGGAGACAGACAGAGCACCTGGTCATTGGGAGGTATGGGTAGTTTTTGTGCAGGTTTGTCATTCTGCATTTCAAACCGTGCATAAAACTCATTTAGTGCATCTGGGAGGGATGTGTCATCACAGGCCTGTGGCAGGGGCTTGTAGTCTGTGATGATCTGAATAGTTTGCCACAGACTCCGTGTGTCCTTGCTGTCAGTAAAGTGATTATTGATTTTTTTGTGCATATAACCGTTTTGCTTTCTTCATGCCTCGGGACAGGTTGGCTCTCGCTGTTTTGAGGACTGCTTTGTCTCCCGATCTGAATGCATCATCACGGGTCTTTAGCAGCCCACGAACCTCTGCTGTCATCCCTGACTTCTGGTTGGCACGTGTGGTGATGGTCTTGGTGACTGTCACATCATCAATGCACTTTTTGATGTAAGCAGTCACTGTTTCCGTGTACTCCTGCAGGTCTGTGTGGTCATGGTAGGTGGCTGCCTCTTTAAACATGTTCCAGTCTGTGTCCTGGAAGCAGTCCTGTAGTGCTGAGGTAGCATCGTCTGGCCATACTGTGATCTGCTTTTGAACCGGTTTGGCAAGTTTCAGAAGTGGTCTGTATGCTGGGATTAGCATAACAGATGTGGTCTGAGTATCCGATGTGGGGGCGGGGTACAGCTTTGTATGCGTTTTTCTCTGTTGTATAAACAAAGTCCAGTGTGTTGTTTCCCCTTGTTGCAAAGTTCACATGTTGGTAGAACTTTGGCAAAACTGGTGCTGTACAGCTCGCGAAGCGCGTCCTTAGCATTTGCACACAGGGGAATGTAAACCGCGACAATAACAATGGCTGTGAACTCCCGCGGCAGATAGAACGGTCGACAATTAACAAACATAAACTCCACCAGCGATGAACAGTGTTTTGATACTACCGCAGCATTGTTACACCATTCTTTGTTGATATACACACTAGTGCTGTGTTCGAAATATCGATACGACGATGTATCGTCACAGAGATTTGACGATACGAGTATCGATACAGCTGGCCCTGTATCGATATTGTGGCACATGTGCAGCAGTGTGGACCGCGCTTAATTTGAATACAAGAACACCGTTTAAAATGTTTAACAACAATGTTTAATCTGACCGCAGAGGAACACAACTGGGTTGCCTGATATAAAGAGACGTAATCCCCGAAATAGGGGATTACTTGCACAATACGGAAATATTTGCTAAGTGTGATACTTATTTTTGTCAACCTGGCAACCATGTGCACGTGCTCTCTCCACTGTGGATAAACGCGCGTGCTTTCTGAAAACACCGGCTAGCTTGCAGTTTAGCGATCTCCACTTCTATATTCTATTATCAGAAAAGTGAAATTCATCAAGTGTTAACTTATGAGAGAGAGAGATGCTGTGTATGTATGAATGACAACCGCAACAGTAAAGCTGTGGCTTTAATGCCTTCAGAAACCATGATGTTACCAGCTCCTTGTTGAGAAATATAATGTAGCTCTTGAGCAATTAAGCTATTTTATTGATAAAATTGCGTGGGCAGCGCTAAAAGCATTGTTGCTGAATGTCTGTGTGCGGCCGCAACGTGATCTGTGTGTGTGACTGAGCGTGTGTGCGTCAGATACAGTGAGCATTATTTTAGAACTCTTTTAATTTTATTAAATGTAGAGAGTGTGTTAATTTGTGCAATGATAACCTACCAGCAATGTTAAGATGATTTTTTTATATATTAATATGAGTACATTACAATATAAATTTATTAGAAGAGTACATTATTATTTATGGGCTTAAAAACAAGATACAAGCAATCAGAATATTGTACCTGGTGGGGAGTGCTCAATGTAAACATGAAACATCTGCTATTACCTATATTGTACTGTGGTACAGTTATGGAGGCCATTCATAATGCAGAGGTCAACTGCCTGCTCTGCCTATAGTTAGCAACGGCCCTATAGTATGCAGTGTTTAATAAACAGCTGTTTTACTAAATTTTTCTGAGGTGAAATTCAGTGCAGTCCCGTATCGTGATACGTATCGTATCGTATCGTGGCCTCTGTATCGTGATGCGTATCGTATCGTGACTTTGCTGGTGACACACAGCACTAATACACACACAAGCCACCACCGCGGGTCTTACCAGAAAGTGTTGAATCTCTGTCCGCTCGGAAGCAGGTTAGCCTCTTCAACTGAATGGCGGAGTCCGGGATGTTGTCGTTTAGCCATGTTTCAGTGAAAACAAACACACAACAATCCCTTGCCTCATGCTGTGCAGACCGACTGAGTTGAATTAAGTCCAGTTTGTTTTCCAGAGAGGGAACGTTTGAGAGCATGAGTGTTGGAAGAGCCGGTCTTGTGGGGTTAGCCCTTAGCCTAGCTCATATACTTCCGTCCTCTCTCACACTGCTTGCGACGCTGCCTTGTGCGGGTAACGTCAGTAGGCGAGGCCGCGGTCTCGGTCCGGCTTCAGCAGTAGCCTCTCAGTAGCCGCCGGCGAGAGTTGGTGTTTGTATGCGTTGCCGATATCCAAAAGGCTTTGGCGATCATAGATGTGTTTTGGAGAGAATTCCTTATGAATTAGCGGTAAATTGACACTATTTGGAGACGAACAGACGACATTAAAAGACATAAAAGCACCGTCTTTGGGACCCAGAGTAGCCGCTGCGTCTGATCGCGCCGCCATCTTGGATCGATTCTTTTGATCGATCCAAGTCTTTGGATCTTTAAAAGTCTTTAGTCTTTGCAACTTCAGGGATCTTTATCTATGCACAAACAGCTCGTAACACTCCAAAGAGAAAGGAAAACTTGAAATCGCATCATATGACCCCTTTAATTAGCTGGTTAAGCCGTGCTTGATCAGGGTTGGAGCTGAACTTTGCAGGAAGGTAGATCTCCAGGAACAGGTTTGGGCACCACTGACCTAAAAAATCCGTCATCACTTACTTGTTCGATCATATTGTTAAGGGTAGGCTTATCTTTGCTTTGAATGTGTCCATCTGCAGCAGTAGTTGTTGTTAAACTGCAGCTGTTGGCAAAGGTTGTCTCTGTTCAAAATTTGAACTTTATGAAGAGGCCCCAGTGCATCATCTCTCTTCTGACAGTAGAGAGTAAACAAATTCAGGCGTGTTGTTCTTTGGATATTTATTCTGTCTTTCATGTGTGTTCTCTCTCTCTCTCTCTCTCTCTCTCTCTCTCTCTCTCTCTCTCTCTCTCTCTCTCTGAACATGCTATGCCAAGAGATTTTTGAAGAAAAATAAATCTTAATGGTCCTGAATAGCCTACATTTTTATGTAATTGTTGTAATTGTGCAAGTATAATTTTTTTTTTTCTCACACTGAACGCTCCTGACGCGTTTTTGTGTGATTCACCCCCACAGGTTTTTGTATTTTTTATTCCCTAGAGCTGACTTGATTATTTTTGTCCACCTGTGTGCTTTGCTTTGTCTCCCTTGTGGTTCATAATTTATTTCTCTCCTCTGCATGTCTCTGTCTCTTAGGTTTTTAAGGTGAAGGCTGTCCAGCTGGCAGAAAAGCTGCTTCCTGCCTTCAACACCCCAACAGGCATCCCTTGGGCCATGGTCAATTTGAAGAGGTATATTACATACACGCCTTCCCTTTCACGCCTTCGTCCTTTCATTTTTTTTCTCTTCGCCTCTTTTTCCCATGCTGCCTGTCCTCCCCTCATTGTCCTGATGGGGGCTGCCACATAATGGAAGGCTGTTAGACCTTGTGCGTCTATGAAAATCCCTGTGGCTTTCTTCCTGTTTAACTCGACTTTCCACATAATTTCATTAGAATGAAATGAAAATTGCACAATTAATCTGCAGAGCGCATTGTGAATTTACATTAAGGGCTTTTTGTGTTTGAGGAGGGAGGAGGGTCAAATCCAGCCTGACATGGCTTTTGTGAATTAATTGGGTGTTTAGAAGAAATTGCTCGGGAACAGACGAGACCACTGCATTTTGGGTGTCTTTAATCCTGAGGGAAAGAACAACGCTGTTTTATTAATCCCCATTCATGTAGAGCAGCCTTTCGCAGTCTACACACACACTGTGGATACATTCTGCATGGAAATGAGAAGTACAAGTAGAGCACAGGATATTGGACTTGACGGAGGAATGATGGGTGGCAGTGAATCCGTTTGGAGCGGGAATGAAGCTGTTTGACTTAAATGAGTTCGCAGTAATTCTTCATTGTCTACACATTGCAAACATATAAAGGTGGATGTTTGCTTTAGGCTAGTAAGAAATATATTATACATAAATGTCATGGGTGTTTCCTTCTGTCTGTTTCAGTGGAGTGGGGCGTAACTGGGGCTGGGCGTCAGCTGGAAGCAGTATTCTGGCTGAGTTCGGGACACTGCACATGGAGTTTGTGCACCTGACGTATCTGACTGGAAACCCTGCCTACTATCAGAAGGTAAGCTTGGGTGTATGAGTGTTGTGTAACTGTGTCGGCCCTTGTGTTTGTGTCCTGTTGTGAACTCTGTTTGTGTTCTGGTTTAGGTGATGCACATACGGAAGCTGCTGGCTAAGATGGACAGACCCAACGGGCTTTACCCCAACTACCTGAACCCACGCACAGGACGCTGGGGCCAGCGTGAGTGCCTCCCACTAACATCCTCTGTGCTGCACAAGCAACTCTCACTTTACACTTCTCCACAAAAGGCGTTTTGTGAATTCTCACACTGTATGAAATAAAGAGGCTTACATACACCCACAACATGAACTTGATGCTGTGATAGATTAAAAAAAAAAAAAAAAAAAAGGTAGCACACACAACAGTTGGGTAAAATGATGCTTTATAAGATGGAAGAATTTGCTATTAGCATTTACTAGCACTGAATAAAATACTTTTCTCTGGACTCTGTCCACTATCTTAGATGAATTTTGATTCCATAAACTTTTTTTTTTTCTGGGACTACTTTATCCATGAATGATACATGAAATGCTACCTTAGGTTTGGCCTGAAATAATAAATGTAGACAGTTTTGCTGTGTGTTGCTTTGAAAAGCCTTTGAGTCAGGACCATGCAAGTGAAGGTCAAGATTGCTGATATACAAGACTTAAAGTATATTCAATATATCTTTTTCTATTGTCTTAGTCAGGTTCATTTTTAACTTACTATGCCAAAATTAAATTTCTTATAAAAATGTTATTTTATTTACTGTCTGGCAACATTTTGCGTTAAGTGTTAAGCTTTATTTTAATAAATAGTTTATAATTTATTGAATAAATTATATTGAATTTATAATTTAGCAGTAATTTGACCACAAACTTGAACGATATTGTATATCATTAACAAATTTAACATAGTGACAACGTGCTAATCTGAAACTCACTCACTCGGCACAGCAGGCCTTTCTTATTTCTGAGTCCTGTTTTGTTATTCTTATTGCTGCAATAATCATAAGATATTCAGATCAAATGGAGGATCCAAAATACCACTCTGTGAAGCCTGTTTATAGACTCTGATGATTTTCATAATCCCTCTACCAGGATTTATTATTCTATAAATGTGAATGACGACAATGGCAGCTTATCCTCATCTCACTGATCAACGAGCTTTAATAAAGATGGGATGTGAGGAAGCTTCTTTCTTTATGTATAATTAGTAATTATCTGTAGTGAAAACACTCCACTGTGTTTTAACCAACTCTTAATTACTGAGAGAGATGAGGGTTTAATTAGTGCCCTGCGTCTAAAGGCTAAACCTGATCAACCCACTGCAAGCAAATGCTCACACACACACACGCAAAGACTAAATTCCAGTAAAGTCTGATGGTGTGTGTGTGTGTGTGTGTCTGAAGGGGTAAAATGTAATTAAGGTGCACTAGAGATCTATTTTCTAAATGAAAACTCGGCGTGAGTGACAGGCCATTACAGCAGAGTATTATTCCCTCTCCCACACTGCATCTGCCCTGTGGACCCTTAAAGGGACAGGTCCAAAAAATTGTTCTCTAATCATTTATTCTCCCTCATTTCATTTCAAATGACTTTCTGTCCTGTGTGGAACACAAAATAAGTTTTTCAAAACAGTTCATGTGAATGGGGATCGTGTATCACAAGCAGCTTGGACATTGTGCTAAACATCTCCTATGGTGTTCCATGCAAGTCGGATTGGTGATGAAATTACGACAGAACATTCATTTTTGTGTGAACTACCCCTTTAACCCCTGGTTCTCTCTCCACGTCTTACTGCATCACCTCCAGGGGCCTTTAGATTTTAGATCCACATCTTCTCCTCAGCCCATCATTCTCTATCCATGACCTGTCCGCTTGCTGTCGGCCAAGCCTCTCTGTAGAGATTTCCTGCCTGGATCTTTGATTGTTACTCAAATCCACCCTGTTGTTTTTTTATTCAAAGACTTTGAGTGCATTTACTTTTCAGCGGGAGGCAGTTAGGGAGTTGTTTTTGATTGGCAGAAGTGAAAATCCAGACGTTCGATGACTGGCAGCTGTGCCAGAAGAGGCTGTGAAATAAAGGCCCAGACGGTTTATGGGAGTCTGACTGGGATTTTTGAGAGTTTATGCGTCTGAAACGTCTCTGCTTCAATCAATCTTTCCACTGCCACAACTTTTCTTTTTTCCTTTGTCTCACTGCACATCAGCCTGCACCATCTATGTGTTATTCATCGTCTTAATCACTGATAATGTTTATTTTATTGTATATATTATTATTCTACCACCTTTCTTTCTGTGCTGCTCGCACAAATTCACCTCTTTCTCTGTACCTTTTTTCTCGATTCCTTTCGCTGTCTCTGAGCAGCTTGTTTTCCTCTCTGTTGTTTTCAACCTGTCAAGATTCTCACACTGTCAAGATCCACACATTCTCTCTGAACTATTTCTTCTTGTACATTTTTCTAGTTCTATCCAGATTTAGTTATTAGTATTGTGTGCAAAGCCAAGAATCACTTAAACAAATCTTAACCTAACTCATCCTGCTCTGTTTGTCCTTGGGGCGTAAATGATACATATCTATGACGTGTTGAGGAAAAGTGTAATATTGCTTTCAAGCAATCTTTTTTTTTTTGGCCTAGAATGACAGAAAACTCGAGTTTCAATATATGGAGGCATCTGAGCCATATCTGGGGACAAGAATATCATAGAGACCTGGGCTCTTTTGAATTGGCACTGTAAGCAATGCCTTGGCAACCACATGGCAACATTTTGGGAATTACATGCAGCATTGCTTTTGCACTGACAATTTCTGAAGAAAATTTAAACAATTTTTACCTCTATATTTCAAAATGCCCCACCTCTTGCAGCAGCACGGACTAGTAAGAGTTACTTACAAGTGGCCTGTGATTGGACGTCTCAGTCTCTCTCTCACTTTCTTTTCAGTTTTTTTCCCCTACCTCTTTTTTTCCTCTCCTGTTGAATAATTCATCTCAGCTTCTACGTCTTGCCTCTACCAGGTCAGTCCCTCGCATCCATTAGCATAAAATACATCTTTTACTTTGTCTCAGTGTCTCTGTAAAGGATCTCTCATAAAGTGCTTCAGCCTCCTGCCTCGTTGCTGCTTCATTGATTTCTTTATTTCTCACTCTGATTTTTAAACTAGCTATTGCAGAATTTTTAGCCTTGTCACTTGTGTGTTCACACCTCTCTCGTGTAAAACATCACCTCTCAATCTGTACTCCACCCCCAGTCTCCTCTAAAGACCTTCCATAATGGCTTTTGGCAGTTCATCTCCTGAACGTTTGCCCTGCTAGCTCTCTCTCAGCAGGCTGAACGCAGTACAGCTCGCTAACCTTGGCAGATATGAGCTGTGACAGTGCTAATGGGCTCCTCCCTCGCTCCTCTATGATACTATATACAGCAAGTGTACAGTATACACTCCTCTGCCTCCCACACACTTCACACTTCCTGTTCTCCTTTGGAGATTGTGTGTCCTGTCTGCTTCCCAAATGGGTTAACAAGCTTCCATGTTAATCTTGACACTCGGAGAGAGAGAAAGTATGGATGGATAGACAGACGGATAAACACAGATAGACAGATTGATAGATAGATAGATACTGTAGATAGACAGACAGATAGATAGATACAGATAGATAGATACAGATAGATATAGATAGATAGACAGACAGATAGATGGATAGATACAGACAGACAGATAGATAGATACAGACAGATAGATAGACAGACAGACAGACAGACAGATAGATAGATAGATAGATAGATACAGACAGACAGATACAGATAGATAGATAGACAGGTAGACAGATAGATATAGATATAGCTAGATATATATAGCTAATCACGTGGTCATGGCTCTAACCTAGTGCCTCTTTTTTAACATTCTCTGTTTCTGTTCATGTTCAATATCTTCAATATTTCATTCTTAATTTCTACAGCTCCCTCTGACAAGTCAACACAGATTGTTTACATGTTCTGTTGTAGGTTCCCATTACGAGCCATTACCGGCACAAATGACTCCCAGCCTGTCAAACACTCTCACTTTACACACACTCACTCTGCAGGGTCATTAGCTGTGTCAAAGTGGAACACACACTCAATGGCTGTTTATAAGTGATTAGGTGTGTGCTGGTGTGTGTCCACGCTGAATAAACGCCAGCGAAAACATGCTCACTTGTGCATTTTTATTGTAATGAGGGTCGTGTCAAGCCTGAATACACTTTTATGGCAGCATTCAGGCACATTAAAAGACTGAGCTATAAGTAACCAAAAGAATCATAGCAGGCTTTTCTTTGCTCCAGTTGAATGCATGTTCACAAAGTTTGGAATTTAGAGGTATCTAATTAGGCTAGTTTTGTCATTTTGAAGTATTAAACTCACTTTACTCTAAGTTTAATAACTATTAAAGGTTGTTTTTTGTCCTTATCATCAGCAACAGACATTCATTAAGCTTATCCTCGTGTCTCTCTCTTGCTCTGCAGATCACACCTCAGTAGGTGGGTTGGGTGATAGTTTCTATGAGTACCTGTTGAAGGCCTGGCTGATGTCTGATAAAACGGACACAGAGGCACGCAAGACGTACGATGATGCGATCGAGGTGAGGGCTGCAGGTTGCAATGGCAATTTGTGTTTCGTGCTGTGTCAGTTTCTCTCTGTTCATTCTCTCTTTCTTTCTCTTCCTACAGGCTATCGAGCGCCACCTCATCCGTAAGTCCAACGGTGGCCTTACTTTCATCGGGGAGTGGAAAAACGGCCACTTGGAGCGTAAGATGGGTCACCTGACTTGCTTTGCAGGGGGCATGTTTGCCCTGGGGGCTGATGGGTCGCCAGATGATAAAGCTGGACACTATCTGCAGCTCGGAGCAGAGATTGCACATACCTGCCACGAAAGCTACGATCGCACTGGTTAGTGAATATGTGAGGGGGCAAGAGAGAGATGAAGGGTATAAAAAAAAAAACTGCATGAGATATTTGGACTTCAAATCTAATTTGTAGCATGGTTTTGTTGCCATGGTAACACTACAGGTTATTTTCAGAGTATGGCATTTCTATTTCACACAACTTGACTGAAAGACATTGATGGATTGCAGCTCAGCCACAACAGGCTCTCAGACAGATAGTTTCACGTTTATAGCACCATGAGAGCCGAAGGTTCAACTAATAGTACTGAATGCATAAACCTTTATTTTTTGCAGTGCTGAAGCTCGGTCCAGAGGCCTTTAAATTCGACAGTGGGCTGGAAGCAGTGGCTGTGAGACAGAATGAGAAATACTATATCCTGAGGCCTGAGGTCATCGAGACGTACTGGTACATGTGGAGATTTACCCATGACCCCAAATACAGGCAGTGGGGTTGGGAAGCAGTGCAGGTCAGCATCTCTTTCCAGTGATTAAAGATACACAGTATACACACACATTTAAAAAAAAAAAAAATATATATATATATATATATATATAGAGCTGGGTAGATTACTTACAAATTGTAATCCATTACTGATTCCAGATTACGTGACAAAAATTGTAGTCAGTATTACTTTTAGATTACTTTAAATTACTCTTGATTTAACTTGTTTATCACATTGATTTAAATAGCATTATCTTGTACCATAATGATGTAAAAAAAAAATCAAAGAGTAAGAAAACTTGTTCCATTCATTGTAATTTACAACATGAAGTGCATTAAACATTATATTACATCAAGGTTTCCAAAACTAGGCTTCGTAAAGGAACTGCAGGGGGGTTATAAGCTGACAATTAATTAAATCATAAAAAATGTAAATGAAAATAAAGAATTTTAAAACAAACTCCCTTTCGAGGAAAGTCTCTTAGTCTCCCATATTGAAATATGGCTCTGTATATATATGTGTATATACAGAGCTGGGTAGTAACTGTTTACATGTAATCAGCATTACATAATCAGATTCCAAAAATGAAGTACTTGTAATTAGAGTAAGTTACATTTTAAAATACTCATAATCAGACTACAGTTACTTTTTTATTGATTACATGATTACATATTATTCACACAATAGCAATAAATTATTCATCATTTATTAATTCTCTCTTTTTTTATCTTTTAAATTTTCCTTTCTAAAGTCTACCGCTTATATACACTCAAAAGTCCAGTTTTGTGGACATTCACACATAGACTAGTCATTAGTCAGGTGGCGACAGGATTTGACCAATGATTTACAAAAATCCTTCCAGGTTTAAGAAGTGTTTCAACATTGCATCAACTACTGATGACCACATTCATTTTTATTTGAATTATCACTCGGTAGGTTATTTAACCATTTATTATTGTGTATTATTGAAAGGCTTTTGTCTTTCAAACTCATTAAAATGCACAAATTCTCATTTCTTATTTGCAGACATTCTCAAACTTTTTGTCATCTGAACCTCTTTCACATGATATATTTACTTTAAAGGTTTGGTCAATCAGCAATTCTGTAAAAGACAATATCTCCCTTTGCATTGAACTTTGAGCATCATAACTTTGCAGATGTTGTTTATGCTCAAACAGCAACATTACACACTAACTAAAGTTAAAAAAGAGAAATCATAATCAATGACCCCTTTAAGTCCCCCTGAGATTTTAAAATAAATATTTTAATAATTATCACATTTGCATGTTCACGTTTCTCTGACATTGGTTAATGGTCATATGGCGTGCAGGTAAACATAAAATATTTCTTCTTTTTTAGTAAGTGAATTATTTTGATTGTTCTTTTAAAGTGATTTAATTTAATTTAAAAAGAAAATATGATTTAATTACATGTTTGCCTTTCATTAAATTCATAAACTCCCTGCAGTTCCTTTACGAACCCCAGTTTGGGAAACCTTGATGTAATATAATGTTTAATGAACTTCATGTTAATTACAATGAAAGGAATATATTTTCTCACTCTTTGTATTTTTACATCATTATGATACAAGATTATCGTGTTTAAATCAATGTGATAAACGAGTTAGGTCAAAAGTAATCCAAAAGTAATCTAAAAGTAATCTGATTATATTGCCTAAAATATGTAATGTAATGGATTACAATTTGTAAGTAATCTACCCAGCTCTGTGTGTATAGTGTGTGTGTGTATATATGCAATGCAAATGTTTATTAATTTGACTTTTTTACTGTAATATGTAACAAATCACTGTAGTGATTCAAATTAAGATGCTTAGTTGGAAAATCAATTTTTACTGGATGTTGAATATTGTATAAATATTAAATTCATTAAATATCCTAGGAAAAGAGTGCCAACTAAATATCGGATATTATATTTTGGAAACTGCTTTCTGAAATTTGTTTACTGGCAATTGAAAGGAATAGCGCTAGATCATGACAGTGATTTAATTCTTAAAGAGGACTATTTTTTTAAACTGCCCTTTCCTGTAATAAAGGTCTCATCTCTATTTTAGGGACTTTCTCATGTCAACTCTCAAAATAAATGGTTATCCATATTTCATACTCTGCATTTCTAATATTGGAATGCCTGTATTCAATAAGCCTCACAACTGGATTTCAATGTTGGCAAAAACTATTGAGTTTTTTTTAGCATGTTTTATTTTAATTTATTTTTTACAAAATAAACTACATTTTTAAAGTCTGCCATTTATTGGTTAACAACCATAACATGACAAAAATAATCACCTTATTGCATCAGCCTCATTTTTAATATCACTGTCACTCAATAAGAGAGCACAAATCCAAAGTTCTGTCATGAAGCTCTAGATGGCACAGTCCAATAGGTCTAACTCAATCTGACATAATGACATCATCATATGGCGTAGGTGATTGTTTCTTTGTATATCAGCAGCCAATGAGCTCGCTGCTCAACATTCAAATAGTTGGCTCGTGCTTGCGCTAGCAGTTGCAGCACACTTCAGAAACCCTCCACCTGTATAGATCTGCTACGGGGTGATTCATGTATGCTATAAATGGGGGTTATTTAATGTGTTATACAGTGCCCTCCACTAATATTGGCACCCTTGATAAATATGAGCAAAGGCGGCTGTGAAAATAAATCTGCATTGTTTATCCTTTTTATCTTTCATTCCAAAAATTCACAAAATTCCAACCTATCATTGAAGTAAAACAATTGAAAATGGGGGGAAATATCATTGTGTAAGAAATACTTTCTCTAGTTCATGTTGGCCACAATTATTGCACCCAATTATTGCAAATGTCCTTTTCCCAGGGTAACAGCTCTGAGTTTCTCCTATAATGCCTGAAGAGTTTGGAGAACACCTGATAAGAGATCAGAGACCATTCCTTCATACAGAATCTCTCCAGATCCTTTAGATTCACAGCTCCATGTTGGTGCTTCTCCTCTTCAGTTCACCTCACTCATTTTCTATAGGGTTCAGGTCAGAGGACGGGAATGGCCATAGCAGAAGCTGTTTTGTGCTCAGTGACCCATTTTTGTGTTGTTTTTGAGGTTGGTTTGGATTATTGTCCGGTTGGAGATCCAAACATGGCCCATTATAAGATTTCTCAGGTCAGTCACTTATTGATTTTTTTATATGTTGGTATTTAATAGAATCCATGATGCCATGTGTCTAAACAAGATGTTCAGCCTCCAGCAGAAAAATAGGCACAACATAAAAAATACAGAGTATATTTCAGACACATGGGGTATTTTTTATCCCTGTGTGCCAAACCATCTTGAGTGTTTGCTGCTAAAAAGCCATTTTTGTTTCATCTGACCATAGAAGCATCCCATTTGAATTCCATCATGTCTGATAACTGAATATGCGGAGATTGTTTTTGGATGAGCAGGAGAATTTTTCTTGACCCTGCCAAACATCATGTGGTGATGTAGGGACTGTTTGACATTTTTTTTCTAATGTTTTCTGACCCCGATCTCAACTATATTCTGAATTCTCCAGCTGTGATCCTTGGAGAGTTTTAGCCACTCAAACTCTCCTCCTCACCGTGCATTAGGACGATATAGACACACGTCCTCTTTCAGGCAGTTTCTAACATTTTTTTGTTGGAAATTCTTAATTATTGTCTGATGGTGGAAATGGGATTTTTCCTGCTTAGCTCTTTTCTTAAAGCCACTTCACTAATTTGTGAAGCTCAATTATCTTTTGCTGCACATTAGAAATATATTCTTTGTTTTTTCTCATTGTGATGGATGATTAAGGGAATTTGGTCTTTGTGTTCCTCATATTTATAATCCTGTGGAAAAGAAAGTCATGGCTGGACAATATCATGCTCCTAGTCACCCTGGTGTGCAAAAAAAAAAAAATATGAATGGAATATACTTCAGAGATATTTTACTCAAAGAATTTCAGGGGTGCCGAAATTGTGGCAACATCCATTGGAAAAAACATTTATTTCTTAATGAGATTTTCTCCCCACTTTCAATTGTTTTACTCAATGATAGGTTAGAATTTTGTAAATTTTTTGAGGGAAAGATCAAAAGGATAAACAATGCCGATTTATTTCCAAAGCTGCCTTTGCTCATATTTATCAAGGGTGCCAATATTAGTGGAGGGCACTGTATGTACAGCAGCAGTACTTGTTACATGCTCACAGCAGCATGTTGTGGATGTATTGGCAGTAGCAAGTCTCGGTACTTGCTCTGCCACAGCAGCAGCAGAGCAGATATATTCCACCAAGACCAAACGCATTAATATTGACACGTACATTACCAAGCCAAACCCTCTGAGAGTTGTCATGATGGAACTTTTTTTGTAAGTGTTGCCTTTCCAAGAATCACCAGCACAAAGCAAGGGCACGAGCAACACAAACAGAAGTTTGACTCACTTCTCACAGGGCTGGTATCTCCAGGCATCAGAGTTCAGCCAGATATCAGAGACAGAATAAGGTCAGACGGTGTGTACGGCACAGGATGTTCTTAGTATCTAAACCCATATCTCATCACTTTGATATCCATCTGTAGTCCCAGTCGCTCTATCGGTGGCATCTTTTTGCTGCTCGTAGTAGTCCTGTACCTCTTTATCCGTATCTGTTTATCACTCTTTTTTTAGATTTATCCTACCCTTTATTTTCATGTCACTCTTATTCCGGCCAGACCTGGACTGTTTTTTGGGATTGTGTTTGTGTTTCTAGAACAATTTCAAAGTGCTCTTGAGAATGGAGCGTCATTGTTTTTTCTCTGATTGGGTGTCATTGTTCTGCCGGTACAGTACTGTTTCACTGCAATTGGGCTTCTTTTGATGAGCCGCTGGGTGCCTGGGGTCTTTCTCTCCTTCCCACTCTTATTTTCACTCTTCCCATTTCTGCAAAAAGAGAAAGAGAGCAGAATAAATCTCACTTGTTCCCAGTCACAGAAGTTCCTTCGTTGCTATCAGCTCTTTTTATTCTAATTTTATCATTTTCTGTCTCCAGCTCTTTCTGTGCACCTCGTTCTTTCCAGAATCTCAGGGTCTCACCGTCTCTTCTCTTTGCGTTCCTATCGCTGTTCTTTGTGTAGATAAATGGTATTGTGTTTATCTGTTTGGCGTCCACTCTCATCTGCAGGATTAGTTCAGATTTTCTCACCAGTTCTACCATGTCTCAAGTGAAGTAAGATGGTCAGTTGAAGGTGAATGACTTCAGTTGGGGGTTTTTTTCGGCTTGATGACTTTTTGATAATTTGAACTGCTATACCATGCACAGATATGTTGTTTTATGGCGGGAAATAATGTAATTATGTCTAGGAATGATGGGGGGGGCATGCCAATGAGGCATATCATCATTTTATCAACTTGATTTGAAATATTTTTACTTTTTTTTTTTTTTTTTTTTTTTTTTTTCTTCAATTGTTTACATTTGTTTAAATTCTATTTTATTATAATACAGTTTGATAGGATACAAAATTAACATATGGCCCACAGCCCTCAATTTGGGTATCTATGGTTTATATAAAAAACAATAAAACCCTTAAAAAAAACTAGTAAAGTCCATTGTTTTAAATGCTAAGTAAATTTAGGCATCATAGAAGGTATAGTATGAAAAAAAAAATTATATTCATTTTGAGATTTGCCAAAGATTATACTCAACCGTGTAGTTAAATCAGTGTTTTTAAAGATGTTAGATGATCCAAAGGCAATCTAAATGGAAAATAGAGGAAATGAAGCTGAAAGTCTTGAGTGAATCTCTGTTGAATGGGTTAATAGGAGGCTGGATCAGGCCAGCTGCTGGTGCGTTATAACCGTGTGAGGTCCTCAGTGAGTCCTCAGTGTAGCAGCTGTTTCAGGCAGATCTGCTCCAGGTAGGTGAGCACATCATGCCATGTTTTCCTGGCACAGATGGCTTGCATCGCTCCTGCCTGCAGAGGCTGGAACAGCACTAATGGAGCATTATTGGTTCTTGGAGAACAGGGACAGAAAAATAGAGCGGCTTCATATATATTCTATTTTTGGCTTGTCATTTCTTCGAGTACACAGTCATGCATTGATTTGATTTGCAGTCATAAAGTGGTGATTAGGACAGGGTTTTACTAGATATAGCACATACTGTATAGGCAATCTTTCTGAGCTAAAGCACAGGAAATAGTACATCTGGAACTAGCCTGAGTTACTCACTAGTTGGATGGTAACTTTATTAGAAACTGCAAGATATTACATGGTTTAATCGAATTTAGGAAACAATGGTATGGCCCTTGCTGTTGTAAGATATGTGCATAATTCAAATCAAAGACATAGTCATGACTCAAGTATCTTTTAACAACCTTTACTGTCAAAAGTTCATCTAAGGTGCCGGGATTATCATCTTTCACCTTCACCATTTTTCACAAATTTGCAAGAAAAAGTAAATTCAGTTGTAAAAGTAAACCAAAATTCAGAAAATGTATTAGCTGTCATGGGGACAAATATAATATTATTATATGTAATATTATATATACTCCACTGTTCAAAGGTTTGGGGGTTGGTAAAAATATACAGTAAAAACAGTAATATTATGAAATATTATTCAAATTTAAAATAACTGTTTTCTCTTTGAATATATTTTAAAATGTAATTTATTTCTGTGGTAGAAAAGCTGAATTTTCAGCATCATTCCTCCAGTCTTCAGTGTCACATGATCATTCAGAAATCATTCTAATATGCTGATTTGCTAAACATTTCTAATTATTATCAATGCTGAAAACAGTTGTGCTGCTTAATATATTTTATGCATCGTTGCTGAATAAGTATTCATTTCTTATTTCTTAAAAAAAAAAAAAAAAAAGAAATGCTCTTACTGACCCCAGACTTTTTCCACATTTTCTGCAGGCTATAGATAAATACTGCCGAGTAAGCGGAGGATTCTCTGGTGTTAAAGACGTCTACTCCTCCAACCCCACCTACGATGACGTCCAGCAAAGCTTCTTCCTGGCTGAAACGCTCAAGTAAAAATCATTTCATTTAACAATACAATGCTGAACCTGTGTAGCAAAAACGGTTTGTTCATTGTGCTAGTACATGTTATTATTTTCTATTAATGTAATAATGGTCAAGGTAACTATGCAGCATAAGGCTAGCACTGTGAAAAGCAGTGATTATTAGCTAAACAAAATGGGATTTGCAAAGGAAATAGGAGTGGAAAGACAGCCGGTCATTACTGCCACCTGCTGGTTTCACTGAAACACTGCAGTTTCACATTGCCAAATGTGTTTGAATCGGATCCATCAGATCCGTGACCCAGTTTGCTATCAGCATCAAGTTAATTGTGTGATCCTTGTGTGTGCGTCTGTAGGTATCTCTATCTACTTTTCTCCAGCGACGAGCTGCTGCCTCTTGAGAACTGGGTGTTCAACACGGAGGCCCATCCTCTGCCCGTCCTGCACCTGGGAAACATCACCCTGCCTGGCAGCGAGACCCAGCGGTAGAGCGGACTCACCGGGGGGGCGCTCTCCCCCCTCGCTCGCCCCTTTTCTAAACACCTCCCTCCTTGTGAAAGACAGCAGCTGCCAGTGCAAAGGAGAGGAGAGAACTGTACCCACCAACCACTGTCTCCTCCTGGACTGATAATCATGGGACTGCAGTGAACGGAGGGGACCGGAACAGACCCAACTCTCTTTATCTATGTCTCTCTCATATATTCTCTGAAGGACAGACTGCCGGATTGATCATGTGTGTCTCTCTCTTGTGGCCTCTGGTCTGACACGTCCGTACACACTACACGCATTAGCAGACTAAAAGACCTTCTGAAATGGATGTGCGTTTCTCACTGGAGAAGGATTTTAACAAGTTAATTCGGTTTTTTTTTTTCCCTCTCTTTCTCTAATTTGGTGGCATTTCATATCATCAGCTCAGCGCTAAATCAAAATGATGGATAAATGGTTTTCGGACCAGACCGCCTTCAGAGCCTTTCACTTTCTGAGCTGGGCTTCTGGAGATGGCATATGTTGGATGTGACCTCCTGTGAAATCTTTCTCCAGGATTTCTCTTCAGACAGTCTCTCCGATTTCTCTTTGTTAAGGTTAGCGGGTAAAAAGGGACACATGCTGCTATCGAACAGCTGCTGCCTGTGACACAGTCACCACCGTCATTCCAGAAACCTGCGCTTTCCGCGTCTTTCCATTCCCATCTTTTTTTCCATCCATTGTGAATGCCCAGAATGTCATTCATACTGCATTCTGAAAGAAGGATGGTTTTGCATCACAATGAATCAACACTTGAAGTAACTGTAACTTGTGGAGAGAAGTCACAGTGCTGTAGATGCTAATGCTCACGGCAGTCACCATTTGTTTTCATTTGTCGATGGTGCCGCTCTGTTAGACCAGACCAGATTCTTTCAGCAGCCAAGATTTACCACTAATCGTAGCCAACAAGGTAGAGATTTATATATATATGGTGTTTAGAGTTCATAAATACACTTTACAGGAAACCCGGAGTAAATAAAACACAAAAAACAGTGCAAGGATTTTAAATACCATTGCATAACAACTAAACCCATGATGTATAATGTTGGGAATACTCCTGAATGCTTTGTCATTTCAGTTTCTGGATGTGTTTTCATTAGTCAAATGCATATCTCTGAATATTTCATGTGAGTTTTAACATGACGACTTAAGTCCTGGGCTGTAAACACCCTGAGCATGTTTTCTGAAACACGGTGGTGGCAGACAGATTTCTGATATCAGATGATTAAACAACCTGCAGCCAATCATATTGAAGTATTTTGTTTGTTTTTATTTATTTATTTTTTGGTGTAATTGACCTTTGATGAATATTGATTCAGTCTCTTTGGAAGATGTGCTCAGCCTTATAAGCGCTCAGACTCATGTTTGTTTGTATTTTTTTATCTTCAAGTGTGTAAAATGGCACATTTTCTCATCTTGGGTAATGAAGAAACTGTGAGAATCAGTCTGTCAAAAAGACTCGAACACCATTGATGGGATGCTGGGTGCCATCGATCACATTATATCCCGTCATTTCAGTTCCTCAGTTTCTAAAGCTCTCATCGGAGTGTGAGAGAGATGTGTCCTCTCCTCTCCTCTAGATGGCAGCAGTGGTGTCCGGCTGCTCCTGTAGGTCTTTTATTTTCTCCCAGTAACATGACTGACTTAATGGTGAGTGAAGCCTAGGCCAACACTCTTCCTTGTTGTTGCTGGGTGGGTTTTGACAAAGCTGTGTTCTGTATTTGTATTTTTATTGAACAAAAAAACAATAATTGTAAATATGTTTAAAATGCCACATAAATTCAATAAAGATGTTACAAAAAGTGAACGGGATAAAACAAAACAAGCTTTTATTGTCAGGTCTTTTCTTACTAATTCATACAAAAGACTTGCAGTGGATTTCATAGTTCAGTTTTATAGTTTCCCACAGTTATGGATGACCTACAGATATCAGGGAATTTGGAATTTCAAGATGATAAAAAAATCTCTTTAAGTTCTTAAATTTTATTTATTTTAGAAAGCCATAGAAGTTTCTGTAGTGAATATAATTTCCTTTGTTCACACAGGGCTCAAAGAGTTGAATCTTTCAATGAGCCACATTCAAACCATAGGAATTTTAAGACATTTGTACATTAAAATGTATTCACTATTGTTCAGAAGTTTGAGCTTGGTAATGTTTTTACTTAAATACTTTACTTGAATGCTAAAAAATAAATAAAGCAGTAAAACTTTGTCAACACTGATACATGTTTCTTGAGCACCAAATCAGCATATTAGAATGACTTCTGAAGGATCATGTGGCTGAAAATGTGCCATCACAGGAATAAATTACATTTTAAAATACATAAACTAAAATATATTTTATTAAATATTAGAAGTAATATCTCAATATTACTCTTTATACTGCATTTTATTAAATAAATGCAGCCTTGGAGAGCATAAGAGACTTACAGTCTCACATACAGCTTATGTTAATTATAACCTATGTTATATTGATGTTTGGCATATAGACTGTGATCTCTTAAGAGTGGAAACATCCTGGAAAGTCACTGGTCTAAAGCGTTGGTGATCTTGTGCATTTATTCTTAGCACAGCCTATATATAGATGGAATCTAGCTACAGCATGGACATTTCAATTATTTCAGTAATAATATTAATGATAGAGGCTTTATCTGTTTGTTTTAAGGCCTTCATGCTTTGCTCTTGGCAGCACACGTTGATATTATAGGTCATGGTGAACTGGTCCTGGCACATTACCCCTGTTCTCAGTATTCACGTCACCATTGCAAACAGTATTTCACACGTGAGCTTGTTGTTATTCTCTCTCTTTAGGAGCAGCAGATTTGAGGGCAAAATGAGGGATATCCTTTTTGTTTGTTTTTTTAAGCTGTCCTCTGTCATTGAGCTGTCTAGACTGACCGCAGTGTGACAGGACAGGATGGATGGATGGCAAAATCTGAAGACAAGAGGTCATAAGCCGGGTGTCATTTGCCCTCTTTCAACAACCCTAGTGACACAATGTGACCCTGCCGTATCATCTGCTGAACAGATGAAGGATTTCTCCTTCCACACATACAGTCGGGTCCAAAACTCTAGTGTTGTAAGTGTTTGTATTTTACATTTTTCTAATTTAATGCAACTTTTTTTTGGAGTTTGCATGAACTTCACAAGTGCAAAACCTGATGATCATGTTCTCCAGCATGATATGAAAATGATCCAAAGAGTAACTTTGGGTTTCAGATTAAGGTTTCTAGGGTCAACTTAGGCTACAAAGTCAACTGCTGCTCAGTAGAATTGAACGATAAGCTGGTGAGACTGACATGCTGCAAGTGTGTGGAGCAAAAAAAAGCAGCAAGGTCACTGTGAACCAGGTAGGTCAGTTGGCAGCTTCTGATAGCCGGACGATTACACACACACAGAGAGAGAGAGAGGTGTACTGAGAGCTCCAGTGGCTCATGAGAGATTTGACTTTCAGAAGAGCATATGGAGCACCAGTTATTTTAAGCAACTGCATGTCATATTTCTAACTTAAAATACAACTTTCAAAATCATTCTGATAATACACTGACTTATAATAGGGCCAATGGCTTCTGTTTCATTCCTACACGCCCCATCTGTTTTGAGAGTATACTTCAGTTAAGTGAGCAGGAAAAGTCTGTCCAAAGTCACAAGAATACACAAAACTTCATTCAGTTGCTTTAATATGCAGTACTCTTACCTTTGCATACCCCTTACTGAAACAGAATAGTTATCTATTTTTAAGAATAACAGAAACCGTCACTGGTACATCATCCTGTTGGTTAGTTACATACTCCTGTGTCTGCCTGCTGGAGTGGCTGTTTGTGTTCTTCAGGTCTGCAAAACGGAACTATGAAAACAAAGGATCTTATTTCTTAAAGCAAATACTGGGGTAAGATGTCCAATTGAATGGAACGCTATTTATGTTGCATGTCGTTTAGTATCTTTACAAATATTTTCTCTCCTGGGTGTGTTGTTTCATGGCATAAAACACATGAAAACTCAAATTACAACATGGTCACAGCCATATTTATCATATGTGCCAATATTATTTTTGAATGATGAGCTAAGATGATGTTGGTTATTATGCCTGATCTGACCTTTTTGGTATAAAGCTCATCAGTCTTAAAGTGTATAGTGTATAATAGTACTAAACTGGATATGCTTCAGCAAGTGTGACCCAACACAGTACCAAAATTTGGTGCAACATATAATTTAATGAAATTTAATAAAAATTTGTAAAGTATATAATATTTGCAAAAGTATATAAATGTGTTGAATTATTAATTCATAATACCATTAAGTTTTTGTGGAGTGGAACCACATGAAACTGTCATTGAACCATCTGCCTGATTGAAAGAAACAATTTTCCCAAAAATGACAATTCTGTCATAATTTACCCATCTTCTAGTAGTTCCAAACCTGTATGACTTTTTTTTTCTTTGTAAATGTCAGTTCCCCCCCCCCCCCCCCCCCCCCCCCCTCGATACATTGGAATCAATGTGCACCAAAACGAATTAGTTAACATCATTCTTCAAAATATCTTTTGTGTTCTGCAGAAGAAATGAAGTCATACAGGTTTGGATTGAGTAAATGATCACAGTGTTTCATTTTCGAGTGAACTTTCCCTTTAGCTGTAGCTTCTAGCTGACAGATGAATTTTTCCAGCAGTTGAGAGCCAGTGCTCCGTCCCTTTGGTATTATCCAGACCCCTCTCCTGAGGACGCACGAGACCCTCTGCATCGTGTTTTTGTTTTTCAGGAGCTCTGAATTTGAATCAATAGGTCCCAGAAGGTTGCTGATGTCACGGGAAGGAGAGGATTATGAATGTCACCATGAGTCACCGGACTGATAGACAGGGGGAAAAACAATTGCGTGGACGTCCGCAAACGTAGTGGAGTGTTTAATGTGTTAATGGCCTGTATGTGCGTGTGCACGCATCCTTCAGTGTGTTTAATGTGTTAATGGCCGTCGGTTAACTATCCGTAGCTTGGACAGTGAGTCATTTCCACTTGGCGCTGAGCCCAGCTGCAGCAGGTGGCATTGCCACTCCTCACAAACTAAATGACATTCACCTTTGAACAAAACACTGCTTAATTTCTACTCGATTCAGCGCTCTCTGTGAAGTTTATTTATTCTAATAAATCCATCTGGGAAAGAAAACACTTGCTTAGCCTCATAAGACTTCATGTATTGTTAGATATTTCTCAAAGGCTGTTCTTGATAGATGATGAAAGAAATCTTGGTTTAACGGTTCAATGTGTTCTCAAAGTTTAGCAAATCCATCAAAGGATTGGCAGATCATGGTTCAGGTCTTCTGGATTAAATGTATTAAACTATTAATTAGTCTTGGGTATGACTATCATTGCCTGACTCATGACCTCTGCCTCCTACTTTCACAATCTCTCTTTCTCCTGTGGTTTTGACTCATGATTTTTTTAGGTCATCAAGTTGTTAAAAAAATCCAACTGAGAAAATGTTTACTGACCAGTTTGGGCAGTAATAACCCAGATGATTTTAGTTTTGTACATACTGAAATAAATCAGTTATATTCTCTTACGTAGCACATCTTTCATGCGTCATCTTCATTTTAATATGTAAATGCATCATCCGGTTTACTCGAGCCTCATGCATAATTATGGATTTGAAAAAAAACCCACATCTAATGAAAACCCCTCATATGACATAAAAGCTTAAAGCTTAGCTAAGATAAAATGTTACTTTGCTGTCAGGACTGGAAATTGAATTGAATGGGTAAGATGTGGTGCATTATTCCCTATACCAATCTTTAATGTTGATTGCTGTGTGTATGAATCAGCGTGGGAATGACGCTCACATCATAAATGTCAGTAGCTCGGGGAATAGCATCTTGTATGTGTGTTTTTTCTTATCTCATATAATTATCTCCACGTCCTCACCATTGACGTCATGTTAGATTAACACAAAACTGTTAGGACAGTCCCTCAGATCCAGTTTCTAATTCTCTCTCTGTTGCTGTCTCATTCTCTCTTTCTCTTTTCTAGGCCATTCACAAATTCATTGTCGTTCAGACCCAGCACACAAAACTGGAGTTTCCTCACACGCGACTGAGCAATAATTTCCTGTTTCGCTTTCTCACATAATTTATACCCACACCATTGCTAAGAAAAGATTCAGAAGGAAGCAAACAGGCTGGAATATCCCTCCCTCACATTTCCACTGGAGGCTGCACAAGGTCCTTGATGTACTCAGCAGCATCAGTGCTGATGTAGTGCTACTTTCCTGTAGGGTTTCCCCAGATGTGCTTTTAAACCCACTTACTACGCTATGTTTTACTCCCTCAAACCCACCGTCCACAATTTCACTGACACACCAACACGGCTCATTCTTTATGGACCAGTCAGTGAGTGTCTAAATGTATATAATGATTATTTGAGTTTCTTGTAGATCCAGCTTTTCCAAAACAAATATTAATTAATGTCTGTTTTTCTCACAGTTACGAAAGACAAAAGAGCATTTGTGTGAAGGGTATGTTTGTGAGGGCCAAATTTTTTTTTTTTTAAATGTCCTCACAAATATAGTGAATCCATGTTCAGAATGATTTTATGAGAGGTTCTCACAATATTAAAGGCTCATGAATTGTTTTGCTTGTACTTTACTGATGTAGGCCTACTGATATGAACAGTTTTGTGTGAGGATTAGGGTTGGGTTAGCCTTAGGCTAAAAAGTATGTAAAATCACTGTGTATATGTAAATATTTCTACAGTATAACTTGCTTACCTGACAACATTCTTTGAATATTTCAACACTTCAACATATAATGCAAACGAAAGCTATCCAGCAGAATTTCAGGAGAAAAGCACAGATGCTTTTAAGTTACAACACACCTCTCTTTCTCTATCATCAAAAACCAGAGAGGTAACCCCAAACCTCAGGTTACCAAACGTGTTCTAGTTAGTTATAACCTGCTTTAGCTACTCAATGCAAAAGCCGGATGTCAAAATCGACAAGTGCCTGTGGTCGCCTGGCAACATAAAAACCTCTTCAGCCAATCACAGGCTTCGCCTGGCGCATTGATACCAGCGAATAGAACGCCGTATGTTTTTGAATTCCATATAGAGCCTTACTCCATAGATGCCTTGTATTGCAGAGCTTAGCATGGGAGCAATGGTAAGTAAAATAGAGACAGATTATTTATGCTTTAATTTGTTAAATAAAATAAATATTTGTATGTGTGCTGTGTGTGTTGATGGCAAGGCTTCAGAAAAATAGTGCGCAGTGGAGGTGCGGAGAAGCAGGTTGTTTAGTAGGCAGTTATAAGAGCGCGCGCATGTGTGTGTGCTCTTCAGAACTGAAGCTCTGGCGTTTGACGACTGAACGGATTGATGGAGGTGCTGGTGCGAAACCTTATTTGACATCCACTACCTTGTGACGACCACGTTGCTGAGCACTTCAGGTGGATTTACTGAGACAGTAGGTGGACATATTTCATATTTATAACTTGATATAAACGCGTTGGATCTGTGTGATTCGAATGCAATCGGACGATTCACTTTAAACTTTGTGTTTCGGAATAAATGCAGGCGTAGTATTTGGTTTGAACGCTGATCTCGCGCAGTTTGTGGCTCTTTTGGTCTCTCACGTGCGCTGTTTCAAACGATTTTTATTTTATTTATTTTTTTATACATCATACTCCAATTAAATAACTGTTTTGTTCAACCAGATGCATTGTGTTTGGAACGTTGTACGTATGCTTTTATTTACTCACATTGGTTATTGTTATAATACAATTTAGGTTGTTAAAAGTTTGCGTGCTGACCGCCATGTGTCTTTATCTAACGTTAAAGGTCTGATGTGAAATTCTACCATAATTTGGAAACCGTCCAAAAGGATTCCTACTGGAACTTTCTTATATTATTCCAACATAAAAAAAAAAATCAGATATTTTCTAACACGTTTATTTCCCAATAAGACTGATTACCAATAGGCTAAAATATGCCTCTAAGTATTAATGGGAATTAAAAATATATATTTAAAGGCTGTGTAGTATCAAGACATTATTAAGATGCATTGTAAGTAGAATTCTATTTTTTTTTTTTTTTTTTTTTTTTTGTAGGACTCCTATCTTGTTTTATCGTTTAAATTCTTCCTCTGATTGTTTTAAAATTAGCATGGGAATTCTGTACACATTCTATATTCTATATTAATGATATTCTGACAAATTTGTAAGCCATTTGGTTTAGAAATTTATTTGAAGTGAATCATTAGTGTGCGTGATTGATCAATGCTGGTTTGGGATTTGTTTGGATGTTTTTGTTGAATTAGTTGAGGAGCAGCTGAGTGTCTCAGAGGATAAATGCTTCTGTTTCTGTTTAGAGTTTGTTTGTCCTTCTGGAAAGCCTGCGAATCATTGTTAGCTTTTCTGTTATGAGAGAGCAGTGAACCTGTTGGACAGTGTATATATAATGTTCTTTAATTACATTGTGTTTTATTTCAGTTCAGGCTTATTATCTAACTAAATATTAACTCCCTAGTTGTTTTTAAGAGATTTTTAAAGATTTCTTTTTGAGTCAGTGAAATTGTTTTTGCACTTATATTTTATCCCAGGAAACTGCATAGATGGCAAACATGGCCTCAGCCTCATCCAGCAGCAAAAGTGAGTCGCAAAGCGTGCTTACCTGGGAGCAAGTGAGCCGCTTGAACGACGTGCTGACGGAGGTCGTGCCAGTTCACGGACGTGGCAACTTTCCCACCCTGGAGGTCCGTCTGAAGGATATCGTACAGATGGTTAGGAACCGTCTGGAGCTGAGGGGCATTATGGTCAAAGATGTCCGCCTGAACGGCTCCACCGCCAGCCACGTGCTGGAAAAGGACATTGGCTGGAGCTACAAAGACCTGGATGTCATCTTCAGGGTGGACCTTCCTCGGGAAAATGAGTTCCAGCTCATCAAAGATGTGGTTCTGAGCACTTTGTTGGACTTTCTGCCAGAGGGGGTGAACAAAGAGAAGATATCTCCCATGACCCTGAAAGAGGCCTACGTACAGAAGCTGGTCAAAGTCTACACCGAGCAGGACCGCTGGTCCCTCATCTCGCTGTCAAACAACAACGGCCGCAATGTGGAACTTAAGTTTGTGGACTCGATCCGGAGACAGTTTGAGTTCAGCGTGGACTCCTTCCAGATCATTTTGGACTCTGTGCTGTCATACTATGACTTCTCAGAAAACCCCATGTCTCGGCACTTCCACCCTTCTGTGGTCGGGGAGAGCGTGTATGGCGACTTTGCCGGGGCTCTGGACCACCTCAGGAACAAGCTCATCGCCACCAAACGGCCGGAGGAGATCCGCGGAGGTGGTTTGCTCAAATACTGCAACCTCCTGGTGAGGGACTTTAGGCCCACGGACGTAGATGAGTTTAAGGCCCTGGAGCGCTATATGTGCTCCCGTTTCTTCATTGACTTTCCCGACATTGGTGAGCAACAGCGCAAACTGGAGGCTTATCTGCAAAGCCACTTTGTCGGTGAGGAGAAGAACAAGTACAACTACCTCCTGATCCTGCGACGGGTCGTGAACGAGAGCACCGTGTGTCTCATGGGACACGAGAGGCGGCAGACACTTAACCTCATCTCCCTGATGGCGTTTCGCGTTCTCGCCGAGCAGAACGCCATACCTGATGCATCCAGCGTCACCTGCTACTACCAGCCGGCTCCGTATGTCAGAGACCTGAACTTCAACAACTACTATGTGGCCTCTTGTAACCAGTCCATTCCAACTTGGTTGCCTTGTAACTAAGACTCAAAGATGCTTGTTCAACAACAAAATCCATGAGTTGGCCAGAAAGCCGGATATTTGGCCGTAAGGGATGTTTCCCTCTGTAGGCATAAAGGATATTTAAAATGACAAGTGTTTCCTTTCTTTGTTTTTTTTGTTTTTTTTTTTCTTTTAATTCCTTCTGCAGAGGTGCCAAGACACTTCTGATTCAAAGTGATATTTTAGTGATTGGATTTTTTGTTTTTTTTTTTACTTAATATTCTAAAGTTTCAGATTTGTTTGCTCTCATCTCTGTCTCTGACCTGAGAGATTATTTTTTTTTTTTTTCCATATTGAAGAGAAAATTCCCATAGTGCCTTAATATACTCTAACCTTAAAAATGAAGGAAAATGCATATTGGGACAAATTAATATTTTTCATGTGCGTTACAAAATAAAAAGGCCAAAAAAATATATAATGTTCTTAGAAATTTGGAGGAGAGAAAAAAAAGACAAAATTAAAAGAAAAGAAATGAAAAATGTGAGCACAGGTGAAATGATAGGTATTTTAGGACTGAAGTTATCAGGAGTTTTTGTTTGTTTTTTGGTACACTGGTGGGCAGCTAAATTCTTTTTGTTCTCAAATAGAAATGTGAACCGAATCATGTTAAAGTATTCATAGCAATGTGCTTCAGATTGCTGTGTGAATGAATACTGAAGACTTTTGTGTTCCATCGTATTTTTTTGAGAATTTGTGTCATTTATAAACCGGTTTAGTCTTGCTAGTTACAACGAAGGTGAGACTGAAATTGAATTTGGTTGCAGCATGTACAAAAATATGCTTTGTCCTTTTCCCAGCAGTTAAGAGCAGTTAAACAGTCCATTTTTATGAAGATTAATAAAGATCCTAAGCTCGAGTCATTAAACCTTCCTTCATCTCTTATTAACATTGTGTCTGTGTTTAAATGGGACTGAGAGGTCATGCTTGTCCATACAAGGTTCAGCTGTTGGACGATCTGTCCTGTCCTCCTGAGCTTTTTGTGGCCATTAGCAGACTTAGCACTGCTGCGTGTAACAAGACCTCCAGCTAACAGCCTAGCCAAGCCAAATGGTGTCACAGCACTCTAAAATTATCCCTTCCTGCACCTTTCTGGATGTGCCTTGAATGGACAGCATGTGGGGTGGAATTTCTAGTGGGGCACTGTCTTTCCTGTGCTTCTGACTAGCGTCACTGTAGATGAGGGGTGAATGCTGGTATGTCACAAAGCCTTTTCTGGTGAGGTCTGGGAGGGGTTGCCGTAGCTGAAGGATGTACCCTTGCTCATTTAAATGGACGTAAAAGCATGTCAGTGTGGATTCCTTTCCAGTTTTGGAACTAATCGATGTTGCTGCTCTTGATCTTTATTGGGATTCGATGACTCCTGTCTTGGTCCTTTGTCAGTGAATTTGATGTTATTGCTTCAAGGCACATTGCAATTGTCATTTAGGTTAAGCCAGGTCTGTGCTTTTTGTACATTAGACAGTATTAAATTATGTGAATGTCTATTCTTGTCCGTCTTCTCCTGGCCCCCGTCATGCCCACGTGTAGTTCCTCTTTCGACATTCGTCCATTCAGAGAAGGGTAGTACTCTGCTAGCTGCTCTTACGTAATGGCCGACAGCTGCCCCCTGCCCCTCAGGTTTCCTCTTGGCCTTGCTCACGTGCCACAGCTCCTGCTGCTTCAGCTTGTACAAGCACATGAGAGCCACGTTCCTTCTCTTATCTGCGCTCACAGACTTCTAGGGTAAAGAGAGAAGGGTCACATGGCCTCCCATTCAGTGGGTTACACCCCAAAGCGCATTGAGCTGGAATGGATTTTTACTTGTACATTGTATTTGTTTTGTATTTTTTTTTTTTCTTCAGTATTTTTGGGGACATGCAGACTGTGGACCAATGTTTGAACCAGCAGCACAGCACACATGTGCCTTTTTTGTGATGACCCACTTGGAATTTGAAGAGACCTTGTAGCTCATCCTTTCTGGTTTCAGAATAATTTGGTGCCGTTAAATTTTTGCCAGTCCATTAAATAAAATTGCTTTTTATTTTTCGAAGTCCCACTTAAGTCTCATGTCACATCATCTAACACCTTTCTAATTGTAGTTGTCTAGTTGTTCTGAGTCATTGTCATGTCCTTTCAACATCACCCTCCTAACCAAAGCAAGTACTGTGCATTACACAGCATTCTCAAAACCTGAAAAAGGCCAAATTGTTTAAGAACCCATGTCAATGAATGCACTTTACAGGCCTTATCATACTCCAAAGCTAGTCATCGTCACAAGCTATAAGGTGCCCCTTTTTTATTTTATTTTATGGGGTCGTCTCAGGGACATGATAAAGGGCTACAGTGTGTCTTGAGGGTAACAACTCTTGTTCAGCCAACTTCCTGAAAATTGAAACTGTTTGAAAAGCATTTTATTACTAAGGAATTTAAAATATATAAAATGTTCACTCATCAGGAACAAGTACTCTCGTTTCAGAACTGTTTTTTTTTATAAAATATAGTTTGTATGATCTGTAGTAATTGGCCAACAGAATCTCACCTTAATCTGTCCTTTTTTTTTTTTTTTTTTGATTGTGCGAGAAAACGAAAAGAAACATGCCTTTTGTTTTGTGCTTTTTATCTTGTCCAGATGTGCTTCACATAGATGAGGCTTGGCTCGTTTCCTTTTTGAAGACTGTGTAAAGTATGTTTCTTGAAAAGGGAGTGTTGAAATGGGAAAACATGCTTTTGTGTTTTTGAATTCATATTCTGTTCTTTTTATTTTCTTTGTCCCCTCTGTCAGCTGTAATTCCATATACCCCAGTGTTACCCTTTATTCAATAGACAAAGGTGTTGGAGCTTGTGTATCGCAGCTCTGAATGCATCTGTAACTGTGTGTGCAGGGGAGGTTTATTGGATTTGGACATGCTTGTCTAAAGTGCAAGTCTTAATGATGATTGAGGCCTTTTTGAAGCCCTTTTGCAATGTTGAAAGAAGAGTTAAGGATTTCAGCAGATTTTGTTTACGTTTTTTCTGATGTATTTGTCTTGTTTGTCTGTGAGGATGCTAATGATTGTGAGTTTAAAAAAAAAAAGTGAAAAATGGAAGTCGCACTATTATTTTGAAATAGTTATGTCTGCTCTCTGATGTCGGCATGGTGATTTATGATCTAGATTCATTGTGCCATTTTGTTTCTCAGCACTTTTACCTCACTATAATTTTCCTTTGGATGGAATTGAGAATAAGGAAAATGTGTATCAAGGGGAAAAATAAAGTATTGAAAGCCCATTCTTTTTCATGTTCTTTTCTTTGAAAATAAAAATCCAATAGATATTTTCAATAAAATTGTGTATTCTTTTCCTATAATAAATCTCTTTAATTTTTTTGTAAACTTCAAGCTTTCGTCATGACTATTACAGTAGATTTGTTACTTGAGATGGAGGAACACTTTAGTCCAGTGTTTCTCGTAATGGTGGAGACTGATGGTTTCAAGTGTTTGAATGATCTGGGTTCACTGAGGTGTTTATTCCCAAGGGTTCTCTGGCTCTGTGGTGTTCATCTCCACTGCCCTTAAAAGCACAAGAATGAATCAGCAGTCTGCTGCAGGCTCGAGCTGCTCTCTGTGGCTGATATAGATAGTCCTGATCTATATCCATCACATGGGCTAACAATTCACATTTTTAGTTAGCATTTACTTGTACATGTATGTATATGTGCTAAATGGCACTTGAAAATCTTAAAAGCCTGTTTATGTACCTCCTATTCTTGACCACATGTCTCCATTTATCCTGACATTGTATTATGGTTAACAAGAAGCTGGTCATATAATGTAGCACAAGAGATTTGAGCTTTAAAACCTCTATCTAGCTGTGAAGGGAAATTCCCTGAACAGTTTCTGCTTAGTTACGGATCAACATACTATTAAATGCATCAAACTTCCTTGTTAGTTTTCATTATGATATTTAATTAGGATATGACATTTAAATTAAAATTAACTAAAATATCTATTACATGTGCCTTTTAATGTCATCTTATAATTATTTTTTTATAAGGTGGTTAGCTTAAAAAGTCTGAAAATTAAAAATGAATGTGTATGTATATACTTATTTTTATTATTAGTAGTAGTACTTGGGTTATTTATTTTAAGCTTCAAGGTAAATTCTCGGTTGTGATGCCTGTTAGAAAAAATTTTTGCTACCGCAATTCGGTTCATTACATTTCCATGGTTACGCTTAATTGTGCGCATTAACAAAATGTTGTGGGAGGAATTGTTTTTACAGTTCACTTGGTAACATCTGGAACTCTCCCATATTCCATACACTCAAATGAAAGGTAAAGACATGCAGGTGTGTGTGTGGCTGATAATCAAAAGCCCAGGACAGTTAGTGAGAGCATTCACTTCACACAAGTCCCGGTGCTCAGTGACTGGAGGCCACTGCGAGAACAATAATGAGTGAAAATGGCTGGCCAACAATGACTGATTTCTGGAACAGTGCTGAAACATGTAGAGGGAAACAATGAAAGCACAGCACACAGCACAATCTTTATCTAGAGAATCCCCTCTCTCCATTCTCTTCAGTACTATCATTTATAAGAGACATATGGCTGAGAGAAAGTTCCCTGTTTGAAATAAGGTCCATTTGACTGCAGAGAACAGCTTTTTTGTTTTGTATAAAACATGCCAGGTTTCTGTGCACGCAGAGGTTATGCTGAGGAGAGCATGTGTTTCTTCATAATATTTATGCCTCTTGTCAGATCAACTTTTAATTAGTCTTAAATTTTATTTCAGTTAACCCTTACAAGACTATAAAAAATTACTTTATTCCCACAAAACTATCAATCAAGCTGCTGTGTTCAGTGAGTTGTATTCAGGACTGTGTTTTTGATGCAAATAAGAGATAGCAGTTCTGTAATTAGTACGTGAAACAAAGAAAATGTCTGTTTCCCAGGTTATAAATCGTATGTAGTTAATATATAATGTATGTAATGGTCACCGCTACTGGATCAGGAGCAGTTAAAAGAAGAGATAAACACATTTGTTTGACATCCTTTTTGTGTTGATATGTTGAGCAGTACACACAGAGAATATTCCCATGGCGTTCTTTGTAAAGCTGTAGAGGTTCACGGGGGTTCAGCGTGACGCTCATGTTGTGCTACATAAGCAGAAGGTGCAAGTGTCAAACTTATCAATCCTCTGAGAAATCAAGCAGCTTAAGCAAACTGTCTGTCCTGGCCAGGAAATGGGCAGGCTGCTCAAACACAAACTGCCCGCATCAACATCTTTCAAGAGGTGCCATTTATAGGAGCTCAAGGTCCTGAGAAACAGGTGAGAGATGAAGGGAGGGATGCCAGATGTTCTTGTGGCTGAAACAGAGAGAATGAGAAACATAGGGTGGGGTAAGGGGGGAGTAAACTACTGAAGCTGGGTATTTTTTTACCTTGTCTGTAGCATTTCTCAGAAACAATCTTATTACACCTCCTCCCAAAGTTCCTTTGCACCTCCCCCTGGTTTGACGGTACTCAGAAACCTGTAAGCCGCAACCTCAAGCTCCCCACACGCAGTTACGCTGAGTCACAAACTCCATATGATTGTCTTCAGGAAGCTGGTCTCTAAAATGTGAATGTACGTGCTTATGTAACTGACAGCAGTGTGGCATGATAGTAAAAATCTGTAATAAAAAATACTTAATCATATTGTTATTTTTGTAAATTACAAGGGAGAGCAGGGTCGTCTTGCACAAAGATTTTTTAATCTTTTAATTTTTAATATATATTTTTTTTATCTACAAAATAGTTTTGTAATATTTACAAACTATTTAAAAAAAATGTTTATTGGTTAAAGCAATCTTTCTTGTAACGGTTTATATTTTGCTGCTTTATGATGCTTAATAATCAGTAATGTTTTTGTTTCATCGTTTTTTCCATTTTTTTGTGTATATACAAACATATGCAAGGTAAATTGTCACAACGAACTAGACACTGAACAGCCATATAGGGCCCTATATATATTGCTAAAAAAAAACATTTCATTGGCTGTTCAGTTCGTTGTGATAACTTACCTTGTTGCGTGTATGCTTTATCGTTTTTCTTGGCAATAACAGTGGAAAAATTCAGTTTCTATCAAGACTTTAACATATGTTGAAACTGATGTTCAAAAATAAACTTAAAAATAAATATTGTCTGGAGTAAAAGTGTGACAGCTAACCCTGGTCTCTCCTACATGCAGTGTTTGTCATTTTACTTTGAAATATTTGCAATATTAATAATTTTTGCAATATATGTTTTTTCATGCAATTTTCATAAAATGACTGAAAAGATAAAAACTGAGAATACGGACACAAAGCTGAGAGATTGCAAGCATAAAAAAGAAAGAAAAGATGCTAAATGTATCATTTGCAGTGTCATTTTAACCATAACTGGACTAATAAAATAGCCTACTCGACAGATTTCTGCATGCAGCTACTTCCTGCATATCTCAGTCTTCTGAACTCCTGACAACATGCAATGAGATACGGTCCGGATCTAGTTTCTAAACTTAAAACCTAATTTCATTTTTCAAATTTGATTTATAATGAACTCTATGAACTCGTCCCCGATTCTGCAGGCATGGAAAGAAAATTCAGAGGTTTGGAAAAGTTTTTTTTTTTTGTAATTTAATTTGCCTCGCTTTTGTGCAGTTATAACGTTAGATTCCGTATAAATGTCAGTCAGTAAAAATGACTTACTGTTTGCTTATGTCACTTTCATGAAGTTTCCTCATCTTGCTCTCGCATTTCAAATAAACATCTTCGCGCCAAAACATTTCGTGCGTGAACGATATCGTTTCCCAGAAAGATTTGCAGTCAGAATTTTTCAATAAATGGATTCGTGAAGATAAACAATGTAACATTCTATTATGAATCAACAACCCATAAATGTAGTAAGTGTGCTGCTCCCCCACTGAGCAGTGATATTTACAGCACAGTGAGTGACCCACTCCTGCCCTCCAACTTCGCCAGTAACAGACAAGAGCAGAACAATAAGCAGATGGTTTGCGCTAATCAATGCCATATTTTCAGTTCCAGCGCTGATAAAAGAGAGTCTATGTTCATTCACCCAATTAATCATCCTGCTGCTTATAGGGCCAATCAGTCTGTTTCACTTCATACTGCTTCATCACTGCAGTATTTTTCTCTCCGGATCACAATGCTTTAGTTAGTGCAACAATAAATTCATATCTCGGCAAACATTGTGATAAAGAACCATGATATCATAATTTACATTTAAATGAATAGTTCACCTAAACATTATCTTCATAGTCACCCTCATGTCTATTCTGCAGAGCATGAAAGATAATCTTTCACATACAAATTGTTTTGGTTCCCATTGCGTACTGAAACTGTTTGGATATCAACATTCTTCAAAATATCTTATTTTGTTCTTTAGATGACAGAAAGTCATACAGGTTTGGAACAACATGAAGTTTCATTTTTGGGCGAACTATTTATTTTTAGGCTATTTTGTATGCATGAATCATGTCCAAACTAACTAATGATTGGAAAACACTTGGAACCGGGAATGAATGCAGTTAAATTACATGATATATGAATATATAGGGTAATTAATGCACTTGATTAAATGACTGATGTAAGGAAGGTTATTTAAGGACAGCTCATGTAAGCCTACAGAGCAGCCAGTGATGATTAGGCACATTGTCATGTCTCCATTTCCCAGATACCCCTGCTGATTCCTGATGGTGTTGTCATACTCGCTCTGATTCACAGTGTAATGCCAAAGCAATCTTGTCCAGGTGTTTCAGTTCAGTGCAGCTCTGCTGACCCCTCAGACATATGTGTTTCATCTGTGTGAAAGAGGCTTATAGTGAGAGCTCTGCTGAAGACTGATTCATTTTCCTCACCACATGCGCCGCCTCAGAGACACTGGACTGACTGCTGCCTTACCAGCGCTGCTTAACAGATTAAAAACAAACAGCATGACAGAAATATATCATGTGCTGTTGAACCAGTCCGACTGAGAATATATGGATGGACATGAAATAGGCTGTCCACTCAATTCAACAGTTTTGTAAAGATTGGGGAAGGAATTGCTGCAGCTAGATATGCAAAGGTGTAAGAGATATTATTTTTACACAGACTCGAGGCTGTAAGTATTGACTTAAAGTGTGAGAATATGTTTGGATTTAGAACCAATCAGTAAGACAAGTTTTTTCCCTTCAAAACAAAAATATGAAGATTAAAAGAGTGACATCCGTCCACTGCAATAAAAGATGACAGTAAATATTCCAGAGATACTGGCTGCTTTCACCAACCATTTTGAATTTGTCAAAAAAAACAAAGACTTAGATGATAGAATTATATCCCATGGTGGTTTGGATGTAACATCACACCCTGGCCTGAATGATCCAGTCTAGTGAACATTATGCATCAAATCATGCATGGTTGTAACAATGCATGTGCAACAAAAAGTATCTATGGCCACTATACTGATGATTTTATTCTTCCTCCACAAAATTTGTGAAATTAATTCTTAAATTCACAATAATTCTTAAATGCATTGCCTTAAAACAATTTACAGATACCGTAATAAGACAAAGAGTTTAAACAAAATATGATTTCTGAAAATATCTTATCCACCTTATTTTTCAATGTGGAAGCCATTTTCTGTGAATGTGCGAGATGTTTTGGGTTATTAGCCACTGTAGGGAAATAGCGAGAAGAATAACAAAAAAGTGCAGTAAACAGTAAAAATGTTTGCACTACAAACCAGCGTGTTCACAATTAAGATAATAGTTCAAGTTCAAGTTTTATTTGTCACATACACGACTATACAGAGATTGTATAACCAGCAGTGAAATGTGAGTCAGGTCCGCTCCATGGACAGTGCAAATATTGTGGAATACAACACAAGGGAAGTATGCATAAAATAAAACGAATAAAAAATAAGATTTAAAGCACATAATATAAAATATAAAGTATAAAAGAATGTGCATGACAGTATGCTGTATAATTAAATATTAAGATAAGCATGACTGTACGAGAGAGGAATGTGCAAACAGGTTGAACATGGTTGACATGAAGCAGAAAATCACAAAAAAATAAATATATATATATATATAAATAAGATAAGATATCAATCAAGACACAGAAAGTGTTGTGTGCAAATGACACTGTCAGTATGAGGTAGATAATAATGAGTGTGAATATCTTACTGATTGTTAAGTGATTAATAAGTGAAGTTATGATGATGTTAAGAGACTGAGTTTGAGTTTAGGAGCCTGATGGCCTGGGGGAAGAAACTCCTCCTAAGTCTCTCAGTTTTTGCCATCAGGCTGCGGAAGTGCTTACCAGATGGCAGCAGAGTGAATAGACAGTTTCCAGGGTGATTTGAGTCCTTGGTGATTTTGACAGCTCTGCTTCTGCAGCGTTTGAGGTAGATGTCCTGCAGAGAGGGGAGAGCAGACCCTGATATACGCTCAGCTAAGCGCACAACTCTCTGCAAGGCCTTGCAGTCTTGGCTGGAGCTGTTTCCATACCACACTGATATACACTGAGTCAATACACTTTCTATGGTCCCTGAATAGAAAGTTTTCAGGATTGTTGGAGAGACCCTGAATTTCCTCAGCTGTCGCAGATGGTACAGTCTTTGCCTGGTTTCTTAACCTGTGTTTGAATGTGTGTAGTCCAAGTCAGGTCCTTGGAGATGTTTACACCGAGGTACTTGAAGCTGCTTGCTCTCTCCACAGGGGTCCCACTGATCATAAGAGGAGTGTAGGGCAGCAGGTTCTCTTTCTGAAGTCCACAATCAGCTCTTTAGTTTTGCTCAATTCAGAGAGAGACAGTTGTCCTGGCACCATGATGTAAGTCTCCACCTCATCCAAGATGCGGTCTCATCATTGTTGAAATGAGGCCCAGAACCACAGTATCATCAGCAAATTTGATAATAGATGTGGATCTGTGAGAGGACACGCAGTCATGTGTGTAGAGAGAGTAGAGCAGGGGACTCAGGACACAACCCTGCGGGCTCCTACGTTCAGGGTGATGGATTTGAAGATCAAGGTAAATTGTACTTAATTTGAGGTCTTCCGGGAAACATGTAAGTATCTTCTGTTGCTTCCGAAGGGCAGTAATAAATGGAAAAAAATATATATTTCAACAAAAGAAAAAAGTTGGAAATCTTCATCCTGTTCAAAAGTTTTCAACAGCCAGCTCTTAATGCATCGTGTCATTCAGGCTTCTGGAGCATCAGTGAATGTTTGAACCTTTTTTAATAGTTGTGTTTGAGTCCAAGGGACTCAATTGAAGATCCTCAGAAGTGAACAAACCAGCAAGCTGATCAGCGCATGATCTCAAACCCGGCCGGTATCCGTCAGGTACAGCCGCTTTCCTGATGTTCACTGCTCTTTAGGCCCTCCGAACCTCGTGAGGGTGATCAAATATTCTCGCTTCTCTGCCTGCTGCTTCCTGAAAAATGCTGGAAAATTCAAAGCGCCGTAGAAGGTCTAATTCGTCGGCCAGAACGGATCTGCTCTCACCTCCGAGGATTTGTTTCCTGAAGAACAGTGCTCAGTTCAACTGTTCAGAACAAACAAGGGACTCATGAACAACCAACACAAAACAAAAGAACAGTCGTGGATCATCCAGGTAACCTCACACAGTATTAAGAACCAAGGGTTCCCAAACTTTTGAAGGGGGTTATTTGAATAATTTCAGCTATTTTTTTGTCTTGTGGACTATATGTAAACATATTTTATGTAAACCTTACAGCAGTATCTTACTGTCAGGACAGTACTAAATTTCAAAAACAGCCATCATAAATCAGACTTTAGCACCTTTTGTACTTTAAGATCTCTCTTAAATAGATTTAAAATCATAGCAAGAAATAGTTCAAAAGCTTAATATTGTTTTGAAATCACATTTTCAGAGCAGACAGGAAACACTGGCATCTACAAGGGGTTCCTTGGACAAACAAATAATCTTTAAAAATAAAGCATGTACATAAACCCAAATAGGGAAATAAAACGGTTACAGCATGTGTCCTAAACTTCTGAAACATTGATGTCTCATATTTTAGAGCAATCAATGCAATTTGGGAAAGAAGTCAATTAAATCTGTATGTGGGTGTGTGTGAATATTCAATGTAATATTGAATATTCTTTGTCCCCCCTTTGTAATTGTTAACATTTTCATAAGTAACTGCAATTTAATTACACATTTTTTTTCTCAGTAACTGTAACTAATTACAATTACATTTATTTTATAATTAAATTACGTTACATGTATCTAGTTACTCCCCAATACTGATGGTAAGACACGCCAGTTGTACAGCTAAAAATAGCTGTAGACCGAAAGCCTCATACATAAAATTTACAAATAGCCATGCCCACTCTTACAGGAAAAATAAGGTGGATGGAAACCTTTGTTTGGTGAGTGGTTTCACTATCTAGCTATACTTTTTTGATTATTTGATTTTGATTAAACTATTTATTTGCTTGCATAAATCATAAGTACTGGCAGAATATAAGTACTGGCAAAACTTCATACAAAAATAAAACGAACTAGCCTACTTTTTCATGAAATGGAATGTAGTTACAGCTTCAAATCTAGTATCTTAAAGAAAAAACACGAGACATAATTAGAAAATAAAAGGCTGCTTTTATTCGAAACCCATTCCAAAAGGCTCAAACTGAAAATATACTGATCATACGTATTAAACAAAATAATTCAATAAAGACACCCAAACAAAGATTAATGATAACATCAAATGTTCATATTCTGTTTATTCAAATATTACTTTCTTCATCCTCATAATTCATACTTCATTTAAAATGGTACAAAATTTAACAAGAATCACTGCACAGCTACAGTAAAGGCGGACTTAAAAAAAAAAAAAAAAAAAAACTGAATTAATAATACCAGACAGCAACTACAATAACTACAGGCATCTATTTACAGTGCTTGACTCTGAGATCAGCTCTCTGTCTGTGACATTCCATCGGCCATGCTTGTAAATCTGCTTTAAATGAAATATAAACTGGCACACTGCAAGATTTTAGTGTACCTCAGGTGAAGCTTCCAGAACACTGATGTACCACCATATTGAAAGGAACAGAAGAAAATACTATTAAAGGGCTAATAGAAATCTCAACAGGCCAACCTGATTTTAGAGCTGCACAAAGCAATCTTTGTGAAAGCACATCCCTCACGCACAAAGAAAAGTTGCTTCCTGTCAAACCTCAAGAAACTGTAGTGATGGTTGTTTGACACCTCAGATAAAGCTGGAAAAGTGCTTGTGGTAAAAAAAAAAAAAAAATAGAGAATCAAGAAAAAAGCTAAATGCTGCTCCTTTTAGTGTGTTTGCAGACACAGAATGACATGAAACAACAAAACAGACAGCAAAATATGAGGCTTTCAGATGATTGGATGGCCAAGGACATAAGAAATTAAAACCAGAATGGTTTTGGCTATTTCCAGCCATTATTCACGCAGACACTGGTACATGTGTTTCACATCGGTACAAAATATTGGTTTATTATGTTTGTTATGCATGTTTGTCAAATCCAGTCTCTTCATCTACACCACACACGCATACCTTGTCCAAAAACAGCTTGGGTCAGGCAGGCGGTTCCTTCAGTGACATCTGGGTTTGGTACAGGTCTGTGGCACGTTCAGCAGGTTTCAGCAGGATGTGTTTATACAGCATTATTGATTGACAGTCTCTCACTGTCACAGAGAAATCTTGCCGGTCAGGAACGGCAAAGATGCACTTTTGACTGCGTTCATCTTGTTCACATCAGAATCGGGGTCATCGGGTTGAGTGTTGGCCCGGTGAGAAGTGGCTGGTCCTTTCCTCAGTTCTGGGTTTATCTTACACCATCACAGGCCTGAGGACTGAGCCGTGTAATAGGGGCTGTTAACCTGGAAGAACAGAGATGATATTCATAAGTACAGTTGAATAAAGATAAACAGTAGTAAAGGTTACATTTGTTCACGGACTGGCTGAGACGCACTAACTCGCTGTAAAACGCAGAGGGCAGAAATTGACAAGAGGCCCCTGTCACCACAACATAAGCCCAAGACACACCTACATCCTAGAGAGCCTGTCGGCACAAATATGAAGATAGATTTAGATCTAGCTGCATTGTACATCAACCCAAGAGGTTGTATTTACCATAGAATACAAATATTCGGTAGGTAAATATTTATTCAAGTATTTAATAAAGGTTGTGGTTTCTAGGATATAACGAAGTAGTATGTGAGGATTCCAATAGCCAAATGAGCACTTGAGCACACTCATTCATTCCCAGAGATGTGCTGGGAATTAATGAGTGTCTGCTCGGATGCTACTGTATGACTCACAGCATGGCAGATGATTCACCTCCTGAAGCTGTGAGGTCAATCTAACAGAGGCGTTACAGGCCTTCGGGTCAAATTAATGCAAAAAGAGATTATGCTGTAAATTGTTTCAAAGAGCACAGAAAAATCATTAAAAACAAACAAAAAAGAAAGTGCAAAATGGAGTTGGTTTTAGCTTGAATGAAGAGAGGGTTGGGGCTTTGTGTTTTCTTTTCGCTGCAGGTTCGCTCAGCGTAGGGTTTCTCTCACTTTTGTAATTGTGTCATTTTTCATATTATACTTTTGTAGATTTCTGTATTTATTTTGAGTCACTTACAAGAAAAATCTCAGAATATGTTTTTTCTGTCAAATTAAAATGAGCTAAGACAAAAGCCTCATGAAATTTCATATTTTTTATTTTCATCATGCTGGAATTTTTTACAAGTGTTTTAGATACCAATTGAAATCCTTTCATAACATTAGTAGTTGAGTCTTGTGGTGGATTTAAGGCATGTTTTGGAATGCAAGGACTGCATTGCACATTTTCAATACGTCTCGTGTAAAGTTATTTCTGTATGTGGTCAAATGAGGAATGAGACAGCTCTATGTATGTAGCACTACAACAAAGTTGTCTGGGAACAAGTCTGTTTGTGTTCCCGCTCCTGCTTTCTTCAGAAATCATATGAAGGCCTACTGAACAACATATTTTAGCCTCTAAGCCTATCAATACACAACGGTCTATTTTATTGCTGTTGCCTAATTATAATAAATATGCAAACATGATATCCAAACAAAAATAACTGTAATACAGTTATTTACAATATTTTATAATGCAATTACAAGATTTTTGTATTTTGATTACATGATCCAAATTACATACTGTAGCCCATTACTACCTAACAACGCCTGTAGTCTAGAGGTGATAGTCCAAAATAAAAAAACCTTTAGGGGCCTTTTAATGCTTTATGGAAAGTTGACTGGGTTATTTGAGGTGACTGCGGCTGGACTTTCCATGGCACTGCATCTGTTCAATATGGGCAAAGAGAGAAAGCTGAGTGCAATTGGCATTAAAAGCTTACACCTTCTGCCATTTCCCCTCCTGCCCATTAACTTCCTGGGTAATCAAAGAATGACAGGAAATACTTAAGCAAGGGAGTCCAGGAGTGAATCCAAGGCTAAGGCAAGTAGACCAAAAACACATGCTATTCTAGCAAAAAATAAGGTCAGACACGTTAAGAGAAAATGGGTTCATACATTCAAGTGACAAACACATTCATTCATTAAAGGACTATGAATGTTCCCCAAAGACAATAATCTCTAAAAAGTCTCCAATGTCACAGTTTCCAGTACTAATAAAAACACAAGAGTCCAAACGAGTCAAGTAAAACTTTAAAGCTTTTGGTTTCAACAGAAGCAACATGTGGAATATTCCCTGTTGGTGTACATTTCTAAGGGATCCTGAGTTTGATTAACGATACAAATGTTTTTCTGTAAAAACCCACCCTGAAGACGACCATCTGATCTAAAGTTTGATTTTTGACATTTAAGGCTGGAATACACTACACTATTTTAGCCCAGACTTTCCGCCGATTTACTGTGTGGAAAAGTTGGCGCTAGTTGCTGAAAATCAGAGTCAGTCTGCAGATTTGAGTTGATAGATGTCAGAGAAAAAGTGTATGATGGTCACAGACTCTGATTATTTTAGCTTCAGACTATGATCCTCCTGTCGGGGGATAACAAACATGCTTAATATATTGAGCCTATTTTATAACACAATGTTTGTCACACATATTCTATCAACAATGTGCACATATCTGTGTGAGTTTGTTGTGATCGGAACAACTTTAAAGTCTGGTAGTGTATGATCCTCAGTCGTTTAAATGACTGAGGTTCATACACTACCAGACTTTAAAGTTGTTCCGATCACAACAAACTCACACAAACTAGATCAAACTAGCCATTATATAGTAAACTTTATTGTATAATGGCTAGTTTTCCTCTGCGACTATTACAAATTCGGTGAGTATGATGCCAGGTGTTTTGAAATCTGTTCAAATTTTAAAAGTCATGTAGTGTATTCCAGCTTTTACTCACACAGGAAGAGTGCAGGGATATAAACAAAAATCAGACATACCTATTAAAGCTTGCTTTTTTCACTCTAGATGTCATCAAGTTTGTGTTAACATACTAAAGTACAAGTACAAAATGTTTTTCATGCAAATGAAATAAACACACACAGCCTGCAGGAAAAAAAAATGTTTCTAATTAAGTCTGTGTGCCTGCACTCTTGCTCTGTGAACACATAAATACAGGGCGACATGCACCTGGCGCGAGAAAGACCATCCATTTAACGCATTAGTGGCATGATCGATTCTTCACAGCTGCCTCACCTTTGTGCCTTCCTTCCCGCTTTCATTTACTTTAATCCAGTGCCCTTTAAACCCAGGAACAAAACAAAAGGACAAAAAACAACATCTAAAATATAGAAAGGAAAAAATAAAACAACTTATATGACCATACAGTGAGGAACATAATTTAGTTTTTCAGAAGGCACCTCTACTCTTAGGGTCACACAGTTTAGTGTGTAATGATCTGTGTGCGGAATCTGAAATAAAATAAAAATAATTAAAGGTGTGTATTTGAAGATTACAGAAATCAGTAGGCAGTTCTTTGCTGTCTTAGAGGCATTAAAGGGGTCATGAACTGAGAAATCAAAATTCCCTTGATCTTTTGACATATAAGAGGTCATTGTACCATAAAAACATCCTGTAAGTTTCAGAACTCAAAACTTTCTCGTTAGTCTAAAAACTATATTGAAGCCAATCTGCCAAAATGACAGCTTGCGGAATGCATGACTCTATGATGTAATAGTGTGGCTAAACACCGCCTCTTCAGAAGAAAACATCACTGCCTGTTTAGCCCCGCCCACTGATTCACAAACGTAGTGTAAATAACAAGAGAAGCAAACGCAGGTCTACGCGGAAACCAAATGATAAAGATGGCTCCGAATACAACAAGACGCTGTGCAGTACCAAGTTGTGGAAAAACAGTCTTTGCATTGCCTTCCTTCTGATTCCAACGTTAGGAAAGAGTGGAACTCGTCAGTAAGAACTCTGTCATTTGTTCACTTCATTTTTACGGCAGATTCATTTACAAAGCACAATTCGAAGTGGGATTTTCGGAAAGAGTGAAACTAAAAGACTATACTGTACCGACTATATTAGATCCGACAGTAACGTCGCAACAGACAAGTGTGAGTAACTGCTTTTATTACGTGTTCACTATTGATTTGTCTGTTATTACAGATCGTTTGATATGTACTGAGTATTTATCACAGCAGCATCCATCTATGAGGAATGTACGCTGTCAAACATACACAAGTGTTAGCCAATCATAGCAGAGGGTGTTTACATCCGAGTCTACAATCCGCCACACCTATTCAAACAGAGCGTTCTGATGAGGGGGGTTTAAAACAGGACAGAAAATAGCCTATTACTTCTAAAATATGCTTTTTGATGTAAAAATCTTGATAATATTCTGAGTGGACATCAGAGAACAGTAAAAAAAAAAGACAATTCTGTCATTAATTGACCTTTTGCAGGGAGCTTAACTGACGTCGAATCCACCATTTTGTCCGACAAACAAATCAGACAGGAGAGTAGATGAACTTGGATGGACTTAAACTTGAAAAATGGTGTCTACTGATGTCTTTCTGTGGTTGAAATAAAATAAAATATGTTCTGATGTTCATTCATGTTCATTTCAAGTAAATATGAAAAGACGATCAGTTCACGTCTGCAGCTTGAACTGGCACTACAGTGATCTGTCATGACACAAAGAGCCACAAAATGGTGGCTCTTTGTTCTTAAAAAAAAAAAAACTAAAAGAAAAAATTTGAAAGCTGAGACTTTGTTTCATACCAGAAGTAACCTGCTCTGTCTTGTCTGTTAGCATGTTGTTAGTTTCCTCTTTGCTCCATGATGTATTTTTTACTGCGTGAAAACCATGTGTGCAGTGTGAGAGTGGCATAGCTTGTCGGACATAGCAACAGTAGCTAAGGAGGGCGGGTTTTTGCGAAAGGGTCAATTAGTCACCCTCATGTCGTTCCAAACCCATAAGACCTTCGTTTATCTTCGGAACACAAATTAAGATATTTTTGATGAAATCCAAGAGCTTTCTGAACCTGCATAGACAGAAACGCAACTACCACGTTCAAGGCCCAGAAACGTAATAAGGACATCGTTAAAATAGTCCATATGACATCAGTAGTTCAACCGAAATGTTGCGAAGCTATGAGAATACTTTTTGTGCACAAAGAAAACTAAAATAATGACTTTATTCAACAATTTCTTCTCTTCCGTGTCAGTATTCGGTCAGAAAGCTTCCGGATTTCATCAAAAATTAAAAACTTAATTTGTGTTCCAAAGAAGAATGGTCTTATGGGTTTGGAACGAGGGTGAGAAATTAATGAAATAAATAATTTTTGGGTGAACTATCGCTTTAAGATTAGCATTTACACTACAGTACATATGTGATGTGATCATGTGCATATCTGAATGTAGTTTGAGTGATCAGACCACAAAAAAAAAAATGTAGACCCACTTGCAATTAGATCATCCAAGATCAATGTGGACACCAAATCACAACAAGAACAATGCCCACATGGTGGTAGCTCAATTCCATGCCTAGTAGGACTTTTTTTTCTCTTCATTGGCTCCTAAATTGTGGAATTCCCTACCCTCTAAGATTAGAAATGCAGAATCCCTTAGTGTTTTTAAATCGTCCCTTAAAACTTACTTTTTTAGGGTAGCTTTTATGTGATTACTTTGTGTTTTATTATATTGGCCTTGTATTGTTTGATTTGTTTTTTACTGCCTGTACTTTTGTGTGTATCTTTTTTACTTCATATTTGTATATGTATGTAAAGCGCTTTGAGATGCTACTTTTAAAGGTGCTATATAAAATAAAGTTTATTATTATTGAACCTAACCTTATTGGTTACCAGCCTGTATCTTTAACCGAGGGGTAACACCAACCACCTAGAATGAAGCTGTAGATGACTGCCATGTGTATGTGCATGCTGTGAGAACAGTGCAAAACTAAGAGCTCAGGAATGACATGATGAAAATCAACTAAATAAGGAGTGCAGTCCAGATGGGTCCAATCAATGCATGGATATGGTCTGCTATTAGCTGTGACAAATCTGTTTATTAGGATCTGAGCAGTTTGCTTGGATTCAACAGTGGTAACAAAGAAAACACAATTTTAAATTGAAAACAATGCTCTCCACGTCGAAGGAAAAACATGTTAAATAGCACGATTATAATAGTAGTATGAGATTCTGCAATGCCAGAAGTCTACAACCATAATTTTCTTATTTTCTCTTCTCATATTCCAGAGCAACTCACTGTTTTTTTTTTGTTTCTATGTTTCCTTAAATATATCACCCTATCCCACATAAGTAGCTGAAGAGTAATCTTAAGAAATAAAATGTGATGTGTTCCTTTGAGACGGAGCAAGCGGCAGCACAGCACGCAGACGGCTGAGTTTCTCACGGCTGAGGCCTCTTTCAGTCTGAAGGGAAAGACTTTCCTCCACCCATACTTTGGGTCAACAGTTAAAAATAAGTCTCTAAGCATCTCTTTTCCACAAGCCAAATGCAATCCATTTCAAAACAAAAAAGGACCTCATTAAGGCCTAAAAAAGTGAATATTTTTATATACCGGCTTCACCAAAAATAAAACTGCTAAAGGCTGCATTTAAAGAACAGGTCATACAGGGAAACTAGTTTAAAGAATTTGCATATAATTGCTTCTAAAATTGGTCACAAGCTGTACATTTCAATTACCTTAAGCACAGAGAAAATCTTTTGCATGTTTGATCTTAATTTTCCTTAACTTGTTTAAAAACATGACACTTTAACTAAACGTTAAGGTCATTACAGACAGTGTCACATTATTGTATTTGTATTATTATTTTTCCTATTTTTTATGTAGTAGTACTGTATACTAAAACAGTTTTGTCTATAATCTGCAAATAAGCAATCAAGAATTTAACTGCAGATGTAAATAATAATAAAAGCTGACTTGGCTTGAAATGCAAAAACAGACAGTACAAACAGAAATAAAGAAGGTTTCATGTGTTTCTCAAATGGAAATGACAGTGACACTATCTTTAGCCATCTGAAACCCAAAAGATGCAACATGGTCCCTGGATGAGGTGCCACTGTTGACGTGTGATTGTGTTACAGAGAGGTGTCTGGTTCTCTGCAAAAGCTGTCTGAAGACTTCAATTTTAAAATGCAGTTTATCAAAAGTTAAACTCTCTTAAAGAAATAGTTGACCTCAAAAGTAAATTTAAATTTACCCAACTTTATGTTCTTTCAAGATATTATGACTTAAAACATGAAACATCATCTTTTGTTTCACAGAAGATTAAGTCAGACAAGTTTCATAAACCAGATTAAATGATTCTTTGAAACATTCTTCAACTCTCCCTTTGGTGTTCCAGAGAAAAAAAGTAATGCTGGTTTTGAAGAACTTAAAGGTGAATAAATGTTGACAGAATTTAATACAGATTAAATACAGAAAAAAATTATTAAAGGTCAAGGTACATACACACCTCTTTTTCTAAGTGTAACATCCTTTATCCTCAATGAACAACTGTATTGTGGTAAAGCACTGAATACTCACTCGTGTGTCATACTCCAGGACAAAAGGAGGGATGTCAATCTGCTCAGGTAGGATGCAGGTGAAGAGCTGCTGTAGGTTCTCTATGTGATGGACCTTCTCTTTAAGGCCTGATACACTGAACGTCGTGAAGAACCACGTAGAGACCTGACAGGAATCACAAACAAAACCATTTTATTGACTGAGATGCTATTTTACATGAAAAGGGTACAAGAATAGTTGTTGAAACACAATATATATTTTTTTCTTTTTTAACAAATGGTGACAAATAAAAGCTTTGCTTAACCAACAGAAAAGGTTAATTGTCAAACTTATATGAGTGGTATATACATGGGTTTGGGACACGTCTGTTGGGAGAGAACACATACATACATATATATATATATATATATATATATATATATATATATATATACACACACACATGTATATATAAAATATCATTTAAAATTATTTGATGAATTCTGTATTCACTGATTCATTGAAGAATAGAAGGTTTAGAAGAACAGCATTTGTTCAAAACATAAATCTTTTGTGACATTATAAATATAATTTATAATCATTTGTTCACCTCACATTATAAATGAACTCAAATGTAACTCCATAGGAAAACAGCATAGACTTCTACACCATTTTAAGGTCAATTTAATAAATAACAGATAGCTACAAAATTGGTGAAGTTGTAACTGAATTAAATGTTTCATTGCTAAAGGCAAACTCTTAGCTCCTAAAGCTGTTGCTTGAGTCATTTTCAGCATTTACTCCAATGACTCAGCCCTAATGCTTGAACACGTTTCACACCTGGGATTGTTACAATGCTCAAGCATTCTCTGACTGAAATGGACGCATTTTAAAACGAACAATTATCTGACACTTAATTGCCGGGGTTCCTCTACATTTGGAGTGCACAAAGCATAATTGTTGAATAATTTCGCAAATGAAAGCAAAGCCTGGCAAAGGCAACACGCTCTCATAAGCACTTCAATTACCTGAATAGGTTCTGTGGAACACTATGGAACACTTAGTGCGGACACATCATGAATCTCAATGCGGTCTCAGAGACGCTTTTCAACATATTCAGTTCCACAGACTCATACACACTCTTTCTTAGTCAATGTGGAACATGTGGAGCTGACCGCTGTGAATCAGACCATAGGCCCGTACAAACTCGGAAAGAAAAGCTCAAAACGAGATGAATATCTAGTGTTGCCTTTAATGGACTTACATCTGAGTTGATGAACTGATTACATTTACCTTGGAGCGGAACGTCGGGTGAACGAAGTAGAAAGCCCTCAGGTTTTTCTTAAACCTGAAAACACAGAAGGAAAACCTTGCGAGAAATGGTTTTTGAAACATTATCAACACATCCAACCAATTACTTATTACACAAATAGTGAATTCCTCTGGCGCACTTGGCTTTGAAAGGATTATTGCCTTAACAAAAACAATAAACCCATTAGAAAGGGAGCTAAAGCAACCAGGGCAACCAGGTCCAAGCCACACGCTGTTGTCCAAAACACACAGATGGATAGCGATCTGGACAGCCAGAAGCGGAGGGGTGTTTGAAAAGCGCAAGGGACGTGTCTGTCAACCTTTCCCCTTTCCCACGATGGACTTGGACCGTCCTGTCCAAACCCATGAACAGGGGTCATAGGGAGTGATAGCGTCACTGGCTAACTTTGCTATAAACATGGCTGTGATTGCTAACAGAACCATTACAGAACCTCATCATTCTTGCTGAGGATTATGTCTGTAAAACGCTTTCTTATAGACCCATGCCTTTTGAGGATAAATAATACAATGATGATATTCTGTGCTCTGCTGATACCTCGTAATAAATGACACGAGTCAAACTGGCCTGGCTCTCAAAGTTATGAGTCATGCTGATCTCCACGATGTACGGAAAGTGTGAGGGACTGGAGCTGGAGAGTGTTTCTGCTTTTTATTTCAAGACTGTGGTTTCCTCTGCCTGCATGCTGAGAGTGTCCCCTGAATAAATGACGAATGCCTGACCTCAGGATCACCTCCCCCGGTTTTGACTTTCGAACAAAGACTCAAACTCTTCTGCTAAGCCAGGAAAATAGCAATTATGAGGACTGTTCGATTACAATGTCATTCCATGGAGCTATATCTATGCAAGCGTTTGTAAGCCTCTGGTGGTGGTAGTTTGCTGTTTTTCTTAATTGGTTGGGTGAGAGGAGAACATCGAGACTTCAGATTTAAAAGGCGTTAAAGCCATTGCAATCGCTCTCAATGTTCTAACCTTGATAATCCCCTTCAAAATTTCCCAAAGTGCTCTGAAAAAAGCAATATTATTTCACTTTCCTTGGAAGAATCAATCTTCATTTGACACATTTGAGCACTAATTTAGAGCGATACTCTAGAGAAACACCAGGTAAAACTGAGGAAACATGACTCAGTTACTTTGAACGGTGCTTTCCGAGCTTGTCATAACCTACAAAAGGGTCGAGCTTCTGTGTATAAATCTTTTTGACATTCGAAGAACAGGAAGCCCAAGACACAGACATTCCCTTATGATTTTACAACATATGTGGTGTGTTTGGGTTTGAGGAGACAGTGCTGTTTGGCACAAGAAGCTCATAAAAATGAATAGTCACCAAGCCAGCATTTATATGAAACTGTGATTAGCTTTTCCATGCGAGTCTGAGTTATGGTTTTAAAGAATACCTCCGCCAAGAACTGGGTCAAGTCATCTCAAAAACATTGTAAGGTCATAGAGAGCAGGGAATGTGGGTGGTTTGTAGTATCTCTGTAATGAACAGAAATAGCTCTTACTTGGCATCCACAATGTCATAAAGCTTCTTGAGAAAGTCTGTGTCCAGGTGGTTGTGTTCACCGGTGAATGTGTGGAAATACACCATCACATACTCCTTCACCGTGATATGGTCCATCACGTGGATGAAATACAGCAAAGCCTAACACACAAACACACACATTTACTTAGTTATCTAAGTAGGCACATTCCGTAGTCTTTGATTGTTTTCATATTCAGCTAAAATGCTATAAGTTAACACTAAAACCTTTTTTACAAATGGGAACATTTTCAGTTGTTCCCATTTTGTCAGTTTTAATTTAATTAAGTTTTTCATTTCTCTGCACAAACTTGTGTCCCAAGTATGGTTAAGTAGGTACACACTATTACTTTAAGTAATAGTTCACTCAAAAATGAAAATTCAGTCATGATTTACTCAACTACATGACATTTAAAATTCTCTCTTGTGCTCCACAGAGGAAGGAAACCCACACAGGTTTGACATGAGTGTGAGTAAACAATGACAGGATTTTTAGTTTTGAGTGAACTAATCCATTACATAAACATTCTAAACAGTGCAGTCTCATTTTTCACATTTGCATTTGCAGTGCTGTAAATATTTAACAATTCAATCTTTTAAAAATCAAAAGTTTCTGATTCAAATGCAAATCTCAAATAGACTTTTCAAAGTAAATCTAAATCTAAAAGGCCTACATCTAAATGGAAATCTTGATAACAATATTCTTTTAAACCACATTCTTTTAAAAATTAGGTTAACCTAAATTTAACCATTAAGTTTAACCCAAGTTTTGGTTAGGCAGCATTTAGTGGTAAATCTGACAAAATGTATGTACAATTTGGTGCAAAATAAGATATGCTCAATACAGGATAATAAAATGGACTGTCATTAACAGAACATGGCAAATGGAAGTATGAACATTTTCTCATTTACCTTCTCAATATCAATAAGTGTAACTGGAATATTCCTGCCAACAACAACCATGACCGTCCTACCACACAAATCAACACCTGAAAATGAGAAAAAAAGCTTTGTGATGGGACTATATTATGGAAGGCTGTTTCCTCACACACACTGCTGACAACATTCTCACATACAGCATATCTCAAGAAACACATTAGACATTTCAGCCTCACCCTGTTTAATGAACTCATTCTGCAGAAATGAGTTATGTATACATATTAAAATACATGTTTTGCACTATATTATAAGAAACATCTGCATGTGCATAGCCAGATGTCTTCATATAGTCCATCATCACGAGGTGCACAGCTGGAGAAAGTCTGCCCCCCTTTGGTCAAGTGAGTTATTGTGATTCAGACACTCAGTTTTTGGAAAAGTACTGTTCTGTGATAGCTTTCTGAAATATGATTAAAAGTAGAAATTCAAGATTAAATTTAGCAGGACTAATAGCTTCTGGCAAACCTAATGTGTACAGTCTGTGGTAAAGTGTCATTTGAGGTTTTGAACTCAGTAGGTCAGCCTGGACAGTGTCTGAGCTAAGAAACAAAAAAAGATGTTGATAAATACTTAACACCGAAACCGTTACTTTGGTGGTTATTTTTTGTCCTGAAATTGTGAAACGAGAGAAATGGATTACAGAACCCCCTGATGTTGAGCTCAATGAGGCGGAACAAAGGTTTCCTGCCCAGAGAGCAAACACACAGATGGAGAGAACACAAAGTCCACATGTGCATAAAGATATACAGAGAGACAGCAACACAAAGAGAACGAGTGAACATGTGCTGGAGAACATGTGTGAGATAAAACAGGCAATCAGACCATATAATATACAATAAAGTTGACGTACATGAACTAGGGCTGCAAAACGATTTAATATTTTAATAAAATTTATTATTTATTTATCAATTAGTTAAATTATTCATAAGGGTTTCATTTTAAGACTGTTAAAAGTAGTTTAACTTGATTAAATAAGTTTAAGAATTGATTGTTCAATTATTGTTCAAGTATTATGCTAAACTTACCACCTTACAATTAAAACATTTGAAATACAATTAACTTACAAAAAACAATTAACATACATAAATACCCATAGAGACAAAGACTGACCGGTCTGATATAGTGCTTTTAACGCTGCTATGTCTGAAAGGTCCTCTGCTCGAGCTCTGCAAAGCCAGCGGTTATAGCTGTGAAGAAAGACAACAAAAACTAAGATTTCACATCTAAGCAAGTTTCAGTGATGTACAGAATTTGATATGAAACAGATTACTTTGAACACATACAAACCTACATACAAATAACATACATACAACCTCAGAGTACACAATTCTACAGTATATTAAACAAATGCACTCAAAAAAAAGAGACAAAAAGGAAAACAATGACAGGAGGGTTTTGAAACTTCTTACTAGGGGTGGGCAGTATAACCAATCTTATATTTGAGCAATTTAGAAATTCATGCAAAGTTTTATATAATTCAGTGTATTAAATACAAATTAAATGGTACCTTATATCTTCATATATATATATATATATATATATATATATATATATATATATATACACATACACACACAGTATCTCACAGAAGGGAGTGTACACACCTCACATTTTTGTAAATATTTTATTATATCTTTTCATGTGACAACACTGAAGAAATTACACTTTGCTACAATGTAAAGTAGTGAGTGTACAGCTTGTATAACAGTGTAAATTTGCTGTCCCCTCAAAATAACTCAACACAGCAATTAATGTCTAAACCGCTGGACACAAAAGTGAGTACACCCCTAAGTGAAAATGTCCAAATTGGGCCCAATTAGCCATTTTCTCTCCTCGGTGTCATGTGACTCGTTAGTGTTACAAGGTCTCAGGTGTGAATGGGGAGCATGTGTGTTAAATTTGGTGTTATCGCTCTCACTCTTTCATACGGTCACTGGAAGTTCAACATGGTACCTCATGGCAAAGAACTCTCTGAGGATCTGAAAAAAAGAATTGTTGCTCTACATAAAGATGGCGTAGGCTATAAGAAGATTGCCAAGACCCTGAAACTGAGCTGCAGCACGGTGGCCAAGACCATACAGCGGTTTAACAAAACAGGTTCCACTCAGAACAGGCATCGCCATGGTCGACCAAAGAAGTTGAGTGCACGTGAGTGCTGCTGGCACTGGGGAGCTACAATTCATTGAGGGAACCATGAATGCCAACATGTACTGTGACATACTGAAGTAGAGTATGATCCCCTCCCTTCGGAGACTGGGCCGCAGGGCAGTATTCCAACATAACGACCCCAAACACACCTCCAAGACGACCACTGCCTTGCTAAAGCATGTCTCCAGACCTCAACCCTATTGAGCATCTGTGGGGCATCCTCAAACGGAAGGTGGAGGAGCGCAAGGTCTCTAACATCCACCAGCTCCGTGATGTCCACATGAAGGAGTGGAAGAGGACTCCAGTGGCAAGCTGTGAATCTCTGGTGAACTCCATGCCCAAGAGGGTTAAAGCAGTGCTGGAAAATAATGGTGGCCACACAAAATATTGACACTTTGGGCCCAATTTGGACATTTTCACTTAGGGGTGTACTCACTTTTGTGGCCAGCGGTTTGGACATTAACGGCTGTGTGTTGAGTTATTTTGAGGGGACAGAAAATTTACACTGTTATACAAGCTGTACACTCACTACTTTACATTGTAGCAAAGTGTCATTTCTTCAGTGTTGTCACATGAAAAGGTATAATAAAATATTTACAAAAATGTGAGGGGTGTACTCACTTCTGTGAGATACTGTGTCTGTGTGTGTGTAATATATATATATATATATATATATATTACACACACACTGTATATATATACACATATATATATATATATATATATATATATATATATATATATATATATATATATATATGAAGAGATAAGGTACCTTTTTTTTTTTTTGACCAATGCAAAGAGGTAAAAGAAAGATCGTGCATTAGTACAACAGGTGATTCACATTAACACCACCCAATCATGGTACATGGTAGTTTTGTAAGTGGCTTGGTTAAGAAATGTGGTACTTGTAAAAGGTGAGAGTATAATGAGAAAACTACACATCTTACTTCCTTTGGTGCTGTTTCTGCTGGGCTGCTTCAGACATTTGGCCCTGAAGGATGAGTTTTCGCTGCTTATCCACATCCCCTTCCATACGAGCAAATGCATGACTTCCTACCAGACCCATGTCGGACTCTAGTGAGTCATCCCTGGAGTCATCTGAAGAAAATTAGATTAATATCACTATTATGTACTATTTATTGTGTATTAGCGCAATTCACAGAGTTCTAGATATTACAGGGAAAGCAAAACCAATGTGCCATAAACATTTTCTGAAGCACAAATGCTTTTGCTGTGATAAACAGTAAAATATATTCTTGCACACTTGGAATGACCATTACTAGGTTCAGTGAGCACTACAATGTGGTACATTCCACAAGACCTGAACTCCCACCCTCAATAAGAGCTGGGAAAGCCAGTGGTGTGTGTGATGTACAGCCAGGCAAAGCGTAAAAATAATCCTTGTCTGTTATTCTTGTTTACATGTGTATGCCAAATATCAATTACGGGCCAACCTTAGCCATATTTGACAAGACATGAAAAGAAAGTCCAGTCTGAACAACAAACAAAACTTCTCATTTCCTCAGCTGAACCACATGGTCACTGGTCAGACTACGAAATATTTAGCCAGAAATAAAAGAAACACCTTTGACAGAGAGGTAAAAAGACATTAACAGGTAAATAAGGGGATTAACAGCCAAACACTCAGCTGCTAGCAAACCTAGGGTGAGACATCAACAAGACTCAATTAGACACAGATGTCTCCCGAAGGTTATCTTTGGCCAAAATCATTACAACATATGGTCCTTTTATAATCTTCCTCACTGAACGGAGAGCACGAATGCTTGCTCTTTCTACTAATGCCTTTGGTCTCAAGCTGAAATGTATTAGGATTTCAGGAGCACTTCACCACAATGTGACATAAAACTTTGTAACACACAAAGATCTAATAAAAAAGGAAATTGTAAACAATTAAATGCAAATGCACATGCACAGCAAATGAAGGAAAGAAAATGTAAAGACTAGAGAAATTAAATGGGAATTAAGGGAACGGAACAGAAAGAGAAAAACTGGAGAAAGCAGATTAGGGAAGTGTGTGGTTTGAGGCATGCTTTGAGACCTCTACATGGCTTCATAGACTAATCCATAAGAGCTGGGCTGTATTAGTAAAGGCCTAGTCACCTGCTGTCTTTTATATTACTCTAAGAATGACAGGCAGACCTGCTTCACATGATGAAATGACATTAATGAGAGGACAAGAGTTTGAAGAGATCAGCCAGATCAGTGACAGGGTGCGGCAGAGCCAGTCCATGATGAACATTAAAAAGTGTTCTTTAATGTCCTTCAGAAAGACTGTATAGGAACAAACACTTCTGATCCTAATAAAAACCCTCAGCAGGGTTTTGGCCCATCCAAAGATAGCAATGATAAGTAATAAAACATCTGCACAATAAATCCTAATAAAACAGATTTGACAAAGTTTAGTATCACACTAACTTTCTGTACTGCACATAATCTGCTTTAGTAAGGGCCCAACACCAAACCCTGTGGCATTCCATTACTAAGCATGTTAAGTAAGGGGCTTAAGCTTTGGGTTAGGGTCCCGATCACACCATTGTTTTTATTTAGCTATATTAACTAGCTGACTGAACCAATTGTGTGAGTTTAGTGTTGGACTGAATAAATGGCAGTTTGAACTGAATTTTTCATCAATTACTTTTGTTAATACCAGTGGCCCAGAAAGCACACACTTCACCTTTAACTTCGTATTAACAATGAAGTCTGGAAGCTGTTGTGCCACTTCAGTATACCGTATACCGAGGTACATTTGGTTAAGTGATCATGTTTGTTCAGATTAGAGCTTGTTGTCATTCTCAATTGCTCAAGCAAACATCCAGAAGCAAGACTGATAAAGCAGATTATTGAATGACCTTAAATTGAGGAGAGCTTATTTGGTAGTTCAGTTGGTGACAGACCTTGGGCTGCCTTTCCATGTCCTGGATTAAAGTGTTCAAAGACAGGCAGGAAAGTGCAGTTTATTTACATGGGAACTGGCTTATGTGCCGTGTTTGAATTGGATCAACAGCTCTAGTGAGACTTGATCACCTTAACACAGCTGGCTTACAGTCCACATGATCTGGGTTTGAAATAATGGCAGCCAACAAATATACAAATTCAATCTCCCACTAACAAATAAATATACACATGTGCTCCGAGTGCTATGGCAAGCACACAAGCCAAACATACACTCATTCTCATATAGGTATTTTAACAGTTGTGTCTATACACACACATTTGACTGTAGCTGTGTTCACAATGGGACTGTCTGAACGCAGAAGATTCTGCTGTAGTCAAAGCTCCTGTTGTGGGACAGAGGCAGTTTCAGCTAATCTGAATTCAAGAAACACCCACAACAGATCAGATGAAAGTCCAGGGAGGAAGAGATGACTCTTGATCAGCTGCATGCTGCTCATAATCATAATTCTATCACATTATTGGAAGATGTTTTTCATTCTGTAAATCAAACACGCTGTTCTTTTAAATTTTCCATTCAAAGAATTCTGAAAGAAAAAAGTATCATGGCTTCCATTTAAAAAAATATTACATACCCAGAATTTTTGAATAGTATGTCTAACTAAAAGATCTGAAATGATGATATACTGAACAATTTTTTGAGCTCACTCTCTAGATTTCCTGGCTTTTCGGCAATGCGGATCTGTCTCTCCAGGACCACGGGCTCCCCCTCAGCATTGCCAATGTCAGCAGGGAGGAGAGGCAGACCGATCCTCTCCTCTTTTTTTGAACGTGGGTAATACAAAGGCATTAACTTCCTGTACACTGGCTGGAAAACAGAATAAATTACAACAACATTTAGGGTCAATCAATCATAGATACACATTCAGGTACATGCTAAAAAAATACAAATCTTATTTTGTATTTGTGATTTTTATTTAATAATGCAATTTAAAAAAATATTAGCAAGAAAAACATGAATCTCGAATGTATAATGCTGTAGCTCACACTCAGCAAACACATACACAACAAAGTTGGCTTTTAAATCAAAACGAGAATTTCATAAGAAAATGAAAGGGCACACAAGAGAGTTAAAGGATGGAGACTGTTGCATAACAGCGAAAATGAAATGCCACACACCTCCTCAACATCCGAAACAGCAAACACCACCGTCTCAATGTTTTCACCATGGTTCTCCAGAAATCTACGAACAGTCCCTAGAAATATAAATGTGGGGGAACCAGATTCTAATGAGATCCCTCTGAACTTCATCAGAAAGGAGTGACCTCAAATGTGATGTTTAATTTCAAAACAGAAATTACTTAATGCTATATGCGTGGCGTCCTCCAGTGGATATGCCCTTTTCACTGTGCTGACCACACAAAACCCCACAGATACCATGGCATGTTCCCTAAGGAGAGAAACAGAACGAATAAACATTAAATAAGTTGCATGTGCTTCAATTATACATAGTTTACAGTAGTCGGTTAGGTTTTCCATATATGAGCAGACAGAAGTGTCTTTGATGTTATCTGAATAGTTAAGCATTACTGTCATCAACACCTCCTGTTGACACACACACACACACACACACACACACACACACACACACACACGTTCCCAAACAATAGATGAATGGCATTTATCTTTAGCCAAGGGTGAGTTCAAATTCACAAAAGCTAATGTACTATTCACCAAAGGAATCTAAATCTCATATAATTTCCTTTCTTGACACAAGCACATGGGGTTTATTCTATACATCATCAGACATCATTATTAATAATTTTCAAGCAATGAACTTAAAGGTTGGGGTTATTTTACTAAACACCCCAGTGCAATGGGAACTGATATCCTGTTTATCATAAAATATTTGATTTAGACTGTAGTTTAACTTTTTAATGTCTGATATGATCTTTGAGAGTGACTAACAGATAAAATAACTAAGCATATTTACTTAGTATAATCATGTCAGAATGTCCAGACAATCTCTATGAGCTGACATTTAATATTTGTGCAACAATCTCACTAAATTAGTTGGAATGCTCCAGCTTACTTGGCAAGCTGCATGACGTTTCTGTAACAGCTGTAAAGAGAACTTTCCGCAGCTGTCCGGTACTTGGCTTTATATTTGGGTCCAACTGTGTGAATGATAAAGCGTGCAGCCAAGTTGAAACCCTCTGTCATTTTTGCCTCACCGGTCCGACATCCTGGAAAAATATACGCACACACGTCACTCCAGCGAAAGTGATACAAATGAGATACCAAAGAAATGAGATCTGTCCCAAAGCTGTGTAGCAAACACAAACAACATTTAAAAATACGAATAGTTTAAGATAACAGTTAGATTACAGTTCTCCATCTGCTAACCTGATAGTGCCCCCTACCTTTCAGTTTGAGTAATTCATCCCTTAGTTCGGGTCCGGAGTATCTGTGGATACTGTCTGATACAGGATTCTTGTCCGTTAGTGTCTCATTACTTGTATTGACGATTGCAGTGCAGTTTAAAAGTGCTACATCTCCATTACTGTAAAACGAGGGAATGACATAAACCAGCATATCAGATACAGAACATCATATAAGCTATGAAAAAGATGTGAGAACAAATATAGCATGTAAATAACTGTGTTGTTATTGTAAAATAAAACAGTTAAAAATGATTGGTAATTGAAACTAAAATTGAAATAAAATCAAATATAAATTAAACGAAATGAAAAATATGTACTTCGATTTTAGAAAAGTTGCCTTGGTTTAAGAACTAAAGTTCTTACTAAAACTTAAATAAAAACAAACAAAAACTACGAAATGACAAATGCACATAACAAAATTGCTAAAAACTAAATTAAACTTGAAATATAAAGAAAAACTAAAAATATGAATAGTATTAATAATAAACACCATAATAAAATGGTAATAAACACTATAATACATATAAACTATATATATATATATAAATATATATATATATATATATATATAAATCATTTTAAAAGTTTCTTTATTTTATAACATTAAGTGTTAAAAGAATTTAGTTTTCTAAAGACAAAATATAAATATATCTAAAAATATATTATACAGTATCTCACAGAAGTGAGTACACCCCTCACATTTTTGAAAATATTTTATTACATCTTTTCATGTGACAACACTGAAGAAATGACACTTTGCTACAATGTAAAGTAGTGAGTGTACAGCTTGTATAACAGTGTAAATTTGCTGTCCCCTCAAAATAACTCAACACACAGCCATTAATGTCCAAACCGCTGGCCACAAAAGTGAGTACACCCCTAAGTGAAAATGTCCAAATTGGGCCCAATTAGCCATTTTCTCTCCTCGGTGTCATGTGACTCGTTAGTGTTACAAGGTCTCAGGTGTGAATGGGGAGCAGGTGTGTTAAATTTGGTGTTATCGCTCTCACTCTTTCATACGGTCACTGGAAGTTCAACATGGCACCTCATGGCAAAGAACTCTCTGAGGATCTGAAAAAAGAATTGTTGCTCTACATAAAGATGGCGTAGGCTATAAGAAGATTGCCAAGACCCTGAAACTGAGCTGCAGCACGGTGGCCAAGACCGTACAGCGGTTTAACAGGACAGTTTCCACTCAGAACAGGCCTCGCCATGGTCAACCAAAGAAGTTGAGTGCACGTGCTCAGTGTCATATCCAGAGGTTGTGTTTGGGAAATAGACGTATGAGTGCTGCCAGCATTGCTGCAGAGGTTGAAGGGGTGGGGGTCAGCCTGTCAGTGCTCAGACCATAAGCTGCACACTGCATCAAATTGGTCTGCATGGCTGTCATCCCAGAAGGAAGCCTCTTCTAAAGATGATGCACAAGAAAGCCCTCAAACAGTTTGCTGAAGACAAGCAGACTAAGGACATGGATTACTGGAACCATGTCCTGTGGTCTGATGAGACCAAGATAAACTTATTTGGTTCAGATGGTGTCAAGCGTGTGGCGGCAACCAGGTGAGGAGTACAAAGACAAGTGTGTCTTGCCTACAGTCAAGCATGGTGGTGGAAGTGTGTCATGGTCTGGGGCTGCATGAGTGCTGCCGGCACTGGGGAGCTACAGTTCATTGAGGGAACCATGAATGCCAACATGTACTGTGACATACTGAAGCAGAGACTGGGCCGTAGTGCAGTATTCCAACATGATAACGACCCCAACACACCTCCAAGACGACCACTGCCTTGCTAAACACGCTGAGGGTAAAGGTGATGGACTGGCCAAGCATGTCTCCAGACCTAAACCCTATTGAGCATCTGTGGGGCATCCTCAAACAGAAGGTGGAGGAGCGCAAGGTCTCTAACATCCACCAGCTCTGTGATGTCATCATGGAGGAGTGGAAGAGGACTCCAGTGGCAACCTGTGAAGCTCTGGTGAACTCCATGCCCAAGAGGGTTAAGGCAGTGCTGGAAAATAATGGTGGCCACACAAAATATTGACACTTTGGGCCCAATTTGGACATTTTCACTTAGGGGTGTACTCACTTTTGTGGCCAGCGGTTTAGACATTAATGGCTGTGTGTTGAGTTATTTTGAGGGGACAGAAAATTTACACTGTTATACAAGCTGTACACTCACTACTTTACATTGTAGCAAAGTGTCATTTCTTCAGTGTTGTCACATGAAAAGGTATAATAAAATATTTACAAAAATGTGAGGGGTGTACTCACTTCTGTGAGAAACTGTATATAGCTTTGCAGTTATATACATGGAAATCATGAACAACAGAATAAAGTAACTATGAACAAATCCTGCAAGCATAAAACTATGTGTACTGATGAATTCTATTCCTACCTGAATTTCCAGAAGGACTAGTTTTATGAATTGGACTTCATAGAGAAGTTCCATGCAATGAACTTCCCCTTTCTTAAAAAAGAGAAACTATGAATTCAAAGAGAAAAAAATTGGCCTGAAAGCCAAAAGGACCTCCCAGACAGTCACATGTGATTGAGCTATAAGGGGGATTTGTGTGCACGAGGGAATGACTAACAGACGTGAAGATCAGAGCTGATGCAAATAACTGATGCAACAAACACACAGTGCAGAGTTACATAAAAATATTTAGGTCTAAATTACTAAATGATTAAACTAAAACAAAATATTAAACTATTGAACAAATTAAGCAAATCAGTAGTTACATTTATAGACAATCCTGATGCTTAGGCTTTTAGGACTAAAAAACTTTTAGGAGTTATATGTAGTCTGTTTATTAAGCAATTATTGCTGAAATAATACAGAAATTCATGGAGAGGAAGAAAACAATGTTTAAGAAATGTCAGTGAAAATAACACTCACAATAATACAATCTTGCTGTTGATGTCTTGTCTGAAGGGGAAAGGGGACTCTAAGGAATTGAGCAGATTGGTCAGCTGGTCATCTTCCTCCAGTAAGTGGTTTTCTCCATCCACCTCGTCCTGGACTCCCTGAGGCTGGTCCCACGGGGAAAGGTTCTGGACCTCCACAAACTGGGAACGAGCTCCCAAGGGATCCATGCTGTAGCTTCACAGGGTAATTTTGAACTGAAAAGACACAGACACAACATTTGACACACAAACAGACTGAAGTTTCACCTGGGCTATATTAGCACATAAACGCATACACACAGAGATGTTTGCATCATATTTAAACATGTAAGACAGTGGCGACAATGACAAACGTCAATGAATTTAAGACCGAGAAATGCTTTTCGCGGCCACCATTGTCTAAAACGATATGTGAGAGCTCAATACTATACTCAATACAATAGGCTAATTTAAATATTTTATATTGTGATTTCTAGAATTAGGCATTTTATATTAAGCTTGATTATTTTAACAGTCCATTTAAACAATAAAGTCATCTTGGAAGTCTGCTGAGGCCCTCTAGTGGGCCCCGGGCCCCCTGGTTGAGAACCAATTTAGTAAGTTTTGTATTTTTTTTTAACTCTGATATACAAGCAAGTGTTTCACATTCAATAACTCATGTTTACACACAGAAAAAAAACTACGATATTATTATTAGATTTCAATACAGTATGGTGTTTCTTCAAAATGAATTCACATAAAACATAAAGCCACAATGAAATAAAAGAAATTAATTCCCAAAATGTCAAAATGTGACAATAATTGTAAAAGTATTCAGCAAGACTTTCTGTGCCAGCTGCAGTATGAGAAGTGTAGTGTTCATGAGTGTAATTGACTTTCAAGCACAACAGAGAGGCTCTATCAGAGCAGACAGACTGGACTTCAGGAACAGATAAGATATTCAGCAGAAATGAGATGCATGTGTAAAGTTCGACTCCCCAAATTACATTTCAACAACAACAACAACAAAGCTATAAGTTTCTTCAAATACATAAAAGTTTAATCTCGAACGCAATAGACACATACAAACAATGCAACACAACAGTTTTAAACAGTATAAAAAGGAAAGCAACACGTCATACTTATTCTAACCACACAGGTTTATATTGACTTGATGAAAATGCAAATTATAATCACCATCAATCACAATAACAGCAACCTACCAGATGTCCTATGATGCAGCTATTGAGTCCTTCCTACTGCAAAAACAAAACCACATTAACTCCAACTAATCCGTTAAAGATAGAGTTAAATATCACTGTCATCTTCCAGTGCTTCCGCTTTTAAATTAGCCATTGTTAAAATGTGATTTTAGCTGCTTGTGGTCAACACATCGTGTTTGCAACATTCAGCGAGTTTCCTGATCAGCTGATTCACGAGGACAAAAATCATCACTTCCGGGAATGCAGTAGGGGCAGGAGCTATGTTGTCGATCCGTGTAGAAAACGCACAGGCCTATAATACTAAAACACATATTTTAATCGACGTTCTAGTGTCATCGTTAAATTAAAATAAGCATAATAAAGTATAATGAATAAATAAATAAAATTAAGTTTTCATTATACGCACATTGATACGCCTCGTGGACAGCAACATGATTTCACACTGACAGACCGAAGTAATCGATCCTATACACATAATTCATTAGAAGAGCAAATAAATAAAACGCATATGTGCAGTGTGAATAATGAGGAAGCATTTCGAACAATATTTTAGAGTGATACAGATGTCTATAAAACATAAATTCTTGAAACATTTCGTGAAGTAACATCGTAGTTCTGCTCGGTAATCTACCACTTTTGTCTTTACTTGATGTCACACATGCGACTGAAAAGCATGTAGAAGTTCTCCACATCCACAGAAACAATATTTTCACAAAGGACTGCAGATACAATATACATCTAATCGACAAAGTATGTAACTACATTTTCTATACGCAGTGGCTTATTTTGAACTTTGTTATCTGCATATCTCTTACTCTTTATATGAGATTAAACGGACTGCATGTGGTTCTCGTTGCTGTGTATACGGTCGCATGGACCTCAAAGCGCGGTGTTGGAGTAACAGTTGCTCACTTTCATTTTATGAACTGACCGTTTAATTCATATACGTTACACTTAGCAATCATAGATTTTACAGGTACTTATGAGAGTCATTTGTAGCAGCCGAATAACTAAAACACCATTAAACAACGTCACAACCACAGATCTGATGTTAAAATGTTGCCACAGGATACAACTATATAAAAATAATATTAAACATGTAGTAACTTAGCATTTATTTTTGCCACTACAGTCTCTATATGTAATATAATTATATTTTCCAACAATCTCAGTATTACTGTTTTATACATTAGCTGTTCACCAATAATTAAGATTTAATTAATTTAAATTAATCTCATAATTAAAAAGTTACTAAAAAAAATCTGCAAATGCATTTGTTTTGACATTAAACTTATTTTAGGTTATGTAGAATTTACTTTGATATGCAGATTTATACAGTATGATTGGTCTTTTCATAAATATGTGCTCACATGACAAATTGTGCACAGTTTTCTAGATTAAAGGAGTAACACATCTGACAATACTCCCCTACTGTTGTATTTGTGTGTGTCTACAGCCTCTTGCTTGTCATGGGTTTAACTAAGCAGTACCTGCGCTATGTGGCGAGTGCTGTATTTGGAGTGATCGGCAGTCAGAAAGCCAATATCGCGTTTGTGACCCTCAGGGGAGGAGAGAAGGGTCGATATGTCGCCGTGGGAGCCTGTGAGCATGTGTTCATATGGGATGTCCGCAAAGCTGAGAAGGTACTTGCTTTAAATGGTTTAGAAGATTGCTTAGTACATTACATTCACTCATCAGTTTATATAAACTCATATACGTTGAACTCACCCCTTTCGTTCCTCAGGTTCTTATACTTGAAGGTAAAAAGCATGAGGTGACATACCTGTGTCCTTCTCCTGATGGCGTTCACATAGCGGTGGGTTATGAGGATGGAGGTGTGCGCATCTTTAATCTGCTCAACGGTGAAAGCAACATCTCCTTCAGTGGACACAAATCAGCTGTCTCAGTTATTAGATATGATGCACTCGGTGCTCGTCTCGTCACTGGCTCGAGAGTAAGACTACAGTTCATTTTACAACAGTTTTTTTAAACAGATTTTAAATTTTACATCAATTAAAATCATTTTCTTTGTTGTTGTATTTTAGGACACAGATGTGATTGTGTGGGATATCATCAATGAGTGTGGTCTGTACAGACTCAAAGGACACAAAGATGCGATCACACAAATTTTGTTCTTGGAGAGCAAAAACCTGCTGATTACAAGGTAAATCGGTCTTTATATTTTATTGGAACGAATTCAACACTTGAAAATACTCGTATTATATTATATTGTATTATGTTATATACATTCATACACATAATTTACCAGAATATAAGTAGCTTTTTCATCATCTGAAATGTGCTGCCTGTGACATTAAAAAATAAAATTAACGTCAAAAACGCAAAATATTTGGATTTTGGCCATAAGTGAGAGGTACATGAGGCCAAGTTTCCCACGTGCTTGTGGTTTCAATTTCACTTTAAATAAATGTGTTTAGGCTCTATGTATATATTTATAATAAACATTGTTTATTATGAATGCCACAATAATTTTATAGTTTTCATTACTGATGTTCTGTACTAAATACTGTTAAATTTAAAGGATTTGAGTGAGGGGAACCAAAATAGTTTGTAGTGTTTTTAATTTCTGTAAACTTTTCATTTTATTTACTGTATTTTACGTATGTTTTCTCAGTTCCAAGGACAGTTTTGTAAAGTGGTGGGACTTGGACACACAGCATTGTTTCAAGACCATGGTGGGGCATCGCACTGAGGTAAACAGGACCACTGTGCACTGTTGAGACTGTCTTGATCTTTTTGAAATATACAACACAACAATTTAAATGCATGCTCTTGCTGCTTTGGTATGTCCACATAAATCAATGTACTGATTTATGATTTAAAAATCTTTTATGATTTCTTACTTTACTTTTGGACAATGAGCCTCCAGCACTATCCAAATATCTATAAGTGTTGTAATACAGTGCAACATTATCCAATCTCTGTAGGTATGGGGGATGGTCCTGTTGAACCACGAGAGTAGGTTGCTTACAGGGTCTGCTGACAGTGAGCTCAGAGCCTGGGACATTCAGTACATCGAGGAGGTAAGGCATATCACTCATGCTGTGCCAAATGGTTACTTTGTAGGCTGAATTATATTCCAGCACAGTCTTGAATGTGATACTTGAACTCTTATATAGAGAATTAAAACTGATTTCATATATTCAGAATGACATTAAAGTTTCTTCACAGGGTAAAGAAGTGGGGGAGCCACAGGAAAAGAAAGTCAGAACTCTTCTTGAGAACGAAGAGGAAGATGAGGAAGGACTTGACGAAGAGCCAGAAGAAGTAATATTTCTTCCAGTATTTTCTCCAGTGCATCCTGTTCATTTAATTATTGTATTCAGTGGATACTAGTGACTTGAGACGACACAATACACTTCACTTAGGGTTCCTTTAAATGTTCATCAAAGATCTGGTTTCTGTCCACAGCGAATTCTCAGCTGTAAGAAAGCTGGTTCTGTTTTGAGGGAAGCCAGAGACAGAGTTGTATCCTTGGTCACAGACGCCAAAGCTAAAGTGCTAGCATGCCATGTAAGTATGTTTCTAGTGTTTTGCAAAAAATAACATCCTTCTGAAAAAGGGTTTCACTCTTATTAACTTGGTCGGTAATGTTGAGAAGTACCTAATTAAAAGTAGCTATGCAATAAGTGTGCCTACATCATATGATAACTTTTTTTTAAATCTCCACAGGGTCTGGATGCTACGCTTGAAGTCTTTACTGTTCTATCTGAGGCGGAGGTCCAGAAAAAAATGGACAGAAAACTAAAGAATGCCAAGAAAAAAGCAAAGTGTGTGAGACCTCTGTTTTGAAATGTGAAGTTGTTACTCTAAGCTTTTCTGATATTCTGATGAACTGTTATGCAGGACTCAAGAAGGAAAAGAGGATGGACCTGAACCTGTAGTGGAGAGGAAGTTGAGTGATGAGATCCAAAAGCTGGCAAACATAAAGGCATCATCCAAGATCAGGTCAGAGAGTACTTCTGCATGCAAGCATAGTCCTCTTGTGTGCGTTACTGGTGTTAAGTATTGATGGTAATGTTTTTTTCATCTACAGATCAATGGACTGCCTTCTGGTTCCTAACGGAGAGATGAAGCTTGCTCTTCTGCTGCAGAATAACACAGTGGAGACATACACCCTGAAGACTGCAGAGAAGAATCCTACTGGCACTAAAACCTCTCGCCTCACACTGAGCGGTCATCGTACAGATGTCAGAACGCTGGCCTTCAGCTCAGATAATATAGCTATCCTCTCCGCCTCTGGAGAGACCGTCAAAGTGTGGAACAGGTGAGTGTGATGATGACAAATGTTTCAATTTATTTGCATGGGTTCATAAATTTTGAGTTCTTAACAAGTATATTTTTTGGACAGGTCCACCTTGCAGGTCATTCGTACCATGGGATGTGAATATGCTCTCTGCTCGTTATTTGTTCCTGGAGACAGACAGATTATCTTGGGAACAAAGGTATATAACTATTCACTTCTCAGTCGTCAATCAATAAAGAGATAGTTCATCCAAAATTTTGTCATTATTTGCTTAACTTCATTTCTTAACTTTATTACAAACCTGCATGATTTTCTTCTGTGGAACACAAAATGAGATGGTTTGCAGATTACCTGCCATTACTATGGGCTTTCAAGCTCTAAAAATGACAAAAAAAAGAAGGCAAATTTGAAGCCATATGCTAGATTTGTGTGAGGAACAGTTTTTCATTATTTATTTTGTGTGCATATTTTCACATTAGCTTTAGTTTTGTTATGTGCTTTTGTCATTTTTATTATTTTTTATTTCTGTTTTAGTACTGATATTTAAACTAGGTGTGTGAAGACACATTGTGCCAAGTTGGCCATAATTGACATCAAGCGCCATTAGTTCTGGCCCTTTGAAAATGGCCAGTAACTTTGAAAATACATGAATCAGATTTGAATGAGACGTTTTCTGTATGCTAATTAAGATCCTGAAAGATCTTCTGTTGTAAAACGTTTAGTCCATATATCCTTTACTATGAAAAATTTATTTTTCATTATTTTTTCATTATTCTTTTGTCAGAGTGGGAAGATTCAGATTTTCGACCTGGCCTCAGGAAGCCTTCTGGAGACGACTGACGCCCATGATGGAGCTCTTTGGTCCATGTGTCTCTCTCCAGACCAGGTATAATATCGATCTCTCTTTTGAATGACAAAGAGCTTCTCATCCTTACAAAACACCAGTCTGTGACTACAGTGCATTCCTGACTCTATTTCAAAGACAGACAGTAAGCTGTCAGCAAGGGTTTTAGCTTTATGTGAACATATTTGACTTTGATTTGTGTGTTAATGCAGAGAGGGATTGTAACTGGTGGTGCTGACAAGACTGTGAAATTCTGGGACTTTGAGCTCATAAAGGATGAGGACTCTGGGAGGAACAAGTGAGTTATTATCTGCGATCACAAACCACAGCTCTCTCATTCAGATTTCTCCATCCCTCTTTCTCTTCTTGGCTTTAATGTATTATTGCTTTGTGTAATCCACAGGAGACTGATGGTGAAGCACATACGCACCCTGCAGTTAGATGAGGACGTGCTGTGTGTGCGCTACAGTCCTGACCAGAGACTGCTGGCTGTCTCTCTTCTTGACTGTACGGTCAAGATCTTTTACACAGACACGCTAAAGGTAAACCACAAGCACAGCGTAGAGCATTACAATACTTTCCTCACACCACAGCACATAGCATCATGTTAAATCCATACATAAATCCAATGCTTTGTGTAAAAAAAATATATATATATTAACAGTGTCCAACAAAAGCCCACTGTTTTACTCGAATTACATTTACTGAGAGATATTTTTCCACCAACAAACATCCTGACACTATAAGCAGACAGGCCCGGTTTATATTGAATAACATATTTGCATGATATATGTTACTAATATTAAAAAGATTTGAAAGTTTTATTGGCCTGATGTATGGATGAGATTTCAATAATTCAGTCATTTTCTTATTTATAATTATCATATATTTTAATAATTGTTAAAATTTTTAAATATGTTACATTTATTTGTTTTAATAATTGTGAAATAACTGTTTAAAATGGTCATTATTTTTAAAACTTTTTTGTATTATTTTTTTCAAAGAAAATTATTACTTTACCAATTCCCTTTTCCATCTACAGTATTCTCATACTCGTGGAAAAAGATATTTAAAATGTGCCCTATTGAACTTTGTTTTTCATTTATATTTCATAAATATTATACAAACTATAAATGGGGCCACAGAAATATGGCAGCACATTATAAATAACCAATCACCACTCATGTAATATGACATCATCATGCCTAATGCCCAAATCTACTCAAAAAACAGCAGTCCTTTACAGCAGTGGTTCCCAACCAAGTTCCTGGAGGCCCCCCAACACTGCATGTTTTCCATGTCTCCTTAATCAAACACACCTGATTCAGATCATCAGCTCATTAGTAGAGACTCCAAGACCTGAAATGGGTGTCAGACAAAGGAGAGATGTAAAATGTGCAGTGTTGGGGGGCCTCCAGGAACGTGGTTGGGAACCACTGCTTTACAGGACAGATATGAGAGCTGTGCAGAATAATAAAAGATTTGCCCTCTGTCTCACCTTCCTCTAGTTCTTCTTGTCGCTGTATGGACACAAGCTGCCCGTTCTGTGCCTGGACATTTCGCATGTGAGTGCACTGGCTGACACGACACATCCTGCAAGTTATTCTGATAAATGGCGTAATTGTTTTGCAATGTTGTTTGTGGGTTTCTGTGCGTGTTCTGCAGGACAGCGCTTTAATAGCCACAGGCTCAGCAGACAGAAATGTGAAGATTTGGGGTTTGGACTTCGGAGACTGTCATCGCTCTATGTTTGCACATGACGACAGGTAATAAAAACACTGCTGCGCATATAATGACGCATTGCTGGCACAGTCTGTTCTCTATCACATTACCTGTACGCTTTTTATTTATATTGTTTTTGAAAGTTATGATACCGGTTGATGACAAGTACAGTGATTTCAGCGTTCTGTCAGGTGTCACCTACCTACGGTGTTGACATCCCTCCAGCGCCTGTGAGCTGTAGTCGCTGGATGACATCAGCCCAGATGGTCATTATTTGTCATCCACTGTTCTTTCTCTGTTGTCTTTCCTCTCTAGTGTCATGTTTCTTCAGTTTGTCCCTAAAACCCATCTGTTCTTCACTGCGGGAAAGGACAGAAAGATCAAGCAGTGGGACGCTGACAAGTTTGAGCACATCCAGACATTGGAGGTGACCTTCTCTAATAGTTGGACAGCATTCAATAAGCATTTTTCCATAGCCGGAATGAGTTTTCCAAAGGTCGCTAAGGTGGAAGTAGCTGTTATATTGAAAGGATTAGAGTTATAATAAGAGCCCAGTCAATATGCAGCAGAGACTGATTGCATTACGTAAGCTGCAGTCTGCTTTTGCTTAAGCCCTAATCAATGTAATCACAGACAAAGATGTATTGGAACTGTTGCATTATTGCAGCAGACCCTCTCATACCCTTGACTGTTTTACAACTTTGACCCTTGGATGTTCCTCAGGGTCATCATCGTGAGGTCTGGTGCCTGGCTATCAGCCCCAATGGAGACCACATCGTCTCCTCGTCTCATGATAAGTCCCTCAGGCTGTGGGAGAGAACGAGGGAGCCCATCATCCTGGAGGAGGAGAAGGAGATGGTGAGTGCTTGGTTTTTCAGCAGAATGTCACGCAGCAGAAAAATGGGTTTGATTGTATTAAATACATATCTATAGATCTGTGTTTACACCTCTGATAGACTTCTGTCATCTTCAACTTAATTAATATGGAATATGTGGGTAATGCTTTAGTATAGAGACCAATTCTCACTATCAACTAGTTGCTTATTAGCAATTATTATTAACATATTGACCTTACTAACTATTAATAAGCAGCAAATTAGGAGTTTGAGGCAAAAGTCTGAGTTATTGGTTTGTTAATAGTGAGAATTGGACCTTAAAATAAAGTGCGACCAATATCTGATCATGTCATAATTATGCAAGTTAATTTTCAGCTATTTTACATTGGCTTCAAACTAATACATAATATTTTACACAAAAATTGTGGTTGGTATTTTAATGTATTAATGTATTTTAAACTATAGTTTGCCTGGCGAAGCTGAATTTGAAAAACTAATTAGCTGAAGTCCCTTTCTTTTTTTTACCATAAATGATTGGTCACAAGATTATTAAAAAATAAGTTACTACTTGGTTATATAATATCTAAAACATTTTGTGGTTGAAAAGAAAAAAACGTAATTGGTATTTTCATTTATTCTACTAATAAACCCAAGTGTATCAGCATTTGAAAGTACATCTATAAAACTACTGAAAACATTTGCTGACTTGTCTCAATATTTTCCTCAGGAAAGAGAAGCAGAATTTGAGGAATCATTGGCTAAAGGTGATGAACCTGTGGTAAGTGGTTCTCTTGAACCCTAGAGATCAGTTATGTCTCTATGTCTCTGTGTGTTTTCAGTGTTTCCTCATGTCTCGCAGGTCCCTGGAGAGACTAAAGGAGAGGCAGAGCCTGCTGGGAAGAAGACCATTGAGACAGTGAAAGCTGTGAGTCTGCAGAACTGTACAGATGAAGAGCTCCTCTCCTTTATATTCAGTAATGGAGAAATGACACTTGTGTTCTGTTTCTATAGGCCGAGCGAATAATGGAGGCTGTTGAGCTCTATAGAGAAGAAAGTGAAAAGCTGGAGGAGCACAGTGCCGCTTGCAAGGCAGCAGGGAAGGAGGTATGATGGTTTTTAGACACTTAAAGCCCATTAAGAGAGAAACAGCATTTGATTGAAGTTCTCTTTTAGTCTGCACAAAATAGGGCTGGAGCTTGAAAAGTTCACAAAATATGGATTTTTAAATGTAATGATGCTGTTGCTTTACTTAGACGCTTCTTTGTTTTTCTTTTTTGCAGTTACCACCCCCTAAGATGAACCCCATCCTTGTGGCTTTTGGAAATATCTCTGTGAGTGTGTGTTTTAATATTAGCACTGGGTTTGTTTGGTTGTCATATTTGTTTAATAATATAGGGGTGCACAATGTATAAGCTCCATATGCCAAATTAGAGAATTTTTAAAGATATATCAGATGATATTATATATTTAAAGGTAACACTTCAGTATAGGGACCGATTCTCACTATTAACTAGTAGGGCTGTCAAAATGGCTGAAAAACTACATTCGAATTTTGTACTTAAATATTATCAAAATTCGAATTATATTCGAATTTAAAAGGCATAATTTCAGTTAGGGGAAAAAAAGATTTTGGCTTCTCCCCTGAGGCCACAAGAGGGCGCATTGAGCAAAATATTACTATTCTTCAAAGCATAAAATAACACAACTACCTTTGTGTGCTTAAAATAATGTTTAACCATATATAATTAATTACGTTGCTTAAACAGTTAGGCATCATGTATACACAGTTTAATGCAAAGCACGGAAAACCAATCACAAAGAGTAACGTTAGTTTTTTCATTTAAAAACACGAGATGCAGTGATACCCGTCCCGCCATAAAGTTTTGAGACATGTTTTTTCAAAGTTGAACTTACAATAATTTTAAATGGCTTTCTAAATATCCACTCTCTTTTGGGAGACACCAGTGCAACGCTGATAGATGTCCCTCTAGAAAATGCGCAAAATATGCGTTCTGTGTGAACGGCTTGGTACCAGTTTTGACATAAACAACATCATCTCCGCATTGATGTTCTATTTTTCCGCAGTATTTTGAATGAACAACGTATCCAGTGGGTTCAACTGGATAGGCTAAAAAAAGCATTAAAATGCAATGACACCTACCTACATCTTCATCGCATCTTGTGCACCACTGATAAGGCAGCCTGACGGACACCTAAAATTCGAATGCAACGTTTTGCATTCGAATGTGGATTTTTATTTTAAATTCGACGAATATTCGAAATTCAAATTTTTTTTTGACAGCCCTATTAACTAGTTGCTTATTAGCATGCCCAATATTAGCATATTGGCTGTTTACTAGTACTTAAAGCACATATTCTGCATGACCATATTTTACATCTCTAATCCTACCCAATACCTAAACTTAACAACTAACTTACTATTAATAAGCATCAAATTAGGCAATGAGGCAAAAGTCATAGTTAATGGTTTGTTAATAGCGAGAATTAGACTTTCAAATAAAGTGTAACCTGTTTAATTGTACATGCACATTTCCTTTATTTTTATATTTAGATTAACTTTTGCTGTCATCTAATGCTGACTTAAAGCTCTTTTAAAAGCACTAATAATGTAATAACGCTGTTAAATGTTGTGATGCCTAAATTATTTTGCAGCGTTAAAATGTTTGTTTTTCACGGAAGATAATTTTAATATTATCTATTTATCGATTATCAACCTTAACATAATTTTAACAATTTTACTATCAGCTGATTTTTATTAATAATACACCACACTAAAGAGCTGAATTATATTTTAGTTGAAAAGTCTCTTTAAAAAGTGAGCTTCATCACTCATATTTACTAATACTTGCCATTGTATCTGCAGCCTTCTCGATATGTTCTGGAAGTAATAAAGAAGGTTCGGTCCAGGTAAGAGCTCTTCCTCAACCCAGTCAAAAGCATTCAAACTCATACATTTTCCCATCTGTTATGTACCGTTATGTTTTATGGGTCAGTCTGATTCTCAGCTCTGTTTTTCTCTTCAGTGAGCTGGAAGTGTCTCTGCTGGTGCTGCCGTTTCCTTACGTCCCGGATCTGCTGAAGCTCTTCGGTGGTTACGTACAGCAGGGCCTGGAGGTGGAGCTAGTGTGCCGCTGCCTCTTCTTCCTGCTCAGGTACTCATCTGTAGCTACTGCTTTAACATATTACAGTTTCATGTTGATTTATGTTCATTTTAGCATTTTGTTATTAAATTACGCTTTTTTAGCATTGAATTGATTATTTGATTTGCTCCTGACTAACAGTCCTTATCATTTATCATTTTCCCAGAGTTCATTTTGGTCAGATCACCAGTAATCAAATGCTACTGTCAGTCATTGATGAGTTAAGGACCAACACAATCTCTAAAGTGCGAGAGATCAGGGTGAGTTCTAGAAACAGGATGGATTTAACCATGTGATCACACCTCTCATATGATCAGATTGTGTAAGCCTGTGTGTTGTCATCTATCCGTGTTTTTAGGATGTCCTGGGTTTCAACAGCGCCGGGCTTCAGTTCCTGCAGCGTGAGATTGAGAGCAAAGAGGACGTAATGTTCTTTGCTGATGCCACAGACCGCTTTGTAGAGAAAAAGAGAAAGAGAAAGAAACGTGAAAGAGCCGTCCTTACAATCACATGAAACTGACGTGCTTGTCAACTGTTATAACAGACTCCATTGCTTTGTGCTTTTACAATCCTGAAGAAGCATCATGCTGATGTTTTTATAAGTAGATGTGTCATTTGTACCTGCCTAAAGTCCATAAAGGTAAATTTCTCCACAAATCAACTTACTGAAGCTACTTTGTTCTTTATAATATTGAAGTGTGTGTGTGTTTGAATAGAGATTCCAAGCTGCAAAAAAAAAAAAAAGTGTCATTTTTTAAACCAAGATTTTTTTTTAAGAAACACATTCTATTAAACCATGTTAAGTAAACTGTTTTAAGGAATTTCCCCACCCCCCAATTTTTTTTCAATGTAATTTTTTTCAATGTAAGGACAAAATTTAGGCTTACTGGCAGGTTAATGCAAGTGCTGCTACTGGCAAAAGTGAAGCAGCAGCACCACCATGGAGAAGCAGTGCTGTTTTATAATGTAATATTTCATGCGCATTATATGATGTACTAGCGTTGAACCTCAAATAAATCACAACATTATCTTATGTGAAAGCAATGGTTGGATATAGAGAAGTTAAGATTGAATCAGGGTAATTTGGGACATGATTGGCACTTATTTGATTGTGATGGAGCGAGAAATGTATGCATCAGATTCAGATCTTTGGTTCCCCACATTACCCAATGTCCCAGATTAACCTCAATCACCCAACATTAATGCCCATATGTTTTCTGTTATGCTTAATTCTGTGGAAAAGATGAAGAAGTGAGTCATCAAGACAGATTCTCAATCTCACTGATCGCTGCAAGCCTGTAAAAACACAAGAGCTTTCAATAGGGATGAAATAATTAAATTAGTTCAATCTTTCCGTATGGCTGAAGCTGTGGTGACCAGGTGGGAGATCCACACTGACTTTACTGAGCTCATAACCTGGATTTAATTTACAGTTACAAGCTCATACGTACGTGGGATTCATAATTCACCACCTGGAAACTAATGCTGCTCGACATATTTCACTCCTAGTTAGTGCTCCTCGGTCTTAACAGCGATTCTCACCCACCTCTCACACCTCACGTTCCTGCTGTGTGTTAACATCCTAATCATCAGTGTCTTGGAAATAATGAAACAAATCCCTCAAGACACCCCTTTTCAGACCTGTTCAATCTAACAGTAATGAAAAAAGCAAATTAAGTGTGTATTTATAAAGCTGTAAAAAGGCTTGCAGCATTTTATGAGACCGGTCTAGGTCTCAAAGCTATAAATGTCACACCTACCAATATTAAAAATTCCTCAGAAAAAGGTTGAAGTTAAACGCCTGAGAACACGTTCTGTGTTAATCCCCCTCAAACAGGATGAACTAATCAAACACAGCCGTGTTTTTATGGAAAAGCACATGAATTTAAACATAGCTACCTCTGATAATGACTAGATTCAGTTTGGTGGAGACATCAGGCCTTCTCTCAGATGAATGAACCTATAACTTTTTAACCTCCTGCTGTAGTTGTAAACAGAACAAAATAATAGTGGTCTTGGTCTGAACCAATTTCAAAAACTATACAGTTGAGTCCAGAAATAATTTTGTTTTATATTGTGGCTGATATTTTTCATAGCAATAACGGAGCACTCATAACATGCACAGCATAGAGAGTGTGCATGAAATGTTCCTGACATCTCCACGGTTCCCCAACGCTTGAGTCATCGGGCAGATTTACTGATCTACTGCCCGCTTTTCACCTCATAACATATTTTCCCCCTTTATTACTATGACTGGCCATCAGTGATTGTGTCACTTCTTAATATAAATAATGACTGTAAAATGAGTGGGTGACTTTGTTTTGAGTTATTTTGATGTACAGGAATGTGTCTCTCGATTTATTGCTATATCTCTTTTTATATAAACATTACTTATTACAAGACATAAACAATAACAAAGTACAAAAACATTGGCACAAACCTTGACATTTGACATTGGACAATAAAGCAGGGCAACATACTGTATAGAGCATATCCACAGTGGGATTGAAAACTGCATTTAGTGAAGAGAGGGGAAAAAAGTAGGAAAATTGATGTAAGTGTGTTTCAGTTGCCAGTCGATATCTTTAACCAAGAAAGCCTTAGTAGAGGACAGTTTTGGTCCTTCAACCACTGGTTTATGGGCCAAGAATTGGTCAAATGAATCCTAGATGAGACTGAAACTGACAATGCTGTTCAGATGCTAACAATGGTCAGATTTACCAGTAACCTATTCTATTTAACTCAATTATGCTGCAACTAATGACTAAAGATTATTACTAATTATTTACTAATCTTCAGTGGTTCCCAATCATGGGGTCTGTTTTTATTAAATATTTAATTAATTAATTCTGTTTAATTATATATCCTAAAGAATTAAAAGAGCAAATGAATAAAGAAGCCCAATATCAAAAAAAAAAAATATATATAAAAAATACATTTATTTATTTATTGTTTATTTATTCCTACACTGCCAGGGTTTTGCTGTTGGGGGTGTGGGTGAGGGTGGAGAGTTCAATTAAGATATGTATACAATGCGTAAATTGTATAAATTCAACAAATCTATATTATTTAGTTACATATAGTTTACTTTTTAATAAACGTTTAAATATGCTTTATGTTTAATTATATGTGACCACTGGGCTAACGCATTAGTAAAGACGTGTGGAATGACCGCTGGGTGGCACCATTGCTTTTCCAAAAACTTTTCTGAGATTTAATGACTGTCCAAAATCTCAAGATCAGCGATCGAGTGGGTAAATGTACGGTAAGTTTTTTTCTTTTTTTTTTTTTTTTACATTTGATGTTTGTGCTCAATTCTGTTGACTTTTTTTAGAAACGTCTTTTGAAGTAGGCCTATTCATTGTTAACTGGTTTATCATTTGTAAGTAGCCTACCTGGAAACATCTTACTGAATGTAAAAAGATATAGATAACCACAAATCTTGATATCAGCCACCAGCCATTTTGCTACAGAGATTTGTATGATACACATACTTTCGCTCTCATTTTTTTTAACCTGTATTTCTACCTTGCTCGCATTTTCATTCCCTCGCCTTCTTTATTTTTTGGTTTGTTATCAGTTCCAGCTGGCAACCACATTTCACTGTTGAAAGTCAATTCAAACAGTCACCAGTGAATTCACTCCCACCATGAAAATGATTTCAAGCAATAACAGATGACCTGTGGTCCAGTCTGTTTACTTTTAAATTGAGATAAAACAACCAAGGCCAAATCTCAGAATGTAATTTTTGTGTCAGATGGTCCTGTTCTCTTTTCTGAGCCACTACACATTGATTCACCAAAGGTGTGGAGAGCGATTGAGCCTTTGAAAGCACCCCATTGCTATGTGAACCCCATTACAACCATGAACCCACACAGAGAGAGACATTTTTAAGAGCTCTCCCCAGAAATCCACACAGCTGATGTAATTAGTCATTTCAGAGTCATGCACTTCATAATACTCCCTATAAACAGACATTCAATCCTTCCCTCAGTGTTCACTGTTTATTCTAGTCTTTTACAATCCGTTCTGGACCACCGTCTGTTTATCCTTCCCCAACAATAATGCTCCTATACTGCGACAGAGGAATGCAGTTCATTTGTCCAATTAAACAAGGAAAATAAATACAAATCGATTATGGACACAATGTCGCGATTTGTTCCCAAAACACTTTTACAACGGCACACAACTTTTAGATTTACGATGCAAATATAGCAGGGGTGATGAATGAAAAACGTCCTTGACATGTTTTCAAAGGTTTGATCTGGGCCTACATCATTATCTAAACATATCTGGAAATAAATCTGTATTACACAAGCAAAGTGACCTTTCGTTTGCTAGCAAAAGGTTTCCTTCCCATACATTAACATATTGACAATGATTACAGCTTTGCTAAAATAATTATATCTCTTCATGTGATTGTGTGCTTTCAAAAGAATAATATACAAATAGTAGCATACTAGGAAATTATAGTAATAGCTTATTTAAGTCAAGTACACACTATAAATGTCAATCTTATTCAAATATTCAGGAGTAGCTGCGGTTACTCAAAGGAAGCTAAAGTGATCTGGATGGAAGTAAACGTTGTTTCAGATATAACCTCAGTTACAGATGCACACATAGCAGATGCACAAACTGAAACGTGGTGAAAAAGAACCTGACTTTCTTCCCACGTTCCTAACTAATTCCTAATATAAAATGGTTGAATGCAACAGAGTCTGTCACACCCATGTGTTATTCACCCGTTGTGCCTGCTTTGGCTTTTAAGACATGTCTACAGAAAATTTATAGTCTTCTACATTTTTGAAGTATAGAAAAAGGAGATCGGGCTAGTTGCCACACAGGAAGTTGTCACAAAGGCTATAAAAGTTTGGTGAAGAGTCCAATTGCAAAAATGTGTTGTTGTTTTTTAGCAGCGAGTTTTATATGTTGGTTTCTATTTCAAAACTCTTTAATAGAATTAGCTGTAATATTATTATTACTAAAACTGGCAAAAACAGCAATCAATAATCTTTTTGTATTAAGCCGTCTGGTTTTGTCTTTATTGTTTTGTGTTTCAGAATCGTTGTACTGTTTAAATTTAGCCAAAAAGCCAATAATACAACAGTTCTCAACCAGGGACCCTGGAAACTTCCAAGGGGGTCTCAAAATTCTTTAAAATAAGACAAAGTATGCACTGAAATAAGCCCAGAAAACATTTTTTTTTTTTATTTTAATTTTTTTTTTTTTTATTTTTTGCCATTAAAGTCCATCAATAAGGATTGAAATAAAAAGGTGAACCATATGGAAAGGTCAGGTAAATTATTAAAATCATAACACTCACATTTATAATGAATATACATTTTTCTAGTTATACAAAGCTTTATGATATTTTATCAGGTATAAATTATGAGATTTTTTTTTTCAAATCCTCATCCAGTAAATCACAAACATTGCTATGATAGGTTACTTAATTGTAGTTTCCAGTAAAAACAAGTAAAATGGCTTTTTTTATATCAAATACTTTTTATACAGATATTACCCCTCAGAAATAAACCTACCATGAGAAATATTCACTGCAGAACAAAGTGTGACAACTAGCCCCGGCCTTCCCTGCATACAGTATCATTTGGTTCAGCTGTCTGGCAACAGGTGTGGGCAAGAAAATCCAACTTCCGTGATTTTGAGCAGAGGATCAGTGGGGATGATGGGATCTCCTATCCTAGGGATCTCTTTGTTTTGTCCACTGATCTGTTTGGATTTTGGATGCTGTTTCTCTCGGTTGGAAACAGATGTAATTATCTCCAATTAATGCATGTTTGTAAAGGTCACCAGGGTCTGGTATGTAAACATCCCTGCGTGATGGACGTCTAAGACAACCAGACAGTGTGTGCAAGGACAAGAGCAATCACAGCTAAGAATCTGTGTTTAGATCGGTGTATTTGTAAGGTTCAAATCAGTTGGACTGTGAAAGCCTTCAAAGACCATCTGTGAAGTTCCTTTGGCATTGAGACTCGATATATTTCTGCAGAGTCTGTGAAGAATTGAAAGTAAACCAAGTCAAAAATGAGCCGTAAAAAGCGAATTATACACACAAAAAAAAAGTCAGTGAAAGGTTGTATTCATTAGAGACTATATGGTTTTTCTTTTTACTGGGAACATGTGGACTTGGAGCCCCACATGTTAGAAGTGCCTTCAGGGATGCGATATTCATGCCTGACATGGGTATGGTCAATCCCTTTAAGGTTTACTTCTTTTACTTTTTTTAAAGGAGGAGGACAAAATAAAAATGTCTTGAAGGCATGCAAGCTGTCATAACCATCCCTCCCCCAACACTAGCACCGCAAAGACCACCCAGACCACAGAGCGACCTGTCAATCATCAAACATATGCGTTCATTTTTATAGACTAAGCAGTAATACTTTCTCAAATTAGCACTAAAGATCCCACATTTCTGATGTGAAGGTTTACCAAGAGATATAAACACATCAGCTCGCCTAAAATGTTTCATTTTTCTCAAATTTCATTCAACAAGTCAAGAACCGCTGCCACCGTCCTATACGAGAGTGTTCAAGGTTCCCCACCACTTCTCTTCCATCTGTCAGCACGACGGGATTGAGACGTAGATCTCACTCTAATCTTTTGGCCAGTGATCACACCTCCGTCAGTCCCACATCACAGGACCCCCTCCACCACCGTCTCCCATCTGAGAGCCAAGCGGCCGGCCAGAGAGCCCCGGGGTTTGGTGTAATCCTGCACTAATAACATCTCAGCAGCTTCAGCACACACTAAGAGGCCCAGATCCGTCCCAACACCCCCGTACAACAAAGGCAGACGCACTGACTGCTTCATATTAGTGTTTAATTAAGTTAAAGAGCGGCCCCCGCGCTCTCGTTCTCTCTCCAAGTGCGGAGCAACAGCCCATTCCAATGAGCTGCCATCACCGCCGGGCCTCCTGCAGCCTCTGGACAAGGTTGATCTCCCACTCATGTGATTAATTCAATAAAACCATTAAGAGTGACCCCCATCTGAAGTTCTTCACAAACAAGCACACACGCACACACATACAGATTCTCCCCGAGGCACTCGCACTGAAAGATCTCTGCTTAGCACCTTTATACGCTACAGATAACCTTTTCAGAGCGGGCTAAACAGAGCCAGGTCTGATCTCCAGAGATCTTCTCCAAAAGAGCGAGGCGTAATCTCGTATTAGTTGAGAAGAAAAAATCTTTTGACAAAAGTGAGCGAAGTCTGAAAAAGTTTGTTTTTGGTGTCTTGAGTTTCATTTTATCTGGCCAACATGTCACAGGGCTATAAATCTCTCGAAGCAATAAAATATCTAGTGTGCTTCAATTACATCACCATGGTGATTTTTTTGTTCCGTGCCGTTATTACAATGCCCCACAAAACAGAAAACGGTTTAAATCTATCATTGCACATTTTACAGTATGGAGTCTGTATTTATTGTGGCACCTTGTGTTTAATTTCAAGCACATTTCGAATCTCATTATTACACCACCAAACAGTGTAATATTTATACAATGAGATCCTTCTTTCCACACTTAAGGGGAAGGGGGATTTAACGGCCCCTTTCTTATGGAGCTTCATGTTCATAGGGATGTAAGATCACACTTCACTGAAGTCCTAGAGGGGAAGTGTGGCTTTGTTTCCCTCGAGTCCATTACACAGTACCGGAATGGAATTTATACAGCCGTTAGTTCCGGTCCTCCATGCTGATTGGCCAAGCAGTGTTCTGTTGAAAAGCACCACAACTGTGCTCAACATAGATGATAATAAGAAATGATTCTTGAGCACCAAATCAGCATATTAAAATGATTTCTGAAGGATCATGTGATACTGAAATCTGGAGTAATGGCTGCTGAAAATTCAGATTTGCCATGACAGGAGTAAATTACACTTTAAAATATATTCAAATAGAAAACAGTCCATTTAAATTGTAATATTACAATATTATTGGTTTTACTATTTTAAACAAATAAATGCAGCCCTTGTTTTCATTTGATTTTCCTATACTTGATATAACAAATTATGGATATATATATATATATATATATATATACCGTATATATATTACCATAAAAATAAGTATATTGAAAATTGAAAAAAAAGTATTAATCTATTGCCTGGTGTGAGTTATGACCTCAGACATTTTGGAAATAATAATTTCTCTCTGAGCACTCTCTTTCTAAGAAGTGTGGACCGCTTTATTACTGTGACAGAGCCTTCCTCCCTCTCTATTTCGCTCAGTTTGCTGTATTCCGATAGGCCCAGATCTTCTTCCCATATTTCAACATCGCAGCTTGGGTCTAGGGTGAGCATGCATTGAAGTTCTTCTGTAACCCTGGTCCTTGCCTGACATTTGGGCTTCAGTAAGGCACACTAACTCCCCAGACTGTTACTATAGTGTTCCAAAGGGTGTGTGTTACACTGCAGGTGTTTATATGTCATTTGTTTTAGGCTTAGCCATGACTGAAAATATGTCTAATGGGCCAACATATATGGGTATTGTTAATTTTGCATCATCATACACAGTAAAACTCTTCACCAAAAACATATCATTCAGAGGTCTCGAGGATTAGCTGTTGTTATGATGATGTTGGCGCTGTACTCTGTGTGTTCTCTGGCAGTCTTGTGCAGTGTTTGTGGTAACTGTGCTGTACTGGGGGATATGCTCACCTCTCATTCTGACTATAGGTCTCACTGGACCCCTAAAATGCAAGACTAGCCCTGTAACCTGATTCCCAACACACATGTTCAGCCTAAAGCCTGTAAAACACAAATATTAAGCACCTGATAATTTGATGGGAAGCAACAGAAAAGTGCAAAGTTGAACTGTAACTTTAGTCTATGCCCTAATTTATATACTGAACCAATTTCATAAGGCTGTGAAGCTACTGTAAGAGGTTTATGGGTAGATGTTTTACATGTGGGAATTTGGCCTCAATTGTATGTTCTTTGTCAGATTCTTTGACCGGGTAAAATAGTAAAAAAAATAAAAAATTAAGTATTTTTACATTCAAAAATAAAAATAAAGGATAAACAATGAACCTGCTAATGCATATTCAAATGCCATTACAAAATATTTAACTAACGGACATTTAAGTGGCAGGAGAAGTGTTATTATTAACTAAAAGTGTTCAAATAATTTTTGTAAATTGAAATAAAATCTAAATATTGGATGAAAAACTTAAACTTAAAAAACAACTGAATTTGTTGTCAGTTTAAGTTAAAATGACTAAAACTGAAATTAAAGCTAAATTAAACAAATTACAAGTGATAAAATGACAGAAAAACATTTTCAACTAAAATTAAAATTAATATAAAAATAAAAGTTAATTCAATACAGTAATAAACAATTTAATAGTATATAAATAAGCCTAACATAACACGGGAAATTGATATAATTTTATGAATGACAGTAACCTGCTGAGCAGTACACTGTAAGAAAAAAACAAAACAATGTCCTAGCAAAAAAAATGACCAGTTACAGATATTTCCTTCAACTCTAAAACACAACACAATGCAATTCATAATTCAAAATACAGGTAAAACATCTGTGAGAAATGAATATGGAAAATCATATAAAGACAGACTTTTCTTAGAGTATAAAGTTTTGCACGCACACATACCATGTGGGCCTGGTAATGTGAAAACATTTGCAGATTTATAGCAATGCACCTTTTCCAGTCCTATGTTTACAGTCAGAGTGAGAGAATGTAAGCCAATAATGATTACTTTCAGTCTATAGGAGTATTCAGCCAGATCGTGATTGTTGCCATTGCTTTAGCCAGTAGATGTGCTCTCAGCAGGATTGAGAGGCTTCTATTCACTGGAGCTCTTACTGACCTTCTACGATGGCTACATGTCACCAATGAAGCCAATGTATTAATGCATGTGTGGGTATACAGGACATGTATATGGACCGGACCGGAATGGAAAGGAGTAGAGGAGTCGAGAAACAGGAGGAGAACAGGAGCAAGGCTGAGCCGAGTGAGGAGGTGAGGAGAGGGCCATAAATTCATCAGAAGCTTGAGCTGGGAGGGGTGTGGATGCAAAGGAAGAAAGACCTTTAGAAATTTGCTGACAAGATTAATATGCAGTTGATGGGAAGGTTTTCATGACAGGGTGCCAACAAATAAACACAATTCAGGGATGCCAGTTCTCCCGTGGTGTGGCTCCGCTGAATGAACACCACCATTCCCAGGATTCCATGGGGGTGATCCAGTGTCAGGTGGTCCCAGCCGCTCTCACTCTGCCTCCAGGGACAGAAAAGTTATTTCATTCTCTGACAAACCAGAATATTGAAGTATGATAAGGTTCACCAGGACAGCTGGAAACTAATCTCACATCCATGCCAACTAAAAAGAGAAACACCAAAGGAACTGAGTCCAGTCATACGATACTAGTGAGAAAAGATCTAGTCTAGATATCAAGATCATGTTATTATTGTATTTTCATCTCCTTCATTCTATTCTTAACTTAATGATTGAACTTAATGATTTTTTTGGTTGTTGTTGTCTATCTATTAACATATTTAAAAATATGTGACAAATGCAAGTCATACAAGACTTAAATACACATCTTCTATTATATACATGTTTGTACTTTCTGAAATACCATTTTGCCATTTTTGGGAGTGTATACAGTCAAAAAATCCTGTTATCATAATGAAAAAAAGCCTCAATAAAAGGATTAATTTCTTGAAAAAAAACTCTTTAGTTTGGCATGACGCAATTATTACTATTTCTTACAAAAATGTTTCTCAGCTTATTAATATATAAAAAAGAAAACATTATCTGCCAAATCAAAGTCATTCATGTGGTCCAAACAACGTAGAAAAAATATCTAAAAAAAATCAGCTTTTTTTTTTACTTTTTCTACTTTACATGACATTTTTAGTCATTACATATAAACTTTTCTTGAAAATTATATAAAGGTTTTCAAATCCACATGAAACCATCATAAAAAACAAAGACTACATAAAAACACTTAAAAAAAAAAAAAATCATGAACACTCATATATGCCATTAACCCAATTAATTTTGCAAAATGTAAAACAGTAGCAAACAACTATATCTCAAATTGCTGATAAACTTATTTCTAAGTGCAAAACCCTTTCAGCCGGTATTAGCACGCAACGTACAGATTCCAGTGCCATGTTTATTAGCTGTTAGGCAAAGTCTCGCTGATGACTTGTCCAGATCAGAGATGCTAAGACATGCCATGGCCAGGATCACACTTGAGCCAATTTTACTGCCAGAAGCCTCCAGAATGCTGCTGTTCGGTCACGTTTTGGATCAGAGGTGAGCCATTTTTATGACCTGGTAGCCAGGACCAAGGCTTAACCAAGTCACTGAGCTTGATCTCTAAATACTTTTTAAAACCTCCATCCATTTCAGGACAATGATGACTTCACATAATCACTGAACCCGCAGCTGATGACAATGGATTTGAAGCACTGGTTTTCCTCAAACCACAAGGGGGCCTTTAATCATAGTCTACATGTTCTTTTGGATAGAGGCCTGAATCAGTTAAAACATGTCATGCCATTTGAGGGACGGGAACAGCAGCAAGGCACCATGGTTAAAACATGTTCTAATGATGACTTGAATTCTAGAAGCCCAGCTGTACATCTTGTACCACGCTATTCAGATATTTAGCCTCTCCGCCAGCTTGTTATTGAACCAGTGCGGTGTAGTCTTACCTCCAAGAGGAATGACATGGTGAAAATGTTAATGGTGCAACGCACGGCAGTACGGTTTGTCCCAGAAACATGCCAGATACATGGTGACTACCCACACACGTTAAACTTCACTCATCTGCACATGCAAAGTCGCTCAAACACTCACTTAGCATGCAAGGCCCCCAATGCCTTCGCAAAGCACCTGATATATGTGGCAGCTTGTATCGGGACAGAACCACAGGGCTCTAAAAGCTGGAGATGCTTTCTGAGGGAAGACGTGAGATGAAGGAGCGCTGAGGTGCCAACAGATGAGTGATGGACAGACATGCTAGGGTTTAGAAAGATCCAACAAGTGGAGAGCTCATCACTTTCTCCTACTGCCTCAGCTCATGTCTCTAAGAGCACATCCAATCCCTCCATCTATATTTAACCCAAGGTCTTGAGGACTGTGAGAGCCTGGCCTGTCAGACCTGTCACCGTGCTTCACCAATACTTCTCATGAGCTGCTGGCTTCACATATTCTCACTCTTTCTAGACTTTACGATAACTATATCCCAGGATTATAGTAAACTATGTGCTAGGAGAAATTTGTCAACAGGCAGACCTACACATTTTCAAGCACAATTTTTATTGTGGTTATTTATGGAAGCTGAAATCTGTCAGAGTAAAATAATAAAAAGGTAATTATGAAATAAAGTCACATTGTGAGATATACCGGTATAGCAACACTGAAATAAAGCGAAATATAAAGATTGAGAGACATCCACCTTATTTTTAAACATGGATGTAAGCAATTTCCTGTGAATGTTCAAGACTTCAGGTTCATTATCTATAATAAATACTTAATATAATAAAAATATAACAGGAAAAAAAACTTGCTTACAGTTTTGATTACAATAATAAATGAAAATAATATGATAACAAATAGTGTAAGATGGGGTGAGATCCACCACCCTAATGGCTATGCTCTTCTTCATTTTGTCGTTTCTTCTGAATATCAACATTTGTAAACTAAATTGTCAAATTTTTAAATAAAATAGCTGATTTAGTATCTTATTTTGAGGACACTTTGCCCCTGCTCCTTTAATTATTTTGGGCTACATTTTGTGGTATAACAACTAAATTAGGAAATAGCCTATGTCTATATTTTAATTATCTGCACGTTAAATTTACAAGTATATATTGTTCTTGGAGGGCATGTTCACCCATCTTACCCATTTGCGATATCAAGCAGCACAACAGACTGTTTTGTACATCTAAAATACGTGGAAGCAGATGAAACCGGAAACATTGCCCAAAGCCTATTCAAAAAAATTGCTGTGCACATTCTTACCTTAAAAAAAAGTAGGCTTATGTAAGATGTGAAATCGCAATTTGAAGGATACGCAAACAGGACTCCAGCAAAATAAAATCCTGTTGACCTTAGTTGTAAATGCGAATAAAAAAAAATCAGTGCGTCATCCGTTGTTTCTCAGATCTTCATGAATAAAAATAAGAAATAAAATTCTAAATTCATCATATTTGTGGTAGCTGTGCCATTACACTAGAAATTGTCATAATGATTTTTAAATTAGCTTAAAATGTGCATATTGTGGTACAGTATATCAGTATCAGTATGTGGAAATCTGTGGAACATTCTAAAGAATTCTGTGGAATTCGGGGTTGCCTGTAACCTCTTCATCCTTCGGGGAAAAAAAAGGTAGACCATGCATCTCAAAGAAACTCTGGTCAATATGTCTTTCTATGTTGCAGTGAGCATAAGCCCCCATTATCACTCAAAATAAAAAATGAGATCTCCCTAAATCTCCATATGGGGCTTTAACCTGAAGGCCACAAAGCTTCTTTGTTGAGTAGCAAAATTAACACTCTCCTTCACTCCTCAGGGTCTCTCACTGACATCAGCACTCACACATATTCACACTTAGCAAACTGACCCATTGTTGCATTATCACATTGTATGAAGTTTAAGAGGTCAAAGCAGAAAACCATTCTCCTGAACCAGGACTTGTGTTAACATGGTGCACTATAGAATTCAAGCACTGGACAGTCATGCTCACAGCAAATCCAAATACACACTTATAAAAATATGTCCACAAGTGAATTCTAAAAGTAATGTGTATTTGGGTGGCAGGCAGAAAATAATGTTCAGAGTTGGTTCCAAGGTCACTGGCCCTGCTCCCCTTCCCTTGGCAGAAAGGATTGTAATAGCTGTGCTGACAGACGTGTCTGACCAGCTGGGATCGTCCGCACTAACATGTTAACTCTTTAAGACCAGAGGACTTATATTGCATACACCAGTCAAAACCTCATGGGTACACTTTCAAGGGTACAATGTTTGTCATATCATTTTTATGCTACTCTTTTTTGGTGCTTTTTTTCTGTATGTTCTTAACCATTATCTGCAACAATATCCGCATAACATATCTTCATCCATTGTTGTTATTTTACACTGCAACATATAATCTTATTAATGAGCATTTTGTCCAGTTTGTCAGTGACAATATCTAAACATCCTTAAAACAATCTACAGTGCACAACCAATCAAAAGTTTAGAGTTGTTCAGATGCTTTTAATGCCCACCAAAGCTGCATTTATTTGATAAAAAATACAGTAAGAATAGAAAATATTAGAAAATGTTACTAAAATTTAAAATAGCTGTTTAAAATAACTGTTTTCAACATTTATATTAAAATATTATAAATGTTGACAATTTTTTCCCCCCATGTATTTAAAACAGTTGAAAGTCTTTGTGCCATCAAACCATCAGATCCTGTGATACAAAGTGAAGAGAATGTGAGAAACAAACCGAGTCATGTGAGAGACGGCCTTTTATCGAGGTCCTGCTCCGGTCCCGGCTGAGGCGGCTGATCTGAGAACAGCTGGAGAAACACAGGTCACATGGGACTGGGCTTTCCCTCCTAACAGCTGGGAAAACAAACCACCTCAGGACTCAGTACATAACCATACATACACACCCCCATCATGCATGCACACACATTAAACCTCTGCTTTAAACCAACAACATCAAACATTGCCCTTTAACCATCATCACATTTTCCTAAGAAACTTTACTGCACATGCACAAAGCAGCAACAGATTAAACAGCAAACAAAAGTTTCTTGTGCTCATTCATACACACATTAACAGTTTTCAGTGGTTTCATGGTCTGAAAAGTACAACAGTGGCACATGCAGTACAAGAACTAGAGACACTTCCACAAGGCCTTTATTTATGTCTGTTTAATACACATCCGGAATCCTTTAGAGAGTTATGAATACAAAATGCTCTTTGCATGAGACTCTATAAACAGAGTCAGATCACTTCTGGAACAGATGTATAAAAGGAACATTGTGGATTTATAAAAACAGATCTAAGTCTTTCATGTCATAATAACACACTAAATCATTAAATATGTTGATGTGCCAATATAACATTGCTGAGTATTTGTATAATTTTCTCTCTTGACCACAGGACAGTTTTATAAGTTAAGGAAAGAAATGTCTAGTTATTAAATGAAATAACTAGACATTATTTCATTGTGGGGAAGTCGTGGCCTAATGGTTAGCGAGTCGGACTCGTAATCGAAAGGTTGTGAGTTCGAGTCTCGGGCCGACAGGAATTGTCGGTGGGGGGAGTGAATAACCAGTGCTCTCTCCACCATCAATGACTGAGGTGCCCTTGAGCAAGGCACCGAACCCCCAACTGCTCCCTGGGCGCCGCAGCATAAATGGCTGCCCACTGCTCTGGGTGTGTGTTCACGGTGTGTGTATGTTCACTGCTGTGTGTGTGCACTTTGAATGGGTTATATGCAGAGCACAAATTCTGAGTATGGGTCACCATACTTGGCCATATGTCATGTCACTCACTTAAGAAATACTGTTTACATATGATTATGTTTTGAGGAGGTGACTTCTGTTGCTTTTTGGAAAGGAATATAACTAGATTTTATCACTTTATTTTATTCTGTTACAAGAAAAGTTAACTGTTAACTGTTGTGTCAACCAACTATGTGTTCCTGCAACAAATAAAATTAATAAGATAAATTAAGTGTGTGATTTTTGGCTTAAGAAAAACTCAAAGGTTGGCTTAAAAGTACAATGAAGCACTAGCCATAATAAATAATAACCATGAAGTTCATGACAGAGTGACCTGTGGGATTGTGTTTTCACACATTGTGCAGATTTTCTTTTCTCTCCTCTCCTCTGTCCTCTGCAGTTCATCTTTTGATCCTCTTTATCCATCTGTCTGCCTGTCCACACATCAGTGTGTGTGCGTTATTGCCCAGGCTGCTTTCTCTTTCAGTGGAAGAAGAGAAAACTGAGCACTTGCTGTCTCTCTCTCTTCATTCCCTTTTCTTTTAACTGTAAACTGCTGAATCTTTTCTACTGAACACTTACTCTGTCACTGCCATTTCTGTAGTTTGTATGCAGACAGAGGCCCATCAGAACCAATACAGAGATTTATTTAAAGAAACAGTTCATCCAAAAATGAAAAATTGTTAAAAATGTACTCACCCTCAGGCCAGATGGCCAAGATCAGATTCAGATTTGGAGTAATTTAGCATTACATCACTTGCTCACCACTGGATCCTCTGCAGTGAATGTAACTATAATCCACATAACTGCAGTCCATTATTTAACATCTAATGAAGTGAAAGCTGCATGTTCGTAAGAACCAAGCCCATCGTTAATTATTATTATTTTTTTTCATTATATTAAAATATATTTTAACTTATTTCACAATATTATTGTTTTACAGTATTTTATCAAATAAATGAACCCTTTGTAAACATAGGAGACTTAAAAAAAAAACAATAAAAAAATTACGCAAACTTTTGAACATGTAAATTTGTCTTGTAAATTTATTATTATTATATTGTTCTCCAAGGTACACTTGTTAGTAAAATTTCCATGCCAAAACATTTTGACCTTCTTTCTTAAATAATCAAAGACAATGTTATTCCTCATTATGACGCCATTAAAGGGATACTCCACCCCAAAATGAAAATTTTGTAATTTTTCACTTACCCCCATGTCGTTCCAAACCCGTAAAAGCTTCGTTAGTCTTCAGAACACAATTTAAGATATCTTGGATGAAAACCGGGAGGCTTGTGACTGTCCCATTGACTGCCATGTAAATTGCACTGTCAAGGTCCATAAAAGTATGAAAAGCATTGCCAGAATACTCCATCTGCCATCAGTGGTTCAATCTGAATTTTATGAAGCGACGAGAATACTTTTTGTATGGAAATAAAACAAAAATAACGACTTTATTCAACAATTAGGCACCGTAACGTCTCCTCTGCGTCAGCGTAGCGCCATTTTGGAGATTATCCCCTGGATGCAAAATGCGTATGCTCTTCTATATCAGCCTCGACACAGGGTTGAGTCTTTTTCGTCGATTTACGCTCCGATTTGAACGCAAACAGCACACCCTTGTGGCCCGGCTGACACAGAGGAGTGTACGCATTTTGCATCCAGGGGATAATCTCCAAAATGGCGCTACGCTGACACAGAGGAGACGTTACGGTGCCTAATTGTTGAATTAAGTAGTTATTTTTGTTTTATTTCCGTACAAAAAGTATTCTCGTCGCTTCATAACATTACGATTGAACCACTGATGGCAGATGGAGTATTCTGGCGATGCTTTTCAGACTTTTATGGACCTTGACAGTGCAATTTACTTGGCAGTCAATGGGACAGTCACAAGCCTCCCGGTTTTCATCCAAGATATCTTAAATTGTGTTCTGAAGTCTAACAAAGCTTTTACGGGTTTGGAACGACATGGGGGTAAGTGAAAAATGACAACATTTTTATTTTGGGGTGGAGTATCCCTTTAATGGATAATAAAATAAGATACAAATATTTTTTATCACAAGGATGAGAGAGGTTGAGGGGTTGGTTGGATACTCATCCATCATCTTTCTGCAGCAGCAATTATAACGTGTAACAACATTGTTCACAGCTTATCAGAAAGTTTGTCTTACACCCATGGATGTCTGCAGGAACAGGAGCCTGACAGGCCGACAAAGACAGATGAAATCTGAATGTCAGCAGGGCACTTGCGTCCAGGGTGGCAGTGCATGGGACATGAGGCTAAATATAGTGAAGGTGGACTGCAAGTAGGAGGGGGTGATGGCAAGGGTGACAATGTTCAAAATCACAGTGCATATATAGTTGACACTAAAAGAGCCCCATGTCTCAGATTAGAGAAGATCAGAAAAGATTCAACGCGAAGCATCATCATTCTGCTCAAAAAGGGAAACTAAAGAATTGTCAGCAGCATGGTGTCAATTTGTAGCTCAGAATGATTTGACACGTAACCTTACCCATTCAATCCAAACACTAGTAGCCAACCCTTGCTGTCTCCCCACCCACTTTTCAACAGCAGCTTGGATGAAATGCATTTGTCCGTGTTTCACTCTGTCTCGAATCGCGCTCGCGGAAGCCGCTCGAGAAACAGTATCTCTTCCGCGGCTCGGTACGCTTTCAACTCATTTTTATTATATTTTTTGTCTCGAGCCTTTGTCAAGAGACTGATTTTTACGTAGAGAGGGTGACAGCGCACCGCATTAAAATAAATGATCATTCATGTGTTCATAACCGCTTGCCAAACTCAAAAACGAAACTAAAATTAAAACATCTTTGAGAGCAAGGGGGCCCCCTGGTGTTTCGGGGGCCCTACGCAGTTTGCATATTCTGCATATAGGGAGGATCGGCTCTGTAAATTGGCCTTATGAGCGAGTCATGAAATCATTCAGTCAGCTGATTAACTCAAAACACTGATTCGCTGAGTGAGTCATTGAATTGGTCACTAAACCAATTTGTTCAAAAACACGAATTCAATAATAATTTATTATCAAAACTCTACTAGTGTGTTGCTCTGCAATTTGCAACAGTTGATTTTACTTCAGTTGATTTTACATTTGAATCTTTTTTCTTTGGCTGAGCAAAACTAGACCTTAGCAATAAATGGGAATATTTTAAAATGTAAGTTTCTCAAAATTAATATATTAAATGTATTGAATTACTGTATAAAAGCAATATCTATAATAATGTTGATCTGAATATCAACATGGCTGTCATTATGTGGCGCTCATTCTGAATCACAGCTGAGCTAATATTCGGAACAACACTTTTGATTGTGTGATCTTGCTTAATGTTGGATTACTTCCTCTTCATTTGTAAGAAATCTAAGAACATTCCAAAGCCTTCGGTGGCGAAAGCACACAGCTTTCATCAGCTTTAAATGATTTACATGTTTTCTGTCAGTCTCAGTATCCAAATACAAGCCCATGTTTCAGAGGTCATAGGTCAAAATAATTTTAACCTATTACATGGTGAAACATAAAGGATTTTCCTCTAATTAGGATCTATTTACAAATGACAAAATTGCACATATGTGCAGTAGATTGTAGTTTAATGGTAATATGTTATAGTCATTCACAATAACAACACCTCAGAGGCACTTTCTCCTATCTAGGCCTAGGGAAATTTCACAAGTCAAAATACATTCAAATCATTAGATTTGTATGACAAATAAGCACTTAACCTCTGTCTCGAGTAATATATGACATTCTTTAAATGTGTAATGAATTAATAGTATGTTTTCAAAACATTCTGTCTGTCTGGTCATGCACGTGTGTGTAGAAGTTTAGTAGGCTTCTCCTGCTGGCCAGATGTGCTGGTGAGAGACGCCTTCACCCCTGGACATACGCGTGGGCACTAAAGGCTGTGGAGTGATATGAATCCTGACAGGAACCTGGCTGTCATGAACACAAAATTTTACCCTCCTCTGCAAATGTTTGAACACGTGTAGGACATGCCACACACACAGCCTCCCATATAACTACCATATATGTTATATATGGTATGTATGCTATGGAGATCTACATGTGTTTGTCTGCTGGATATTAGAGTTTTAAATGTATTATGCAGAATGATGAGTAGTTGATGCATAATATGTCCATGGTCCAAGAGAGTTTTAGTTCTAGTAAATGGTCACCAAGTTTTTTCACCATTTTAAGCACATTTTTTGGCTTTTAAAGGTTGTGCAGTGTGTGAAGAACATTTTTAAATACATATATTTATATAATCCATGTGATTTCTCAATTTAAAAAACATGCATGCATAATAATGGTAAAAGAAGAAGCAAAATGCTGGTTTAAAATACAGTATTATATGGCACTTGTCAATTAAATATAGATATTAATATGTACAGGTGCATCTCAATAAATTAGAATGTCGTGGAAAAGTTCATTTATTTCAGTAATTCAACTCAAATTGTGAAACTCGTGTATTAAATAAATTCAATGCACACAGACTGAAGTAGTTTAAGTCTTTGGTTCTTTTAATTGTGATGATTTAGGCTCACATTTAACAAAAACCCACCAATTCACTATCTCAACAAATTAGAATACTTCATACGACCAATAAAAAAAAAACATTTTTAGTGAATTGTTGGCCTTCTGGAAAGTATGTTCATTTACTGTATATGTACTCAATACTTGGTAGGGGCTCCTTTTGCTTTAATTACTGCCTCAATTTGGCGTGGCATGGAGGTGATCAGTTTGTGGCACTGCTGAGGTGGTATGGAAGCCCAGGTTGCTTTGATAGTGGCCTTCAGGTCATCTGCATTGTTGGGTCTGGTGTCTTCCTCTTCCTCTGGTTCAGGTCAGGCGAGTTTGCTGGCCAATCAAGCACAGTAACACCATGGTCATTGAACCAGCTTTTGGTACCTTTGGCAGTGTGGGCAGGTGCTACAGTCCTGCAGGAAAAGTAAATCAGCATCTCCATAAAGCTTGTCAGCAGATGGAAGCATAAAGTGCTCTAAAATCTCCTGGTAGACGGCTGCATTGACTTTGGACTTGATAAAACACAATGGACCAACACCAGCAGACGTCACGGCACCCCAAATCATCACTGACTGTGGAAACTTCACACTGGACTTCAAGCAGCTTGGATTCTGTGCCTCTCCATTCTTCCTCCAGACTCCAGACCTTGATTTCCAAATGAAAAGCAAAATTTACTTTTACCTGAAAAGAGGACTTTGGACTTTGGACTTTGGAGCAACAGTCCAGTTATTTTTCTCCACAGCCCAGGTAAGATGCTTCTGACAATGTTTCTGTTTCAGAAGTGGCTTGGTAGCCCTTTTCCTGAAGACGTCTTAGCGTGGTGACTCTTGATGCACTGACTCCAGCTTCAGTCCACTCCTTGTGAAGCTCTCCCAAGTGTTTGAATCAGCTTTGCTTGACAGTATTCTCAAGCTTGCGGTCATCCCTGTTGCTTGTGCACATTTTCCTACCCAATTTCTTCCTTCCAGTCAACTTTGCATTTAATATGCTTTGATACAGCACTCTGTAAACAGCCACATCTTTCAGTAATGACCTTCTGTGGCTTACCCTCTTTGTGGAGGGTGTCAATGTTTGTCTTCTGGATCATTGCCAAGTCAGCAGTCTTCCCCATTATTGTGGTTTCAAAGAACAAGAGAATTTGGAATTTATACTGTAGGGATGGTCATTAATTAAAACTCAAGTGTAAATATTCTAATATTTTGAGATACTGATTTTTGACTTTCACGAGCTGTAAGCTCTAATCATCAAAATTAAAACAAAAAAACTTTTGAAATGTTTTACTTTACATGCAATGATTCTAAAATATATGAAAGTTTCACTTTTTGAAATAACTTGCAAGAAAAAATGAACTTTTTCACGACATTCTAATTTATTGAGATGCACCTGTATATTTGTAGATTTTACCTTTGTATCCTTATATGACAGCTGACATAAAGATAAGTTCATTGTAAAATGCATTATACAGTAAATGTTTAATACAGAATTACATAGTATTAACCTGTTAGTATTAGTGTAGTATTATTGGAAGCAAGAATGTCACAATGTCACAAATTTGCATTTAATTATGAGAAATCTTTAATTTCTTTTTTTTCTATTTAAATGAAAGGCTTAAATGAAAGGGAAAAAGACAACAGAAACAGAACATGTGAGGTTAACAATGTAAGCTGAAGAAGAGACACACTTGTAAAGCTTACACAGGTTTCCTGTACGGTAACTGACAGTCATGTCCACTTCCTCTGGCTCTCTAGAAACAGGGCCCCAATGAAGCGCTCTCAGGGACCTGCCCTCACAGAGCTCTTTAAATTGCCATTCTTGCTCAGGACCACAGCAACTCATGTAACCCAAAGCCGTGACTTTCCCCACTGCTGCTGTAATGCTGCCTATCTACAGAAGACAGAAAGAGAGACACTGATGGCTTTACCAGAGTCCAGTGTTTTTGGTATCACGTCCATTGTAATACATGCAGTATCACATTTTAAAAAGAGAATACGCAGAGGAATCATTTATTTCACACTGTTGACCTACCTCAGTTGACTGCCAGTCAAATCAATCTAACTCAACAGGTGAAGGTGTGAAAAATCACACAATTGCAGACATGTGGCCTCCTTTCAGAGTTTAATAATATTCAAACACCAAGAGGACACTACTCTGGGGTGAGTGGTGAGCGGCCCATGTGCTTTCTGCAAAGGCCACTGGGATATTTACAGCGTTTGGACATGTGAAGGTCACAGGCATAAAGCAGGATGATGGCTTTCACAAATGGCAATTGACTTAAGAGCCCCCCACTGGATCCCCGAGTGTTCATTGGATGCCGACAGGCCAGGCCTTCATACTTGTGACTGGGGCTCAATACATCAGTGAGAAGCCTGCAGTAAATCGGAGACCTAAAATGGATCCGCTGACATTGCTGTACAATAATTAAACTATCGAGAGGGCTGCGGGGGTAAGGAGGACTGGGGTGCAGACAGTTCCTTGATGTAGGAAAAATGGGGCGGAAACTCATTCTGAGAGCAGGGGACTGAGAGCCGTAAAGGGACGTCTGGGGCCCAGAAGTTGTGTCCAGTGAATATTTCAACTTGAAAAGTTTTTTCCTCCTTAATTTTCTGTCTGGCAGCCCTTTCCCTTTCATATAATTTAAGGGCTGTTCCTAAGGAGACCTGGGTACGAGTATGAATCGGCCCCCAGGTCCTGACTTTTATATTACTGTGCAAATACATGGAGTCGCCACATGAAATGCTGTTCACTGCTGAAATAGTCTGTTATCATTTATATTAAGTGCAGAAATGCCTATTATATTTCAAATATTTATTCCTTTAATGCAGTTGCCAAATAAGAGTTCGAGTTATAGCTCTGTGCTATAATTATGACCAAGTCAGCAGCCTAAAGTTTGTCATTTTGCAGTGCTAAAACAGTTACCCTCAGACACACTACTTAAAGGGATAGTTCACCCAAAAATGAAAATTATTTCATCATTACTCATCTTCAAGTTGTTCCAAACCTGTGTGAGTTTCTTTCTTCTGCTGAACACAAAAGAAAATATTTTGAAGAATGTTGGTAACCAAATAGTTGCCGGTAACTGGCAACTGTTTGCTTACCTGATTTAAAAAAAGAAAAAAAAACATTAAAGTTATGAATAGCAGTTTTAAAGATGCTTCCTCAACATTGTTTTAGCCCTAATACCTTTACCTGAGCTGACATTTACATATTAACAATAATACAGTGATTTGATTGCACTAAAGTTAGGTAGATAGTTAAACTACGATCAATGGACATGTAATAAGATATACAAAATAAAATTTAGCCAATAATTGGCTTGTGAGGCAATGCATAATCAATGCATAACATTTACATAATCAAATGAACACTTTGTTGTATGACACAGCATAGTCAAGTCATCACAAAAAAACCAAAGAACTACAAACTACAGACATTATAATTTATATTTTCCTTAAATACCTTTTCTGTGCTGCAGGAACCTGTTCACAGCGGAGTAAGAAATAATATAAAGTGCATTATGGGAGAGGTCTGGTATCATGCAGACAGGCCTGTGAGCAGTAGCTCTGATCATGTCTGGGTCCGTTGCTTTAACAGTGGCTAGTAATTTTTATATGCACCTGTAATAAAAAAAGTGATGATTTTCCTCGGTGCTGCAGCTGTAGGTCTTCTTGACACGTTAGGCTCTCCTTCCAGATCTGTCCATGGAAAAAACATAAGGATAGCAAGCCAACACACACACACACACACACACACACACACACACACACACACACACACAGAGAGAGCATGAGCACGTACACACAGGAATGCACACATGTGCCAATGCTTATGCTGTAGCCTATATCCTCTAAAAATATATACATACATTCACACAATCCACTCTGACACACACACACACACACACAGAAGGACGGATGATTATTTTAGCATATCGGTTCCTAACTTTCCTGTGGGACTCCTGAAACAGATATCACAGGCAGCCAGAGTGTGTGAGACTAAGTTGTCAGAGTCAATCTCTCAGCACTCTAGTTTTACCCAAATTCTTCATTCACATTTTATCAGAATCAGAATCAGAATGAGCTTTATCGCTAGGTATGTTTACACATACGAGGAATTTGTTATAGTGACAGAAGCTCCACAGTGCAACAGAAAGACAGCAATAGGACAGGACACAGATAATAAAAAGAATAATATACAAATATACAAAATAGGCAATGTACAAAAAGCAAAAACACAATATATAATATAGACAATTATGTGTGTACAGGTCTGATATGTGCAAAATTTAAATGAAAAAAAAAGTATGTGTGGTGAATAAATAATGTATAATAGTGTTGTGTGTTCCATGTTTATGTCAAGTGTTCATGAGATGGATTGCCTGAGGGAAGAAACTGTTCCTGAGTCTGGTCGTTCTGGTGCTCAGAGCTCTGTAGCATCGACCAGACGGTAACAGTTCAAAGAGGGAGTGTGCTGGATGTGAGGGGTCCAGAGTGATTTTGCCAGCCCTTTTGCTCACTCTGGATAAGTACAGATCTTGGAGAGTGGGGAGGGTTGTACCAATGATTCGCTCAGCAGTCCGGACTACCCTCTGTAGTCTTCTGAGGTCAGATTTGGTAGCTGAGCTGAACCAGACAGTTATTGACGTGCAGAGGACGGATTCAATGATGGCGGAGAAGAACTGTTTCAGCAGCTCCTGTGGCAGGTTGAACTTCCTCAGCTGGTGAAGGAAATACAACCTCTGCTGGGCCTTTTTCACAATGGACTCAATGTGATTGTCCCACTTCAGGTCCTGAGAAATTGTGGTGCCCAGGAATCTGAATGACTCCACTGCAGTCACAGTGCTGTTCATGATGGTGAGTGGGGGGAGAGCAGGGGGGTTTCTCCTGAAGTCCACGATCATCTCCACTGTTTTGAGCGTGCTAAGCTCCAGGTTGTTAAGACTGCACCAGACAGCCAGCTCCTTAACCTCCTGTCTGTAAGCAGACTCATCACCGTCCTGAATGAGGCCGATGACTGTGGTGTCATCTGCAAACTTTAGGAGCTTGACAGAGGGTCTTTAGATGTGCAGTTTTTGGTGAACAGGTAGAAGAGCAGTGGGGAGAGAACGCAGCCCTGAGGAGCTCCAGTGCTGATAGTACGGGTGCTGGATGTGTATTTTCCCAGCCTCACTAGCTGCTGCCTGTCTGTCAGGAAGCTGGTGATCCACTGACAGATGGAGGTGGGTACAGAGAGCTGAGTTAATTTGGGCTGAAGGAGTGATGGGATGATGGTGTTAAAAGCGGAGCTGAAGTCTACAAACAGGATCCTCACATAAGTCCCTGGTCTTTCCAGATGCTGCAGGATGAAGTGCAGTCCCATGTTGACTGCATCATCCACAGACCTGTTTGCTCTTTAGGCAAACTGCAGGGGGTCCAGTAAGGGTCCAGTGGTGTCCTTCAGATAAGCCAAAACCAGTCTTTCAAATTTTTCATTATTTCATGGCCACATACGTTAGAGCCACAGGTCTGTAGTCATTAAGTCCAGTAATTTTGGGTTTATTTGGGATGGGGATGATGGTGGAGCGTTTGAAGCATGAAGGGACTTCGCACAGCTCCAGTGATCTGTTGAAGATCTGTGTGAAGATGGGGGCCAGCTGGTCAGCACAGGATTTCAGACAGACTGGTGTCACACCATCTGGGCCTGGTGCCTTCCTTCTCTTGTTCTTTCTGAAGACCTGGCGCACGTCATCTTCACTTATTTTCAGTGCAGGTGTGGGGGAGAGGGGGGTTGCAGGAGGTGTGAATGGTGTTTTTTCAAACCTGCAGTAGAACTCATTCAGATCGTCTGCCAGTTGTTGATTCTCTACAGTGCTGGGGAATGGTGTCTTGTAATTGGTGATGTCTTTCAGACCTTTCCACACTGAAGCAGAATCACTGATTATAACTGCCATCTCAAATGTTGGAGGGGCTTTAAAAGGCTTGTTACATTATTACAGTCAGTAATGCAGTATTTGGAGCAGGGCTCTGAACCGGTTCAAGGAACGAAAACCGGAAACGAACGAAATTTTGACAGGAACAGAACCAGAAACAGAAACGAAATCAAATTTTATAGTTCCGACCAGAATCAAAAATTTGAAATGGCCATTAACCGGTTAATAACGTTATTTTATCGTTCCATTTAATATTTGAAATTTGCTGTCAACCAATCACGAATTCAAGTAGTAGGCTAAGGCCTATATTGCAAATGTGGCGCTGATGCATCCAATGCGTGAAATGCCCGCGCGCTCAGCTGTGAACTCTTCATAGGTAAGTCGCAATGGCAATGCACCGGCGTTAGAGTTTATCCGAGGACAGTGTAAGATGGATTCAACAGATCACACGCACCTGCAGCGCTTCAGTGAATGGAGAAAACAGAATAAAACTATAGGCTTACATAAAAAAGAATATATATATATATATATATATATATATATATATATATATAGGCCTATGCACAAAATATATTTCACTAAAATCATTGACGGATTAACAAAACGAAAGAAAAAAAAAATGACCTGAGTTTCGGTTTATCGACACGATCCAAAGTTCACAGAAAGGAAAACGACAGTGTCACGGAATGCTCACACAAAAAGATCCATTTGCAGTTTTATTTTCAGAGTCCAAAAAACATAATCCACATGATCAAAAACAGGAAACAAAGATAGCAACACAGGAACAGAATGCAATACTGACGCAACTAAAGACAAAACAAACAAGATATTTATAGGGTGAGGCTAATGAGTCAATGATAACCAGCTGGCAGTAATGAACCAATAATAAGTGCAAAGGGTGATGGGAAATGCAGTTCAGAACACCCAAACAATAACTCAAAGAGAGTGCCCTCTGGTGGCTAAACTGGGCACTCCAAAAACTGACTGTGACATTACCCTCCCTCTAAAGAGCGGCTTCCAGACGCTCCATAAAAAGTCAAGAAGTTTCAGGTGGGAGGTGGAATGGAGGTGGATCAGGGGGAGGGATGGTGGGCCAGGTCCATGTAATGGAAGATGGATTAGAAATGGTGGCAGAGCAGGAGGCCAGGGCGGGGCCAGCAGAGCAGGCAGCAAAGGTGAGGCTGATAACCACCTTAACAGGACTAAGACGACCAATAGACCTCCAAATGACACCATCATGACTGCAAAGAGAAGCACAAAGAGTTTAATAACAGCCTCAATGGCTGCAACAGGACGGACCGATAACTCGGCTATGGTCTCCTTGACCAAAACAGGGCAGGCAGACAGTACAATAGTCTCTTTAGCCGTAACAGGGCAGACTGAGAGTTCAGGAGTGGGCGCCACCACCCAGAGAGGAGCTGAAGCGGACACCGCCACCCCGGGAGGCTCCGCAGCAGAAACCGCCACCCCGGGAGGAACCGGAGCACGGGAGTGGACTCCCGGACCAGAACGAGCTCTGGAATGGACTCATAAACCCGAGTGGGCTCCGAAGTGAACTCGTAGACCTGAGTGGGCTCCGAAGTGAACTCGTAGACCTGAGTGGGCTCCGAGGACTCCTGAATTGGAACGAGCTCTGGAATGGACTCAAAAACTTGAGTGGGCTCTGGAGACTCCTGGACTGGAGTGAGCTCTGGAGTGAACTCTGAGGGCTCTCGGACTGGAGCGAGCTCATGAGTGAACTCTGAAGGCTCCTGGACTGGAGCGAGCTCTGGAGTGGACTCTGAGGGCTCCTGGACTGGAGCGAGCTCTGGAGTGGACTCTGAGGGCTCTCGGACTGGAGCGGACTCTAGAGTGGATTCTGAGGGCACCTGGACTGGAGCGAGCTCATGAGTGAACTCTGAAGGCTCCTGGACTGGAGCGAGCTCTGGAGTGGAATCTATATGCTCCTGGACTGGGGTGGGCTCTAGAGTAAACTCTGAAGGCTCCTGGACTGGATCGGGTTCAGGAATGGACTCTAAGGACTCCTGGACTGGAGCAGGCTTTGGAGTGAACTCTGGGGGCTCCTGGACTGGAGCGATCTCTGGAGTGGACTCTGAGGGATCTAGGACTAGAGCGGACTCTGGAGTGGACTCTGAGGGCACCTGGACTGGAGCAAGCTCATGAGTGAACTCTGATCGCTCCTGGACCGAAGTGGGCTCTGGAGTGGATTCTAACCACTCCATGACTAAAGCGGTTTCTGTGGCAATCTCTGGGACCACCCACATCGGATCCTCCAAGACCACCAGAGTCGGGTCCTCCAGGACCAGCAGACTTGAGACCACCGGAGTCAGGTCCTCCAGGACCACCGGACTCGAGACCACCGGAGTCAGGTCCTCCAGGACCCCCGGACTCGAGACCACTGTAGTCAGGTCCTCCAGTACCCCCAAACTCGAGACCACCGGAGTCAGGTCCTCCAGGACCAGTGGACTTGAGACCACCGGAGTCAGGTCCTCCAGGACCACCGGACTTGAGACCACCGGAGTCAGGTCCTCCAGGACCACCGGACTCGAGACCACCGGAGTCGGGTCCTCCAGGACCAGCGGACTCGAGACCACCGGCGTCGGGTCCTCCAGGACCACCGGACTCAAGACCATCAGGGTCGGGTCCTCCAGGACCACCGGACTCAAGACCACCAGAGCAGACTTAAGTGCTCTCCTCCTCGACCTTCGCCTGCGGGTCAGAGATAGGGAAGCTTCACTATCCTCTGGAGATGTTATGGTGGATTCGGGCATCTTCGGGAGCACTGCAGTGGGCTCAGATCGACATGGCATCACTAAACTGCGGTAACTGAGATAGTTAATGAAACTCCAAAAGTCAAGAGTTTTAAGCCCCTCCATCTCAAAAGGAGGCAAGGGATTGTCTAGGCACTCATTAAAAATTTTGCTAAGCTCAGAATTACAAAGTTCCAATCCTACCGCCAATGTCCAAAAGGTCTGTGCCAGTCCACCCACTTGCATCCCCTGTTGCCGAAGATCCGCCAACATCCTAAGCCGAGCTTTCTGCTCCTTCTTCGAAGCAGGAGGAAGAATTCGAATGCCCATGGTCCACAAGTCGATAGCTCAGTCTAGCTCCTGGATCTGTAAATGGCGTCAGTATTCTGTCACGGAATGCTCACACAAAAAGATCCATTTGCAGGTTTATTTTCAGAGTCCAAAAAATAGTTTGCACTGGGGCAAAAACAGAGAACTGCAAACAATAATCCAGCCACCAAACACACTGAAAACAGGGAAAACAAACAAGGTATTTATAGGGTGAGGCTAATGAGTCAATGATAACCAGCTGGCAGTAATGAACCAATAATAAGTGCAAAGGGTGATGGGAAACGCAGTTCAGAACACCCAAACAATAACTCAAAGAGAGTGCCCTCTGGTGGCTAAACTGGGCACTCCAACAACTGACTGTGACAGACAGCAGTAGTTTTCTTTATTTTGCAAAAGCTTGACAGTTTTGAATGTCTTGCTTTTATCTGTATAGCAGTATGGCTATCGTGCCGGTGCTTGACGCGCACACAGACAACATATTTTTGCGATATTGCAGCCTGTTCGTTATCAAAATTTCAGTAGCCTATCATTATCAAAATTCATTATCAAAATACAGTTAAAGAACCATATAATAAGTAGCACTGCTCCGTTGTACAATCTGTTGCATTCAGCGTGACCACTGTGCTGATCAGGGTTGCCAGGTTTTCACAGCAAAACCCACCCAATTGCTTCTTAGAACTAGCCCAAAACTAGCCCAATCGCTTTTCAGGGGTGATTTTCAGTAAAAATCGCATTCCGGTGGGGTAAAATACAAGTTTTTTTGGCGGGTTTCACTGATAAAAGTCGCATTCCAGGGCTAAAATGGCACGTTATTGGGGTCGCTTCAACCTGCGGACATGAAAAACATCCCGCGGAAAGAGCGTTAAAGTAGCCCAATTACGCGGGAAAACCGCGGACTTGGCAACACTGATGCTGATATGCGAAGGATGATGATCGATGCGAGTGAAGTAGGCTACAAAGCCTATTTCATAAATAATAATATTTTAGCATCCAGATACATCGCAAATATGAAAACATTTGGATTTGTGCCGAATGAGAGAGGTAGGCATCAGTTTCACCTTAAATTAATTCGTTTTTGGCTTTACATTTATAGACTATAGCTTAAACGCTTTAAATCGCATTAACTTTAGAGGATTTGTTGTGGAGAGAAGGGAACTTTAACTGTGTTTATAATGTTTGTAAACATTTTGCTTTTACCGGCATTTTAGCCTACATTATTTCTGAATGTAATCATAAAATGAGACGTGAGCCTATGCGACTTAGCCTATGTTTTTTCCTCTCAAAACGCAATTTTATAAGAGCGTTTAACAATGCAGCAAACATTTTTAAATATCTTGAAAAAATACTTTAATGTCTTTAAAGCGTCAGCAGATTTTTTTCTTTTGTTTAGTAGGCTACATTTGGCCAAAATCTATAAAAGACGATGCTGTATTGCTATGATTTAGCGCAGCGGGTTAAGATACCAGATTTTCTGTTGTTGTTTTTTCTTTCTTTTTGAGTAAAGAAAACGCTGTACTTTATTATTATTATTATTATTATTATTATAGGCAAATAATACAAAAAAAAAAATAACGGTATTAACCGGTTTCGGAACGATAATAATACATGAGGAACGCAGGAACAGAAACGTTAAAATATCGATTCTGCTCAGAGTGAACCGATTGATTTTTTTTTTTCGTTTTCAAGCCCTGATTTGGAGTATTTGATCTTTTATTGTCTTTAAAACTCACTTTAAATTGAAAAAATGAATGATTTTTCCCATTTAAAATGTACTTCATTTATTTAAATATAGTTCTGTCATGACAACTCTCTAAGGGATTGACATGGTAATGTACATGACAATGTTCATGTGTTTGGTCTTGGCAGAATAGATCTGCTACACTGCTGCTGCTGCTGCTGCCAGTACATCCACAACATGCTGCTGTGAGCCCTTAACAAATACTGCTGCTGCACATATAACACATATGAATAACCCCCATAGCATATATGTTCACCCCGTAGCAGATATATACAGGTGGAGCTGGGGAAGGTGGAGGGTTTCTGAAGCGCGCTGCAAGTATTTGAATGTTGAGCAGAGAGCTCATTGGCTGCTGATACAGGAGAGAACCAATCAGCTGTGCCATGTGATAATGATGTCATTTTGTCAGATTGAGTTAGACCTATTGGACTGTGCCATCTAGAGTTTAATGCCAGAACTTTGGTTTTGAAATACATAGAAATAAAATCTATTTAAAATGTATGTAAAAATATTTATCAAAAACAGAGCACAGATGTGAAGAGTTCTAAAGGGTGACCAGATGTCATTTTTACAAAAGATAAATAATGTGGTAGATTCAATTTATAATTATATTATAATATATTATAATTACATATAATAATTATATTATGATATCTTGATTTGTATGCAATTTTGTAATTTTATATTTCATTTTATTATTTATGTGATTTGGTTTCATTTAGTTCATTGAATTAGAACCATGCAATCTTTATTTAGTCACAAATTTTTTGACAAGCACTGTAAGAACAGTTTTTACAGCTCTTAAGTGTGCGTTCATTATTTAATGTAATTTACAGTCAAACTACATAAAAACTATTCCACTTTTTATTTCATATAAGAATATAGAATATTCAACAATATTTTTACCCCTAACTAGAATGTGCCTTGTTTTCATTTAATCTAATCACCATAGAGTATACTTTAATATCATCAATATATCAATAATATATCTTTTAATATATCCTTAAAATCACCCTGACATCCAACAACCAACAGAATTACTAACAAGCCATTGGTGGAGCACAATATGCCACTGCCAGTCCACACGTTCACACCACAGCACCAGGGGCCCATCTGGGCTTAACATGTGATTTCTTTAACAATGTTCCAGTGGCTATCACAACATCGCGCCCAGCCTGCTTAATATTGCGGTTCTTATGACAGTGTAGCACCCCATGCGTCAAATATTCCAGTTCTTCTGACAGAGTAGCACCCCGGCCATTTAACAGGTGCCCGTTTCTCCTGCTATGACAACATCACACCAGCACTCCATGGGCCATTTGTCACCAGGCTGTAGATACTGTGTGGACAGATGAGCAAATGGCTGCAGAAGTGTTTGTACATGTGTGGTTGTGTTTATGTGCGTGGACGGCTTTGGTGAATTGGCCTCAAAATATTTGGTAAGGAATTTTTGGTGTAAAACAGATATTTAACCGTATATTTTAGTTCATTAACAGCCATCATTTTGAGGCTGTGGCCATGGTGTTGGCCATATATTGTGTATGTGTCATTCTAGTTTGTGTTTGTGTGTGTGTCAGATGTCGATTTCACTGAAACAGGAGCCATGTCCAATCTTCTGGTATTCGGCTGGTCCCCCTTTCTCTGTCTGTCTACACACCATAGCTCCCGGTACTAACAATGGGGCCACTGTTACGGGACACTGCCTAACACAGGCCAGACAGCAAACATACAGCTGTGTAAAGACACACAGTCCGGCATCAGAAAGCTAATCTCATTCAGGAATGCTAACACTGTTGAGATGACACCAGCAAATGAACCGTCTGAACAACAAAACAATGAAATTAGGAATCTAACACTTTAATTTAGTATGATAATAAATAATAATAAAATATATAACTGAAAAATGCTAAATATTTTCATTAAGAAACATGTAATTGGGTTGACCTACTTGACCTACAGGACACTTGCCTTGCCAAATCACGGTTACTGAGAGCTGGCAGCAGAAAGTACGAAACCGCTCATACACTAAACAGCTGGACGTCTTTTGCCTGAATTGAACATAAGGAAGAGGTCTTGAGACACTTTGAACTGTTTTGAGTTTGACACTGCATCTTAAAAACGTGGCACTCCTGGTGCGACGAAAACGCACTCCTGGTGCGACCAAATGCTTAAAAACTACATGCATAACTTCATGCGAGAACGTGTTGGGCACTCTGACAATCATAACTGTAAAATATATGTCTGTTGACTGTATACTAGTGAAAGGCTTATATTCAGTGATAATGAAATAAAACAATACAGTAAATTTTTGTAATGCCTGCCGTATTCCAGGGGTTTTCAAACCGTTTGATGCCAGGGACCCCCAAATGTAATAATCCCATCCTAGAAAGTCTGTATTTTATATATATAAACCAGTTTGTACAAATATTAATCATGACGTGAAATGAATGTAAATGTAATATATATATATATATATATATATATATATATATATATATATTATTATGTTTGTATTGCCATTCTAGAACAGGAAATTATTTTTTTAGCAATTTTTTTCTGTATATATATTATGCATTATGCAAACTAGCACATAATGTAAATAAATAAATAATATTTCATTAATGTATTAAGTGCATGTGTTAACTTTGAGAGCCCTAAAATACATTTTGTAAAACCTTGTTTCGTCTCTCAAATTTTTTTTCTGGCCCTCAGTTTGAAAACATCTGGCCTGTTCAATATCTGCAACAATAATGTAATAATGCCATATTTCAAATGAATTGAATCTTCATTTGAAAACTCTTTTTAGCTAATATTGATATGTACTATTAATTTCATTTATAAGCATGTCATGTAATTGTCATTTATATTAATCAACTGACAGCCATACTGTAGGTAAAATATATATATTAAAACCCTGTATTCACAACATACATACAAACCGAATTCAGGAAATGTTGGGACGTTTTTTAAATTTGAATAAAATGAAAACTAAAAGAATTTCAAATCACATGAGCCAATATTTTATTCACAATAGAACATAGATAACATAACAAATGTTTAAACTGAGAAATTTTACAATTTTGTGCACAAAATGAGCTCATTTAAAATTTGATGCCTGCTACAGGTCTCAAAATAGTTGGGACGGGGGCATGTTTACCATGGTGTAGCATCTCCTCTTCTTTTCAAAACAGTTTGAAGACATCTGGGCATCGAGGTTATGCGTTTCTGGAGTTTTGGTGTTGGAATTTGGTCCCATTCTTGCCTGATATAGGTTTCCAGCTGCTGAAGAGTTTGTGGTCATCTTTGATGAATTTTTCGTTTAATGATGCACCAAATGTTCTCTATAGGTGAAAGATCTGGACTGCAGGCAGGCCAATTCAGCACCTGGACTCTTCTACTACAAAGTCATGCTGTTGTAATAGCTGCAGTATGTGATTTTGCATTGTCCTGCTGAAATACACGTCATCTGGAGGGGAGCATATGTTGCTCTAAAACCTTTATATACCTTTCAGCATTAATAGTGCCTTCCAAAACATGCAAGCTGCCCATACCGTATGCACTTATGCACCCCCATACCATCAGAGATGCTGGCTTTTGAACTGAATGCTGATAACATGCTGGAAGGTCTCCCTCCTCTTTAGCCCGGAGGACACGGCATCTGTGATTTCTAACAAGAATGTCAAATTTGGACTCGTCTGACCATAAAACACTTTTCCACTTTGAAACAGTCCATTTTAAATGAGCCTTGGCCCACAGGACACGATGGCGCTTCTGGACCATGTTCACATATGGCTTCCTTTTTGCATGATAGAGATTTAGTTGGCATCTGCAGATGGCACAGCGGATTGTGTTTACCGACAGTGGTTTCTGGATGTATTCCTGGGCCCATTTAGTAATGTCAATGACAGAATCATGCCGATGAGTGATGCAGTGTCGTCTGAGGGCCTTAAGACCACGGGCATCCAACAAAGGTCTTCAGCCTTGTCCCTTACGCACAGAGATTTCTCCAGTTTCTCTGAATCTTTTGATGATGTTATGCACTGTAGATGATGAGATTTGCAAAGCCTTTGCAATTTGATGTTGAGGAACATTGTTTTTAAAGTATTCCACAATCTTTTTACGCACTCTTTCACAGATTGGAGAGCCTCTGCCCATCTTTACTTCTGAGAGATTCTGCCTCTCTAAGACATCCCTTTTATAGCTAATCATGTTACAAACCTGATGTCAATTAACTTAATTAGTTTCTAGATGTTCTCCCAGCTGAATCTTTTCAAAATTTCTTGCTTTTTTTGTTTTATAATATATATTTTTGGGGTCAGTAATTGTTCCAATCATCTTGGATCCCTGCTTATCTTCTTTCTCTCTCTACATATGTCAAATGCACAACAGTATTCTAAAATGTTTGATATTTTGTAATTTGTGGAAAATCCTATAAATAAAGTGAAAAAAAATAAAATAAAAATCTTGCTTTTTCAGCCCTTTGTTGCCCCCGTGCCAACTTTTTTGAGACCTGTAGCAGGCATCAAATTTGAAATGAGCTCATTTAGTGGATAAAAGTGTAAAATTTCTCCGTTTAAACATTTGTTATGTTCTCTATGTTCTATTGTGGATAAAATATTGGCTCATGTGATTAGATAATCTTTTAATTTTCATTTTATTAAAATTTGAAAAATGTCCCAACATTTCCGGAATTCGGGTTGTAGTAAAAAATTTTGGTCACATTAACTATGACTTTTGCCTCAATAAACTCCTAATGTGCTGCTTATTAATAGTTAGTAAGGTAGTTGTTAAGTTTAGGTATTGGGTAGGATTAGGGATGTAGAATATGGTCATGTAGAATATGTGCTTTATAAGTACTAATAAACAGCCAATATATTATTAACAGGCATGCAATAAGCAACTTAATAATGAGAACTGGTCCCTATTCTAAAGTGCTACCCTTTTTTCTAAACAGTGAAGAAAAAGACAGCTTAGCAAAAAATCTGCACTTGGTTTCACATCAGCTTCAAATACTCGTTAGCTCAGACGTTAAAACCTGCCGAGGCCAGAAGTGACACCTTAGTCCAGGGTTTAATTTCGAGCAATAGCGGGTGTTAGAGAAACACATGATGTAGCCAGTTGTTTTGGGGGCAGTTGGACCGCGATCATAAAGGCAGGTTTTATTAGCTGTTGCTTGATTTGTTCCTGCAGACTGTGGAGTGAGCTGCTAAATCAATGCATACAGCTGTTCTTCCCGCTCGGCCTCTCAGCTCGCACAGCAGGTGTACGGCCCACAACGGCTGTCACACACACCCGCTCACATAACAAATAATAACGGCCTCCACACACACGGACCATCCATCACCGTTATGGCCTGGCCCGAGAGACCGGTGCACACATACACACATTCAGCAAAGCACGGCGCTACACACCCTGCTGCACAAATTGTCTGAAATGGTCACAGATGCACATTCAGCCAGGCCCAGAGTGTGTTTGTATTTGTACATGGACACTATATTCACAAACAAACAGGTACAAACCTGTACAAACCCAACACATGCACACACTGGGACTATCTATCATGGTTATGGCTTTGCTCCACTCCAATGGTTGATGCTGGCAGAGGAAAATGTTCCATGTACTTCAATGAGCAAGTCATTCCTCTCTCAGCTCTGCTCTCCTCTCTAGACTCGCCTGTGGCCTGGGACGAAGACTAAAACCTAATGTTAAATACATTTATGAACGTGAAAAAACCCAATGAGATTATAGCAGTGAAAAACAATTAGTCTTCCCAACGGCAAGGCTCCACATCTGGTGTGACTCAATCTGTGGTGCCGTCGGTGGTGGCTGGGGAACATGAAGAGAGGGATTCGGCAGGTGATGGAGGCAGGACTACATCAGACATCTAGAACTGAAATGGATAAAGTTCGCGAAGACAAGAAAACAGAATGTTAAAGGGGTGATTGATCAGCTTTTTTCGAAGGCTTGATTGTGTTAATGGGGTGCAACGGTGTAACATGTCCATGCTTCGTTTTTAAAAAACGCATTATTTTCACATATTTTGCTTTTATTCTACAGCGCTGTTTACAGTCTGTTGACTCTCTGGTTCTATGAAGCCCCTCCCTCAGAAATACGGCTCAGGGGTGCATTTCCCAGAAACATCGTTAGCCAGCAATGGACGCAAATTCTGTCATTGCCAACACGGTGTTTCCCGAAACCCTAGTTCAAACGAGCATTTGCAAATAGCGTCGCAAACAGCGGTTGGAACTACAGCTCTCAACCTGTGGTTAGAAGCATAGTTTCTTGCTAGTAAGACATATGGGTGTAAATAAACATGCTCTTGGGCACAATAAGCAAGCTAATATGCAGTACAATCTATATATTCCATTCTATCTAAATATAAATGCATTTTAATCTATGTATTTTTGCACGTCCTCAATAAGCACCGTTTTTGAAGAGTGTGCATGTTCATAAATACCTAAGGGAACCCCAGAGTATGATGTAAGAGATTAATCAAACATCAAATAAAGCAAAATGACAGGGAACAAAAAATCTTAAAGTAGACATCAGGTGCCATGTTCAACAGCAGCATCTTAGAGATCTCTAATCACTTAAATAGCAGAAGTTATTGCTCCACCACATGCATGTGATGTTATTAACAATGGCCCTATGTTGTTGAACTAATGTGGTTCAAACGATGGAGATGCGAGCGTGTTCGGGAAACAGTCGTGACTAGCTGTTAATTTCCACGACAATGCATTGTACTATGTTAATCAGTGAGTTACGTGGTTGTATGGGAAACACACCCCAGATTGGCTAGCTGGCCCAGTGTGTTGTGATTCACTAACCGTTTAGTTCACATTGTCCGGAAACGTCACGCCCCCTTACCATTACGGGTAGTTGCATGCTCCCGGGGGCAGGGTTTATGTAAACATCAGGGTTAGTGATGTTACAAACCCGGGAAGAAGCTCATTGTAGTCCCTACCAGCCTTTTTTGTAGTCCTTAAACAGTAATTTCTCACTTTGCATTGAACTTTGAGCGTCATAACTTTGCAGACGTTGTTTATGCTCTAACAGCAACATTACATTACACACTAAGTAAAGTTAAAATCAACCATCACTTTAATGGAAACATGCCATTCAAAAGCTTCACAGTTATGATAACTTTGAGGTTTGACTTATGTTCATGGCCCAAATCCTATTTTGGTGCTCTAAATAAAATAAATTAAATTAATTAAAAATAAATAAATATTCAATTCAATTCAAGTTTATTTGTATAGCGCCTTTTACGATACAATCATTGCAAAGCAGCTTTACAGGAAATTAAGTTTCTACAATATATTTATATACTGTAGAACTTAATATATTTAACTTATGGCAAAATTTTGTAATTCTGTATGTTGTCTGAGGGTTGGCATCCTCTGAGGTCCTCTGAGGGGTTGGCATCATCTCTTCTCAGGTGTTCGGTCATCTCAGATCATTTAAGGGCTGGATCCAGACTGAAGCTTGTGTAATTCCTAGTTACCACGGGATGTTCATTTTACTCTATTTGAAACAGAGAAACAAATAGAGACATAATTAGCGTAGCTGTTTTTCCATCCAAGCAAAAAATTATTTGTTCAACCAAAGCTAAAGAATAATAATGTGTGTTTGATCAAATATAACTGCAGTACAAGATTATGAGATGCATTATATGAATGCTTGGCTAAAGAGATGTGTCTTTAATCTAGATTTAAACAGAGAGAGTGTGTCTGAACCCCGAACGTTATCAGGAAGGCTATTCCAGAGTTTGGGAGCCAAATATTAAATTAAATTATTTGTTATTAATTTAATTTATCATTATTTATTTTAATGTTTAGGGTATTATCGTACTGATAGAACACTGCTAATATATATAAAACACTGAACTGTTCCTTAAATATAAATAAATTATATATTTAATTACATTAATGTTTTTACACTTTTATTATTTATTTTATATGTAATATACAAAATTATTAAAAAACACTGAATGGATAATATTTTTATTTTTAGATAGGAATTAACTATTCCTCAGTTACTCTATTAGATTATCTATAATTTACTACAACATTTATTGTTGTTGAAATTAATATTTATATTGTCATACTATTTATTATCACACGCATAATACTTTGCCAACACATATAAAATAAAAAAACTTTCAATTTTCATATTTTGTTTTTCATGCTCAGGCACGCACACACACACGCACGCACACAAGCACGCGCACGCACACACACACACTTTCTTAAATATAAATAAATTATTCATTATTTACATTTTATATGATGTATTACTCACTATTTACATGATACATATTTATAATTATTATCACATTCAATATCATTGACATTGTCACGGTATATTATTAATACTGTCCTTAAAATTATGTATTTTTTCTTTTTTTGTAATTTTTATTACACTCAATACTATGTTTCCAATATGCTATTACACTATGCACCATTATATGTCATGCCTATAAAACACTGAAAAACTGAATGGTAAAGAGAGACTGGCAAAGGATGAAGGAATTTCGGTTAATCATGTTCCCCAACTGCCAGACTGGAGACATAAATCTCCATTTCTCTTGTTGGAGTCCCCCTCTGTGAGATCCTTATTGTATGAAGTTCCCATGAGCACAAGGTCATTCACAAATCAACTGAAGTTCCAGAGCACTAATGATCAATAAGGACCGGCACACATGAATTACAGAGCTGCCATCTTTAAACTCCCATCCTCTACTGTGTGTGCAAATATCTGATGCATGATGCATCTACAGGTGTCTCTTTGTGGTAGAGGGATGCTGGTGAGTGCTAGACACAACTGCAGCTTCCTCAAACAGCTGGTCAACAGTTGCCCGCTGTGGCACATAAAAGCAGGCCAGGGCAGGGCATTGTGGGCACATGAATATGAGAGAGGCATCATCGCTTTCTGTTTCCCATAAATCAGTGCACATACAGTGCTTAAGTTAACCCAGGCCTGCCAAAACGGTATCTGTGACAAAATATGCTTGTGGTGAGTATCATATTCCCTTTTTCACTTTGAATGATGATTATAAACAGCATCACACAGATAATGTGACCCATTCATGAATGAGACTGCTTTTACATGAGACTAAATGGAGGAGATCAGTGTGTCACAAAAGAAAACAATCACAAGGCCTTGTACGTTTCGCTTTGCCAACATTTTCCCCCTCTCAACAGGAACACCGCCTGGATTCGGTGTGTAAAATGTGATTTTGCTTATTAGATTCATCTATTAAAAATGTAGGCTACTAAAACTGCACTAACACATTTCATGTTTGACATTTAATTTCCTTTCTAAAACAATTACACTACAATCTACCATCAGCTGCATAACTCGGAATTTGAATAAATCTGCTAAAGTGTGGCTAAGGGCTGAAATTATGCAGAAATCTGAGGAGAAAAAGAAACAATAATGTAATGAATGAAACAGCTAGGAGATTAATTAGCTTTTAAAAGTTGTGTGTTTGTGAATACTTACATTATGATGTCGGAACATGTGAAATAAATGACTGTGTGTGAACCTCATTTCACTTTCTGACAGTCGGCGTCTGTATTGGACTTGCCAAACGTCATGATTTCTGCCATATTCATTGAGCACAATCTGAATGCTGGATTCTCCAGACTCTCATAAGTGGTCTGGGGCCTTTCTGGTGCGAGGGGACAATCATCAGTAATATGTGTTCCCCAGGCTCTCGGACAGATCTGTGACCATCAGTAACCACCCCAGAGTCTTCACGCAAATCATTTACTGTATGAGATCATTAGCAGCCTGCAGTGAAGAAGAATCTGAAGCCAGATATGTCAGATCATGGCGCCTTACTATTCCAAGGGGGTCTTTCTCTCTAAAACCTTCTTGTTCAGTCATTCTTTGTGCTTTTACAGGACTTTTAAGGGTGGGCTGTGTAATTTTTACCACTACAGAGTGACTTTAGTACTAGGTTTCCCAAATATCTTGTATTGGTTAGAAAAACAGATATAAAAAACAATGGTAAAGCCAATTTTGCTATGTGAGGCTGGTCCAAGAGGCCAAAGTTCAAGTATTAGAGGTCAAGTAGTCACATCTCCTCCAAGTTATCTTCAGAAGTCTTCATTAAAGGAGTGAAGGCTTCACTTCACACCTGTATACGATTATTTCCATTATCTAAAGCTGGGAAAAACAAGGAGGTTACTGTCATGACCTTGAAGTCATTTGCCTTCTCTTCCTGTATGAGATTAACAAGAGTGAAAGGAGGGTTAGAGGAGTGATCAAACGAGCAGTAACTCAGGACAGGGGAACCTATACAGAGTGTGGGGAAACATTGACAGATCACTCAGGTGCAGATGCAAGGGAGGTCTGAAGATGAGTAGCATAGTATGACAGCAAAGATAAAGCAGGACTAAACAGAATGTTGATATAGAGAAAAAAAAACAAGGCCACATAATGTGTAAAAAATGGGTGAAGGAATGATCGGTGGTGCAGTTCTGAGACACTAATGCAGATTTGTGGAAGAGAAAATCTAAGCAGGCCAAAAATGTATTGACGTCACCGCTGCCAACTAACTAAATTGGAAAATAAATTAATAAATTCATAAATATTAGCTATTATTATATCTTAGGAGCCATATAATGTATTTTTATTAAAATAAATAAATACTCCAAATTTACCAAAAAATTACACTACTGTAATATGCATATATTTGTTTGTTTATTAAAGAGCAATAGCTCTGCATTAAACAAATGGATGCATATAACAATAGTATTTATTTATTTATTTAGAGTATTTGTGAGTATGCATATATCAGTGTTGTTATTGTTAACTAAAACTAAAACTTTAAAAAATGCTTTGGTAATTAATCTAAAATATAAATATTAGGTGAGAAACGTAAACCTAAAAAAATGTGGCAACTTAGTGAAATAAACTGATGTACTAAAATTACTAAAACTTAAAAGGACTGGAATTAAATCTAACTAGAATTATATATATTAAATAATAATAATAATAATAAAATGACAAAAACACACACAAAAAAATCCTAAAATTAAAATGAAAGCCAAAATATAAAATAAAAGCCAATTCAAAATTTAAAAAAATACTATAAGCGTAAATAAGTGAAATAACAATGACAAATATGTACTTAAGTATGCAAATATCATACTATATATAATAATATATAATTTATATAATAATATATAAATGCATCATTCATTCATTCAAATATCGCATGGACCCTAACTTACTTAACCATGTTCAAGGGTGTCCTACTCAAGTTTACACAAGTTTTCTTTGTTTTCCAAAGAAATTAATTTCTAATAATTGATAGGTGAACACTTGGTCCACGCAGGATATGGTTGTCCAGGCTGGCTCTGGGGCCCCTGCCTCTGGTCCATATGTCAGAAGAGGAAGCTGTCTGCCTGGGCAGAGCCTGCCGTAGATCTCTCCTGCACCAAGGGAGCTGCTCCCTGCCTCTCATTTCCTCAAGGGAGCGCATGGTGATAAATGGAGGGAGGATACCATGTGCACACAGCAGGGGTGGTGAACAGGTCAGAAAGACACACTCGTAGACAGAAATCTCACATACTTACTCAAACACATACACACACACGTTGCATCAGAGCATCAAAAATGTCTTCTAGATGTTGCAATGCATTGCAACCCTTTTGATTTATTCAGTCTAGAACAGTGTCTTTACATTGTGGGCTTGCAATCACTCCCACACACACACACACACACACACACACACACAGTATGCTACAGATGGACCCTGTTATCCATGGGTTTCATGTTCAGAATTGAGTACCACCGTACACTGGCGAAGGGATGTTTTGAGAATCGAAGCATTACAGTATGGACATGGAGTGACGGATTTCATATACAGCTTTGGGGAGCAGCGACGGACAGAACAAGGAAACGGGCGGGAGAAGGTGGGGGCCGGCTAGTTAGAAACACATTTTTTGATTGCTCTCATGTGTGCGGGATTATGTACTGTTCTCATTACTCTGCGAGTGCGTTCAGTGCTGGTGTGTTTACATTGCCGGACCGAGAACGTGCGCTCAGCCGGGCGTCTGTTTGCAGATGCAGTTGGACACATCCTCGACCGGCAGCCTTGAGAGGTAGTAGCCCCCTGGCCCCGGGGCATGCTAAAGATATTATATTCGTTTATGACTAAACAACAAGAGGGTGAGCACTGCAAGAGAAGCATGCAGTCAGAAACAGATGCACCACAGGAGAGAGAGAGAGAGAGAGAGAGAGAGAGAGAGAGATGTTTGAGTGATCAGAGCTGCTTATAATGATCATGTTCCCTGGCCAGCTTTTCCATCCCATACTGCTAGTGAGACATCCGGAGTTCAAATGAGGCACCCAGTCGGTAATGTTACACAAATATAGAAATCTCGCAGTAAACCATTGAGAAATACAGATACGGCCTGTAAACAGCAGTCCGCCTGTTCTTGGACAACCACCCGATGTGTCCATGCTGAATGAACTGCTTCAAGATATAAATATGATTCGCTTCCTTATATAAACTACATTGATGTTGATAGAGAGGGAGCACAGGCTGAAAAGCATATATACAGGCATACAGTTTCAGCTCCATAAATCTGAGCTCCCCTGCAGAGAGGGATGAAACTGCCTCCTACAGGGCTGGAATGGACAGGGAGAAAGTGCCTCATATATCACATCAGCAAAAGATGCTTCCTCCAATGTTGGCTTGGAGATATATTTCTCTCTTGTTCTTTTTTGGAAAGATACAGTAGAAGCAAAATGGCAACATGTTCGCCAAGAGCAGAACAGCGCACAGCTCTTGAGCATACTTATCTATTACTCAACCTGCTCTCCAGTCCAGTGAAATCACAAATAATAACTCCTGTTCTTGATAATTCATTCATTTTCCCTCAAATTTATTCCTTTTCACTCAAATCCATTTGACCTAAAATATTCATGTTTCTCTGATGGTTGCATTACATGCAGGTATGCCTTTCAAAAATTCTGGAGAGCAGTAACATTTAAAAAAAAAAAGTGTTTTTGTATGTTTTTGATGTTTTTTACATGTTTTTGAATGTTTTTGCTTCTTTATGTTTACCAAGTTCGAAGTTATAGGATTAAAGTGTGCTAAAATATCGAAATGTTGTGCTTCGGGCGTTCCGAGTTCGAATACCGGCTCATGGACCTTTCCTGATCCCGTCCCTCTTTCTTTCCCAAATCACTGTCTAAATACTGTCCTATCGTAATAAAGGCAAAGTCGCCAAAAAAATTACAATTTAAAATAACTGTTTTCTATTTTTATATATTTCATTTATTCCTGCAATGGCAAAGCTGAATTTGTAGTAGACATAATTCCAGTCTTTAGAAATTATTCTAATCATATGCTAATTTGGTGCTCAAGAGACATTTCATATTATTAATGTGGAAACTAGATGTGTTGAAACAATTATACATTTTTTTAAGTATCCTTCAATGAATAGACATTTCAAAAGAACAGAATTTATTTGAAATCAAATTATTTATAACAACATAAATGTCTTTATTGTCACTTTTTAATGTGCCCTTGCTGAATAAAATGACTTTCCTGTACAGGATTGAAACAGTAGAGAATGGCGCTAGCAACACTAAAGTCATGGGTTTGATTCTCTGTGAAAGCAAAAACTGATAAAATGTAAATGTGTGCAACATAAGTTGCTTTGGTAAAAACTTTTGAATGGTTGTATAATGGCTGTCTTCTTTTAGCACTTGCTTTATATGTATTGTTTTCATTTTAAAATTTTAATCTGACAGTCTAATATTTTAATTAATTATTAGCTTTTCATTAATTCAAGTAGGCAGTTCCCTCACAAACCCCATTTGGGGAATCCCTGCTTTACAATTACACAGAGCTTTTCAGAGAGTGAGGGGAAATCTTCAAACATCACCAACACACAACATCCCCCTGGACTAGAGAGGAGACCAGTGATGTAGCCAATCCTTTACATAATTAATACATAATTAGGCCATGCTTGACAAAAGACAATCTGCAAATTTAGCTGAGATGAGACAGTTTAACTTTTTGATAAACCTTGGGATTTTAAGTGATTACTCAAACTTTAGTGGGAAACCAGGTGAGAGCAAATGGTTGGTTTAGGAAGCAAGTCCAGTTTCAAACACTCTGATTCACAGTGTTACAGTATAAAACCATGATCAAGAGGGCTATTTCATAAGTATTTCACCAAAGTATTTATTTTTGTTATAAAAAGGCTTTATATTCATTTCAGGCTATAAACATATTAGTCAGGGCAGTTGCTTTATTCCTGTTTAATTGGGTGCAAAAGTTCTGACATTTAATGTTACCTCCTCAAGGATCTAAGAGGATGTGAGAGTAACTCTAACAACAGAGCTACCCACGCTGTCTTTTACGAGATGAAGATTCATGGTCAGGTGTTAACGCAGCTCGAGTTTGTTTTCCTTTCTCACCGCAAGTAGATTGGAGGGAGAAAGAACCAGAGAGTGAGAGAGAGAGCAAGCAAAGGAAAAGGTGATGAAAGAAACCATCTGGCCCAGGAGCTAATGTACATCAACACATTAATCCTCTATCCCAGAGTGATGAGTAGAAGCAAGAGAGAGAGAGAAGAGCAACAGAAGTGTGGAAAATTAGACGCGTCTAACGCTAGTACCTCTTCCATCTCCAGGGAATCTGACTGACCAGTGCTAAAGATCCATATGCAAGCAGAAAAAAGGCACAACACCACCGACAGGATGAGTCCGGATGTAGTTGGAAAAGAGTGAGATGGAAATATGTAATGAAAACCTGGTAAAGATGAATAATAAGATAATATATTATCATCTTATAAAAGAAAAAATGTTTTTCGATCCTGTTTTATAAAATACCAGTAGACACATGGGTAGCAAAAGGCCACACTGAAAATCTCTGTTTGTGGTCCCATTTAAACATGCATAAACAGACTGATAAAGAGTAAATTAAAATGTAAAATGATTAAGAATTATTTAAAAATCTGCACTAGTTTTTGTTCAATAATACGATAAAGTGACAATGATCATGTGAACTTAATGCAAAAGATGTTCCTTTGGATAATTCTAAAATCATGCTAGATCACATGATAATCAGGTTTGACAAACTTTTAAAGCTCATGCTGCTGTCATTAAAGCAAATGGGGGACAAACAAAAATACTAAGACATTCACATTTTTCAAATTTCTATGTTGGTAATGTAAGTTCTATCATGACAACTCTCAGAGGGTTTGGCATGGTAATGTACATGACTACACGTGAGCATGTAACAAGTACTGCTGCTGCACATATAACATATATATGAAATAACCCCCATAGCATCATGAATCACCCCGTAGCAGATCAATACAGGTGGAGCTGGGGAAGGTGGAGGGTTTCTGAAGCGCGCTGCAACTGCTACAACAAGCACTAGCCAAGTATTTGAATGTTGAGCAGCAAGCTCATTGGTTCTTTTTTTGTATCAGCAGCCAATCAGCTGCTTCATGTGATGTCATTATGTCAGATTGAGTTAGACCTATCGGACTGAGCCATCTAGAGTTTAATGCCAGAACTTTGGATTTGTAATGCAATTTAGAACAAAACAAAATAGAAGCATTTCCACTAATGTTCTCAGATTTGTGAACTGTATTTTATAATGTCTGTATTTGAGGGAACCGGTAACGTTAACTATTAAATGGTGTTAAATTTACTTAGATAAATAGTGTGAGAAAACATGAAAGACTTTGATATGGGGTAAATCACTTACTAGGTATGTTTACATTTCATTAATCCAGTTTAATCCAATCTGATTTCAGATTTTAAACTTTCTGGAGAAAGCCACTGTGATAATGTCACTGAAACTATTATGAGCATAATTGTTGTTTTTGTCCTTGATGACATATTTAAAAAGAAAGCTGACATATATGTGAGAAGAGAAAATATTAAATAAATATTCAGTCTCCTCCACTGACCAGTTTGTAAAACTCAAGATGTAAATAAACATATGCATGTTTGTAATACGTAAAACATATGTAAACATTTGCATCAGAGCACTGTGCTTGCAAATCAGATCAAGAAAACAGTTCATCTGATTATTAATCAGTTGATCTATTATTTCAGGTCTACCACCTCTTCCAATCTGATCAAGCAATTTCATCCGAGCTTTTGATTTCAATTTGATTTCTAATGGATTATTTGTTTCTGTGTAAATGTACAGAAGCGACTGTCAAAGTAAAATCAGTTTATGATTGCTTAAGACTGGTTGAGTGTCAGAACAGTGTGAGTTCATTTATGAAACTGGTCAAGCAAAAGCTTTTAGGGGTTTGTTTAAAAGAAAATAAGACTGGTATAGTTTGCCATTTCACACCTGTAATTATTGTATTTCATATCCACTCGTCATAATTGCACTATAGTTCATTCCTTCTTCATCCTCTCAGAATGGTGGAACAATTCAGTCGAGCACAGGACCCAAACCACCACACCTTTTCACCCACTGAGCCCATGAAATTAAACTGGCCGTAAAAAATAGTCTGTTTCAATTATTGTCATCCACCTTACATGAATCAAACTCAAAGACCACCATAGAACCACCATACCATTTGCTTCTGTAAACAGGAAGTGATGTTGAATTGTCTCTGTAAGGTATTGTGGGCATCTCTCTGGCATTCCAGCTGACCTTACCGGGTTTCGCCTCATCTATCAGCCACCCTGTTTTTTATGAGGAGAGAGATCGATAGAGCTGTACTCTATAAAAGTTAGTTTAAAAGCACCCCCCTTTCCTTGGCATGTTGGAGCCGCAGTGAAGCGTGTAATCGTAACACCATGTCCGAGGCTGGAGAGAACTCACAGGCCAAATTGCCTGTGTCATCGCCCGTGTCTGGCCGTGAAATACTGGGCCTGACGTCATCGCCCCTCACGGAGGGAAGCAAGTGTTCTCTGGGAGAGAGGGTGGGAAGGCATGTTAACATGGAGAGAGGGGGGTTCCTGCTGGGAATGGTGGATCTGCTCAGATCGTTATATCCTATTCCCTTGATAAGCATTTAAAATTATTACCTATTCCTTTTGCCCTTTAAATGTTGCTTCCGCTTTCTCCTGTTCTCTTCCTCCAGTGTGCCCATATCCCTCTCTTCATCTTGACCTGTGTTTGTTTCATGGCCATAAACTGTCTCGGTGTTAACTTCTCTCAACCCTGTAGTGAACTCTGGAACTATGAACAATCAGAGGAACCACAGAAATCTTCTAGTATTCAAGATATTTCTACAAGATCAACAGAGGTGAAACGTGATCACTCTTCCAGTGGTGAAAAGATGCAAAATCATAATTTACTCATCGTCATTACTCATACTCATGTAAAAGTCAAAAGATTATATTCTTAATAATGTTTCTTTTTGTCCATACAATCAAAGTCAATAGGGTACACTGTTGTTGAATTGGACCCCATTGTCATCCACTTCGTTTACAACAATAGCTGCAAGCAGTTTGGTGTTGTAAACTAAAAGTAAAGTAACTTTTCCTGAAAAAAAAGGTAAAAAGCTGAGCTGTAATAAAGAAAATCTTGAAAATGTTAAAATGAGAAATGTTGGCTTAAGAACTAACTGATATAAAGTTTAAGTTCTAAAATGACAAGAACTGAAATTAAAATAAATTAAAGCTACTGCAAATAGAAATATTAAAAACAAAATCAAAAATGACAGAGGCACATAAAATGACTAAAATTAAAACTGAAAAAAAAGAAAATATAAAGAAGGCATATCAAAATAAAACTCAGTTCTATAAAGGTATATAAATAACGTTCTTTAAAATATCTTTGTATGTGGCACAGAAGACAGAAAGTCATTAAAGTTTGGAATGACATGAGGGTGAGTGAATGATAACAGAATGCTAATTTTTGGTGAATTATCCCAAAGGAAACTGTCAATGATGCCTATTATGATAGCAGAATCTTTGATGCTGTTGTTTGCAATTGGTTACACAAGTTGTTTTGTAGTCTGGCAGCAGCTGCCATGCATGCTGATGAACGACTACTTTCCCCTTTTTAAGTGTGTGACACATGAAATATGACTGGGATCATATGTACCTGATCCACTGGGAGATCACCAGGGGGGAAAAGCATTAACTATGACCTTGAGTTTCTGATGTGCATGCACTGCGAGCTGGCTCTCCAACTCTGTTTAACCTACGCGCTCACACACACACACACACACACACACTTGTGGTTGTATATCTGTTTCATATGCCCCCTCTCAATCATTTGAAACCTGACCATAAGACTGAGGGGCTGAATAGCACTATGGAATAAATAGATGAACCAGGTCTATTTATAATCCCAAAACTGTGTTTATTCTAAAGTAAGATGACTGAGAAAGACACTTCTCAGAACAGTAGTTTCATTTCAGCCATGCACCTCGGAGGCCAAATCCAACTGGAGATGTGCGTCAAGTCTCATAACCCTGTGGTCTCCATTACATTTTGGACCATGTTAGGCTCTGGCATCCACCCTAAATACCACCTTCGTCACAATACTGAGTCCTACACATGCAGCCTTGTTGCCTGGATGCAGTTCAGTTTATCTGGCATGATGCAGTAAAGATAGAGAATGACATTTGTAGGGTAAAATTGCACATTTAAGTAAGAGAGCAACATTAACGTTATTAAAGGAATATTATGATTTCTGTTGACCATTAAAGGCCACATAAGAAACAACACAGAGTTCTCATATCGTTACTGATTTTTTTAAAGACATTCAAAGAAGATATAGTGTGTCATCCTATACTTTATAACCGCAGCTTGCTAAGAAACTTTTTTAAGGAAAATTTACTCTTTTGAATAGTTAGCACAAGCTGTTCTTAACAAAAGGAACCACTTAAGGGGCAGTACTTTTTAAATATCCATCTATTCAATAAATCACTCATAATTTAATCAGAGCCATATTTCTCTGGCACAAAACAGCAAGGATTTTTGAATAAATTAATGTAAATTAGGGTGACAGCAATTAACACTAAATACTACTAGAATACAGACTAATACACACTATACTGTTTAATAGCTTGGTCAGATTTTTTACCTTTTTTTTTTTAAATGAGTCTTTAATGCTCACAAAAATTGCATTTAAAAAAAATACAGTAAAACAGATATTGTGAAATATATTTACAATATATACTAACTGCTTTCTAATATAATATAAAATATAAAATAATATAAATAACAGCTTTCTGTTTTAATATATTAAAAATGTATTTTATTCCTGTGATGGAAAAGGTGAATTTTCAGCATTATTTCTTCAGTGTCACACAATTCTTCAGAAATCATTCTAATATGCTGATTTGCTGCTCAAGAAACATTTCTTATTTTTTAATCAGTGTTGACAACAGTTGTGCTACTTTATATTTTTATGCAAACCATAATGCAATTTTTCAGGACACTTTAATGAATTGAAAATTCAAAAGAACAACATTTATTTGAAATCTAAATCTTTTGTAACTTTAGTTTATACATGTCTTTACTGCCACTTTTGATCAATTTAAATATTAATTTCTTAAAAGAAATCTTACTGACCCCAAACTTATAAATGGAGAATGAAAGAACAGCAAATGATTTACAAAAAAAATATTAAAAACTTTAAACTGAATTAAACCGATTCACTGAGATAATTTACACTATAATTTACCAAAATCAAGTAATAATAATAATAATAATAATAAATCAAGTAATAAGTAAAAAGTAAAGTCTGGTACTGCACTGTTGGTACAATGCTGATAGAATCACCTGTTTCTGTCAGAAATCTTGATCTACCTCACATTTTTTGTTTCTGGTTTCATTCAGGCCAGAAGTATTTGAATATCATTGGCCAACCTCAGAAAGTCTGACTCAATATTCTTATGCAAAAACTCTGCACTCTGCTCTAGTGTTTTCCCACATGTTTTAGTTTCTCTAATCATACGTCATACATCAACTGAGTGTTAGACTCTCTATGGTGGATTATAATAACACTGAGATGACCAAATCATTGTACGCCAATAATACTTATATTCTCTACTATCTCTTCACAGAGTGAAATAACTTAATATCTTTGTATGATATATAGCCTATAATTTAAGTCCATTCCCAACGCTCTCCTAATCTGATATGTGTGACACAGAAAACCAAATCCACCAGATCTGCCTCTTCTATCTCTCTCATTTCCTCTTTTCTCTTCTGCCGACCCAGCTGTGGACAGCTGCTCCGAATTACCTGGAGGTATTAGTAAGGGTTCCCCCGAGAACGTGTACGAGCAAGAATTACGTGTGGGTTCCGTGTGGTCTCAGTCCATTTTCAGCTGCGATACAATTTGAACCTCTAATCAAGTGTGTCCCCATCCAGACAGGCCAGAAACTCCACTAACCTAACAAACTGCTTACATTCCTAGTATTTGACCACATGAGCTTTGTTTTTCATGCAGCTTTAGGATAATGGAGAAGAAGTAAAGCGAGTGTGAAGGAAAAATGCATAGCATGGAATTTACTTATTTTTGGCACTTCCTCCCTCAACCGCGTCTCCCACCATCACCCTCTGCCTACAAATGAAACAATTTATAAAAGTCATCCGATGACAGAGGTGTCACGCCTGAAGCCTGTATAAAAGAACGTTTCTAAGAAAGTCAGAGCACATGCAGACCACCTGGATACAGATGTCAGCCCACCTGAAAATACAGCTTTTGCTTCTGATCAGAGCAGCAAAGAAGGCCTCTGTACAAACTAACAGATGTATGGGATTCTGTTGCATTTCATTAACAGTTGCAAATGATTAACTAGAAAGATCATGGTACGGTCAGATTTACCAATGCTCTGCAAAATTCTGTGAACAAAATTCAGTCATTTCTATGTTAATTGTCACAATGAAAAATAATGGACTGATGGACTTCCAGTAGCAAAGAAACTAGAGGTACAGGTAACACTTCAGTATAGGGACCAATTCTCACTATCGCCTTTTATTAACATATTGACTGTTTATTAGCACTTACAAAGCACATATTCTGCATAACCATACTCTACATCCCTAATCCTACCCAATACCTAAACTTAACAACTACCTTAACCAGCTTCCCTACTCAAATTTTGTATCAGGTTCAAGTTTGATGGACTTTGACACACAAATACACAAACACCAACCAATAATAAGCCTTTTGGTTTTTAGTGACCTCTGTGTGTATGGAGATTCATAACATAGTCTATTTGGAAAGCAGTTATTTAGCGATGGTTTGTTTGCGAGCCAGCAGAATAGCTTTGGTTGTTAATTTCATCATCATTATTTCACTCAAGGTATTTAGTCCTGTATCTGATATACTGTATTTAGTATCTGGTCCCTCGTCCTTTCACCTGCAAAACTTTGCTGAGTAAACAGTAAATGTGACCTTCAGATATAGATGACAAAAGTTAGTAATAATTTTACATTTCAGTATGAAAAAAAATACAAAATATTTACATAAAAAATTTACGGGTGAGCCGGAGAGCACATTCTTGCATTTGTCTCACATTTTGGGATGCTCTATTATTTTAATAACAACATTCTACTTTGAAAAACATCCTCTGTCTTACTAAAAAGCTTTGTAAGCACTAGAGAAAATATCACTTCTTCTGGCCCGCTACAAGTGATTGACTACTTCATTTATAAGTGTGATTGATCTGTTCTTTTGTTTTAAATTAGAATATAAACATGTTTTAATTTCAATTTAAGAGTCTAAAAAAAGGACTAAAAATTGACTAGTGTCCAAGTGTTTTAGCACCTGAAGTCTTGTGAGAGTAATAAACGTCAGGAGGATATTTATAGCGTAGTACATGGAGAATGTCCAAATCCCCGCTCTGCAATAACGCACATGCATCTGCTAACCATATCAGACCTGCCTTCTCTCTTTTTCATTTGCTCCCTCTCCTTTCCTCTGACAGTAAGGCGAGCTAATAGAAAAGTGTATAGTATCAGCCCCTACTGATCTCCCACCTCACACTTTCTATTCATTTACACATTCTCTGGCAACCCAGCAGGCCCCTGGCTCCGGATAAATTTAGCTCACATTCACCTTTAAGAAGTTAAATGAAGTTTGATATCAGCTTCAGATTATTATTGATACCGCTGGGTGACAGGCCAGTGTTATCTGGCCAAGTAAAGTCACACATACACAGCGATTTATATGGTACCCATTCAATCTGAAGTGCCAAGCCACTACTTCTAATGATTTTTATCCATGTAACCCTTTTCAGTGTAGATTTCACATTTTACAGTGCTCAAGTTACTGCATTGCTACACAAGTAGCAGTATAATACCATGTTTTAACCAGGCACAATGTGGAGAGTTTTGACAGTCCTTTCAGACTGAACACAACTTAAATGTACTCACTGTGTATTTGTCCACCTTTGTCTTCTAAACTGTATCTGCTATCCAACAGGTTCACCGTCTGAAAACACAAACAAAATGACTGAACTACAATTTGTACATTTTCTCAGCAACAGTCCTTGCCAGTGCAAAACTTGCCATTACAATACTAAGGTGTTGTGGATGGTTGCCAGGATGTTGCTAGTGTGTTCTGGGTGGTTTCTTATTCCTCTTTTATGATACTGTTGTCACTAGATATGTTTGGGGGTCTCTCCTTTAATTTAAACCAGTCGTTCTCAACCTTTTTGACTCAAATACCCACTTGTCCAACAAGATTTTTGAATAAAATTGATATAAAATGAATTAACCTTGATTCATTTTGGGATTCCAGAAGAAGTTCTGTATTCAAGAACTGTATGTTCTCGAAAATAAAAACAAAGTAATTGAGGGAAAATAAAAAGAAATATGACACATCTTGATTTTTTTTTAATTTAATGTAGATTAGCATTAGATTATTTCAATATATTCATAATAATTAATTGATTTAAAGTCTTTCTGTAGCCCCCTTAAAGGTTTGCTGGTTGAGCCTCTGGCTGAGAACCAATGACGTAAAACAATTTATTCACACATTTTACTGTTTAATATTTATTATTTTTACCAGTCAATTAACTTAATTGATTACTTATAAAAATGACACACTTCTTCTCAAAAATCCACATAATTTGAGGCATCATTCATGTCTACAGAACAAAAAGTGAGGAATGAGTTACACCCCCACATTGAAGGATAAAAGTTTCATTTATATCCCTAACCAAAAGTATGAGCAATAATAATAGTGGTGCTTGAGAGTTGTACTAAAAACAGAAACGTAAATGTTTTATTGGAGCAGCTAGCATGCAGCACTATGTTATTAGAGGACCTTGGTGTGAAGGAGTTGTTGGGTCGCTCTTGCACAGCCAGTGTGCTGGTGGTATTTTTAAAGATTCATCAGTGACCACAACTACTTTTCACAGCCAGCCTGAGCCAGATACATCAGAACTTGTGAGCATGTGTGTACCTGGCCATATCCAAGGTGTTGAGAGCCTGTTTGGAGAGCATGAGGAGCATACAGTCGAAATAACGTTGCTAGTAAACATGTGAAAGAGTAAGAATGAGTGTGTGTGAAGGACAGGGATACAGCAGCATTGAAAATGTGTGTTTGAGAGAGAAAGAGAGAGCATGTGTGTGTTTCTGACCATATAAATCATTTCAGCGCAGCTGCAGCCCGCTCCCCGATCTATCCGAAGATAAGCCTTCTCAAATCTCCCTCCGACATCATCTGGCTCTTCACTGACTTCTCAGGTTCGTCTGGAAGCACGTGTGTGTGGATTGCTGCAACTGTAGATGGCATTAAAATGAAATAAATTTATATCAGTATCAGCTGATACATAATTGTTGATTTTCACATATTACATTAAAAATTAAATATTAAAATGCATATTAAACGTGTATGTAAAATGTATTGGAGGTGATAAAACAGGACAATATTGGAAAACATATGGACAATTTTATTTAGTATCTAATAAAATATGTGTGTGTGTGTGTGTGTGTGTATATATATATATATGTATGTATATATACACACACACACACACACACACACACATATTCATCCTGCTTCACAGAGGACGGTTTAGGTTGCAAAAGTACAGAGGAGAGTGTGAATTCTCAATTTAAATTGCTTTATCCACATGTAAAGGGCATGTGGGTGGACAGAGTGATTTTAGCAGGGGGGATTGAGAGAGTTCAGGGAGTAAGAAGAGAAGAAAACAGCAGATGGACTTTGGATCAGTCTCACAGTGACTTGGCAGTCAGATTTCATACTTTGCACGTATGGAGTGATTCTCTCGTTCAGTCATACAGACACAAACACACACACACACACACACACACACACACACACACACACACACACTCACTCACTCACACACTCACACACTCACACACACACACTGTGTGAAAAAAGTTAAAAAAGAGGCAGAAAAATAGACAGAACTCGAAATGATTTAAATTGTAGGATTCTTTTTCAAGACTAAATGTTCTTACAACATTTGTAGCATAATGTAAATAAATGTAAATAAAGTGCCTTACTGTAACTGTGGCTTTTGCTAAAATGTATTATTAAATCCTCTGTACTTACAGATATACAGATTACACCTTGCTGAAATACTGACCACAAAACATAAACATTACCATAAGGGCAGATAATCGAAATAAGTAAAAACAGCATGTGTGTACATACATTACAGGTACAAGATATATAACTGGTAGAAGCATCAGTCATCACATTAAGGCACTTGTCATATTAAAAATGCTGTGTAGTGATTTGTCAGCAGCTCCATGGGCAGCCTGGGCAACAGAGTGTGTTTTTTGGAGCCTGGCCTTTTGCACGGGCAATATAACACAATAAGGTTACATTAGCCGTTACTTTTCCCAGTGGAGATATACTTAATGAGCTGGAGACATCTCCAAACCCAGCGCCAACACTCGCACCTCCTCACACCTCAGGCGACGGGGCAACAAGAGTGTGAGTGTTTTTGTGGTCAGGCGCATCATGGCTATAAACCAGACTGAAATACATATTAGCGCCAACATGTTTACAGTCCTTGGGGAATGTTATAAAAAAGAAAGAAAAACATATTTTACGTTACAATTTTATATTACACATACATTTTGGCTAAAATTTCTGTCCAAAGCAAAATAAATAAAAAATTATAAAAAATTATATAAAATAAAATTATATATATATATATTTAAATATCACCTCCATTAGATGACAACTGCCCATCCACTCATGTCCCTTCTACTGTGTGTTCATCTCAACATGCTTAGCTCAGACCCATGTGCCTAGAAGATTTGACCAGGAATGCCACTGATCAGCACAAAGTCTCAAGACTTATCACCGTACTGTGTGATCAGAGTTATTTTGTCTGTTCCCACAGGTGCCAGAGATAATACGGCTGGTCATGTGATGGACATGGGATGCCAGGGAGGTCTGAGCAGCCGAGAACAGAACCAGCGGCCTTCAGCCCGGTCTGGAATAGCAGTGTTAACAATCATCATGAGAACAGCGATGCAACCATGAAATGCTCTGACGTCACTTTACTGTACAACTGCAGGAATAACACCACTGACCCAATTCACAAGGATCTCGAATTTAGATTGCAGTTAAAGATCATCACTTTACACTCAAATGTACTTGTTCGCGCAGAACTCGGTGTCACACAGTCTCATGCCAGTAGTTTTCACAGATCCCACAGTCACACACGTCCAGTCGGATCATAGCCACAGGTTGAGGTCTTGGATAATACTATTTTAAGTTTCATCAACACATGGATCATTTCTTAATCAAACATACTAATTTGATAATGACACCTATAAACCTATTCCCAGATCATGATGTAAAAATACATAAATAAATGAATAATATTAATTAAATAATTTTGTTAAAAGTTTTGTAAAAATGGGAATGTTATGATACTTCTAGTGTATATTTCACACTTGTATGTAAAATATCAATCAATATAACTACACACACAAAAAATAAATTAATTAGATTTCTTCAAACTGATGTTCTCTTCCCGTCACTTCTCATTTCAATCATGACCAAATATATATATATATATTTTTTTTTTTTACTTAAATGTTTTCTAAAATCCTTGGCATGATAGTAATAAAAGCAGTATTGGGTACAGTGATTGATGTCATTAAAAATATCATATAATTAAACAAATTATATTTTTAAGCATTTTTTAAAATAAAGGTTTTCAAGGAAAAGAGCAAACTATAATTTTAATACAATATACATTTTATATAAAAGTATTACACAGGAAAGTTCTGGAGAATTTAACATTTCATAGCTTTCTAATTAAAATGTATTAAAATCATTAAAAAAAAAAGTTTAAAGCTATTATATGTCCTTTTAAAATGAAAATGATTAGGGTTTAAAAAATGTTTAAAACAATCCTACAGGACAGAAAAGCTTCCCTAACTGAATAATAATTCTCACACACACACACACACACACACACACACACACACACACACACACACACACACACACACACACACACACACACACACACACACACACACACACACATTTTTCTTGATGGTAAATTCTCCAACTGTTGGGGGTTGTAATGGGCTTTCCAGGCTAAATTAAATAACATGTCTTCAGAAATAAGGTGCAGAAACACACTTAATGTGGTGCAGGAGAGATGGCAGAATAGAAAAAGACCCACAAAATGCTGCCTTTGGACTATAAACAAATACCTATCATAAAAGTATATGTGTAAATCTGTTTAAAAGTATATTTTAAAAGTACTTGGGGTTCCTAAACCGCAATTTTAATATGTAATTCCCCATGCCATGATCTGGGCAGCAGGATGTAGTGACAGAGACAGAGAGAATTTAGTGGGTCAGGACACACGCACAAACCCCAGACATTCAGTGACTGACCTCATTAACTCAGAACAGACACTAACAGAGCTACCGGTCATCCCTCTCGTTAACACAGCCCTGGGGTACGGACAAGGAAAAGAGTGGCAGCTGTCCATAGGGAGCTAAAGCATTCTCAGAGCACAGACTCATCTTCCCTGAATTATCTCCCGTGACCCTGCAGACCCTCTGCTGTAGGGAGGTGACCTCCACCTGCCCCGGCCCAGACATGCACCAATAACAATAATTCTGAATGCCTGCTTAATAGAAACTATCAAATCAGAGAAGACACTAGTTCAAAACATACAGTATATGGCTGTGATACTGAAGACTGAAGGATTAAGTGTTCTTTGAGATGAAAATAGGCCCAAGTGTTTCAGGCTAGGAGCTGATATGACCTGCAGGTGCTCAGAAACATCAAAGGAAATTCACTTTTGGAATTCATTTGAGCCTTCAGGGCAACTCTAATGCTCACCAGCTTGAGGTTTCATCCCCTATGCACTTTAAAACTGAAATAAGTCATCTTATTTAAAAAAAAAAAAGGGTTTTGAATATGCTTAATGCATAATTTGAATATTCATATGTACTGTAGGCCTTGCTGCCTACATAGAAAACTGACTGTATACTGATGCCACATGATAACGAAAATGGAACTAAATAACTAATTTGGAACACCTTACATAATCAGCAACTCCTACAAACATGCATCATATTTACAGCACTGTTGAGAAGTGAAAGAGACTTACTGTAACTCACACTTGAATCCAATAGTTTGGTGTTAGCATGTTGCTAAGCTAATGATGTGATACCATAAGCGAATATATATATATAGATATACATCACACACAAATATTTGATTTAAAATGAATGTTTTTAATTATATTAAACTATTTTTATTGATACTTTTATAAGGCATATATGCACAACCGTTTGTAAAAAAAAAAAAAAAAAAAAGTCTCTTATGATAGTAGGCCTAATACTATTACATAAGAATACAGTAAACTTTTGTGAAATATTATTACAATTTAAAATAACTGCTATCTATTTCAATATGTCTAAAAATTGTATTTATTTCTCTGATAGCAAAGCACTCATTACTCCAGTCTTCAGTGTCACATGATCCTTCAGAAATTATTTAATATGGTTCTCAAGAAACATTTCTTATTATTATCAATGTTGAAAAAGTTGCGCTGCTTAATATTGTTGTGGAAACAGTGATACTTTAATAGAAAGTTCAAAAGAACATTGTATTACTCGCATATATTACTTATTATATGAATATTATATTTAACATTATAAATGTCTTTTTTTACTATCATTGTTGATGAAATTAATGCCCCAAACTATTAAATGGAATTTCTCCGACTTCATCCACAAACTTCTCACTGATTTTGTCACAATGCATTCTGGGATTACATTATCTGTTCCTCTATACATATAAGTGAATCTATGATGCCCTAAAATGCTGTCTACATAGGCAGCTCACTAGGTTTTGGAACAGAGCAAGTATGAAGAAACTAAGTATAAGCACAGAGGAGCATCATTAATGACAAGGTCTACACCAGCGAGGCCTTTCATTTGAAGGGCTCTTCATTTGTAAAATGATTATTTGTTTCACAGATGGCCACAGTTTTGTGTGTGTCCCTATTATGTCATCCAACCCACAGAAAAAATCATTTCCTCTTAAAAAATGAGAAAAGCAGGAAGACTGGTTTGTAAAAGTGAAGAGGGCCTCACATTGACCATACTGTGCCTCTCACCGCAAATAAGAAATACAACTTTGGTAAGAACAAAGCCCAAAGACACAATAAAAGGTTGAATTACAACAAAAAACCACAGAGTATCACTCTAAATTGGAATTATAATACTCTGAATGAATGTTATACCAGACTTTACATCCCACCACGTGATGTGTCATATATCAAAGTTATATTATAGAGCACATTTCCATCTCACAGGCCTCAGAGGGACGGATAGATGGACAGCAGTGCCAAACACTGGACACCAAACTCAACCCTTATTACAGGTTTTAAATGGTGAAAGTTCATGACCAAAAAGAGAGGTTATATATTATATATAAGATTTCATGTTATTATTATACTAAATTCAAAGCTATGATAATACAATAGCTGTACTGAAAATGGACTCAAATTTAGATGATGTGAGTCTGTTGTACTGTACTTCTTGTACAACCTACAATTTTGAATTTAGTTTAATAAAACATGAAAGAACATGCATACTGTATATGTCCTTTTGGTCTAAATGATGTTCCAGAGGCCTTTCACAGTGCTTTTACACACTGTGCCAGCAGAGGGAGTTTTGAGTTTTCCTTTCACACAGAACACTTGCTTATTGAATGAAAAAAGATTTTTTTCTCTCATACTCTAGTACAAAAGTGCAAAGTGTGAATGAGATGAGCTCCCTTTACTTAGTATGTCTTAGTATGTCTTTGTATTTTTTAGAGAAATATTCAATTCTGAAGTATGTATGTAAATATGAATTACTTTCATTCAGAAGGGAAAACATATAGGAAACTGCCATTTATAAACACTTCTATAGTTAGATCAAAGTATGGTGAAATAAAATAAAGGTAGATTTAAGCTCACGGGGTACGGGGTGTTAAGTACACCTGTTGCGGGCTGAGAGCAGCGAACTCTGCAGATGAGTTTGGCAAGGTCGGTTCAGATCACGCGGGGGGGCCCCATGGTCTCTGTGGATCTCCGGTGTGAATCCGCATGGATTGCACGAAACCTGTCAATCACAGAAAGGAAAAACATCTCAAGTTGGCTTCTGCTGCCTCTCTGAATCTGCAGGATAGATGAGCATCACATTAGGCTGATGCAGTGACATTCTCACAGTGGCGTTGTAACAAGATAATGATCTTACAATATTACACTGACATTGAGAAAACATTTTGCACACTGGCACGTTATGAAGGATAAAATTCACTGCATACCGCAAGGCCTCCAAACTTTCGCTTGCAGGTGATCTATAGAAGGACTGAAATCTACAATATCTACCTGCAAGCGAAATATCTACTATAGTAGATCATATCTAATGTAAATTGTTGCTAGAGCCTTCTGAAAACATTTAAAGGGAAAGATCACTTAAACATGAAAATTCGGTCATCATTTACTCACTCATGTCGTTCCAAACCTGTATGACTTTCTTCTGTGAAACACAGAAATATATCCAGTCCAGTGTTGTTGTTTTGGACCCTATTGACATTTAATGGGACAAAAACAGTAGAAACATTCTTCAAAATATCTTCTTTTGCGCTCCACAGAACATAAAAACTCATGCAGGTTAGGAATTACATGAGAGTGAGTAAATGATCAGTTTTAATTGAAGAATTTTCTTCCATTGATATTTCCTACAGTTTTTCCCTGTGGTGGAAAATAAACCAGAGAGAAATGTTTATTATTCTTCAGTTTGATAAGGTTTAGCACAGGCTGAACTGGACTGGGAATACATACGTCACAGAGGTCTGTTCCCTTCCTGAAGTTAAGCCCAGCTTAGGATGGTGTGACTTCAGTGAAAAACAGGGAATCCTGGGAAGTCAGAGGCCACCTCTGTGGGACTAACTCCTGACCTCCTTGTGAGATGAGAAGAGGATTCTGAGGGGGTTAAACAGAGAGAAGGACACCAAGATGATTGGATTTTGTTTTCCCGACAGAAGAGGTTAGAGGATTTAGACTGAAATCAACCGCCCCTCTTTATCTATCACTCCCTCGTCTCCCTATTTTTCCTATGCACCCACCATTGTGCTAGAGTACAGTGCAGCTGTCCCTTTTCCCTCTAATTTTTCTCTGTCAGATTTCAGCCTATAATTAGCAGAAAAGACCTCAGTGACTCCTCACGAATGCGAATGTGTCTATGCTGTCCAGAACTAATAGAACTAATCCCCCTCCTCCTCCTGGACATTGCTGGGCTGACAGGTTCACAAGTGTACAATGAGCGTGGTTCGGTTTCTCAACATGACAACATATCCACTTAAACCCCAGCACAGTACCTTAGCAAGCCCCAAAGCCACGAATCTCTGATCAGTTACAGACTCACGTGCTCCCCATGCACTCTGATAAACATCTTTATGCACTGGAATTACATCTGCGCTAAACGATAATGGAGTTTAGACCAAAAAGTTATTTTCATAATGAAATACAGTGGCAGTGCTGGATAAAATGAACACACACTTAACAAGAAGTGAAACATTCTAGTTGAAAAAAAGACTTGCATGTGACAACCTGAAGACAGGGTCATAGGTCAATACTTCAGACTTTATATGCAAAGTGACTTAAAATGAAAGAAAAAAAATGCAATAATGAAAACTAGACTGTAATAAAGGGTTTGCCATTTTTACAGAAAAAAAAACACATGCTACAGTAAAAACGTTATTGCTTAAATATAAGACACATATATGGTGAAAAACTCTAAATTAATTATGCATTAAATGCCATTTTACTGTATAAAACTGACACATGTTTTGTGTTTGTTTTATGTAGTTAATTTTTATTGCATTATTTTAGTGGCATATGTTTCACCCTAAAGGTGTTTTGTCTTTATGTGTATATATGTAATGTATATTATTAGTAATGTAATGTCAGCAAAGTAAAATAAATATGTGAGAAAAAGGGCTTCCTTTTGTTAAACTGTATCGAACCAGTCTCACACTCAGCTGATAGTGCATACATAAACTTAACTGAAGGTCAGTAAGGTGATCAAAAAATCTGAAATCCTACCATAACAATTTCCATTTTAAATACATTTGTGTAAGTCAGCGTGAAACATACGACAAATGCAGCAAGCATTTCATATGCAGTAATATTTCTGTTGAAATTTGATATGTATCCCTGTATAAACCGTGTCATTCATAACATTACAAAGTCATACTTATTTTCCCCCTTTCTCACACTTCGTTTGGGAATTATCCAGGGTTAGGATGGCTTTCCTCTGTTCCACAGGCTTTGTGTGCTTTAGCCGTGTCTCCTAAAGCCTTACGGTTCGATTTCTACAGCTACATTTCATATTTATGCAGGCAGATGCATGTTATCCGCCATGAAGAGCAGCAAATGCACTTACTTAAGTTCAGTTGCCTTTACTGAAGGTTATTTTACTAATAAATGCAAATAACGCACTATAATGCCAATACACTTGATATGACTGGACTTGTTCATCTGGCACCAGTCACGCTTCTTAATTGCGGAGTTTGCATAGGGAGCATGTGTTTTAATTCATGTGTCTATAAATAGCATGGAATGGTTGTAAACAGACAGAAACCCATACACTTGTCACAGATGCAAAACAAACTCTCAAAATAAATATTCATATAAATATGCAATTTTAATTAAATTTATAATAATTTATCATCTATTTTATCAATTAAATTTATCTAAATTAAATATTAGATATTTTTCTTTTTTAATATGTATAAATAAATGTATATAAATCAATTGAGACACAGCAAAAAATAGGTCATGATACTTTGACTGACATGTTCATATGGAGGGACCTGTACCTTGGCAACCAAACTTTGGTTGCTAGGATAACACGAGCAGATGGATGGAACGGCTGATTTTCCACAGTGACTGGCTAGTTTTGCGGGTGGGGTTGTGGGGGGTTGTATATGACAGTCTTGATTCTCCCCACACGAGTAAGAAAACAGCGAGATGACTTGGTTCTGAGAAAATGTATTAGATTCAGGGGACGAATAATTAACTGACGTCAGCTGGCGGGTAAGAGCAAAGGTTGAGCTGCAAATATAGCCGAGTTTTTTTCCCCCAATAAATCGTCTGTGGGCGTGTAAGAGCGATAGGAATGGCTGAATATGTCAAGCGAACCGGTCCAGCAGTCTGATTAATGTGACAGAAGTCAATGCTGAAATAGAACATCAAACACACATCACAAACAGCAGATCATTCCTCTCTTCTGGGAGAGCGAGCTCTGAGGATACTATAAACAGCCGTTATTGGTGAAACACACACCTCAGAGGAGAGGATTTGTGCAAGTAACCTGCGGTTTTAACATCTGTAAAGTCAACTTTGCAAATCATTCAGGTGTGAATATCTGCCAACATACAGCACTCTTCATTCATGTGATTGTTCAGTTACAGCCATATTATTGTATATGAAGTGACCTGGCTGTAAGAAGAAAAAAGAAGAAAAATTTAAAGGGATAGTTCACCCAAAATGAAAATCAAAACTCACCCTTCAGCCATGCTAGGTGTATATGACTTTCTTCTTTCAGACGAATACAATCGGAGCTATATTAAAAAACGTCCTGGCTTTTCCAAGCTTTAGAATGACAGAGAATGGGGGTTGAGATTTTGAAGCCCAAAAAAAGTGCATCTATCCATCATAAAAAGTGCTCCACATGGCTCTGGGGGGTTAATAAAGGCCTTCTGAAGTGAATTGATGAGTTTGTGTAAGAAAATCCATATCCATATTTAAAAATGTATAAACTTATAAACTTTGTAATCTCTTTTTTATGAGTAAAAAAAACTGGCAGCTATAAGTAAAAACAGTGGGAATGTTATAGTTATTATGTGATGGGGTTATGACTAATATATTTTACTGCATTTAATAGCTTGTTTAAGAAAGTTAATCGCAAGTGGCCAACTGTAATGAAATTTAAATAAAAAGGACACATTAACATTGTAACCTACTGTACACAAACCATTAGGATAACACACATAACATGATAGTCACGCAACCAAAACATTAAAACACAAAAATCTACTTTCTACGTTTCTGGACCTTGATCGTGTTAATTCCATTGCTGTCTATGGGAGGGCCAGACAGTTCTCAGAATGCATCAAAAATATCTTAATTTGTGTTCCGAAGATGAACGGAGGTCTTACGGGTTTGGAATGACACGAGGGTGAGTAATTAATGACAACATTTTCATTTTGGGGTGGAGTAACCCTTTAAACATGCCTTTAAAATCTACACTAACGTTCATGCAGATCATTCTGAGAGGCCCCATTTCCTTTCCCTTTTTAAAAAAAATTTTTTTTTTTAAATAAAACAATGTTTTACCATTAAAAAAATCTCATGAAATATATACAAATCTAATGTTTTACCATAAAAAAAGAAAGTAAAAATCGCATGCAGACATATGATACATGTTTTGTCTGGTCAAGTCAATATACATATTACAACATTTTGGGACAGTGCATTTACCAAATAATTTATGACTTGATAAACTAAACTACAACAGTTTAATATAACGTGATACAAAATAGTAATATCAAAAAACATATTTTACCATATATGGAAATGAGACAACATTTTTTTACAGTTTATGATCAACTCGGAATCAGATTATCAGTGAGACCCCTTGCGGCTATACATTAACATATATGGTTGACTAGGAACAGGATCTGTAATAAATCTGAGCCACTGCAAAACCAACTGGAAAAATAACTGGCGTCAAAAGCATTTAGCATATCAATGTTGGGAGCGGTCCAATGACTGTAGACATAAGTTTTTACGCAATGAAAGACGCGTAAGCGATCTGTGACAGGAACCAGTTTATGATCCAGAATCAGCATTGCGGGGTTGACTAGGAACAGGATCTGTAATAAATCTGAGCCAGCTGCCGTCAAAAGCATTTAGCATATCTGTGGCTTTGAGCGGTCCAATACTGTAAAATTAGCACCTTTACGGAAAGACGTAAGCGTCTGGACAGGAACCAGCCAGAGCATTGGGGGATATTTTGGCAGCTGCCGAGGTAGCGGTTAATGATGGAGCTGATAATATGTCTGTTTTTATTGACCTGTCAGTTCTTATCAGAGACTTTCTCTAAAAACATCCATCGCCTTTCAGCGCCACTCTTCAAAGGTCGAGAAGTGGAGGAGGCTGCCGCAGGGGTCAAAGTTCAATTGACTTGTTCTGAATTGGCAGGAGGAGATTCAAAAAATATCAAGTTTGGAAACAAGGAGAACTTAAAATGTCAAATTTTAACAAAATATTTTTGACCTAGTGCCAGCGACCTCATTCTTATTATGTGGTCCTAAAGCATCTTCGAAAAATGATCAAATGCCTCTGACTTCAAATACACATTGCTAAAAAAGAGGGCTGCTCATGTTGACAGATCCAAACAAGAAGACATCATGCAGATACAAATGGCTAAATCCCAGTATACAAGTTGCAAATCCTGACAACTTTGCGCATGAAGTTAGGTTCAGTTTTAGCCTCCAAAATAAACCATCATTCCTTGGCCAGCCCTCATGCTTCATAAAGGCCCAGTGTAGTTATCACCTAAAGTGTGAACCCACTGCTCACACTGTTTTTTATAAACAACAGGGCACTGCCAAGTACAACACGCACAATTCCAACTATTTACTATAAAAGATTTAATCTCAGACTGTAAGCGTAAAAAATATCCTGTCTGCCAAAGGGAAAAAATAGCCCTCTTGCAGGTCCATCTTTGTCCATCTTACTTTGACTGATGAGAGGAATGTGCAAACTTGTCAATTTACAGATACTTTTTTTACTTTCTTAAGTGAGTTTTCAAATGTTGCAATAAAGGTGATACTGAAACTAGACACTAATATGTCGCTAAAATAATTACTAGCTATTGTTATTTGCAACACAATTGTCTCAAGCGTTAGTACAAAGAGAAAATTATTAAAAATAATGCCCATTCATACCAAAGGACGAAAACTATGATAATAACGCTCTAAATTCAAAAGAATAGCAAAATCCATACCACAACTATAACCATAACGGCACAGAGGAATTATATCACTGAAATCACTTTCGGACTGATTTTTTCCAGCTGATGAATGATAAAAACATTTACCGTCAATCAAAAATCCATCCTCAAGCATTTAAGGTGACAGATGATACAGTGAATGCTTATAATAATCATAACATGCGTTATTCTTAATAGCTACTGTAGTAGTTATCTTTATAGCTATCGTTCTTGATGTGAACAGACCTTAAAGATGTCTGTTTCTAAATGAGTGCAAGAGATGATTTATGGTGTTTGAACAAACTGAACATATTCCTTCATACCACTGCAGTGGTAAACAAACATTACCAACCTGCAGGAGTGAAGAGCGCTTCCACCCTTTGTTCCTGACACCACACACACAGAAAATGATGACCCCTGCCATCAGCTCCCACCCCTTTGTGCTGAAGCCAGAGTTCCACAATTAATCATGCAGGCAAGAGATTGATGTGCGCGATGTGGAATCTTCATGTGATGTGATGATATCTAGACCACATACATGTGGTGGCTGCCCTCTCACATGCCGAGAGAAGCTTCTGTCTCTGCTTTTAGACCATCCACACACCCGGACCCTTTAATGTGAAAAGCTCTCGCCGCTGTAATTTGTAGCCTGCTGAAACTGTGAGGAGATTCATGGTAGGAAAATAGATGGTGGAATGTAACCATAGGTTGGGTAAATATTCAGTACATAAGTGTAGTTTTGAAGGGGCTCGGACATGACCTCCTAAATGAACGTTTCTAATCCATGCTGAAAAGAATTTAGTAAGAGATGCCAGTAAATGAAGCACTGACAGCTAAAGGGTGACAGCAGTCATGCGGAGCAACAATAAAAATGAGAAGTGACAGAACCTTATTATGGTACAAACTAAAGAACTAAATACAGTTGATGTTCATGCCACAAATCTGTGTTACATTTAAAATGTTTCTTTATTTTTTTTTTATCTAAGCTTCTGCTAAATGCATAAATATAAATATACTGTAGGTAGGCTGAGGTATTTATTTGGCCCAAATTAGAGAAACCATAATTTGGGTCAAATACGTGGGAACATTTTTATTTGAAATGCTGCAGCCTACATATACTTATATTTTAAAATGTAATTTATTCCTGTGGCGGTAAAGCTGAATTTTCAGCAGCCATTACTCTAGTCTTCAGTGTCACATGATCCTTCAGAAATTATCCTTTCTTATCAATGTTGAAAACAGTTGCGTTGCTTAATATTTTTGTGAAAACCGCAATTTTTTAAGGGGTTTCTTTGATAAATAGAAAGTTTATAAGAACAGCAATTATTTGAAAAATGAATATTTTGTAACATTATAAAGATCTTTGCTGTCAATTTTCATCTATTTAATGTGTCCTTGCTGAATAAAATCAATAATTTCTTTCAAAAAAACAAAAACAAATCTTTTTAATGGTAATGTGTGTGTGTGTGTGTGTGTGTGTGTGTGTGTGTCAAGGTCAAGGTAGGTTTATTTGTCACATACACAATCATACAGAGTACAATCAGCAGTGAAATGCAGGGATTTTTGAAGAAAAATACAGCATAACATGAGGAAAGTGAGGAGAAAAAAATAACCCCCAGACTATGCTCCTTGGGGAGTACAGTGTGAGAACAAGAAAAACACCTCAGCAACAAAAGCACATAATACACCATAGACACACGACTTTGCAACAGGGGAAGTAATCCAGCTCCAGCAAGCAGCCATCCGGTCCAGCAGCTAACCCAGCGGCGCTGGTCACAGACCCGCTTGTCAGGCTGGCGGTTCAAAGCGACGGAGGCGAGGGATCGGGGGTGGTGAGGTGAATGCATATATATGTGTGTGTATGTGTAATAGTTTGTAATCAGTATGTGTGTATGTGTGTGTATGTGTAATCAGCAGGTGTCTGTAGAAAGGGGGAGGAACGCCAGAGCGTCTCACTGCAGTGCTCTTCCCAGGGTTGATTTTCAAACAGCGGCCATGGCCAAGGCCAGTGCTGGTAGAGGGGAGCCGAAAAAGATAAGATTGCGATTTGTTTTGTCTTGGGGCGAGTAACCGCATTCCAATTCCACGGCTACTCTCTTTGTCCATTCTGATCTCCAAGGCCGTCAATTTTCCTTTGCAAAGCCGTGAGCTTCTCCGTGATGGAATCCATATTGCGGTTAATAGTCTCAGTCTCAATGCTGACCGCTCTGCCCACTGCTTCAAACATGACGGGCAGCCTTGTGAGGCTTTGGACAGCTGTTCCCGTTTTCTGAATTCTTCGATAACCCAGGGCAAAGCCTAATCCAATCAGCAGAAGACCTGTTATCATGGTTCCGAATAGGTAGATATCTTCAATGTCCTCCACGGAAAGAGCCGCCAAACACACGATCCGCCACCTATCCCACGCGTCCATCGTGTAGCCAGCTGCGAACGTTCCGTCAGGGCAGTCAGGTTCCCCCGAACCCAAGCTTCTCGTCGAGAATATGGTGTCAATTGCGTTGAGAGACCAGTTGATCAAATCCATGATTTTTTTCCAGTTTTGGAGAGCAGTGCAGAGAGAGTCTCTCAAGTATTACGAGACGAGACAAGAGAGCAGGCAGGGAAAATAAGGGCGAGGACGGGGAGTGAAAAATGCGACCGCCTCCGTTGAGTGCCAAAGAGAAGGCACTCTGTGTGTTATATATTTTAGGAAACTGTCAAAAACCTGTTTAAAACTAAAACTTGGAGTTTAATACATTAAAAAAAATACTGTTATTAATTAGGCAAATAACAAACTAAATAGTCTTTATTTACACATAAAAACCAAAAAACAATATTTTGTACAGCCTCCTTTGGCCTTGGTAACAGCTTGCATTCGTGCTGGCATTGTTTTTATGTACTTTTACACAATCTCTGTTGTTATTGACTGTAACTGGGCGTCTGAATAAAACAATTAATAAAGTGCTGTACTATTTTTTCTGCATTTCTTGTAAAACAGTAAATTCGAAAATTCATGGATAACAATAATAATCACATTTTAGCATTAGAAATACTAATGTGACTAAAGAGCTTATACATACTGCTGGATTAACCATTACCATTGATTTTTGGTAATCACCAATACTGCAGCTGATCACTGGCAGCTAAGCACTGTGTGTGTATATATACAGTATCTCACAAAAGTGAGTACACCCCTCACATTTCATCAAAGATTTTAGTATAATTTCTCAAGGGACAATACTGCACAAATGAAACTTGGATATATTTTAGAGTAGTCAATGTGCAGCTTGTATAGAAGTACAGATTTACTGTCCTCTAAATATAACTCAACATATAACCATTATTGTCCAAATAACTGGCAACAAAAATGAGTACACCCTAAGTGAACATGTCAAAACTGTGTCCAAAGTGTTGATATTTTGAAGGGGCACCATTGTTATCTAGCACTGCCTTAAGCCTCCTGGGCATGGAATTCACCAGAGCTGCACAGGTTGTTGCTGGCATCCTCTTCCACTCCTCCATAATGATGTCACGGAGCTGTTGGATGTTAGACACATGGTGCTTCTCCACCTTCCGCTTGAGGATGCCCCACATGTGCTCAATAGTGTTCAGGTCTGGAGACATACTTGGCCACTCCATCACCTTCACCTTCAGCTTCAGCAGCAAGGCAGTTGTCATCTTGGTGGTGTGTTTGGGGTGGTTGTTATGTTGGAAAACAGTTTCTTAAGGGAGGGCATCATCTTCTGCTTCAGAATGTCACAGTACATGTTGGAATCCATGTTTCCCTCAATGAACCGCAGCTCCCCAGTACCAGCAGTAGTCATGCAGCCCCAGACCATGATGCTACCACCACCATGCTTGACTGTAGGCAAGGCACAATTTTCTTGGTACTCCTCGCCAGGGCCTCGCCACACATGCTGGACACCATCTGAGTCAAACAAGTTTACCTTAGACTCATCAGACCACATGACATGGTTCCAGTAATTCATGCTCTTGGCCAGGTTGTCTTCAGAAAACTGTTTGCAGGCTTTTTTGTGAGCCAGCTTCAGAAGAGGCTTCCTTCTGGGACGACAGCCATGCAAACCGACTTGTTGCAGTGTGTGGCGTATGGTCTGAGCACTGACAAGCTGACATTCCACTTCTGCAACATCTAAAGCAAAGCTGGCAGCACTCATGCGTCTGTTTTTTGAAGCCAGCTTCTGCACCTGACGCACAGCACAAGGACTCAACTTCTTTGATCGACCCTTGCGAGGCCTGTTCCGAGTGAAACCCATCTTGGAAAACATCTTTATGACCCTGGCCACTGTACTGTAACTCAGTTCCAGTCTGTTACCGAACTTCTTATAGCCTCACCCATCTTTGTGGAGAGCAACAATTCTATTTCTTAAATCCTCAGAGAGTTCTTTGCCATGAGGTGCCATGTTGAACATCCAGTGGTCAGTATGAGAGAATTGTACTCAAAGAACCAAATTGTAACTTCTCTAAAACAAGATACACAAATTTGTATGGTCCTGTCAAGCAGACAAAAACATGAACATGATGGATAGGACATGTGGCTTTGCATGGTTAAACGATGTATAGCTGTTATCACTTAGGGTGTACTCAGTTTTGTTGCCAGCTTTTTTGACAATAATGGCTGTATGTTGAGTTATTTTCAGAGGACAGTAAATCTTTACTGCTATACAAGTTGCACATTGACTACTCTAAAATATATCCAAGTTTCATTTCTATAGTATTGTCCCTTGAAAAGATATACTAAATTGATTGCCGAAATGTGAGGGGTGTACTCACTTTTGTGAGATACTGTATATATATATATATATATATATATATATATATATATACTGCCATATATAAAATACTGCCATGTTGCTCAGCCCATATGATTACTAATAACTTAGATTACTGATTAATATGACCAATAAACCCTAGACTGACCCTCACTATCAGCTCACTTCTGGCCATCACTTCACGCTGATGACTGTGACCTTAGTTCAGCAGCTCTGCTGTCCGATACTCATCTCCCTCATCACTCATCACCAACACTGAAGCACAGTAATTACTGGTCCTAAACTCATCTCCACTCAGACTTCAGACAGAGACTGTCCACATGCAGCGCTAAATCTCTAACCAGATGTCACAGTGTACATCTTACTAGGTATCTGCATATCAAATGGCCGGCCAGAACTGTCTGTACCAGGGACTGCAGAAAGGTCATTAGAACAGCTGAGGACAGGAGTTGCATTTCTCAGGTTGAAGCTCTCTAGGCCTCTATTCCTGATAGTATGAGCCGATTGCTTTGTTTAATCAATGGCCGACCGATGAAACTGAAAGTTTCTGGCTAGCCGTCTTCATAATCTTTTCCAAACATATTTTGGTATTCAGAGCTACAAAACGTATTAATTAAACAGTGTCATCAGGCTGATGCTGTCTGAATTAAATGTAACGACCTGGTGACACATGTGTGGTGTAAACTATCAGAAATGTGGCACCAGGACAGAGAGAAAGATATCCTCCAATATTAGATTACATTAGCCTGCTCTCAAGTACAGCGATGGTCACGTTGTGTTGTGGCCTCCTTACTCAGTACCGTAGTGCTCATCAGAAGCCAATGGAGTTTTAATTATGCTGTTTGGATTTAATTACGCTCTGCTCTGCTTCAGGAAACATCGAAGCTCTGCATACCCGTAATGTTATCTCTACAGTCTATCCATTACTAATGCGATTTAAAAAAATTACAGGCCAGCTTTGTGACATAATGATGCAGAAAATAAGTCTCAGATCGTATAGGTTCGCAGCAGGACACCGCACATAGTACAGCAGATGAGAATATAGCAATTTGTCAAGCTGAATGTAATGAGTAACACCTGCTTCTCAGCACAATGCTGTACACAACCACAGTCAAACACTGTATGTGGCCGCATACGCAGCGAGGATCAGTCACATTCTCTTGTGACAGAGAACACAGGTGGCCGGTTCACTCAAGCCCAGCTATGATAATCCCCACATCCCATGCCAGTTTGTTCCAACATCAGCTGGCAAGTTTGAAGACCTTGCATTGTAACAGGACAATTACCACAATTCATCTTTGACTTACACGTTGCGTTCATTCTAAGCATTTTCTGGTTGACTGTACTCTTGTTGCAGTTGGCTTTAGGTTATGCAACTTATTAAGCCAACAAGTTGAGATATATTTGCACAGAGAAAACAAACAATTAACTTAGAATGAATTGATTGTCCTTAAAGATTGTCCTGCTGAAGAAGAAACGTTTGTCTCATTAAGAAGCCTCCTGTTTCTCCACCGGCCCATGGTGTTGAAACAGAGGTGTTAAAATGAGGACATGATTTATTAAGTACTAATTGTTGGTGTGAATGTCTCTGCTCTGGTCTGGTGCGGGTTACTGACAGTCTCCACTGAGTGTGAACTTTTAGCGGCTGGCAGATTCATGGGAAGAACCCCTGCTGAGGAAAGAATATTTTTTAAAAGTTGCAAAGTTGTTGCCACCACTCGAAAATCGCCCCTCACATCCTAGGGGGGTATTGTTTATTTTTTTCACCTCCAACAGGCTAGTGATTGATGAGAGAGGGAGGCTGTCTGTGAAAAGAACAGAGACAGGAGAGAGAGGGAAGTGAGCAGGACAGGGAGGTGGAAGAGGGGAACGGGCCTAAAATAATCCAGTCATGGGTTTGGACTGCTCACAGGTCGGTGGCGAAGATGTGTTCACAAGCCATCACATAGGCCACATGACAAGTATGGCAGGCCATTGCTAGGGGCCCAAAAAAGAGAGGCCCGCAGCTCTATTTATGGAGCAGAAATTCAGCCATGGACACGCACTGTCAGCTCATGATGGATCAGTGGGAGAGGCCTGGGATGGGTGGGCAGCAGGGTTATATTATTGCAGCACTGGGTTTTCAGGGACAACATTTCACCAAGCATGTACAGGCCCCATTCAGGGGACGAACTGAGATCCTGATCATTAGACATCTGTGCTTTTATAGCTTTACTAAAAGAGCGTAATCACGTCAGCAACCAGTGTTGGGAAGGTTACTTTGAAAATGTAATAGGTTACAGATTACAAGTTACCCTACTTAAAATGTAATAAGTAGTTTAACTTTTCTATTACTTTATTAAAGTAATGTAACTGATTACATTTGATTACTTTTTGAAATTTCAATGTTTTCAACTGTTAATCATTTTGAAACATGTAAAGCAGACAGGGTTAACCTTACAGTAGTACTGAACACTGATTACTGTCAGACTTTCTAAATCCTTCATCACTTGAATGAAGATTAAAATATTTTAATTTTAAAGGAGACATTGGATGCAAACTATCTTCATTTGCATATAAATGTGTCTTAGTAGTGCATAGACACAACCACCCTACAAATCCTTTTTTTAATCCCCCAAAAACCTAAACAGTTATCAAGCCAATATGATGTCATATTGCTCAGGCCCCTCCCACAACCTCTGATGCACTGTCCCATATTAGCATATTTCCACCCTCAGCCAGTTGTACGAAGTCTGTCATTTTCTCTGCGCTTAAGCAGCTGTAGCGACAACAATGTCTTGTAAGCAATGCAGGTGTTTTGTTGTTAGATGTAGAAGAATATAAGAGTCCTAATTTTCTCCAGACATCAGAGCCACTGAGGACACAGTGGATTTGATTTTGATGGTAATGCTCCAACGAATACACCTAAATTTGTTTTATGTCTGCGCAAATAATTTTCTTCTTTGCTTTCTGAATGAGGGTCAATTCAAGGCAAGCTTTGTTAAAAAGTTAAAACTCAAGGATGGATCAGTACCCATTGTTCATGATCCAGCTGCACCTCCAGAAGTAGGAAGTCTCACACTTAATATTTTTTTTAATGATTATTTGCGAATCACTTTTGCTCTTCCACAGAAGAGAGGGGTGGGGTGAGCAGAGCTCATTATCATGTAAAGAGATATGCACCGAAACGAGTCACTGTGAACAGAACTGTTTTTGACAAGGTAAAAAAGTTGTTTTCCACGACCACTGGGACCATTTCAAGAAGACCCTAAAGAATCATACCAACTTGTGGAAAATGGGCATCCGATGTCCCCTTTGAAGCACAGCCACCACAAAATCAGACTTACTTTGAGATCATTCTGAGGTTAAATATATATTTAAAATCATAATAGTTTAATAGCTATGATACTGTTTTTGAAATCAAATCTTTGCATAGCTATGACAGGAAACACTGGAATCTAACAATGCCTTTAAAAAAAAATGTTAATCTTAAAAAATAAAGCATTTACATAAACCCATATAGGAAATAAAGGGATAAGCATATTATAAACTCCTGATACATTGGATGTTTCATATTTTAGAGCACTCACTGCAATTTATGAAAGAAATCCATTAAATCTGCATGTGGGAGTGTGTGTGAAAAAAAAAAAAAAAATCAGATGTAACCCCCTTTGTAATCCTTAACATTTTCATAAGTAACTGTAATTTAATTACATATTTTTCTCAGTAACTGTAACTGATTCCAGTTACTTTTATTTTGTAATTAAATTACGTAATTCCGTTACATGTAACTAGTTACTTCCCAACACTGTCAGCAACCTACACTGTAAAAAAAATTCTGTAGTTTTTACAAAATAATTTTGGCAGCTGTGGTTGCCAGAATAATTTTGTAAAAAATACTGAAAAACTGTAAATACATTTACAGAAAAAAACTGTAAAAATTGACAGTAAAAACTGACATTTACAAACAAGGAAATTTGAATGTAAACCACTAAATTCAAAAACACACACTGCTATTAAAATCTGTTTTGTACCTTTAACATACTGACAACCACCATAATAATGCAGGTGGTAAAAGAGAAAGCTACATGAAGAATCAAAGCTCATCACAAGTTTCTTCGCCACAAGCAGAAGTATATACTAATATATAGAGGGTGCACAGAGTCATTCATGCAAACACTAAACACCATCATGGTAACACACATGATACATAAATAATGCAATAAACTTTCATTAAACAACAGAAGATGTAACATAAAGCCCAAATGTACATAACTGATAACAAAAACTATTAAAAAACATGATTATTTAAACAAAATACTTTCAAATGTGGAGTGTCACGCAGGAAATTCTGGGAATATCAGTTTACAGTTTTTGACTGTAAATTATAAATTGATTTGTTATTTTTACTTGTAAAAACTGTACAATAAACAGCATTTTACTGTAAAATTACATGAAATATATAGTACAGGAACTTACTGTTAACCTATTAACAGTTTTTTTCAGTAGCGTTTTTACAAAATTTTACAGTTAAAATTACACTTCTTTTTTACAGTGTATGTAAAAGTTAGCTTTATCATATTTTGTACAATTTATTAAAGGAATAGTTCACCCACAAAGGAAAATGTTGTCATTATTTACTCACCCACACGTCGTTCCAAACCTGTATAAGTTTCTCTCTTATGTTGAACCAAACCAAAAGTTGTTGATCCCCATTGACTTCCATAGTAGGGAAAGAAATACTATGGAAGTCAATGGGGACCATCAACTGTTTGATTACCAGCATTCTTCAAAATACCTTCTTTTATGTTCAACATAAGAAAGAAACTCATACAGGTTTGGAACGACATGTGGGTGAGTAAATGAAGACAAAATGTACTATCGCTATTAACAATTCCTTTAAAGTCTGTATAAAGAGAATTCTGAGAATTGTTTCTAAACACATTACAAATGTTAAAAATGTATTGTTGAAACACATTACAAAGACTCTGAATTATGTAGTACTGAATTGTGGAGTTAAACCGTTAAACAGTTTTTCACCAATTCTGTGTTCAGGATTTTTTTTGGGCGGGGCTAAAACGGTTGCTCGATGACGCAATGGAGCCACCGAGCGTGGCCCCGCCCCTAACACTATAATAACTATGTTGAGAGGTCAAGTTCTTAGTTTGTCTTTTTGAATATCTGTGATGTTAGATATACAGATTCTAGGCAGGGACGGTTCTAGGGTGAATGGATACCCGGGTCTTAGCCCAGAGACATCAATATGTGGCAGAATACATACAATTTAAAAACATGGAGCGTTCACAATTCGCATCTAGAAACGCCAGCTGAACTGCTTTCTCTTCTTTCAAAGCGCACCGGAGCTTGCGCTCTCGTGGTGTTTGCCGTTGCTAAGCAACCATGAGCCGCGCTCGCCTTGACGACGAGAAGGTTTCAACTCACTGCAGGGCTTGCCGCGCGTCTACAATTAAATAACGAACTTGCAGGCTCAAACATATATGGCTGTATAAATCCAATTAAGCTACTAGAGGTAGTATCAGTAGTAGCATCCATTCAGGTTGTAGCGGTATTTGACAGTTGAGAGACAGACGCTTTCCCGCGAGTGGGCGTGGTTTCAGCGCCGACAGCGGACACGCCCCAGTGTTTGAGAGCAGAGAGTCCTGATTATTTTTTCAAAGATTTTGATAACTTATTTTAGTTACTTGGCGGGTTTTTTTATCATTCAAATTTGGCTGGGTGGTTAATAACACATTTTTCTGTTGTGTGACAAACTCAGAACACATATTTTAATATCACTTTACACGGACTTTAAGAGAAAACGCACTGTAGTTAATACAAAATAACTGCTAAAAATAGTATGTTTTATTTTTTAATGTTTAAACATATCACATTTACATAGCTTCACTCTAATATATTTTATATATAAAGCCTTCACAATCAATGAGTCTAAATTCATAATTAATCATGGTAAACATATTTAAAAAGGTCATGAATGATGTCATGATCAATTTGTTTATGCATGGTGAAGCAAGTTGTTTTCACAGACCAAAGCAGTGCTTCCTCTTACAATCTAGCATTTAATACTCTCCACAATGCCATTATAAAGGTTGCTGAGTCTGCCTAGGTTTTCTCCAGCACAGCTGCTGCAGAGGGTCGAGTGCGTTCTCCAAGACTGAGCCAGGTTTGGAATAGCAGTGATGACCCCTGGAGTGAAAGTCTGCAGATCCCGTTACGACCTCCCCCCCCTTCCACCGTCCAGCCTTATGATTTATTTATCTGCTCAGAATTTACAGCTTGTGAAATAGTCTCAGTTAACAGCACAGAGCGGGATGGACGCAGAGCAGTGCTGGGGGCCAGGTGGAACAATAGAGCCAGCTTCACAGGAGGCGCAAGAAGGACCTGTGCGCGTACCAGCGTTTGCAGCTGGTGTATGCGTTCCTCATGTTTGACGCACCTCACTCAAGGAGGAGCGTATAAATCCAGTCGGTAAGGAGGAGGGGACGTGTCACATAACTGGTTGTCGTTTTTTTAAGACGTGAGGAAACATCACTCGGCTTGATTTCTTTTTTGAAATACAGCAATACCATGAAAGCTTGTGCTAACATTTATAGATAAGAGCACACAGGGGTCTACTAGTGCCACTGACCCTTACACACTTAAAATAATGCTTCTTTATTGGCATTGATGGTTCAAAGAAGAACCTTTAACATCCATGGAACCGTTCCATTCCACAAAGGTTCTTTAAAGTGAAAATAAGTTCTTTAGAATAGATTATTAAAAAGAAAGAACACCATATTTTTTCTAAGAATTGTTCAATGAAACGGTTCTTCTGTGGCATCGCTGTGCAAAACCCTTTTTGGAACCTTTATTTTTAAGAGTGTACAAAGCTTCAGCTCTGGCCAAAATAGAGACTTTAAAGGACTAAGGCACTGAATATACACAAACACTCTTGTCTCCATTTTAGTTCTTCACTCTGTGGTTTATTTTGCTCTAAAACTCAGGCCTCTCAGAAGCATAAACACAGAGCTTGGAGGTCTGTCAGTGTGTGGCTTATAAAACCCTCCACATAGCAGAACTCTCCCATACTGTTCACCAGTATCACACTTTGCATTAATTTATCTCCTTAATTGATTACAACAAACAGGTTCTTTATTAAAATTATATATTATATAAATAATGTATGGGTCAAAGAGTGCAAAGAGGGGCTGTGACAAACCACTGTTCTTTAACTTTGTCCTGTTGTGAACTAGGCTGTGGTGAGTGTTTGTGCTGGTGGTTGTGGTTGTGGTCTGGGCACTGCGGGGGCCAAAGGTCATAAAGACTTTTGCCTCATAAATGTCTGCTCTGTGCCTGCAGGTCATGATCTCAATGCGGCGGTGGGAACGTCTGACTCTATGCATATATTTTAATGTAGTGGCTTCCACTGTCAAATATTTGTCTTTCTGTGCTGTCTGGCAGAAGAACATTGCTGGTTTGGAGTTGAATAGCTATCAGGGGACCTGGGTATAAAGCGTTTGAAATCACAATGTACCCTGTGTTACCATATAAGACCCTGATCTGCTGGAATGAAGTGATGCTTCAGATTGATGTGAAACAGAGTTTAATGAAGAAAATGTGGAGCAAAATTTAACATAAATTGCACATCAATCAACAGGCCTGTCAAAATAGTTATATATGTTCTGTAATGGCTAATAAAATGATGCTAGTGTCCAAAAAATGTTTTGTATATATATATAAAAAAGGCCAAATTAAACTAGAGTAATGTGTCTATAATAATTTGTCATTAAAAGTAATTATTACATGTATAATATAATTAACAGAAATTGTATTTAAAAGTATATTATAGTTGTATTATTAAATTCTATATTAATAGTAATAATTATTATTATTACTTAATAAAATAATAATTATTAATTACAGCAATATTTACACTTTAAATGTAAAGTTTGTAAACTTACAAAGCTTTAAATAAAACATTACTTCAGTACATTTTACAAGAAAATACTAGTTTTTTCTGCTTCAAAATTTCATGTTTAATTTTGTGTTTTACTTGGATTTTTTTTTTTTTTTGTTAAATTTACTACAGTAGCAATTTCTTAGTGAGAATTGATGCACTAATTTTTATACACCATCTTTATGTCATGACACCATCAAATATGGCATTACATGTTTTAATTTACCTAATTTTCTTAAAGAGATAGTTCACCCAAAAATGAAAATTCTGTCATCATTTACACACCCTCAAGTAGTTCCAAACCTGTATGAATGTATTTGTTCTGCTGGACACAAAGGAAGATATTTTGAAGAAAGTTTGTAACCAGGCTGTTATGGGGCACCATTGACTTCCATAGTAGGAAAAATAATACTATGGAAGTCAATGGTGCCCCAGAACTGCTCTGTTTCCCACATTCTTCAGAATATTTTTTCTTTCCACAAAAAGGTTGGTGGTCACAGGGATTATTCTTCCAGTAAGACAATAAAATGACTCAAATAAGAGGAAACTGATCTTTCTGATGAAAGTAAGAAGTAAACAAACAACTACCCACCCCAAATGTCATCAACCCAAAGTGGGGGAGAGTTGCAGGGTTGGGGGGCAGACTAAAGGGAAACCAAGAGTGGAAATGTCATAAATCAGCTGGATTTTAGAATCTGATGACAAACCTAATTCCTGTCTGAAAAGAGCCGAGCCATCCCCTCCTGACTGTCATCGAAGCCGGCCTATAAACATCGCAGCTGTCAGCCAAACTTGCGAGGCCCGCGAAGGACATGCCATTGTACCTCTCGCATGCTCTCTGTCTGGGCCAATTCTGGAATGGAGGTGCTGGTGAATTCCATTTTACATTTTGTCACATTCGACCCCTTGCTCAAACTCCGCAAAACTCCGCCCCGACAACCCGATCCACCAGCCACCACCTCCGGGCCCCACTTAATTTGGTTGTGTCTGACCATCTGTTGAAGGGCATTACTTCTTTAAAATCACTTCATCCTCCTATTGCTTCTAAAACAGGTTGTGAAAACTTAATATGGAAACATGGGTGATGGTTGGATGCTGAGAAAAGGAAAAGGGGGGATAGAGCTGGGGGAAGGGGGTATACATACAGTGTTAAATGTTACCACTGCGAAAGGTGAGTAGAGGAGCTTAAGAGGCCATTTTCCACTCAACAAATGTCCCCCACTGCTGCCAAACACACACATAAACTCTCCAACACAGATCATGGTAATTAAATAGCCCTTCGCAAATATGTTATCGCGTATACAAATCATAAACATATTTTGTCAAGAACATGGTCAAATACATAACCTTATTTATAAAAGGGGGAATGATTATCAACAACTAAAATGAAAAGCAATATATATACTGACATCAGCAAAAGACATTTACAATGTTACAAAAGTTATGTTAATGAAATGTTATTTCAAATAAATACTGTTCTTTCAAAATGTCTATTCATCAAAGAATCCTGAAAAAAAATTCTTATGGTTTCTACAACCATTATTAAGCAGCACAGCTGTCTTCAAATTTGAAAATAATAATCAATGTTTCTTGAGCAGCAAATCATCATCTTAGAATGATTTCTGAAGGATCATGTGACACTGAAGAATAATGCATGCTGAAAATTCAGCTTTGCAAAACAGGAATAAATTACGTTTTAAAATATAGTGTATCAAAATAGAAACAGTTATTTTAAATAAAATATATTGTAAAATATTACTGGTTTACTATATTTTGCATAAAATAAATGCAGCCTTGGTGAGTGTGTATATATGTGTATAAGTCTGTGTGTAGGTGTGTGTAAAAATGTATCATTAATGATAAATTAAATTAAAATAAACATATTAAAATATTTTTAATTAGGCAGCCCAAGTGACATTTTTTCTGCTTATTTGTGACATCTCACATCCAAAGTAGAAGCTAAAGAACTGAGCAAGTACAGCCTTGAAAAAAAAAAAAAACATGCATTGTCTATGTATGCAATCAAATGAAACACTAATCCAACAGAGCCATTTTGTTTCTGTGGACAGACTTTACAGAGAAACTCTGTTTCCTCTCATGCAGAGGTAGTCTAGAGACCGGACTAATTGCAGCTTCCTTTAAGTTAAAGTGGGACATAAATGCTATGAAGAATTATAGCTTGGAATAAATTTGTAACAAACTCTAAAATCTAAAATGGGGGGCTTCCACCTCATCAGTTCTTTGGCCTCTGCATTGGACGCGACACATCATAAATAAGCAGGAGAATGTCACAGGGGCTGCTTCCTGCCTAATTAAATAAACGTGTGCTGTGTGATGCTGTGAATGCCTGGTGTTGTGTGTGTACCATATGTATGACAAATGCACTCACATCTTGCCACAACACACGCGCAAAGGTCACACACACACACAAACTTCCTGCCTGCATCTTTCTCTCTCTTTCTCAATCACGTCCTGACAAACATACAATAATAAACTAGTTCCTGATCTCTTAACAAAGACTTTACATCAAGCCATGTTTCCTTGTAAGACAAGCCTTGACAATTCATGGAGCAGAAAAAGTGATTTAAAACATCAGCAAATACCTGCTTTATACACATTTAGAATGCAATAAATATAATCTAACAGTAACAGAGCAATAAAAAGCGGAAAATGTGATTTATTTGTATTCATATAGGTACAACTCAGTGAGATAGACTCATAAACCCAGGCCGCACATCTCATATCCTTCTGAAGTCTAAAGCAATCTAGTTAAAATGTTAAAATCTGTCGGAAAACAGTCACCAGACCTGAAAATGGCCCCATAATGCTGAGCTCAAAAGACTTAAACTAACACTCCAGGCTCAGATGATGTCAGTCAACACCTAAATACTCTTGTCTAAGCTCAACGCTAGTTGTATCCATCATCACCTGTGGGAATCGAGACATCCCGCCAACACAAAGCTGGTTTTGCAGAGGCTGGACAGACCAGCTCTAGGGCAAATGGCTACCATTGTTCTCATTCTCTATTACACAAACTCCATTGTCATTTTTGGGAGGGTGATTGCTGTAATAGCCTTGTAATTGGATTTAATGGATTAGGACTGAGGCACGGCAGTGAAAATCTGGACCGCATGCAGCTACACACCACATATGTAGACTGAGCTGGGCAGACAGTCTCTACATGAAAACTTAATTTTGTCGTGGTTCAAACTGTTTGTATAAGAAGTTGATCCTCCATTTGCGGGATAAAAAGTAGTGATGATAGTACCACATAAGAAGTACTACTCTACAATTTTAATTCTATCATTACAACTCTCAGAAGATTTTAGCATCGTAATGGATATGACAATGTCAATGTATTTGGTCTTGGCAGAATAGATCTGCTACGCTGATTCTGAATTGCTGCTGCTGTTAGTTATTGCTGTTGTTGTGGATTATTGCTGCTGCTGCTGCTGTAAAACAGGTACAAGAACTTGCTACTGCCAATACATACACAGATATGGTGCTGTGAGAATTGAAGACATACTGCTGCTGCACAAGTTGAATATTATAACCCCTAGCAGATCTGCAGGTGGAGCTGGGGAAGGTGGAGGGTTTCAGAGGAACTCTAAAAGCACGCTGAGAAATGCTCTAGTGAATTCTAACCAGCCATTTAATGTAAAGAAGCAAGCTCATTGCTGCGTATGCAACATGAACCAATCAGCTTGTGGCTAGTAGTTTAACACTGTGAATATCATCAATTTGTGTTAATGATCCATCAGCCTGCGCCTTCTAGAGTTTGTACAAAATGGACATACTGACAGCTATAAAAAAAAAAAGTACAGCTTTAGAAATCTAAATTTTTTTATTTATTTTTTTACAAGTAATGTGTTATATTTATAGAATATAGGCAAATAGGCAAATTGCACAGTGAATTGTGCACTACTTTTAGTTATATTATACTATTATATTCCAAATTACACTATAGGGCCTTTCGCACCACGGGAACCTTTTCATAGTACCAGAATTAATTGTGGAACTACCCACTTTTTGGCGCATTCGCACCGCAGGAACTAGGAACGGTTTTAGTTCCAGGAACTCCGTTTGGAGGAACTAAATTAGCTACTTCAGAGTAGGGTCTAAAACAGTTCTATAGGAACTATCAGTGACGTAAGTGTACGCTGATTGGCTAAACGCGTACAAAAACGCCCTCACCCGCCATGATTTAAAACGCAGTGTAAATATATACTTAGTAAACATTGTATCAACTTATTTCGCAAGTATGGAGAACAGCGATAGATGGACGTAGTAATCTTTATAAGCTTTTATAAGCCTCTAAAAGAGAATAGAGTGTTGTTTGCTCCAGTCGAGCGTTGTTTGTTATGTGTAGCGCTCAACCACAGTGTCAGACCCAAAGCGTTTGCCACATGAGTTCATACACGTTAAATTGTGAAACCCGCGAGACACAACAAAAACACAGCTCCAAACACAGCGTCCTCCATCCTCCTGTTGTTAACGTTGTTCTTCTTTGTTTCCATTGTTGAACGCTGCGCACAAATGACGTCACTGTCGACCGTCTTACATCACTTCCTAGTACCCACTGTCGGTGCAAATGCAACCCTTTAAAATGGTACTGGGAAAAATAGTCTGTGCAAAATCGTCCCAGTACTTTAGTACTGTACTTTTAGTTCTGGAACTAAAGCAGTGCGAAAGGCCCTATTGTTAAATGATTTGCTTAGCCTCCAAAATCTAATTAAAGTTGTGACTATAACATGAAATATGTTGAGAGTTATATGAACAACTGAAATATGAGTTTTATTTATTATTTCCTAGTTTTTATTTTATTTTGCGAACAAAACTGAAGGGGTACAGTTACAGGGCCACACGTTTCTTTCGTGAATATGTATTTTCCCACATCAACATGATTTCAAAACATATAACAATTATCATGGTTACATACCATTTTTCTTATGCAGACTAAGGTCTTAAGTATTGCTTTAATTAATACTACAGGAATTTATAAGAAGTATGCAGATTAACAAAGATGAAAGGTTAATGTACTTTTTTAAAAATGACATGGTTCAATGTAGTCAAAATAAATGAGCCGCTGTTAACAACGCTATTACAACAACTGGCTGCAATTTCCATAGTTTCTATTAATGGTAAGACTTTACAATAAGGTTCCATTTGTTAACATAAGCTAACATGAACTAACAAAGTAAAATACTTCTGAAGCATTTATTAATCTTAGTTAATGTTAATTTCATTCACTATTAAAAAAAGTTGTATCTGTTAATATTATTTCATGGATCAACATGAACTAAACATAAGTTGCATTTCATTAACTAATTTGAACAAAGATTAATAAATACTACAACAAATCTATTGTGACTACTGCGATATATGTGACCTAATTGTAAAGTCCTACCCTTTTAATATTATCATTGTTGTCATTTTTATGCAATAAATTTATAATCTCCATCTCCGTTTGCTTTCCATTAAGGTTGTGTATACCCAACACCAGAAACAAGCATTTTGAACATGCACAGGCAGTAATAACTGAATAAAAGTAAGTGTTTGTTTTAGTGGAAGAGAGAAGTCCCTTCAATTAAAAGACCATCTCTCACTGGGGCTCTCCTTACTGCAGTAAATTTAACTTGGCATTCCTTTGTATGGAGCAGGTGTTTGGGATTACCAAGCAAACCCTCTGTCTGAAGAAGGCTTGGGAGGAGGGAGTGTGGTCACAGAGATGGAAAAAAAGGTCCAGGGTACAGTTGTTCTGGGACATATGAACTTAAACTTCATGCCATTCCTATATTAAGATGTGTTTCCTCTTTCAAACTCTAGTTCACTTGCTAGAAAAACATATTAGCAGACATCCACACGCACTGAATAGTTTAAGTGACTATAATGGAGTGCTTCATCTCAGTTATTACATTCAAAATTTAATTCACAATGGAAAATATCTCTGTTCGTGCATTTACATCCAATCTCTTTCAGCACCTGCTTTCCGGATCAACAGAACAAAAGTGTAACATAAGGATGCTAATCTAGCTATAACGTTTATTGTTTCCTTTAAAAGCCTGTGAGACTGTGAAACAAAAGCTGCTCACTAATTCCAGTCATCCTCCTGCTCGCTGCTGTGGGGAACGAGGTGTTAAGGGTTAAACGCAAACTATCCTGAATTACAGAGGCACATGGTTTGCCAAACATAAGGGCACAGGAACACACACAGGCACAGAGGTATTTTCATGTAGCAATTGCGCACCCTAACAACTGCCTACATTTCATGGACTTACAGGAGATTTATCTTCCAATCAGGGAATAAAAGTGCCATTATGCACAAAAACACCCCAGGTTTGAGGTCTAAAAGGGTGTGCTGATGCCAAATGCCACCGGTAGAGCAAAAAATAAGGGCAAAGTAATGAAGCCTGTAGGCCTGCACTGCCAGAAAGTTTTCACCAGGTCCGCTACTATGGATTAGTTGTGCGACAATAGCGTTTTGTGACCATATAACGCCATTTTTACCCAACTAACCGCTTTGAAAGGCGATTAACGTGGAGCTTTTTGGAAAGGCCGGCTTGAAATTTCCATGAAACCAATGGCCCAGGTGAGGGGTGGAGAAGAATGCAGCGGCTGTTCGTCAAACCTGCATTCAGACACGCACCCAACACATATCTACATGCCTCGACACATAGATTGATGAGCGGCTAACATAGATGGCGAGGCACTGGCATGGCCTCTGTTAGGCCCAACTCTACAAACACAATCTTAAGCCAGCCATCATAGTAACATTTTATGTGACAAGCATTATAAAGGTGATTTATTGTATGCATGTGTGTTGGCAGAATATTTCCCAGAATATTTAACTGTTGGGGGGGTTCTGGATTAGCTCTGCATTTTCAAGCAGCCTGAATGCTGGCTGTTCACGCTGTCCATCTATCGACCGTTAAACAAACTTCCTGTGAAAATAATGAGCAGAACAAATCGAACTGCAGGATGTGGCGCAAAGGCCTAGTCGAGGACTGAGGAGGCGCGTTGGTTTATAGAGAGGAGAAAAGCGTGCCTAAAGCTGTGTGGTGTTTTTACAGGCCTATATTATTTATGGCACGATTTACTCAATCGTCGCCGCACTGATAATACACCCAAAACAATTTCTACAGGTCAATCCTTTACACTATAAATACTTTAGCCTTGCAATATAATTTCACAAAGGCAAGGTCTAGTCAATCACAATTACAGTAAACATGACTTAAACATATTTATTGCCCCAGTAAAAGGATCATTAATAATAGCAAGCAATATTGCTCTACCTAGCTACATTGACCAGGGCGTCTTTTCCACTGTTTAGTTATGCTGTGTCTGTTTTGAATAAAGATATTTTGAACAATGTGTTGACTGTTCAAGACGGGGTCCAAAACAACACTGAATCATTGACAAAGCCATGTCAATTCACAGAACAATTAACCAAGTAACAAACTATTTAGGCTATTTTTATTTCATTTTTATTATTGTAATGTAGATATGTTATTTATATTCATATTCATTTACAGGCTATGCACAAGAGCACATTTAAACTAAAGGATTTATATTGGATGGTGATTTATTTAAGAATTTGGCACAACGTTGTTTGATTTTAGCAAATTTTTCAATGAATGCTTTGTTGAACTCAGGGATCTCATGTGTTTCTTAGAAATGTTTTAATTTTAACAATCATATCCGTCCATTTCGCTCGCAATTAGGACTTGCTGCATTTTCATTTTTCACCACAGATTTACATAGGAAACAAGCTGTTGAGCTTGGGAGGGCAGTTGCACCCTATATTTTTTTAATTATGCTGAACACCTTTATGAGTTAACAATTTAAGATTGATTCAGTCTACATAAAGGTCTATGTTTTCAAGTGGATGAATAGACCTACTGCTCATACAGTACAGGCAAGGCACGGATGGTCCCTGGGTTTCTTGGTTAAATGACTGAAAAAAGGTCTGTGGCTTACACAAGCTCAAGATATTTTCACATTTTATTCTACGACATAAAATACATCAGTAATACCCCTTTGTGGTTTTTTCCCCTTGTCACCAGTCTTGAAAAAGTGGTTGCTAACAAGTGGCCTAATGTGCCTACAGAGGTTGTTGACGACATTAAACAACATCATGCCGAACATGTAAACTCATCTACTCATTAGTCCGCTATTACAGCCTCATTGTATTTATAGTCTCACTCTGGCAAACTATTCCAATTCAAATTTTCAGGGGAAAGACTGAAATAGTTGTTGGAAGCCTAATGGTGGTGAAGTTAAAGTCATATGACTTTGGTGAAGTGGTGTGTTTTTTTGTTTTCTTTGTTTTTTTTTACATCTGGTGACTGTATTTAGGCTTAAAAATTCATAAAAGCTGTGATGAACGAAACATGCAAGAATCATAAACTTTTGTTGGTCACAGAGCTTATTTTCTGCAATAATCAAAAAGCCAACAGAAAAAGAGAAAAAGGGCAATGTGAACTTCCTGGGTTAGCCTACAAAAAAAATGTGCCACCACTCCAGCCCTCTAACAGGACTGTTGTTAATGACATCCTCACACAGATGGATGAATAATAACTTAATGTCAGATTACTGCTGTAAATAATGAACATGGCATATGAGAAATACTTTGCAATTGTTCTCTGTTGTTTGCTTTCCAGATGGTTGATTTAGTCATGGGTTTCTTTCCACATATGTCATACTCCATGGTTCACCCAGTGTACTAGTGCACATTTACACTCTTCAAACACGGCACTTGATAAACTGTAGAAACATTTTCTACATAATGTTTATGTATAAACTTCTAACCACAGGTCAAGAGCTTCAGTTCTAACCAATACTGTTTTCAAATGTTCATTGGAACTATGGTTTCGGGAAACCCAGAATCACTGAACTATGTTGGTAACAACAGATCTTGTGACCATAGTTATCTAAGGATGCTTTGGGAAACGCACACCAGAGAGCCGGTTTCTAAAAGTTCTGTGTTTTGACAGAGTTTGAGGTTGCAGCCACACTCTTCTTACTTCACGTCTGGTTTTGGGGATGCTTGATTCAGTGTCTGCTTCAGCAAGGTCACTAGCAGGATCCATGGGACCAGTCCAGGCCGGACTTCTCTCATTAGAGGAGGAAGTGCCTCAGTGGGGTGTCTCTGTACTCCACAGGTACTGAACCACAGGAAAAGGGGTCTGGCCCTGGGCTCAGCTGTTTCCATCTGGACTTATCATTTCATCAGAACCACTTGCTTTGAGAGGGTGTTGGCATCTCAAACATCTCTTTTCCTCCCTCAAGTAAAAAAAGGTTCAAACACTTCCTTTTGACCTGCATGTCTACAGATTTTAAATATAAGAAACTATATGGTTTAGATCAGTATTAAAATGCTACACTTATATAATGTTAGCATCTGCTAAAAACATGTCAAATTCCTGTGCATTTTAAATCTGGGCCTTTAGTGTGATACATTAAGTTAAGAAACATTGTTTTATAATAAATATGACTACATAAGTCTTTAAAATTTCTTTAAAATGTCAGAGTTGACAATAATGTGTCATGTAGCTACATGGGGAGCTATTATGAAACAGTCAAAAGCCACCAACAAAAACATAGCATGATGCTGGACGCTTGAGCTGGGTTTAAACTTAGACTTAAGCAAACTCAGAAGACAACTTGCAAAAAAAGCACTAACCTACCATATTTTAAGTGAAATCAGCACAGTCACAGAACACATCTCTTGCTCTGTTGACTCTCTAATTACGTACGTCACCTAATGCATGAGTGCATAAAACTCAGGTACGTGTACAAACAGAATTCTTTGACTGGTTTTGAGTCTGACAATCTGAAATTAGATTCTAATTACTCTTACTGTGGTTGAGGGATTCACTGGAGATCCTGTAAACGTCAAACAATAAATTCTGATTAGATAAATCTTTCGCCAATATTCATGTAAAAATTCGCAATCGAAAATGAATACGTGAAAAAAAAAAAATAGAGAAAGGGGGAAAGTACATACACTGGAAACGTAATCTGAGCATTACAACTGACTTGACTTGTACTGTTGCATTCAATAGGAATTCTGAGTTATTTACTCAAACAACAACTTCAGTGCTGGTAGAATCATGTGGAAGAGAAACACAAGAGGGCAATAGTTTACCAGAAATCTTATCTTACATGGCTATACTTAAAACCAGCTGTGTGGATTGTCAGAAGAAACACTTTCGATTTTCCCATTGTTTTTTATTACTCTTTTTAATTCTTCTAGGACTGAAGTGTCTGCATGCGTCCTGGTTTTGCTCAGACTGATGGGATGGCATAGCATTTTGTTAAAGGTTAAAATCTGGATCCCCAGAAAGACCAATCAATGTACACATACAGTGCCCTCCACTAATATTGGCACCCTTGGTAAATATGACCAAAGGCGGCTGTGAAAATAAATCTGCATTGTTTATCCTTTTGATCTTTCATTCAAAAAATTCACAAAATTCCAACCTATCATTGAAGTAAAACAATTGAAAGTGGGGAGAAAATCTCATGATGAAATAAATGCTTTCACTATTTCATGTTGGCCACAATTATTGGCACCCAATTATTGCAACGTCCTTTTCCCAGGGTAACAGCTCTGAGTTTTCTCCTATAATGCCTGAAGAGTTTGGAGAACACCTGATAAGAGATCAGAGACCATTTTCTTCATCCAGAATCTCTCCAGATCCTTCAGATTCACAGCTCCATGACGGTGCTTCTTCTCTTCAGTTCACCTCACTCATTTTCTGTAGGGTTCAGGTCAGAGGACAGAGACAGCAATGGTAAAAGATTCATTTTGTGCTCAGTGACCCATTTTTGTGTTTATTTTGATGTTTGTTTTGGATTGTTGTCCTGGTGGAAGATCCAAACATGTCCCATTATAAGATTTCTAACAGAGGCAGTCAGGTTTTGATTTTTTATCTGTTGGTATTTGATAGAATCCATGATGCCATGCATCTGAACAAGATGTTCAGGACCTCTGGCAGAAAAACAGGCCCACAACATTAAAGATCCAGCAGTATATTTAACCGTGGTCATGGGGTACTTTTTTTTATCCCTGTTTGTACTAAACTCATCTGGTGGGTTTGCTGCCAAAAAGCTATTTTTTTTCAGTTTCATCTGACAATAGAAGCCAGTGCCATTTGAAGTTCCAGTCGTGTCTGACAACTAAATTTGCTGGAGTTTGTTTTTGGATGAGTGAAGAGAAGTTTCCTTGAAACCCTCCCGAACAACATATGGTGATGTAGGGGCTGTTTGATATATATTTTTTTTAGGTTTCTGACCCCAAGACTCAACTAATCTCTACAATTCTCCAGCTGTGATCCTTGGAGAGTCTTTGGCTACTCAAACTCTCCTCCTCACCGTGCATTAGGACGATATAGACACACGTCCTCTTCCAGGCAGATTTTTAACATCTTTAGTTGATTGGAACCTCTTAATTATTACCCTGATGGTGGAAATGGGGATTTTCAATGTTTTAACTCTTTTCTTACAACCACTTTCTATTTTGTGATGCTCAACAATCTTGTTCTTCACATCAGAAATATATTTTTTGGTTTTTCTCATTGTGATGGATGATTAAGGGAATTTGGCCTTTGTGTTCCTCATATTTATAATCCTGTGGAACAGAAAGTCATGGCTGGACAATTTCATGCTCCTAGTCACCCTGGTGTGCTAAAAAATGTAAATATGAATGGGAATATACTTCAGAGATATTTTACTCATAAGAATTTCTAGGGGTGCCAATAATTGTGGCCAACATTCATTGGAGAAAAACATTTATTTCATCATGAGATTTTCTCCCCAATTTCAATTGTTTTACTTCAATGATGGGTTGGAATTTTGTGAATTTTTTGAGTGAAAGATCAAAAGGATAAACAATGCAGATTTATTTTCACAGCCGCCTTTGCTCATATTTATCAAGGGTGCCAATATTAGTGGAGGGCACTGTATCTGACACTCTAAACCAGGGATCCTCAAATCTGGACCATTCCTGCAGAGTTTAGCTCTAACCCTAATCAAACACACCTGAGCATGCTAATCCGAGTCTTCAAGATCATTAGAAAATCACAGGTAGGTGAGTTTGACCAGGGTTGGAGCTAAACTCTGCAGCAGATTGGACCTCCAGGGAAAGATTTGAGGACCCCTGCTCTAAACTGTCACTCAAGGTCCTGTTTGGTGAGCAGAGCCTTCTCTAGTTATGTGGTTTGTAGTCACTATACATACATCTATGGGCAAGTTTTCAATTTACATATTGTATTTTGAGAGATACCTTGCTAAAATTAATTAATAAATAATAATTCAAATATGTTTAAAAGAAAGCAAATATAAAAGAGAATCTATGAATATTTCCTGAAAGCAAGACAGTAGATATTTGTTGTAACACAACAATGTGGGTTTGGTAAATAATGTATGGAATCTATTCAGTATACTTAAAATGTTTTCCTTACACTTCAACATTCAGATTTTACCTGTCCATTCTGGGTGTGAGAGGCCATGGTTCATTTTTACAGAGGACAAGTTGATTTTAAATTTTAGCAGAGCTTTGTTTCAAAGTACCAGACAAATAAATGCATATAATTATTGGAAATAATGTCCAGATAGATGGAGATGTGCCAAATTATGAAATCATGCACCCTTCGATTGCATATCCAGTCATTACTAGAGCTGCACTTGGAAAACAGGTGTTTCTAATACAGAGAGATGTCTCCACGGTCTTCTACCCCGTTTACTTTCTGATGATGATTCAGATATGATATTTCATGGTTGGAACCGAGCACATGATGGGAAGTGATCTGAGAAAGAAGAAAAATAAAGAGGAACAGAGAGAAAGAGAAAAAAAAAATACTCACTTCTGAAGACATCCATGTAATAGATGCTGATTGTGCTTTTAAATCAATGAAGTCTGTGCCGGGATAATGAGGACCAAAGCCCAGACATGAGAGAAGTGATCATAAATACATACTGTAAACGTATTAAGAGCAGACATATTAAAACCAGAAATGTAAGAATTACCCACATCCAGCGTCTAACCAATCCCTCTTTCCTTCATTCGCTCTCTTTAAACAGGTGGCATATTTATATGCATCACCAAAGTGAAAAGGATGAATTTGATCCACATGGTCGTCTCTTTCTTCTTTATTTCAAAGAGAACAGCAGGATCAATCCTTTGTTTTTACACATTTATTTTTACACATATTGACTTTCAAATAATCATTTTTGCTTTCTCTTTATCTCAAGCCCATGATTATAATAGAGGGGAAAATAATAGGGCATGAGATAGATTGCATTTGATTAGTAAAAACAACTAAGTTTTTGGATTTAAATCCTCATGCTTTCTGTATGAAATTGTGTGTGTAGTTCAACGTTAAACAAACAAAAAAACTATTTAAATACATGCATATGTTTGTGAAGGTCAAATCTATGATCATTTCTGATTACTGCATGATGTCATTTCAAAACCACAACCAAAAGCAACAAAACATGCTTGATTTTTTTTCAAGAAACATACAGAGGACTTATAATGTTTATTTAATGAGCTTTATGTGCTTGGCACTTGTATTTACAGTCTTAAAAGCCTAAAACATTATTGCTCATTACTCCCACACTATTTAAATTCAACATACACTGGCCATATAATTGCTTAGCATTTAAATATATTCATTTACAAACACTCCAAAGCATATACCTTGTCTTCCTATGGTTTTTATCCACACAACAATTTAAAACCTATGTGCTTTGCGTGCATTCACTATTGCTCAAATGTTATATTCCACTCAGGATATGGTTAAGCCTTTTCCAAACCTATAGGCAAAGGTTTAGCATTTCAGTACAGATTGTCAGAACCATACAGAGACCCTGTTATTACAGGAGGATTTTACTTTGCCATCCTGAGACCCCTCATCTCTGAAAGAGTCAGTGAGCTTACAACATTGCATCACGACCCCATAACAAGCATCATATACTATCAACAACGAAAACATAATACTGACAACACTTATTCGCTCACAGTTTTGAGGGCATTTTGTTCATGTTCTGGCTGATGTTTCTTGTTCTTGTGGGATATTTAAGGGACCATTATTGCTGTCATTATTGCACCAAATATGAATCCTCATCAGAATCCATTTTCTAAAAATCAGACCTCAGTTGATTTACTTCAGTTTGCACATTGTTGAGATCGACAGGTCAGCAACAACAACAGTCAAGTTGGAAGGGTCATTTTTAGCTTGTATATCCATTCATATTAATGGCAAGTAACACTTCAACTCCATTTTAGTCTGACGATTGATAAGGCATGTGTGTAATAAGTCCACACTGAACAGCTGGTGTCATCAATGTCACAATGGCAAACCGCTCACGCCAATGTGTCAGACATCTTGAATAATAAAACTGAAAACCCAGTAACGCTGAGCAAAAAAAAACTGCAGCAGCTGTTCCTGTTTGGTGTTTTGATCTGTTTTCGGTTTATTTTCAATGGCTTCAAACCATGTGCATGGACATCTGTGAAGAGGAGCCATACTGGCGGCCATCACAGCTGCCAGCCCCCTGTTGGCTGCCAGCAGGGTTGCCGATCATGTGCATACTGTCCATGCCGCTGTTGGACAGGTACTGACGTTCGGCAAACGCTCCAGCGGAGGAGGAGCACAGTAAGCCACCCTGAGGTTTCTCCGGGCTGGCCGCCAGGCGCGGTGAGGCCGGGAAGTTGTATCCGTACAGGTTGTAGGGATTGTGAAGGGAAAAGGCGTTATATGTGCTCTGCTGCACATGATGATGGCTCCCAGAGAACATGTGGGCGGAGGAAGGGGAGGAGCTGGATGAAGCCGATGACCCAGAGGCGGAGCTCGCCCCTGCCTGCATGACGTACTGCAGTTGGGACGCGGGAAAAGAGGCCAGCTGACTTCCATATGCATCCATCTTGCCTCCGCCGCTGCCGTTACCAGCAGCCAATGAGGCGTGAGCCCCTCCCTGCATTCCAGCAGCGATGAGAGAGGAAGTCCTCTGAGGCAGGAAGGAATCAGAGCTCTGTGCAGAGGTTACAGCGCCTCCTGTGGTCTGGAGGCGGCCGTAGGAGCCATCGGCCAGTCCTCCGTAGCCCTGCAGGGCGGCCATGTTGCTCCTGGCACATGCGGGGTACTCAGACAAGCCCAGGTTACACAGCTGGCTCTCCCTGCAGCCCACATTGAAGGTGTTGGGTGCCAGATGGAAAGTAGGAGGGGAGCAGGAAGGGGAGAGGAGGTGTGTCGCACCGGAGGGAGATGGAGTGCCAGTGCTGGAGGTAGTCGGAGAGGTGCCAGTGCTCCCTCCTGAAAAACAGAGTCAGCAAACATTCAGAAACATCCAAACCCCAAAGATACACTGTGGATACACGTTCCTATGCATGAAGAATAAGTGCACACACAAGAGGAGAACGGTGAGACAGCCAGCTCTGAAAACATACACACTGTCCAACAATCACACCAAGAGCGTATCTCTTATTTCATCCCGTGGACCACGAGCAGTCACCATGGCTCCTTAGGGAGAGCATTTCATCTGGTTACAAAAGAGGCCTGTTCAAACCTGGCAACAAGTGCCACGAATTAACCCATAATGGAGCGCTCATCTCCACAGTGCTATTCTACATTCTCCAAAAGTTGCTGAGCTTTCCTAAAGGGATTGACTCATGTCTTTCCAATCCTGTATGATTTTGAAATGTCAGTGTTTTTTTGTCCATACACTAAGTCAGTGAGGACCAATTTTGTCCCCAACTAACTTTCACTGTATGGACAGAAACAGTTCTTCAAAATATCTTCTTTGGAACAACATGAGGGTGAGTGAATGATGACAGAATTTGAGAGTGTTTTTTCCCTTAAGGTCTATAATTATTGGTCTGTAATAAAAGGTTTATAATTAAAATTATTAACTGCTGATCATTCTAAAAACTGAACTAACAGAACCCTAGGTTATCTTTTTCCTATTTCCAACACTTTTCAATGGATACCCTGGGTGAGGAATTCAGATTTCAAGGATTCTCATTACATATTACCCAGACTTTTGAGTGGTAGTATTATTAGGTTTTTTTTGTCATTTAATAAAAAAATATATAATAATAATACTTATTCAGCAAGGATGCATTAAATTGTGTTTAATCAAATTTCTGTTTAATCAAAGAATTCTGAAAAAGTATAATAGTTTCCACAAAAATATTAAACAGCATAGATGTTTTCAGCATTGATGATAATAAGAACAAATGTGTCTTGAGCAGAAAAACAGCATTTTAGAATAATTTCTGAAGGATCTTGTGACATTGAAGACTGGAGTAATGACTGCTGAAATCTTAAAATATATTAAAATAAAAACATTTATTATATATTGTAATAATAATGATAATAATAATTCACAATATTACTGTTTTTATTTTGCTCAAATAAATGATTCTTTCAAAAACAAAAAAGTACTGACCCCAAACTTTTAAAAGTGTACATTTGTAAACCGTGGGTTAACGTTGTTCTTTGCAGATTTGCAATGTCAGTATGATTTATTGGAACACATTATGCAGCCATTAATAATGGCTTGTCTCGCTCTTGCATATCAGCTGGGCTTATATTGAGTACAGTTTGAATTCAATATACTTTTCGGACCGCGAGTATACGAATAAAATGCTCTCTTCTTCACTGAAAAACATTTTCCATCACTGTTGATTTTGATTTTGATCTCAACACTGAAACAAAATACAGTTTATGAAAGTTTCTGTGCCTATTTAAAGTACATAAATATTTAATAAGACAAGCGCTGTTCAGTTTATGATTGGTTGTTTGTTGTGAAACAATTGGCCATTACATTCTAACACAGCTTTGTTTCACACTGTATACATTTGGCACCAAAAATACGGGGTTACCTCTGTGTGAGACATTGGTTTACCTGGGTTTGAAAGCGGGTGCAAAGAGACAATAACCAGAGGTTAAGCACAGTGTGAAAAGCCAAGTACATGTCTTGTCAGCTACAACCATCTCAGGGATAATGTGACAAATGTTGAATGCAAATGTGGCTTGAGTTTCATAACACGCATGTCTGGTCAACAGAGCACTGGCCGTCTTCTCTCAGTATGACAGGCAGCATTTGGGCATATGTTCATAGAGGGAAAAATTCACTGGCACATATGCACAGCGAATAAGTCAAACACTTGGAACTGAATGATAGCGGTGGGATATCTACCACATATTTCTTTATTAATGAGAAGTTGGCCAGCACTCAGTTTGTTGTTTTGAAAATCTAGTCTGCTCTGCGGCTCGGAATGGGAAAGAAACTAAATAATTCAGAACTCTCTTGGCTGAGGTTTAGGCCAGCTCCATATGCGTTCGATAATACAGCTGAGTTCTGGTTCGCTCGATGTGGTTCTGTTCTGTTGGCTGAGGGATAGGAGACCTCACGGTGATGTCATGTTTTCCCCCTGTTGTCAGGCTGGGGTGAGAGAGGCTTCAGTGGTGCTTAGAGAACAACTAATTACTCCAATAGATCTGCATGTAGTTCTTGAGGGCAGTCAGTTTGGGGCTGCGAGGGCAGGGGTGGAGGGAGAGAACACAACGTTTTGTCAGCCGTGCGAGAACTTTAATTAACATTTAATCTGTTTCGTGAAGTTTGTGATGACAAACAGATGTCTACTCAGACAAAATACCATGCTCACATTACTCTGACCTTATGGGGGGGGGTAACTTAACAACTTTAAGTAGTTAAAGTAGTGTAACTACTTTACATAGTAAAGTAGTTACATAGTAAAGTAGTTACATCAACATTTGATCATCTGGGCCATAACATTAGCTATAAGTAAGAGACTGAGCTAAAGAGATGGTTTTAGCAAAATTAACAAGAAGACTTTTACTTTTGAATGACTCAATCTGTCATCATTTATTCACCCTAATGCTGTTTAAAAACAAATGCAAAGTACCATAAATGTGGTCTATACATCTTGTGTGGTATATGAAATCATATGATCACGTTGTTTGAGAAACAGACTGAAATGTATGTTGTTATTCACTGATAATCTTTACCAGAGTATTGAATCAATGAGTTTAGCTTGAGAGCTGGATCAGTTCGATTAGTGAATGAATCATTCTTTGCGTTTTCAAAAAGATCAGACTGAAAATAATTATTTAGTAAATAATGATATTACTTTTTGAATATGTGAATTTAAATGTATATTTAATTCTTTAAATAATGATTTTTGGACTCTTTCTCACATAAAGCTATAATGTGGTTTAATTTTAGGGTGAACTTTTCCTTTAAGGAGTTGAAGAAGGGAAATAATATTTGATCTGTCGAACAGTCATATAGACAACCTCACTCTTGGACACAAAAACACAAGATTGTCCAACTTGTCCCACCCATTGCAGAGCTCCCAACAGGCTTAGAGTCATTCATAAATCCACTGTGGTATGTGATTACTGTGGCCACACAGTAACTTTAAAAATGATTTATGAAGCAATATTTTGAAATCCAAAGCCTCCGTTATTCAAGTAGGCATGTTAAAAACATCTCTGCATACCTTGCTGTTTCTGCATGTTCGTGAAGTCTTCAAACGTCAGCGTCCTCACTGGAGGTCTCCAGAAAGCATACGTCTCCATTATTGCCTCCAACCCAGTCCTGCACGAGGGACAGTAACAGAGAAAGCCGGAAGAAGAGACGTGAGATGGCAGAGAAAACAGGTGAGCCAGTCAGATTATGCACAAAGGGAGAAAAAGAGAGGGGGAGTTTGAGGAAACTGGAGCCTGTAAAAAGGAGCAGGTTTTTACTGTGCACATAAATCTGGGTGATGTTTCATCTGTGCTCTGTACATGGCTCCCCTTCCTGTGTGATTTACTCCTCTTTGCAGCGCTCCCTGCATCGGCCCTCGCTGCGCAGCTTAAGCGGCAGTAATTCTCTACTCCTTTCTGCTTGTTAGTGAGACGCACTAATGACTCACTGATGCACTGGCTGAGACTGAATCCAAACACTGGTCACCAAATCAAAGACTTATATTTTCCTTTAATATAATACATCACTGATTGTGATTTACATTAAAATTCTGATTTATAGTTTGGTTAAGCAAAACTGATTCCACCGATCATCAAAAGCTAACATTACAACTTAATTTGTGGTTTGTAAACTGGAATGAGATGGATCCAGTGCATAAATGGAACTGTGGTTACTTTGTGACTGATCAACTGTTTTATTGTATGAAAAAGTATTTTAGTAGCATTAGTTTTATAAGGATATATGTGTGAGGGCAAGAACATTTTCTATATATATATATCTTACTCTTGAATAATCTTTTCATCTCTATTTTTCTGCAATGAAAATCTAACGCTAGTTCATAAATCAGGCGGTCTATTGTTTGAAAAATGAAAAAAGATGTCTCAAATATCTGTGGCGATAATACTCTCCAGATGCAAGCGTGCTTTCATGTGCTGAGGGTCTGTCTCAGACTTTCTTGTAGTATATATGACTCGCATCTTATAGAGACGGAGCAATGAAGTGCACGGAAATACAGCTAGAGGGAAAGAAAGGCGAGTGAAAGGGTGGGCGAGATCGAGGGAAAGGAGTTAAAAAAGCGAGAAAAGGAAAGAGAGGCATTTTTCTTTCCGCTGCCCTCAATCAGATCGCTTTATCACAGATCGACTAGGCTTTCTTGGCAGCCGAACGAGGGAGTGATTTTAATGTAGCGGGACGTGGGATTAGGAGGGATCTCCTGGGGTTCATATCCATATGAAAGGCCACTGCCGAGATATGTGTGTATTTGCACACACAGCATGGACAATACGGAGCAAGGGTAAGATTTCCTGAAAATCTACCTGTTTCTCCCTGAGTCCCGGAATCCTTTGGCAAATGGGTTGCGGTCGATCTTTAGACGGGTAATCTGTTACAAGAGAAGAAGTCCAAAACAGACTCATTTAATAATATTTTGACATATTCAGACACTTTTATCATATTACCTTAATAATAAACATACCAAAATGCCTTTTTTCAATTTGTGGGTTTTGAAACTGATGCATGATATAGTTTTATTTTGGGGTGCACAGTATATTGGTACTGGATGATATAAGAGATTTTTTTTTTTATTGGTATATACGTATATATATATAAAACATGATTTTTTGGGTTTTTTTAATGATCATTTTTCTCTATTTTTACATTTAGATTAGCTAATGCTCTTTTAAAGTTCACCTTTAAAAGTAAATAATTATTAATAATTTGCAGTGCACTGCTAAAAGTGATTTTTGGCAAAAATCTAAATGAATTTCCATTTTTCATACTGAATGTTATACTGCTGTAATGTCTAAATTCACTTGTATAATATAAAACAACTGATTTTAGTTTTTAGTGTTTGTCATTTAGACAAAATGTAGTATAGAATTTTAATATCGACCATTTATCATTTATCAGCCATAAAACAAAAATAATTCATCTGGAATTTTAGTGCATTCCTAGTTGTATATGAAAATATCATATTCAGACACTTTCATATATTTTGACTCATTAACACCTGAACTATGTGCTGTACACTGACAGTCAGTAATGGACCTGTTGGTTCTGGTAGGCTGTGACCGTGGTGAAGACGGTCTCTGGGAAGCTGAACGTCTTTACTCCTTCCCCAGTAGGAACAGATTTGGTTGGAGAGAGCTCGCTGCTGAAGTCTTTCCGGATCACGTGGACGCGGGGCTGATATTTGTGCATCGAGTGCAGGATGATCTAGAAATAACAAAAGTCATATCATCAGCTACTCCGCCGCAACCAAGAGCACATTTCTGCAGCTGTATGGATTAAATGTATGTGGCATAATGAGGCTGTGAATATCAAAGCCGCTTGGTTCAATATGAGAACATGCTGTATCACAGTGTGTACACGTGTTGATGAGATATGAATCAGGCCGACTCGAGGGTGAGTATCTCACACCGATGTGTTGGCGTCAGAGCATGGAGGCTGTAGCCTTCCCTCCGGCCCTTAGTCTGTTTCTAATTACTCCCAGTGTCAGTGTGCGTCTCCTGGGTCCACCGCAACCGAGGAGGTCAGGCAAGAGAAGAGAGGCCTTTGCAAAACAGCTTGATGACAGTAAATTTAATATTCCAGCTCCCCCCTTCCTATCCAATCCAAATGCACTGCCCAGGAGAGCCCAGTGCTGCCCAAGGCCAGACAACACCAGCTCAACGAAGACCGACTGCAGAGAGGAAGTTTTCAAAGCCACACTGCTGTAATTCCACAGATCTGAGATATTCAGGATTCAGAACATTGTCTGGGGCCAAAAAGGAATTTGCAGGTGATATCGGAGCACAAAAAAGTTATGAGTGCCAAAATTACACTAAGCTGAACCACACAACTAACTAAAGCTGGTGAAGTATATATAAGTTGGAAAAGTATTTATACACACATCCGATATATAATTTACATATATATACATATATATAATATTTACTGTGTGTGTGTGTGTGTGTGTGTGTGTGTGTACTGTATGTATATATATATATATATATATATATATATATATATATATATATATATATAAATATTTAAAATATGTGTTAAATCTGAAATGTATATGCGTATATATATACTGTATATACACACAGTAAATATTATGTATATGTATATACAGTAATTATTATATATGTATGCATATAATTTATATATATATATATATATATATAGATATAGATATATATAGATATAGATATAGATATAGATATAGATACAGATATAGATATAGAGAGAGAGAGAGAGAGAGAGAGAGAGAGAGAGAGAGAGAGAGAGAGAGAGAGATTTAGATATCGTCTTTGCGATGAAACTGCAATCTAAATGATTTCTTGTCAGAAGGAGGAACGTGAGGTTTGTATATTCCATGACGGCGAGGTCCCACACAGGACGTTCCAGGGTTAACTTCAATTCCGGCCCTCACTCGCCCTCCAGGCGAACAAAAAATAAAGTCTCTTTTTACGAGGTTGTGGTATAAGAAAAGTCCCCTCTCCTCTTCCTGAAAAAACACCAGCCTGCTGCAGTTGTAACACCCATATGTTATTACATTTGTCAGAATAGTCGAGTGATAGCATCAGTGACTCGAGTCAAAACAGCCCCATATGCAGAGGAGATGCCAGTAGAGCAGCGAAGTTCGCAGACGTGGCCTAAGGCAACTATTTTAACCCACACCAACCCTGCATCTAAAATACTAATACACTGTATCTCTCTGTAAAGAACACGGAGCCTGTCATGTGCAGTTATTCTATACTCCCTGCCCTCAGTCCAACAGCACTATTCCACTGGTCATGGGCTACTCTATATGGCTACAATTAAAAGTGAATAGTCACATTAATCAAACAATATTATTGCTCTGTTTCAGACAAGAAAATACATTTAAAAACATTTTAGTAAAACTTTTCCATGCAATAAAAAATTAAGTTAGAATGTATTTGATCTATGTTTGTTGCACAAATGTAAAAATATTTAGTCAGAATTAAACATTATTTATGTTAAGATAACTTTTTTAAAACCAATTTACTTTTTGTTGTTGTTGAACATTTGCTATTAAATGTGTAGGACATTCTTGCACATACAAAAAGTAATTTCAAATCAGGATTTTCAACCCATCCAACAAACAATACACTGTGACACTCAACAACCATATTTAATGAAAGAAAGGCACTCAAGCTAACATTACATGATTTATAACTTAATAGGGCAACCAACACAACACCACCAATACCAATAACATAGTATTAACAAGGAATTAGTATTTAGTTAGAATTATTCATGCTACAGTGCATGATGGGAATTCGATATCACATCTAGTTGTGGTCAACGAAAATTAATAATGTAATCATAATTAGATAATGAGTCATTTCCATTTTACATATTAATTACATGCAATTAAATGAAGAATTATGTTATAATAGCTTAAAGACCCCAAGCAAAAATATTATACTACACTGCAAAACAATCACTTATCTGAGTGCACGTCTACTTTATGTTAAAACAGAAGGACTGAGTTTGAATAATATCTGCCAACTGGGTTTTGATAAGGCCTATATCAATATGTACATAATATCGATTATAATATATCAACTTATTAATTTTATTTTTACATTAAACACTGGGTTTACTGGGACCCCAAACATAAAGAACGGACAGTCAATCTCAAAACATGAGGAAACATTGAAAGAAAACATGAGGGCTAAGCCTTTAAAACCATACTGAGCAAATTAAGCACATTTTTCTTGTGGGTCTCATTATTCTGGACAGAGCTGGATGTATCACCCCATTTCTCACTGTCACCGAACAATACATAACCATGACAACCTAACAAAACGTGCTGGGGATAAGAGTGTCTTCTGATGGTCTGATAATAAAATCATCCCTGTGCACTCACTCCTGTAGTACAATGCCTCAGACTAGAGCCAGGCACAAGAAAGTTACACTCTAACAGTGTCACAAACACCAAAGTTTTACAATTCATATATGTTAGAGAAAAAATGTATGTATTTCCAAACAATAACATGTGCATACATTCCATATGTATTCAGCTGTTGTTCAGCACAGACGCATCGGGAATATCAGTCAAGTACAATAAAATCAATCTTTTTCCAGTTTTGCCAGTTCTTCAGAGAATACACTGAATAATGAGTTTCTTGCTTGAGAGAATATACAGATGTCTTTTGGGGAAATAGGGGGGTTGTAATCTATCAACTAGTGTGTGTTATGAATACAGTGATGTGGATAAGCAGGTGTATGCAACATCTCCTCACTCAAACGCATACATTTAATGTGCAAATATTGTATTTTTTGTAGTATAATGAGTTGGGGGGCTTTTGCTTTATATAGGAATCAAATATATAATCTGAGGTTGTAAGATTTTTAAGTATCTTGTGCTCACCAAAGCTGCTTTTATTAAACAAATGTGAAATATTGTTACAGTTTAAAATAATATATATTTAAAATGTAATTTATTCCTGTGATTGCAAATCTAAATTTTCACCAGTCATTACTCCAGTCTTCAGTGTCACATTATTCTTCAGAAATTACATTTACATTTACGCATTTAGCAGACGCTTTTATCCAAAGCGACTTACATTGTATTCAAGTTACAGTTTTTACATTTTTGTCAGCTCTCTTGCTTTCCCTGGGAATCGAACCCATGATCTTGGCGTTGCTAGCGCCATGCTCTACTATTTGAGCTACAGGAAAGCCTATCATTCTAATATGCTAATTTGGTGCTCAAGAAACATTTCTTATTAGTATCAATGTTGAAAACAGTTGTGCTGCATGCTTAATATTTTTGTGGAAACCATGATACATATTTTTCACGACTGTTTGATGAATAGAAAGTTCAAAAGAACAACATTTATTTGAAATATAAATCCTAATAAATGTCTTTATGGTCACATTTGATCAATTTAATGTGTTAAATATTAAGCAGTGAATAAAGTATTAATTTCTTTAAAAAAAAAAAAAGAGCTTTTGAACACTAGTGTATGTATATACAATGACAACAGCATTACATTAACTGTAATTAAGTGTGCACTCACATGGCCTTGATCTTCCAGCTCGTTGTTGGTGAGTTTGAGTTTGTCAAAGCTGACCACTTGTCTCATCCAGGTGTCTCCTGAAGCCAGTGAATCTGGGTGGATGTAGACCCTGGGCGGCACTGGCGAATCCGCGTTTCCTGCCACCATCCACTTTGAGCTGTGATACACATACCTGCAAATATGAGCATATAATTGCCATGATGCTCTGTTCCTGTGGCCTATGAGTCAGAGTTGTTAACAATACCAAAAATTACTCATGCACTCATACATCCAACTTTTGATTGTTCAAAAAACACTTCTAACAGACCATCCAAATTCAAGATAAACAAAATATCCTTTTGAACCTTATTTTTTGGACTATTATAAAATACTAACCCATGCTAAAAGGTATGCAAAAGTATGTTTACATTAACATAATTAATGGAAAGCATTGAAAAGGTTCTGATACATGCGGGCGCTCCTAAAGTGCTGTTTGCAGGGCATTTCCTCAGCTGACTGCCTGAGGCACAGCTGGATGCCTTTAGTTCTGGCCATGCGAACAGTTGAAAGTGCTTAACTGCGACGCCTCTGCCAAAGCCATCACCCAGCTCTCAAACATGAACGAAATTCTCATTTGGCCCCTTTTGTTATTGCTTGGCAGCATTTAACATCCTCCGTGTCTATCTTATTCTCTCCCAGAGCACCCCACTACTACAGACATGAATGTGCGTGGCGTGCATGTGTGTTCATGCACATTAATCTGTCGATCTAAAGTTAAATAGATAAAGGCCATATTTATCCGTACAAAATGTGTGCTTTAACAAAAACACTCACACGTTGTTCGTCCTTCGCACACATGCGCATATAGTGCCAGGCATTTTTGTAATTTCCTGTTTGGAGTCGTGTTTAGGGTTATGCTCTATGTAGCAGGGAAAGTGTTAAAGAAAAGGGAAACCTAAGACCAAAAAGGACTGGAAATTTGATTAGCCCTCTTTCATCTTTCATAAATCTGCCATCTGGCACTAGCACAATCAATAAAGATCCAACTTTATGTGACACCTTTTTGGACAGATGGTGGAGCGACTGCCCATTAGAGTCCAGCAATATTTAACACATGCAGTAGTACACTGTATGCAAAAGCATTTACATATATTTAGATGAAGGAAAAAAGCAAAAAATGGGGTTATTATAATTGTAAGGACCCTTCAGTCTAATACAGAAACTTTAATCTAAAACCATTTTTTCTAAATAGTTCACTTGACTTCAGATATGCTTGTGCGCTCTCATGCACACAACACAGCAGCAAATAAACCAAGTTATATATTGGGTTACTTTACTGACAGAGTAAGTGATACTCTGAAGTGTGGATCAGAGCATGTGCGCTGCGTTTACATCAAGTTGAGTTTGCACCATGTGCGTTTATTTTGTGGGAATAAGAGGAAAAAGACGGGCATGCCTGAAGTTGACAGCGGCACGGACAAAGAAAAAAATGAGACAAACAGGGCAACACCTAAATGGAGAAAAGGAAAGGGTGAAAGGCAGCCAGCGCACACAGGATATTTATGAATAAATTAGCTAGAGAGCGCCTGCAACAGAAATCCGAAAATCTGGGCCGCTCCATATTTTCCTACTTCTTCTCTCAAATATACGCCATACCAAATAGCCACATTAAAGAGCAAAGTAATTCAAGTAACACGTAAAGAAAGATTTAACAAGTCTAGTATAAACTCTGTGTCCCTTGAAAAGGGCAGTGCGCCTAAGTAAAGTGAGTAAATTCCAATAAAGGCTGCATTTCCAGACCCGAGCCCTCGAGACACATGAGGCATTCCAGTGACAGCTCTTTGCTCCGTTTGCAAAGCCTTGTGGTAAATTCCCAAGCCAGGAAGAAAATCCTATTTAATTTTACAAGATCTTTTGGCTTCTAAAATCCTCCATGATATTTGGGGGCTCTAAATGGTTGTCTTCAAGGCCAATCCTCGAATGGCTGTGGTTTTATTTTCAGTAAATGCATACATTAATCTAAATATAATTGAACTGGAAGATTATTGCGCTGTCCACTTAAGTGTCACAATGTAATTAATACAGTAACATCCACAATGTTTCTTGTGTTTATTTAAAAAAAACAATATTAGGAAAATATGAGAAAATGTTGGTTTGCTGCATAAACTGTAGCAGACTTTAAAGTTTTGGAAAAACAGAAACACATTTTATTTAAATGTGTTGCACTGATGTATGACTAATGAAAAATATATCCTCCTTTTGCTTCTAATCCCCTGAAACAGAGTACAGATTTCAGCCGTTTCCAGTTCTGTTCTCAGACATCAGCGTGTGGGACTAAAGCATAAACACAACTCAAATAGTTTCACTGAATACAAACAAAAATCAGATGCGTTTCTGGATTTATGGTGATTGTAGGAAGAAACAAGGTGAGCTAACCAATTCTATGTTGATCATTACGTCTTTATTAATACTATTAAATAAAAATCTACTTAACTTGGGAAGACTTAACAAGTTTGTAACAAGGCACATGTAATTATGGAAAGGACAAGTGCACTACTGCAGTCCGTACATGCAGGCTTTAGCTGCATTCAAATAAAGCTGGTCTGTAAGCATGTGTGATGGAAAGTTGTCATGGTGAGAGCAAAATCACAGGGACACACTACACCACCTTCAATGCTGATACGGCAGCTCTGTCAGGGTTGCGTCAGTGTTGCTTATTCATGTAAATCTCCCACACCATTTCAAGGGGGATCAGCTTCCCAGTTTATAGACAAATTTCCAGTTCATTTAGTTATTTTCCTCCTTTCTCACTGCATAACAGCGCTACACACTCTCTGGAGCAGTGCTTACCTGTATCTCTTGTTGTCTACTGGTACAATGTCCATGGCAATGTAATACTGCTGATGTGGATCCAGTCCCAGGATTTTAACTCTCATAGCAGGAAACATTCTCCTGAAACAGAACAGATTGTAATCGCATGTTTAACTAACAAGTCTAATGATTGACAAATATGATAAGATGATCTAAAAATGCTAAAAATAATGATACACAAAATGTAAATAAGGTGAATTAGAAGAAGCCAATGAATTTAATCATTTAAATAAGAATGTGTTACAGTGAAGTCTGTTTTATTGAAAAATACATTAATTTGACACCAACAAAAGCATACAAATAAATAAATAAATAAATTATTTTCATCTTTGAAAGTGTTAAGATTGTCTTGTTGACCATTAGCAAATATTAGCAGGACTCAGATACATTTTGATTAATTAAAAAGATAAAAAGATATTTAAAAAAAAATAATATATAGGCTATATATGAAAGCTAGAAAAGCAGAGTAATCAAAAAACTTTAAAAAAAAATATAGATAAAATAGTTCAAACTAACTAAATAAACTGAACAAAAGGGCCATATTTAAAAACGTGACTCATGTCTAACAAGACATTTTTGGCTAATTCCTCATTTTACACTTCAAAAGCAACTTCTTTGTCTTTTCATTTAAACGTCATAAATCTCTTTGTTCATAATGAGAGAAAAGTGTCTGGTGGCTCACCCCCTACACCTCTAAATTTATAGGGTTATTATTAGCAGGGGCATAAAATACACAGGCTATTCATGCAGTCTCGCCTTAAAATCAGAGCAATTATTATTTCAGGCTCTATTTTTTAAAAAACATACAAATGAAGAGCCTATAGTATAACTTGTTAAATAGTTTGGACACGAGTTACTTTGATGAATGGTTCAGGAAAAAACAAAATTGTTTACTGTTCCAACGAAAAATTGCTACACTCGGGATTTATTGCAGCAGCGCATAATCTGAAGAAAGAGTGTATTGATGATGAAAACATGATGTCGTGTAGGCCCAAGCAATAGCTAGGCAAATTTATTGAGTGAGAAATTTTAATAGTTTGAACAAACCTTCCTAATGCTAATTTTATAATTCAGATTGACATTTTTTAAGAAATAAAAATGGTTTCTTGTTGCTTTTTATTTTTGTGTTTGTCTGAATCATCCTAGCTATTCGTTATCATACCAAAACATTTTAAACGCTATATTCTCAGTAAACTGAGGGGGGTAAATAACAAGTTTTGTACAGAGTTATGTTTTTTTTTTTTTTTTAAGCCACTCTAATAATTCTTCACTGACAACGACTCATTTAACGAGATCCATTTTTTCTTCCTAAAGTAACTTGACTAAACCACAACATGGACATCTATTAATAATCTCTACTTTACAGCCATCCAGTGCAATCAGGAAGTATTCTCAAGTACAAGTTCACCCTGTGTTTTAAAACAAGGAATTACACCAATAAATGGAGACATGTTTTCATGTTGGTTTGATCGTAAAGTGTAAAAATGGCACGGAAATACCTGGCAATCCCGCCGAGAAAGAAAGAGGCGAAAGGTCTGACTGTGAACGCTTTAGGTTAAGTTATATGCTCGGTTTGGGCTGTAATTGACGCCTAAAAGAGCAAGAAAACGAAAAGCATATTTCAAATGTAATAATTAGAAACAGTTGTTGTTGTCCTGTTATAAGGCTAAGTAGCAGAATAGCCCTACCGGAGTTCGCCATAGGTTGTGGTTTGTGATTAGGTACTTCTGCCTCCATGTGTAACACATTAGCGCTCAGAGTTTTCATGTTTTCAGTCCTCGAGCGCAGACACGTCCCTTTGTCAAACAATCGTATTGTACCTTGAGATTATTTGCGCGTGTCAAAAAGAAAAAAGAGAGTAGCCTATGCTATGTGTGTATGTCTATGGCAAATGTCCGAATTGATCAAAAAGATAAACAAAAGTTTTACATAAGTAAAATAACTAGAATTTAAATGTAACATTTGTTTAATCTTTGTTGGTTTAATACATTTTTGAAAAAGCAACTGAAAAATACGTCAATAGGCTACGTTTTCTTGTTTGTTTTTTTAGACGTGGTGTAAACATCAAGCAAAAAAAAATAGACCTAAAAAATACTTTCCTTGCACCTTTGTTGGAGTGAAAATAGAAAATTTCTGTTAATATTTAAACAAACAAATATGTTTTTAAGGTTAAAAATGGTACATATCGTTAATTTTCTGTCATGAATATCACAACCAAACTTATAAAAGGTAAAAATACGTGGTTTACAATAATAATAATAATAATAATAATAATAGTACACGTAATGACCTTGACCCATACGTTCTTTTTGTTTCACGGTTTTCATTTGACTCACAACAAACAAAAAATCGCTTCAAGCATGTTGTTTATGTCACACTCATTTAAATCTGAATATTCATCACATTTTTGTGTGATTGATTGCTTATTATTATTAAAATAAATATTAATAAAATATTATTCAATATACTTATGCCATTGTCAATAATTTCAGCCGTTTAGTTAGACTTTTACTGTATTACAAACCTTAAATTCAGAATCCACAAACTTTTTTTAAATACAAAAACAAATTTAACAGTAGGACAAAAAAGGAAGCGCCATAGTGACCCATGATTGTTTATTATATCTTCAAGAGGTTTGGTTTCACATTCCACACGATTATATATGTTTGTTTAAATTTGGTTAAACATAGCTACCCATAGCCTACCAGAGACATGAATAAAATATTTCGAAATATGCTGCCACTGTCTGATCCAATATGTTGAACTTCTCCTCCATAAATGAGATTTTTTACATTTCATAAAAGGTTTACCTTCCTGCCTTTGTGATGATCATTTCTGTGCCAATGTCGTGGAAGCGTTTCCACAGGTCAGCGCACTGCAGCTCCACCTGGATCTCCTCCATGGAGGCTGAGGGTGAGGGGTCGCAGGCGGTGGGGGTCAGGTCCGCCGGGGAGCCGAAGGAGCACGACGTCCTCTCCGCCAGACCCTCGCCGTCGGAGCCCGGGCTGGCCTCTGAATCTACAACGAATAAATAAAATCATTATAAACGCCGGCAGCGCGAAGGAGGCCTCGGGAGGCCTGTTGACAATATTGAACCAGATCACCTGCAGTAAAGGATAACGACTTGGATTCGCTCAGACCATCATGGATTGCGGCCTTTGAATGTTAAATGAAAAAAATCAGCAAAATAAATAACGTGGAAAATCTGATTCAGCACCTTGGCTCTAGAATATCTCTTAGTGTTTTCTGAAAATACATGGCCTGTGATGATTTTGGACATGCGCGGGGTTAACAGACTATAATGTCATTTTCCCCCAACTGACTAAATTGACTGAAAAGTAGCCTAATCACCAAAAATAAAATTCACAGAACGAATAGAAGATAGTTTATTATAAATTATATGTATAGCCTAAACGAAATTGTCAATAAAATAAAAAAGTTATTTCGAAGCTCTTTTTGATCTTTATTTCTTGGTTGTTTTCATGTTTTGGGGGAAAAGCTGCCAATCATGCAGAAAAAAAAACAACTGTTTAAAATTAATTAACTAATTTTTGTCTAATACAAAATAATTATCATTAGAACTACCACATCAAACTCATTTGATTTATATGCTTAGGCATGTTAGCCTATAGTAATAAGATTAAAGACAAAAATAAAAGCAGAGATGCGCAATGTGAGGCCCTACCGTTGTACTGTGGTTTAATTATCTACAATTTTTTATTATTCAGGTGTCTACAGAACCATGAGCCGGATTGTTTTGGCGGTGTATGTCATTCAAATGATGCTGTGCAACCATAAGCTGCAGAGACTGGCAGCAGCCCTCAAACCACCAGCACCCTCTGAGACCCTAGAGCCCGAGTCAGACTATTCATCAACCTCGTGAGAGATTCAATCAGCGTAATTACAGTAATGAAGCCTATCGTCTCTTTCACGCGATCTCTCAGGCATGTCCTCAACTCCATCCAAACCCGTCTATGTGCTGTCGTTTCTGAGCTGCTGTCATTGAGCCATTCCACAAGTCTCTACCCTCTGCCAGAGTTACGACATAACACAACAAACTGCAGACTACCAGCGTCAGCTGAACACACTCATTTCACAAATATAAAAACATCACCTTTAACATGGACAATGCTGACTAATCAGCCAACTGTCCTGGAGTTCATTTAGGTTACTCCGAACAAACGTGTTCTGTCATTTATGACTGCATAGTGAATGCGTAAAAATGGAATCTGTGTCAATCTAGTGTCTCTGAGTTCACGCAATGACGCAAATACAAACATATTTTGTAGGCTATTAATAGAAGATTAATATTTCTTCTGCCCGTTGATACTACAGCACACTACTTTCACATCAACAAATTAATTTCGTCGTATAGAGCTTGAATTAATTGTGAGTGACCTAATTTTTCTTGGGACAGAGGCGAACTAAGCATGAAATTGCAGCGTAACCCAATCCAGCAGGAACAGAACCACCTGTTTCCGCTGGACTTCATTCAGTCTCATGTAATGACAATAAAGATTAAGACTCCTTTTAAATGTACACATCTGTCGTCTTTCATTTTGACTCTGTCTCTCTGGGAATTATGCAAGTGATGGGGTAAAAATATGATGGTTTAAATGACACCAAAGGAACGTCATTTAGAAAACTACAAAACTCTAACCTAACATGAGGACAGATTTTAGGAGTATTCACTTAATATTTATTGAAGAATTTGAAGGCGTCATTAAGTATGAACAAATACAACTCAAATCATAGTTTTACTGATGTATTTTCATTAAACATCATAGACCTCTATTAACATTTGGTTTGTATCACACATAAAACCCTGTCCACGTTTTATCTAAAGCATGATTCATTAAAGTAAATAGCGCATGATTTAATTTTGTTATTAATTGCAAAACGTCGTAGGCTACGAAAAGCACAATGAGCAAAGCTAAACTCATTACATTAAACTGTGATGTGCTGAATAATGCCTAAAATATGATGTAAAAAATATGGATTATGGGTAATTAGGAGGGGATGGATATCAAGCCTAAAATCAAGGCCGGCAGAAATTACATTTTAAATATGAAAAATAGTCTTAATATTACTTCTAATTTATAACGTTTTACGATTTAGCATACAATTAAAAACATAAGTCTGTTGTTGATTCGCGTCTTACCTGCTTCGCCGACGTCTATGAGACTTTGACATGCATTTCAAAATAAATAAATAAAAAACGTTTATAGGCTAGTTAAATATTTGTCTCTATAATTTAATCAAGATGGGATCTAGAACTCTGCATACTGTTGTTCAAAGACGTAGAAATGTTTCCATTTGTGCTCACCCAAAGGGAAGCAGAAACTGACTCAAATACAGAATCGAGTCATCCGTGTCTGAAGATCTCAATCTCTGATAGATCAGAAGTGTATCTGTATGCGCGTGGGACAAGATAACTATATCAATTTAAATTATTTAGATTAACTTAAATTATCGTGCCGCTTAATTAAATGGCACGATCCAATGTTGTCCTTTTTCGGGTCGTGTAGCAAAAAAGATGTTCTATTCTACTCTATATATTGACTCACTGTTTGGCCAAATAAGAACATGAGCATTGCGCAGTTAAGATAAAAAGATGCTTTGTTAAATAATTCAAATATTTTATTTAAAATGTATCGACGACCTGGACTTACCATCCAACCTGTAAGTGTCACTATATTACAGAATATCTACCTAAAGTTCTACGTTTATTCGGCCTACTTATAAGTTAACGCAAAATTTGGGATTCCCGTATAATTTGCACAAATTGTTTACAGTTTGACATGAAAAAATGACGTTTCATTATTTCTGCTGTTATTGTTGGTTTAGAATGAATTATCTGTGCACATGGAGGCCTACTGTGACCTGTTGGCCCAAAATGTGCAATCTCAAAGAAATCAAATTAAATATAGTCCATTATTAAAAAGTAACCTACTAAAAGCTGTCTGACAGTTGTCCTTTTTTAAAAATAAAATTAAAATTGTTGTTATAAAGATAGGCCTACTCACCTGTCGCTATTTTCGTCCTCCTCTGAAAAATGCTGCTCTTTGGTTTCAGAATTGACGAACTAACTTCTGTCTATATCTGTGCTCACCATTAATTTTAAAATGAGGCGAATAGTCATATTTTAAATCCAACGTCAAGGGCTAGCTATATCAGAACAAGTACAGAATGATCAGTCAGCAGCCTGTTGTGTGGGACTTAATGGTCTGCCTAATGGCAAATGCTTCTGAAGCGAGACTAATGAAGTGATGACTAACGTTGCAACAGTTGAACTACAGCGATGAAACCAACACACACACACACACACACACACACACACATGTGCGTGAGCGCCTGCAAGCGTGAACTCACAAGAGCGCTTATCTTTTTAGGCGATCTGGAGACGGGCACAAACTGACATCTGGAAATATATTCAAACTGAGCGTTCATTTTTCCAAATAATTTGTATAAAGGCATACTCTTCTTTTGACCTAATAAAACACAAGAGCAAGATTTGACAGTATGGATTACCCGAAATTTAACGCACCACTAAATTTTAATTAATTCACTTGCTTCTAGTCGGAATTAAAACACTGATCCTTTTCTTGATGAACAAATCACGAGTTACAGATGTTCTATTGTAGAATGCAATTTTGTACTTTAGAATAATGAAAGCTGTGGTATAACACTATTTGTCTGTCATGAATTATTGTAGCCTACTTGAAGACTTTCTTTTGGATTTGTCAAAAGAAAATAGGACTTTAAATTTACATTTCACTGACATAGAAATAACACCATAGCTTTAACTAGTTTGTGCAAAGTAATTTAACAATAAAAAAACTGTTTTTCAGTATTATTTATAATATTGCTTTACTGAATTAAAGTGACATTTGGGCTCACTGCATATAGTCCTATAGCCTAATTGAAACATTTTATTCCAGGGCAAAACGTTAGTCTGCAAATGCGGTCAAATGTTATACGGGATGTTAACTGAGTGCATGACCGTTCAGTTTGCCATGTAACCACGCACTAACCCGGATCGATATCCAGACAATTAGCAGGATCCTCGCCGTCTCCCAATTGTCCGTTGCTCGCGAGACTCTCCATAGACAGCTCCAGTTCCTTTTCTTCCCAGCCCCGGAGCTTCCGCTTCTTGTTTGTCCCGATCAGGGCTTCTACCGAAAAGGCGTGCGCTCGTGAACTCAGAGCAGCAGCGGATCGTCTCCTGTCACTCATCTCTTCCACTGCAAATCCAACGAGGATCAATAGAAACTCCGTCCAGGCGGCAGGCGCAGGAATGTTTATAACGGGTGGATTTCGGTCTCCGGTGACGACGGTAATCCAAACCCAAGTCTAATTTATGCCCTTTAAAGGCTTAAAAATAAAAGAACCCATTCCCAACGAAGAGACTTTGGCTCAATATCTAGTCCGAGAAGATAGTTTGTTAATATATCTCGATGTTTTGAGTCTCCGTCTAACTTCTCCACGTCTCTTTTTCTGTCGCGGAGTCCTCTCTGATTGATATTCACTTCTGGAAAACTTTTTTCGAAGCGTTAGGGGCAACCCTCTCGGTGTTTGTCAAGTCCAGCACGACCAATGGGAAACGCAGGAAGGGAAAGAGCCAAAAGATGTCGTCCAATGGAAGAAGAGGGAAATAACAAGCACGGTTTAGAAACTCTAAACTGGAATTTGGAGATGGCCATTTTACAGTGAATTAACCTCATTCGATTTAACAAGCAGATAAAGTTGCTATCTGTTCTGAAAACATTTGGTTGTTCCTTTGGCGAAAAAAATAAATCCGCTTTTAGTTCGTATCATTAGCTACGCGATAGATACTTTTTAGCAATATTTCACTAACAATGTTTAGTTTTTGTCATTCGTCCCGGTGGGTCATTGTAAAATTAAGCAACCAATTTGACCTTTAAAATTGCTGCTTAACAATTTGCACGCAGACAAATTCTATTTTTATTTTTATTTCGTAAATGACATGTCTGGTTAAACTTGATTGCGTTTTGACTAAAGCATATTTTGGTTAATATTAAACTTGATTACCACAAGAAAGCTACACCTATGGTCTAAGACTTTATATGATGCATTTCATATAGCTTCCCATAAAGATTTCTTGTACTCCACAAAACTGAATCCGTTTTTATGAATAGCCTACAGATTGCCTCTGCATAATAAAATATCATCACCTTGTGTAGCATGTTAAGCACCAATAGCCTACTTTCACTGTTAAACAAATGTTAAATGCCACTGTAATCAATTATTGAAAACAAGTGAGTGAATGTGAAGGCTTTATATTTAGGCTAATTTGCAGAGACGGAATACTGTTGTAATTAAGCTTCATATAAAAGTGTCAAGAGCATATTAACACGAGTTCTGTTGACTCCCGGAATCTGTTGTTGGTTCAAATTGGAATGAAATTGGAAAACTGAAGTTTTCTCTTCGTAGTGTAATATAACAAAAAGCAATAGGATAAATGTCACATTAACGTGAGAATCTTTATAAACATAAATAGCTAGGACATTAAATCAATGCTAATTGTTTGATGCTTTTTAATCAAGATTGTTACCAAACAGTTAATATTACTATATTGATATTAAATATTAGGCTACTAAAATTGGTAAGTGCTCAAACAATGACTATGCTAAATGGATTAATATTTAGCTTATTTACAATGTTTTGCTTATTGTGTAAAACAAAATAACGAACAATAATTAAAGTTTAATTTCCGGCAAATAGCAAAATAATAAAATAACGACAAAATAACCTGTAAAGCCGATTGAATAAAAGCACATTCAGCATTAGAAACAAGTCAATAAATATTTAATAACGTTAATAATTATTTAAAAATATGATTTCAAAGTAAAACACGAAAAACGATTATGTATAGAGAAATTCTAAAGCAATTTAGAAGAAATGTACTATAAAGAAACTTACAAAAAGACTTTCAATGTTTAGGCTTTGATTCTTATACGCGAGTGATGATGGAGCCTATAATAAAATACAGAAATTCATAAGCCTCCCTCTATTAAAGTAGAATATAAACCCTGTTTGAGGTTTTTGCTGTAAGTGATTTAGATATTTATCTTTTATTACTTTAATTGTTTTAATTGCATTTTATTATTTTAATGAATTAATTTGATTTATCAACGTCGTTGAATTGTCTATGAAGCGCATGCACTGTACACATATCATTTACTAATGAGCTGACTTACTCTGAGTTTAACCCGTTTTATCTGAAATCACTTCGAAACGGTATTCAAACCCTTTTTAATTGTTTAGTTTTCAATGACTGCAATTATATTTCCTTAGAGAGTGATTTTAATAGGATTCGGTAGTTGGTAAATATAGTTATTATCTTGCGTTATTCTGAAAACTGAATATTTTCCTTTTCCATAACTTATTTAGGCTATTTAGGTATACTGTTGCTCTCTCGATGGTCTGACTGCTTCTATTGTTCTCCTCATTTGTACGTCGCTTTGGATAAAAGCGTCTGCTAAATGATTAAATGTAAATGTATTTAATTGTTTACTGATTTATTAGTGAAGATGCTCTTAATTAGCCCAAATAAAGTGTGGATAAAATAGTTTGGCTACACGCAGTACTGTTTTGAATGCCTCATCAAAAAATAAATAAACATTGTTTTTAGGCTAATTATAAATGGACAGACTGAAGGTCTCGAGGAAGACGGTCTATTGGCGGTAAGTCTCATTAGACGGACTCTGCTTTACTCTCGCTGGAATTAACGTTCACAAACACACGGGATCCTTTTCCCAAGGAAATCGGGTTGACAGCAGTTCCATTGATTCGTCGCTGAATATAGTATATTTTGATGATTATTAACGCTTAATTAGAGAGCAAAAGGCTGACCTCTGCCCTCAGAAAAAGAGCTCAAGGGCTCACAACATTCACATCACATGAGCCATTACTCAACTAACACAACACACACTTGACCGCGCATCGCTTGCTATCATGAGCGCTGCATTCGATTAGCACACTGTCCATGGATTGTTATGATAAAACACCTACTAAATGTCGGACACGTTTTGTAATCATTTTGATCATTATTTTTCTCCCGTAATCCAATATTGCCAAGTAAGCATGCTTGCACTTATGCTATTATTTTGCAGCACATATGGAGTCAAACCTGGCACAAACTTCATCTGCTAAAACGAACAAGGCGAAAATGAATGACACATCAAAGCGAAGAGTAACGTGAAATACTGTCAAATAACAAGTGACCGCTCCTCGCCATTCCGTCAGCATTAGAGAGTGAAAAACTGCTCTAAACAAACGATTCATTTTGCTGGACTGATCACTAATTGCTCCGTGGAACGAATACACTTCCACCTAATCCTCCATATATCCTTACATTCAGAACACAGCTTGAATAATGCTTGTTTGTGCAGCACATGATGATGGAAACCTTTTCAATTACAGTTTAAAGAATCAGAGAAAATAATGATGTTTTCTCATTTCATGATTTATGATGACTTCTTTTAGAATTATTTCAGAGAAAATAAGTTTATAAAGCTGAAGTCATAAAGCAGGAAATGTTATTTTTTTAAGTGAATATATGAAAGACGTCAGAGGAAGGATTTGAAATGATTTCCAATTGAAAATTACATGCATAACATTATTTTAATTATATAACAACAAATCATTTCTGGTCTGTGTATCTTTTATATTTTAGTTATATAGGCTTTTTTTTGTTGAGAATTTTCCGTAATACTCTCATGGCTACTTTTTTTTCTTTAAAAGGTAGACAGGAGCATATTAAGTGTATTTATATGTTGCATTTCTTTTTTGTTGTTTTCAGGGATAAATGGGTATAAAGTCTTGTGTAACATAATAATTAGACTAAGTGCATCAACTCTGAATTCTGGTAATGCATGGAATTTAGCATGCCTTATAATTTTACTAAGCCTAATGGACAGACAATCTTGCCACCTCCTCACAGATACTTTCTTACAAGGGAAAAACAGTGCAATATAATTAAAACATTATCCTTACACAAGCACAAATTGCTCCATCACTCCATTCGTGCATAGTGCATATATGAGGTGCCTACTATGTCAACTAGCGGCCTTGAACAGACTTGGAGTTGGCTAGACTTGCAGTTTCTCATGTGTTTGTTGAGGCACGTGTGAGATTGAATAGGATTTTGAACTAATGTTATTCATATGACAATAAATAAAAAGAAAATTTATTTGCTTAAATAAAAAATGCACAAAAATACGAGATGAAAGCAAACAAAACAGATATGGGTAATTTGTGACAGTGGTGTAATTTACTTACCAAAAGTTTTCACTAGCAAACTGAATGAATCTAACACAGACAAAGAAGAGTTCATTGCATTTCACAGTTTATAAATCCTTAACAGAAGCCCACCAGTTTTCTGACTTCAGTCATCACGGGAGCTGCGAGGCTGCGAGCGTTCTCGGCTCCTTTGGCTAACAGACTCTCAAGATGGCCTCTGTCGGCCCTCAGTCTTTGGATCTCCAGCCGAATAGGTTGCAGCTTCTGTACAATAGCCTCGGCCACCACATTCTTGTATTGTCCAGTGTCCATACCTTCAGCCTGCCTGACCACCTCCTCCACGCTCTGTCCAGACACAGCCGCGTGCATGGAGACTAGGTTTGATACACCGGGCCGACTCTCAGGCTCATAAGTCACTTCAGAAGTGAAGTCAGTCACAGCTCTGCGAATCTTAAGGACAATGTCATCAGGCGTATCGGTCAGGAACACTGTAGCCAACTTTTGGGGGTCCGACTTGGACATCTTAGAAGATGGATCCCTCAGAGATTTCACCTTTCGAGTGCCACCTGAGAGTTAAAAAACCAGGAAAAGTTAAAAAATTAATCTGCGCTGAGTGAATATTTCCTATAGTTTCCTATTCACTTCCATTATAATAGTTAACTATAATATAATAAAACATATAATTACAATATTATATAATAGTTAACTATATATAGTTAAAGCGTTCAAATTAATTTTACTCAACAAGGACATTTAAACTGATCAAAAGTGACAGTAAGGAGTTTTACAATGTTACAAAAGATTTCTATTTTAAATAAATGCTCTCTAGAAAATTCAAAAGAAAAAAATTATAACGGTTACCACAAAAATATTAAGCAGCACATCTGTTTCAAGCACTGATATTAATAAGAATGATAATTAAAGAGGTGAAGAATATTAAAGAATAATATAATCATTTCTAAAGGATCATGTGACACTGAAGACTAGAATAATGCCTGCTGAAAATTATACTTTGCCAACACAGGAATAAATTACATTTTAAAATATATTAAAATAGAAAACAGTTATTTTAAATAGTAAAATGTCACTGTATTTTACTGTATTTTTGAACAAATAAATGCAGCCTTGGTGAGCATAAGACACATCCCACAAAAACAACACAATATAATATGGCATATTAATACCACTGACACAAAATAGGAGTCAAATGTTGAATCAGTAACCACTCTGATAGATTTAGTTCAGAAAAGTCTTTTTTTTAACTGTTCACCAAATGAACCCACTCATTTCCACCACTGCCAAAAAGCAGTGCAGGAAACATGCTATTTAATATTGATTTCTTTGAAAAGCTTCCTTTACAATAATCGTAGGATGCAATTTTCCACTTTTTATAAGATACATTTCAGTAAATTAGCATTACATACTGTATAGCGACCGCTGGTTGCACACTAATCAGATTGAAAAGAAGAATCCCAGTAAATATTATTTCTTTGTGGAATCACAACACAGATGGGCTCTAACGGTCGGATCTTTGATTTGGTTTCAGGGCAACAGATATTGTTTGGCTTCTTTAGCTTTGGCTCTAGGATGCAGGCGCAGTCTTCCTTCACATGTAAGAAGAGCGATGTGAACCAGTCCTTTGTGAAGTCACTAAAGGGAAACCCCCCAAATCCATTATCACCCCATCACTCAGATAGAGGAGGAAGAGAACACTCCTTTAATCAAAGCGCCATCGCACACATGACTGGTTTCATACTGTGCTTTTATGATGGCGATAATTACAGTGAATGAAAGACTGAAGCTCAAACTGACGATTCAGCATGCCAGCCATGTGTGCGCATGACTTGTTGTGCAAGGGTACGCTGTTGTGCGTGTGTGTAACATACAGCGAGGGAAGACACTTGAGAGCAATGACTCATTTGTGTGTTCGCTGAATGACACCGAGTAATTTGTCTTACTTTTCCACTTTTCAGGGTTTGTGCTCAGGTGAATCTTTATGAGAAAAACAGGCTGATTAAAACGGGAAGTTAATGTCATGAGGTAAAAATGAAAACTCCCGAACATACTGAGCAGGGCACGAGGCTCTGGGAAGAACTCTCCATACTGGTTGTTAAAGATGCGGGCCAAGTCCTGGGCGAGCTCCAAATGCTGGATCTGGTCCTCCCCTACTGGCACATGTGTGGATCTGCACAACAATAACATCACTCTCTCTCAAACACAAAGCTGGGAATATAACCGCGCTAAGAATAAAACACATGAAGAGCACAGCCGGCCGTACTTGTAGAGCAGAATGTCTGCTGTTTGTAACACTGGGTACGTATAAAGCCCCACACTGCCTTCATTCTTCTGCTTGCTCTTCATCTGTAAGGAAAAGAAATGGAGGATTTACCGCTGGACGGACGGACGGAGAGGAAAGTTAGAAATAAATCTGAAGCACCTTTCATTACATCTGGCTGCAACAGTCTATTTGTTTTCTTATTACAATGAGGTCTAACATCAAGCCCTTTCTCAGTTTCCCACATCGGCTGAATGAAGGAGTTTTGCCACATTAACGCACACAGACAGCATCCAAAGGCCACTTTCCGCCACGTTTCACATGCACTCAGCTGTTGAGTAAACAGCTAGGTGTTTTCCCTGCAGCGGTGGGAGGCTTCTGGCCGAGCTCTCCGTCAGCAGCAATATAAAAGAGTTGTCCTCTCTGGGTGAATCACAGTCATTATCAAGCCCTGTCTCTCCCTGCCAGGTCCGCCCGCCCTCATGACCGGCACAGGAAAAGCCTGTCGCCGTGCCACATGGACAGCAAACAGAGGAGGGAGGCCTGAGCATTTAGACTGGCATGTTACCATCTTCTAGAGGGCTCTAATATATCATGTGTCTTTTTATGTAACATACTCTCACAAGCAGATAAAACACAGCAAAAACAAATGTGCTGTAATTACCTTCCATTGAGGCAGGTGCCGTAAACGAGGCATGCTGGTAAGGCAGCCTAGGATCCATGAGAGCTCAGCATGTTCTGAGACCTGCAGAGTAATTATATGATTACATTTTCAGAAAAAAAACATGTAATGGTGCTCATTTCATTTATCAATCAGTTTATTCAGAAATATATTAAAAGTACAGTTAACACACGCAATGCTTTGAACACACATCTTCTATGATGAGTATGTTTTTAATTTCTGAATTAAAAATTCATTTTGATGGTATCTTTTTTAACAAATTAACGAATAATTTGAAAACCCTTAGTCCGATCTATTAAATTTGGTGCGACAAACATACAGAAACATGGGAATACGCAAACCTTTGATACCTTCATAAATGTGTCAAGATTAATAAGTCTCTTCAGATAATTTAATGTTTTCATGATATGGAAAGTATAGATTGTAAAATGCAGTGTAACTCCCCCAAAACTGATATTTATCATAATTATATTTCGGAATTAATAATTCATGATAATTGCAAAAACAATATACTGTTTACCTTGAGAAGTCTATTAAACATCTTTTTAATTTTGAGAGTAATGAAATATGTATATAAATTTGCTATTACTTTTTACATTATAGCTACACCACATTTTTAGTCATTAAATTTAAACTTTTTTTTTTTCATGATCAACATGAAGTCAAAAAGTACATTTCTAAGAACTTGGCACACCATTAAAAAACTAAAATATTGTTTCTCTTTTTATTGTGGACACCATCATGCTATCAAATTATCATTACTCTTGATATGCAGAGTGACAGCACTTTACAGGCATCAAACTAGGCATCTTCGTAGCGCCCCTGTGTGGCAGTGAAGAGAACAAGATATTCCTCACCTCCCAACAGGTGCACAGTGGCACAGTATGAAGGCCTTTATACATCCATACTTTATCACAAGTGCTCAAACTAGTCCTTCTCTTGTTACAAAATCATGTGAAAGAGCTCATTTGATCGGCATTGTGAAATCTGCACAGTTCCCAAGAGAGTGTGCACGCACACAGACACACACTCAAAAGAAAAACACTCCTCAAAATCGTTCTGCTTCAGAAAATTAAACTTTATGAGTGCTGGCGACACGGCCGCCATCTCTCATACTCACAAAAGGATTCTGAAGCATCTGACGTAAACCCAGAGAGGAACGAACATAAAACGTGATTTTATTGCACAGCGCTGAAAGAGATATTTATTACAGCTAGCTAATCTACATGTGAGGGTAAAACAGCGGATATGAAGATGACTGAGGGATCATGGCAGAAAATCTGATATAGTGGTGGTGGATATCTTAGATGACTTCATATGTCAGATTTGTGCAATCAACTGAGACACAGAAATAGTAAGTGAAACAATAGAGCATTAAATCTAAACTGATTATTCCTCAGACACATACGTGAAAAGAAATTTAAAGGAAGTCCGATGTGTGAAAAAGGGTCATATTTGCTTAGATTTACGCACAGAGTTCAATTACGCGAGTCTGCCAGAAACTTACATATATATCTCTCTGTTGTGGAGATGTTATTTTGGTAAAAGGGTTTCTAGTGCAATACGTCCCAAACACACGTACAGCTATAACACGAAGCACTATACTTAAGATCCGATTGATTTTAGCTTGTCACCATTTTTTCAATGAAGTCAAGTGTTTTCCTTGGGCCAGGGTATTATTTTCACATGTGGAACAGTCTTGAGCTCGTATGTTTGATGGGAGGTCTTCAGTCCTGCCAAGATATGTGGCATGACGTTAAAATGGAATAAAATCATGGGAGTGAGTGTGTGTGTGTGTGTGTGCAGGTTTTCACATGCTCGCTGTAAAGTTTCAGTGAGAAAACACACAAAATCCTGACACACTTACACTCTGCTGCACAACACACACAAACACACACAGTTGAAAGCATATCAGGTGGCTGAGAGGAAGAACATGTCCACACTTATTATAGTTACCCTTCAAAAGTTGCTCAATTCGAGAGAAAATGTACTGGACAGCTAGCGAGTTGCTGCGTACAGTAAAATCTATTATTATCCTCCTCTTTCTGCTTCATGTGGTTGCTTTGAAGTGAACCGTGAAAACGAATCTGTGTGTTTTCCCCATCCTGAGAATTTGTAGAGATAGGAATCGGTTTGGTAAAATAAGCATTTAAAGCTAGCCTCCATTAAATAAATATTTGGCAATGGAAAATATGTTTTAGCTTACTGCCAGTAGTTCAGCCCAATAAAACGACCGGACGCCTATTTAGAATGAGACTTATGAAGTTATTTGAAAGGTGCCTTCGACATTTTTTTGACATTGTTTAGGCAGAAAGGTTGAATAAACATGTGCACACTTTAAAACTATAATACTAAAAGCATTTTGGGATAGTTCAACCCAAAATGAAAATTCAAAATGAAACCCAAAATGAACATTCATCATTTACTCACCCTGTCATCCTAAACCTGCATTACTCTCTTTCTGATGTGGAAGACAAAAAAAGAGATTTGTTTTTGTGCTCACAATGAAAGTGTTGATTTAGACCCCATTGACTTTCATTGTGTGACCAAAAACAGTTCATTAAAATATTTTTTTATGAGTTCAGCAGAAGAAAGAAGGTCATACAGGTTTGGAACAACATGAGTGTGAGTAAATTATGACCAAATATTCATATTTGTGTAAACAATCCTTAATTAATGTGATTTAATATATGTTGCATACTTAAAAGAAAGTCTTCAAAGCAGAACTCACTTGAGACTGCTGGAAAAGGATGGAGCGAGTCGGGTCTATGCCACAGGCCAACAGACTGGCGGCCATGTCCAGGATGTTTTCTCGGAGCATCTGAGGGTCCTGAGGCTGGGTGATGGAATGAAGGTCTACGATGCTGTACATGACTGTACTGTACTCGTCCTGCAGGGCCACCCAGCTCTCTAGAGCTCCCAGATAATTCCCCAAGTGAGGAACACCTGTGGGCTGGATTCCTGAGAAAACCTGTGCTTTAGGGAGGCTCTGTAAAGAAAAAGAGAAAGGTTTGAGACAAAACCTTTTAAAAAGAAAGACAAACATTCGAACAAAGGAGGGCATAAAAGTGAAGGCAAAGAAAGTTGGTGGTGTGCATACAGCCAGAAAGGAGATGCCCTACGCAGTTTTATGAATGTTATCAAAGCGATAAATCCAAGGCACGTTTCACACTAACAGAGCACCCTACCGGGTGAGAGAGTGCTAGAGCGGAACTTCTTCATAGCCAATGAAAACACTCCACAGTTCACAGCCAGCCAATAGCAGCTTTTAAGAGTGATACAGTTGTGGAATAACAATCACAGTAGTGGTCTTGCCCAAAACAGCAACAGAAGAAAGCAGTGCAATGCTATAAACCTATAAAGATTGGGAAGAATAAAACAAAGAGGTCATTTTTAAATTTTTGGACTGAGAAGAAAGTCCACTACTACTTAGTCTTTATAAAAAAACAGAGAGAGAGAGATTCATGCCCGCTGACTGCTGGACAAATAATGTGTTACTAGCAGATGCAAAACTTCAGATGCAAAACTTCCAAACGTCCATTTCCATATATCAACTTCCAAACAACTTACTTAAACTGCCAAATAATCTTTGTACTTCATAAAAAGGTTAACTTTGCAACATAAAAACATTCAAAACGGGGAAAACACACTTACATGAAAAGAGCCGTGAACACCTGCATGGGTATGTATGAGGTGACTTACTATGGGGCCCATATACAATCTGAGATCTATGGCTGATCTGAAATCAGTCTGGCTTCAGGGAAGCCTATAGCCAGGGGAATAGAATCACTGATCCAAAGTCATTAGCTAGTTATAGGAAAGGAGCAGGCTATTTATGTCATTACTGGGTGAGTAATTGCAGTGCAGTGGCCCGAATGCACAGGGCCTCTCTGAGGTGTCAGAAGTGATTTGGGGCAGAACGGAGCCTGGTTCATGCGTGTTCTCACCTTGCGCTGTTCCCCTCTTCCCCTCCGGCCGATCATTAACCATCCAGACATGGTAATAGTGTCATTTGAGACAATCACACATAAGCTGAAACAACACTAGGCCCAACTACCGAAGGAATAATCAACCTATCGCACCTCCCATCTACCGACAAGAAGGAATGTCTGAAAAATCATTTTTTTATATAAATTTTTTTGGCGGCTGGCGTGATGATGGGGGAATTTTATTCAGGAGGTACATTACATAGTAACCTTAGAAATGCCCATTTCAATGTCATTCTTCATTATTTATTAGGGTGTAGCTATGGTTTTAACATTGATAGGGACATTTTCTAATCAGTTACATAATACAGTAAATCCAAAATCGTTATTTATACGTTTAATTTATATGTTCAGTGTTTATACATATGAGAGTTTATTTCGCTGTGTTGATGCCATAAAAATAAAACAAAAAATACAAGCCCTTTTTTACTTCCTTATTTAGTCTAAAGTCAAATGAAAAGGCCTATGTTTTCAAATGTAAATTTGATTTCATAAAATAATCTCAAATATACAAGCCTCGAGAGGTCCTAAATTGTAAAAGCAAATGTGTCAAGAATAAGCAATGCTTATGTCATACACAGATGTTAGACAGCATCCATGTTAATGTATAAAGTGAAATAAAATCCTTTATTTTACAAATGAAATAATGACATACAACACTTCCATTCTCATCTGCATTAATTGCTCAGTGTTTCTTTTACTCAGATTCACTGGGACTTGCTCGCTCTCCTCAGCTGTCCCACCAGCACAAACTACTTCTTGATGACACCTGGCAGGAGCAGCAACTTCTCTCCTAATGTTTTACACTGACAAACACAACACTGTTGTACCACAGTGCAGCAAAGTAGCCAAAAAATTCCTCCGGGTCTACCATATGGAGTAGACATTAAACAGTATGTGTGTGTGCACAAGCTGATAGAGTTACACAGTACACCTACAATCCTGTTCTTACACTCATGTAGGCACTTTGTAGGAGTATTTAATTGTAAGACTATCTGTGTGTGTTCCAGTTGGTGTAGGATTGAGTAAGTAAGTCTAGAAACAACTAAATACATGGAGGTCAAGAGGATTTCAGATCACTTGCATCTCAAGAGGTCCAAAAATGGTAAAGTTCTGCATGTGAAATAAAGTACAATTTACTTTAAAAACAACTTTAAAAAGTTCAAGCAACCTCCATTTGACCATTTGAGATGGATTGACCCTTTTGTATCAACAAAGTGAAAATATTGCAATACAGTTATGGAAAAACAGAAGCTAGGCTATGTAAAATTCAGCTCCAGGGCTACCATGAGACAGAATAACAACACTTAAATCTTCATTGCAAACATATTATATGTGAAAACAATGTCTTACATTTTGCAAAATGCCATGCTCAGACAGGATTTGTTGTGAGAAATTATGTTTTTTAAGCCAGTGGTTTTCAAATGAGGTCACATATAGCAGAGAAAAGACAAACTAATATTGGCTAACTAACTTATCAGCTTCTAAAACACTTTTCATATTTTTGTTGACGTCAAGTGTATCCAATCAAAATCTACATATCTTTTATCTGTCACTTGGTAAAAGCCACATTATAATTTCAATGTTTCGTTTAAGGGACGTTTCTATTTACACATATTTAGGCACAGCATGGGGTCTCCACTTGATGTCCAATGTAAATTTGGATAAGGGACGGACACAATGAGCATGTAATTACAACTGGCCATTCAGATTAAACTCAAAATCAGTACTATACACAAAGAAACGATAAGGACCCTATAGAGCCATCCATAGCTGAACTCCTGGAACATCCTGGCAGAGACGCCCATCTTTGCATGCCAATTCCAACACTGCCTTTCACCACTCTTTATGGTTCTGCAGGAAAGCATCAGCAGCTCAGTAAATGTGGAGAAGCTCTCCACAGGAGCTGATATCAGAGAGGGAGCATGAGGCCAGTTCTGAACGGCACCTCTGACCCTCCCGCCCCAGTCCATTTGTCCCCCACTAAGCTTCAGACACACAGAATCTACTGTTACTGTGTCTATCAGTATCGCCTCACTCGCCCTATTAAAACAGACATCACGCTGAACAGCAGAAACACATGCCTTAATCCTGCCACTCTCCGCTGGGCTACCAACAAAGCCCTGCTTTGGTGAAGTATAGAGCAGAAAATCATTTTTATGCACCTTCCCCTGCCCGAGACGGTGGGGAATGTGTGTTTTTGCCGTACCGAAACACACTCAGCTTGAAGCGAAGTGCGAACGGCCGAAAATAAAACAGGAACGAGACCCGATTCGAGGGGAAAACACATTAGAGAAAGCATGAGTGACAAAGCCAAAAAAGCAGTGAAAGAATGAGCAGGAGACAGAGCGAAAGAAGAGGTATTTGTGGGGAGGAGGGCGGCGTACAGGAGGTGGCAGGGGGGCAGGAGACGGAGCGTTTGATTAAATCTGCGGTTGACGTTTCGGACAGGTGAGATTGATGAGGTTCCTCTACGCTTCACACTGTGCGGAGAGCGCAGGGAGAGGAACAGAAACACGTAGTGTGGAGAGCCAGGGCTGGGGGCCCTCTCACACCGTGGGGTCCCCGGCCTGATTAATGGGGCTGGAGTCCCTTCAAAAACAGCACTCCCAGCAGAAAGGGCCGCACCGTGCTCCAAAAATAACCAGGACGGGACAGCCGCTCCACTATGGACTGCGGCTTGGAGGCCAAAACCCTGAACCGTTTAGGACCAATCGCTTTTGTTTCACTACAATCCTCCCTCTGCTGATCGCATTACATATTAAAAGATAGGTTACGCTTAGTCTGACATGAAATATAATTATTTGCAAGCTGCACAGAAAAGCCTGCTGAAATCTCAAACCAAAACCCAACGCCTGGCACGCAGAATGATAAATGTCTTGCATGGATTATATTGCGATATTTGGACACTCTATATAAACTACACTAAGCAAATAAAGGACAAAGCCACTTCTGCCGTTTTCCCTTTTGAGCCTCGACAGGAAAAAAACGGAGGCGCTAGCCTACTAATGACAAATTAAACACATAAAAGTCACAACGAAGCAGAAATAACCTGCACACACCTCATAAATTTATCAATGTGTAATTATGGTAACACTCAGGAACTCCTGAGCCAGAGTTTTTTCCTTGTTCCCTCTAATTTCCTCCACCGCTGACTGTTGGTTTGAGCACAACCCAGAAGCTCAATACCAGATAGTGGGTGCAATTCAATTAACTACGTCAGATTTTCGGTAACCGTAAATCTACAGGGTATGGTGCAAAACTCCACACTGAAAAAAGATTGATAGGATTTACTTTAAAATAATATTCACTCAGAAACTGCTAGTAAATTTCACAAACACATTGAATTAAATGCAAAATTTTGAAGTAGAAAAGATTCTAAATTATATTTTCTCCTAAAACATGCTCCAATCATCTCATTAACTTGAAAAACTATTTTTCACAGCGCAGCATTACTCTACAGGAATTTAGAGCCAAAATACACTAAATTATCCAAAAAATTATGAGCACTTGAGAGGTCTGGAGGAGTTATTCAGCATATATTACATTCATCCTTCAGAATGATGAACCGAATTACACAGCGGAGTGTGAAATAAAGTGCTTAGCTGACATGTAAAAACAAATCGTCTAATTAATAAATACAATCAGGCCCGGCTCATGTGCGTCTGCTTTCCTACGGTTTCCTCTCCGGGCGGCTCTGGGAGTAGGTTTAATGGTTTTAGCTGACATGAGTGTTAGAGCATTTAGACCTGAAGGAGAATTAAGAGCCGTTTCCTTTTTGTGCAACACGAGGCTGAGATGACTGATATCAGCCATTAAGACCACAGGCGATTAAGAGCCGGATAGGGAGCGTCATGTTTTATAACGCAGCTTGGAGTGAGGGCCCACTGCATCCTGCTGCAACGTATGGAAGGATAATCAGGGAAGTTTCAGGATGTGATCGGAACAAAAGCTTAAAACTGACATGAGTTTTATTGTCTAAACAACTGCGTAAAACACTTACACAACAGGGGTATTTCAACAGCTCCAGAAACAGAACAAGAGTTTTCAACACAGAGTGAAAGGTTAATGCTGGATTTATTTTGCATTTGCTCTCTGAATCTTGCTGGTTTTGGTGATGAGAAAATCTAAGCACCTAACATGCTCATCCACTTTATCCACTTGCCACTATTTGACACATTTCATAAATAATATTTATTTATAGGCATGGATTTCATTAGGTCAAATTTCTCTCTCACTTATACTTGTACGGAAAAATCTGTGCTCATCTTTTCACACTGCAGCTAAATTACTTTTCATAACCCTTTCTTTGCCAAAAAAATATGCTCCATGTTTTGACGTACATCACACCTAGCAGCATTGAGAACGTCCAGATTAGCACGCAGTGCCTGACATTTGGAGAAAATTTAAACAAATGAAAACCAACACCTCATTTAAAATGTTGTTGCTGGTAATAAAGGACTTCTGGGATGGTTTTGACGTCTTTCTGTAACCTCACTCCCACAGTCGCAGCACTCTGCACTTTAGCGTCCCAAACGACACACTGCCTGTAGTTAACAAAACAGAGACTGGCTGCCAGCGGTGGACGCACATTCCTACACGGCAAGTGTGCTGAAGCCATCAAATAAAACCGGGTTGTCAATCAAGTCAAGGCAGTGGGGGCTTTGCATGCTCTGTAAAAGGCTCACTAGTTATAATTTACTGTGCTCAGGTCCAGTTAGCATTACATACACTGTTAATTAACAGTTTCTTTACATACTCTGGTTCACTTTAAAAGCCGGAATTTCAATATGTATAAAGGGCTGTGATGGCTGTTATAAATAGCATAATTTTAGGATGGTTTATAACAGGGAGACATGGCTAATATGAGCAAGAATGAGCAGGTGAGCTTTGCAATGAGGGCCAAGATAATCCAAATATAAAAGGTTTATTTTTAGTAAAATAGTTATATTAATAATAACAAGTTGTTCTGGAAATGGTCACTTACCCATTTCCATAAGCTTTAAAATATTCCAAGAACATTTGGCAAATCACATATCTACACAGTAAAATTCAAATGCTTAAACATATTGTAATAAAAAATTGAGGCGATCTTAGTTGTGTAGTAATCATACAAATATTGTTTAGCAAAAGTAAAGAAATCGGATTAAAAATCATATTCTCCAGAACTCATATGCCAAGCCACAGAGACAAGGACTGTCCTGTAAGAAATGTCTGGAAAAAAAAAAGTCATCTAAATGTTTATTATTTTCTTTTACGATTTTCATGATTTAACATGAAAATAGTAATGCTATTTTCATGATGAACATTCAGCACAAGGAAGACAAATTTATAGAATTGTGTTCTACTCCTCTCTGGACATATTTTATAAAATCAAGTCTACAGACTGCTGTAATCTACAAGTGAATTACATATCAATTTTCATACTGTATCCTGCAATTCAAACACCAAACCTCATTATCTTAAGTCTTTGGAATAATGGAATTCATTAACTTATAAACTCATCAAACTCCAATGCAAAACATGTCTAAAACAGTTCCACTGTTGTTTTTTACAGAATGAGAATAAAATGAGATCAATATTTACAATTTAAAATGGTTTCTCACACGTCAAGCATATCACCACCCTTTTAAAGCTACAAATCTGCAGCACAGCAGAACAATTTCCTCACACGTCAAGATGCTTAACTGCATGTTACAGCTAAATAAATTAACTGCCACCAAACATCAAACTATTCTTGACATTAATAAGCTTTAACAACTATGCACTCGCAACAATGTCACAAGCAACTGCAAAGGCTCTTTTTAAACAACGCCGTTATTTGCACTCTATTAGCCTATATCTGAAAATACTGTAAAAACTACTTTAATGTGTTTAGATTGAAAGTTACAGCTGTCGGATACTTTCAATGTATTACAGAAGGTTTCCACTGAAGGTGATCCATGTAACAGATCCTCCGTAAAGCTGCCAAACTGGCAAATAATAAAATGCTAAAAAGAGAACCTTTCTTACCGTCGTTCCCGTCGCTTTCCCAGCTTTAAATAATCTTCTGTGGGAATTACTCTTAAGAATAAAACGAAAGACAGATTTCACGTTACACCTCATGGAGAGCGCCATCTTGACTTATTCATAAACACAGGCGTACGGTGTCCAATAAGGGACATACGGCCAAAACACACACTCAGGGCAGCAGCTCAAGCTTAACTTAGAAGAAACTGCCCATGAAATTGCCACCTCTTCAAAAATATTTTGTACCATAGCAAAATCTAATAAAAGACCGTTTAAGGAATTTCAAATAAATAAATAAAATAGTTATTTTTTCCCAATAGGCTACAAAGAAGTGAATGGTACCTGAGGCTGCCATTCTACCACAGAAGAAATTAAAAATAAACAATAACAAAATTTAAAACCAGCCTCACACTTAATCCTTCCTTTACATTGTAAAAGCGAGAATGCTTAGTGAGTGTGTCTGTGTCTCATAACCTGAGCAACCTACTTAGACAGCATTTATGTTTATTATTAAAACATACCTATCATCAAATATATGATGTAGGCACATAAACTCACTGTTTTGAGGCAGAAAAAAGTATCACAGTCCAACTCCAGCATTTCATTTTACGTAATTATCGACCCCCTGGTTTTTCTAACAGATGTTTAAAAAAAAGTACAAACAGTTCTCTGTTTTGCAGCGTTTCAGACTTCTTTAACCACATCTGCAGCTGATTAATCTCACCTTTGCATCTGGTTGTATTCACACACATATTCTATATTCAAGACTGTGTCCTGCGGCACTGTGCACTGTAACACATAGACCGTGATCAAGCAGCGTGTCTATACCAAAACCTCACTTTGTGTTTGCATCATGCTGCATGATGCTCGCTCTCTCTGTTGGCTGTTAGTGCCTTTGGCATCTGTTTCCTGACCACACAGTTGCATTGCATTGTTTTGCACCCCTGTGAAGAGGAATTCTCATTATATCATGATGATGATGACATTTCTCTCTCTACTCCTAAAAATATTAAAGGTGGTTTTACTACAACATTTCATTAAAGCCCCCACTTCATTTCTTCTTTTAATGTACTGCAGCAAAATAAAAATGTGTGGTGTTTGGAAAAACCACTTATGCTTACATTTGACATTTTGTGTGTGTGATTGAGTATGTGTGACAGAAAGAGAAGGATGGAGAGACAGAGAGAGAAAGAGAGCAAAGCAGGGTGGGTATGCAGAGACTGAACTGGCAGCACCCCACTGTGATAGACTTTAGGAAAATAATATGAGGCTAATCTCTGTGTTTGAGTGTGTGTGGTCCATGAATAACATCTCCAACTTTACTGAGGTTCCTTTGTTTTACAAATAGAATATCAGTTTATTTATATTTTTAAGCAATGGATAATCCAAATAAATGCAACTTCAATAGAGTGTAGCCAAAAAATAAACAGAATGTGCTCAAAATTTAAGCATTTTTGATTTATTCAAAGTTACATTTATGATGCATTTATTTAAATAATGGTACAAAAATACTCGCTGTAGGAACTCGCTATAGAACTAAAAAAAATGCCTCCTTTTAATTCATAAATTGGAATTTTTATTGAAATTGTCGTACAAAAAAAGCTGAATTGGGATGACAGGAAGAGAAATTTCCTGAAAAGAAATTCAACACACCTCATACATTCTGGGAAATTGTTCTCCACAAAAGTTAATTTATTACAGTTTGATGTAATGGAAGTAGCATCAAATAATTTTTTCCACATTGTGATGAGCATCTGAGTGAAACGGAATTAAAAAAAAGAAAAAACCCAGGACAGGGACGTGGTTCTATGTTTTTTGATAGAGGCAGATTTGAATGTGAGCTTGCAGTGATTGCAGTCTGTCATACATCACCAGAGAGAAGTTTGTCTTTTCACAAGAGGACTGGAAAAAAATTGCAAGCTCAAAAATTGTTAGATGGATGAATTGTTCACAATAAGATCAATAACATTTGTTAGAAAATAGACAGGGTGAATTTCTATTTCATGCTTATTCAAGGCAATAAGGCCCATAAACCTTAAAAACATCAAAAGGCTTTTAAACCTTAAAGAAACTATTTTCTCTCAACTCTTTTTAAATCTGCTTCCTTACATTTAAATTCAATTATGAATTCTGTTGGCAACCCCATTTCAATTCACTGTTTTTCAGAAGGGGTGCATAGCCCTGCTATCAACTGTCAAAAATCTCTGTTCCCATATTTATTGCATGCAAGACCTGTCTGCTGCGTGAATGTCGACCTCTTTCATCGCCCTCCCTGATCACTAATTGTTCATCTCCTCACCACAGATTTATCTGCCCAACCACCCTCATAGGTCTGTTCTAAAAAGCCTGGCCAAGTTTCGAGTAATAGAACCAGGGCCTATTGACTGCCCCTGATGTGCTGTGGAGAGAATGGGCAGGGTGGCTGTAACCAACATCCCACCTGTGATAATATATAGAGGCAGGGGGCCATGGCCCACCACGGGGCAAGGCTATGAGGGCACGGGCCTGGGGAACGCAGGGACCGGGCCTGGGCCTCAGCCTGCATCAACAGCTCCCTGACACGCCAGCATCCTGACACTGACAGACAGGCCTTCCCCTCTGACACTGAGCCCACGGGGCGCCTGCCACCCAAGTCGATGGATGGATGGATGAATTGATGAGAAGATGGATAGGTAGATGGATGGCTTGGCTAGTTAAATAACAGTTCCATTTTATTGAAGGGTCCTAAAGAGCGCTTTTGGAAATTTCCATGTATTTTAATTATTTTTCTCCCTCCTACTTTGGTCCGTTAAGGAAAATAAACAGCTGGTGAGAAGTATTTTGTGTAAAGCAATGTTTGCTCCTGAGAGGAGAGTCTGGTTTCCATTACAGCTATGCCATCATGTCTGAATAGCCTGCAGCAGCGAGTGAGACGGTAGTCCAAGCAGACCGGGCCGGACTTTGGGTGGGCTATAATGGAGTTATCTCTTTCACTGTTCTTCCTCCAGAATGCCACAGCTCCGTTCGCTGAGACCCGAGGCTTCACGTTAAGCTCAGGCCACCAGACGTCCTTCTCAGCTGTGGGGAACATGTGCTGTGGTCCTCTTGCCTGTCAGAGGCAAATGCGTGACTGTTTTCGAACAGGCAGGGAAGCAGCCAGCCGTGTGTGTCTGTGTGGTGCTGAGGTGGGAGGGGGTCGTCCCTCAGGAGGGATGTGTTTCAGCACCTTGTCTCCTTCTCTGTTATAGCGCTGACAGAACAGGAGGGAAAGAGTGACGGGGGTGGAGAAAGGGTCTCTGCTCTCTCACTCCCATCTGCTGTCTTCACTCTCTCGCTATCATACAGTAAAGCACGAGTGTGGGGTCAAAGATCACGGTTAAGGTCATGAGCTCGGAGAAGATAAACTACATATACAGTGGCATTTCAACAGAGACTCATGCACATAACTGAACATATTAAACTACCGTTCATAAGTTTGTAGTTGGTTAGATGATTGAATGTTTTTGAAAGAAGTCTCTTATGCTCAGCAAGGCTGCATTTATTTGATCAAAAATACAGTAAAGCAATAATATTGTGAAAATCTAAAAGAATTGTTCTCTGTTTTAATATATTTTAAAATGTAGCCATTAAATGCAGCCATTACTCCAGTCTTCAGAGTCACATGATCCTTCGGAAATCATTCTAATTTGCTGATTTGGTGCTCAAGAAACATTTCTTATTACTGTTAATGTTGAAAACAGATGTGCTGCCTAATATTTTTCTGGAAACTGTTATCATTTTTTTTTTCATGATTGTTTGATTAAAAGTTCCCACAGCATTTATTCAAAATAGAAATATTTTATAAAAGGTTCAGGTTAATGCATCCTTGTCGAATGTAAGTATTCATTTCTTTAAAAAAAATCTTAATGACCGAAGATTTTGAATTGCAGTGTACATTTGATATGATTTGTGATTTTGTGTATTAATATTGAAAAAGACTTTCAAACCTTGACCGTCCACTTACAGCAAGTTTTGCACATCAGAAGATATCGGGTAGCTTCCGTGACAGAGATCGTAAAAAAAGAAAATTACATGCTTTTGATTAGATGTCACATACAATAAATTGACAAGTTGCATTTAGGACCAACTTTTTTTCATTATTTTTTTAGGTTTGATGATTGCATGGTAATTATTGAAATAATGATTTCCAGCTCTTCGCATCCATAATGATGTATATCAGAACGCTACTACTGGAAAAATGAGACTTTTCCTAATTTGACCACAAAAAAACACTGGTTATAAGTGGATGGACATTATTATTGTGGTCTCCTTTTGATGGAAACAAAATAATTGCTCATTTAAATGGAAATTTCACCCTAGCATATCCAAAATGACCCTCTTGTTCTAAACCACTCTTTTTTCAGTTTGGGATTCTGAACAAGCAATTGTTTTAGCCTATATGTCACTTTCTTTCCTTCTTTCACACATAACCAGATTGTACTGGTTCCTGTACTTCCTGACTCATGCAGCACAAACTGGTGGCAGATTCTGAATAGACCAGAGAGATTTGATTTATTTTGACAGTGCATGCAGCTCTTTGATGATTAAATCATTTATTGTTTCATGCATCATTACATTAGGCAATTCTAATAGCACCATTACACTTCATGCTTAGCAAACTGATGAATGAAATGCAAATGTGATACTTCATAAGATGAGAAAGGGAAAGAGCTACAGCTGTGGTTATAGGTGTTGCTGCTGTGAAGTAAGAGAAAGAAGGGGAGAGAAAAACAGGCTGGAGAAAGGAGGCACCGTAACATCGGAGCAGGACTCTGATTATATCCAGATAGCCTGGTTTCACCACCGTGCATCATTACAAATGTGCCCGTCTTCTGAATCTACTTTCACACACACACACACACACTGCTCTGCAGTACATTATAAAGCATGCGTCAATGTGTGTGTGTGTGTGTGTGTGTGTGTGTGTGTGTGTGTGTGTGTGTGTGTGTGTGCCCCTTTTAGGCTCTGCTGCTGTCAGCACGCTACTCTTCAGAATATGTAAAGGGTATCACTTTACAGTGAAGTCACAGGCCTGGAACCTCCTCCCTCTAGCTGCAGCAAACCCTGTAATTTCTGTTTGCATCTTATTTCAGCGTAATCTCTTTACATTCTTCACGGGAAAGACAAAGCTGCTGTTGTTAAGTGGGGGGAGACCTCAGTATCTTAAAGATGAAGGTACGGAGAGAGTTAAAGGGTACAGTATGTCTCAGTTTAAGGAGGATTCACAGAGTATGAACAGAATCAAGGAAACAGATACACAGTAGCTGCCGTCCCTCTTGGGGTGACAAGTGTAGACTGGCTACTGAAATTCAGAGAAGACACTGTCTACATTATAATTTGCCTCTAAACTGTCATAATTCCAAATGTACAGGAAATACCATGACTGCAGGCGACACAAAATCACTGAGCCCAAAATAGAAGCGCTAGTATTCTTTGGGTTTGTGACTCTTGACTTCGTGACTCAAGAAAATTAGCTGGTTCAGTGACACACAAGGGCGACGACAAAAACTTCTTTGAGCGTTTGCATGTAATTAGAAACATAATTAAAATGTACAATACGTGGCTCTGATAAAAAGCAGGATCTGTTGGCTGGTTTACGGCCTGTTGGTTTACAGCTGTTTTCCTGAATAATTAAGCGAGGAGAAAGCCAGCCGTACCTGCCACAGCTGGAATCTTTTTCATATCCTAAAGACGGCTGTCCGAAGATTAACACTAATTTAATAGAAACCATAAACATCTCAGATGGATAAGTAAATAGTCGTTTGACGGGCAGTGACAGATATTGCAGCACTAATCATTTTCTAGTAGTTTTATGTGTGTTCATTTCTATAAAGATTTCACTGTTATGATGATAAATATATATTTGAAAGAAATACCTGGGCTGTACAATTATTTTGGTTTATCTACATATTTAATATTAATATAAAATATATAAAATACATACATTTCTTTGGCGTACAAAAAATAAATGCAACACATTTCTTAAAATAAATAATAATATTTTTGAAAAACAAATAAGAGAGAAATTTTCCTTTTCAGAACTGAGAAAGTCTTGCAGTGTGCTAGTCAAGAGGCTTTCTATGTAGGATTTTTTATGCAAAAATTTTATCTTAAAGCATAAAAACTAAATTTACATTTCCAAACAACTATTTCATATTAGCTTACCTGAACATTTTTACAGCTGGTTTTTAATTTTGTTTAAAGATCATGTCAGCTTGTGCCCAGAACCAGCTGGTTATGATAGCTCAGACCATTAACTGAAAATATGAGGCCAACATTTCTGTGCCAATCTGAATATGTATATTTTTTCCACATTAATGAAATGACTATGTTTATTCAATTTCCAAGCTTTTTTTGCTGCACATGAAGGTTAAATGACTGTTATACAATGAAATCAAAGGTGTGAGCTACCGTGGGCTTAGCAGCAAACACTAACAACATTTAAAGTGTCAAAATTGCAGTTTCTTGGAGACACTAATATTAGGAAGCATGCTGAGTAATAAAGGCAAGGTAATATAAATGTAAAAAGACGCCTTGGAACATTCAATTCAGTTTGTGTTGAAAGAACTTAAGTTGTAACAGCACCAGTCATACATGATTACATCATGCTGAGGAAAAATATAAAGATTCACCGAACCAAAATATTTTAAGGTAAGAAAGTTGTTCATGTGGTTCATAATGTAATTTGTGCTCATGTTAATGACCAGATGGGAAAGGTTGTAGCACTGTCCAGTGTAGTCTACGTAAAAAGGCACCGTATCTATAGATCTACATTTGACACAAATGTGAAATTAAGGAAAAATAATTTTCAATAAAAAAGAGATAAAAAATAGAAAAAAATATTTTAAAACAAATATTGTAATTAATTGCATATAATTTTTTTTTTAATGAATATGGGACTTTAAAAAAATCTTAAAATGTTTATAAAACTATTTTTTAAAGAAATATATTCAACTAAAATAAATAAATATCAATTGCACATTTACCAAATCGACAAAGAAACGTTGAAAGTTCACGTATTAAGTTGACCTGCAGGTGTAGACTATGTTGTATGTTCAGTAAAAAAAAAAGAACTACAAAACAAAAACAACACGAATATATTACATTTAACTTATTATTTTCTGAGCAGAGATTATTACCAGCGACTTTAAGATCCACGCGAGCATTTGTTAAGCAAATTGTATGTCGACGTCTTCATTTGAAAATAAAGAGAAAAGCAGCACATGAAACGTGAAAATGATTCAGCCCAAATCTGTCAAACGAACCCACTTTTGCGTTTAAAATCCTTTACCATCTTACAATAAAACTGGTAAACAGCTCGGAGGTCGTGGGTCAGTTTCGTGATCATAGGTCACCCTCTAGTGGAGAGACCGCAGAGTGTCTGAATGAACCCTCAATCAGTCAATGAACACACGGACGAACAATTAGGATCTTGCAGTAAGTTTACTAACCGTGAGAGCACTGATAGGGACGGGGCATATAATGAAGCGCATTTAGAGCGCATTGCACGGGTGAATGAACCGGCTAATGGAAATGATAGACATGATTAGCCTTTAATGTGCGCTGAATGAGTGGATCGGGTATCATAGGCACTGCAAAGACAGCACGGAGAAGGTGCATTTATGGAGCGCTACATCTGTGCATCAGCATCCTAACGAGCTTCATTCCTGAGCAATCAAGACCCTCAAGGCAGAAAACAGGCCGCGCACTGCGGAGGCGCACGCAAAAGTGGCCAGCGTTACCGTGGAAACCGAACACTCAGCATGTAAATAATGTGATCTATCGATGCCATCTGGAAAAGATTGGGTTTGGGTGCCTTAACCGCCTCTCTACCGATATGCGAGGGGGATCCATTACCATATTTATTTGTACTGCTAAACTTAGTCGGCGAATGGGATTATGTAGTGGTGGATTGAGAGTAGATCCTAAACAAACACATATATTAAAGCAGGATTTGGAGTATAACCTGAACAATAATGGATTTACAAGACAAGAGGGTTTTCCCCCTTTTTCACAAGCTCTCCATTTTTCAAAAATTGAATCCAGACTTTTTGGGGGTGAGCCTTTTTGCTATGAGAGCACAGTGAGGGGGTGGGATCTGGCCAAGGTATTTATCATATTTGAAAAATCTAGTTTGATGGGGGAAGGGGACAAAGAGTAATGGAGACAGGAAGAGAAGCTACTCAATCAAACTCACAGTCTTGGACAGAGAATCATGCGTGAGTTGCTTGTAGCACAAACATGAGGTCCCTACTCTGTAAAAATGGTAACCGGTGTCATCCAGCACTCTTTTCCCCAATGGATGAATGCAAGAGTCTTCCTCTGCTCTTCCAGTGGTATCCTGATGAAGCAGGCAGTCCGTGTGTTGAGAGTAAGGACTGGTGAATAGGTCTGGCCTGCAGACTGACAGCAGCCTTGAGAGTGAGTTTACAGTGAGCTCTCTTTATCTACTGCTCGGACTGCTTTTCCCATTTAGATTCCCTCCTGAAATCCTCGTCTGCCTCCAGTGTCTCGAAATAACAGATTCACTATCCCTTGACCTCTGTTTTTATCTAGTCTCCTGCCCTCTCTGTGCAGATAAACTTAATGTACTCATTATGAAGTCAGCCGTGATGAGAGGGCACACATGCAACCGAGACAAATTCTGCTCTAAAATAGGATTGAACACAATACCTTGTACTTGGGATCATTCCCTTTTAGTTTAGTTAAGCAGTTAACTGTGTCAGGGAGCAGTTTTAACTTTGATAATAAGAAGAAATGCTTCTTGTGCATCAAATCAGCATATTACAAGGATTTCTGAAGGATCATGTGACACTAAAGACTGGAGTATATATATATACAGGAATAAATTAAATTTTAAGATATACTCAAACAGAAAAAGTTATTTTAAATTATAACTATATCTCTATTTTACGGTATTTTTTGATCAAGTAAATGCAGCCTTCGTGAGCATAAAAAAAGGCTGCAAACATTTGAATGTTATTGTAGTATTCATATTTTCAAAAATGAGACACAAACAGGCAGTACTTCCTTGTCATTGCATGCTTGTGTTCACAGATGTCTGTCCAGTAAGTCCCTACACATATATCTGACCCAATTAGGACCAGGTGATGGGAAAACAGAGGTCCGGAGGTCCTGCAGACATGCTGACACAAAACAGAGATTGCTGAGGAGAGATAAGGAAATGCTGGATGTTAGTAGACAGGATACAGACACCTGCTCCTGTTCAGCTAGTGTGTCAAACCCTGTGCACATAGTCATCATTAAAGCAAACATCTTCCTTTGAGGACATTTTTCTTTAGGTATTTTGTTGCCTAACTGTCATATCATGCTCTTTCCCATCATTCCTTCACTCTTGTTCTTTGTATCTCCCTCCCTCTTTTGCTTTCCCATCATCTGGAATTGATATTTCTTTCTCTGTCCTCAACTTACCTATTAGATGTGAGCAGTGTGTCTGCTCTAGGACATTAGGCCTATATTTTCTTAAATATACATTAGGATGGAGCGTATGAAACTTCAAAAAAGAGTACTTTTGTTCTATTATTATTGGATATTTTATTGAGATATCTCTACTTTAACTTACATGACTCCAGCACTGATAATGGGCATGCAGAAGAGCTGTATGTTCTGAATGGAGTGGGAAAGCGGTGCTAATTAGGGCCTCTTGCAGGCCAAGAGGAAGTGGGCTTGCCAGGTCTCCTTTCCCCTTCACCCTGAAATGTCTGGGACCGCCCGGGGCTGGACCACCTCCCCTGGAGCTCCCAGGGTGTGAGATGCCAAGTCCAATCTCTACGATTTCTCTTCTTAATTTTTTTTGAGTCCGTTCTCTGTAGCCAGGGAACAGTAGAGAAGATGGAGGTGTCATGCTGCTGATTCTACTGTCTTAAGTTACATGCTGAATTCTTAATTTGGCATCCTTTTGTAGAGCCATAAGGGAGATGGCTTTGGAAATGATTGTGTTATTGTGAAATCACATTCAAAAGTTAAACGTGTAAAGATTTGAGGGTTGAAAACATGATAACTGCAAGAAAATACATTCACAATGTACTTGATCTTGAACCTGTAGCAATATTAAAATACATAATCTTTTAATTTTCCTGTCCCAGTTTCACATGAAATTGTAATTTCTAAAAACACTGTGTGTCATACCATTTAGCTTTGACTATATTCACAATATAGAATACCAATGTAAATAAACTTATGATTTAATTACTTATTAAGTTTTTATCAACTCACAAACCCACTGCAGTTCTTACATTAAGCCCAGTTTGGAAAAACCTGGTTTAATGCAATGTTCAATGCACTTAATGATGTTGATATTAAAAAAATGGAATCTATTTTCTTTCTCTTTGCTTTTTTATATCAATATGGTACATTTAATGGTAAGTTTAAAACAAGTTAGATAAAAAGTAATATAAAAAATAGTCAGAATACATAACCTAAAATGAGTAACCTAGATTGCATTACTAACTACAGTTTTCGTCATGTAATCTGTAATCAGTAATGGACTACAATTCGTAGGCCTAAATAATCTTCCCTGCGCTGGCAGTAGTAATGTTAATGATGCACGTATTGTGTTTCAGCTGGTTTCGGGAATGGTACACAGCGCACTAAATGTTGCTGCGCATGCTCACAGACGAGAGAGCGCGAACAGGAGTAGTGTGCAAAAGTGCGGTGCACTAAGAGATGTAAGAGATGTGACTAGTAAGCCCTTATTTGGACGTTATGTGCTTTGAACAAATTAGTAGCTGCAGGCACGAGTTCAGTTCCCTCAGAGTACCCCGGATTCATCAGTATTAGAACGGGTAAGAAAAATAAATACGCGCGTTGTAAGCAACTGTTGTGAATCCGTAGGAAATGTGTGGGAACTTTTTTGTGCACGTAAATTCTCAAACTGTACGATGAGGTCCATTATTTTTGTAATTTGATTTGGTGGAGTTATAGGCTTAATTGCACTAAGCATCATGTCTTTCTGCTTTACATCAGTCATATAGTAACGAAAAAATTCATATATGGAAAGGAAGATTATAGGGTTCAACTGTGCCTTTTATTGTCTTGCAAAAAACTGTAATTTGATCACAAAGCAAAGCCTCCACACATGCTGGACAGACTGCTGTCCATCTCCTCCACAGCACCTTTTGCTCTGCCCAATCTGCCACACAGATGTGGAGCTGAATCACAGTTGCTGCTTTCATTTTTTTATCTAGAGACCCTAAAACAGATAAAAGCAGCAGTTTGCTTTTACTGTCTGGGTGATGGGTTTGCGAGGTTTGCTATAAAGCGCTCAGCTGGACATGGAGGATGAGACACAGGGAACGATGAAGTTATCACCTCTGAGGCCCGTTGATCTTGCTAAACTTAAGCTGTCTAGTGAGAATGGACTTTATAGGAAAGCAGAGCTGACTGGAAACAGGCTATGTTTATGTATACCTCTGTCTTTATCCATCATGTTTCACTTTGTAAAATGATTGAGGATGAGTTCTGTTAGAAAGGTAGCACCACTATGCCGTACTCACTCAAGTCATATGTAGTTGTTTGGAGAAGGCTACACAAGCCATGCTTCTATGTTTGGAATCAGATTATTATTTATTTTAATAACATGGCAGCAAAATTTATATTCCTAGCTGGTAACATGTTGTGTTCAATTCACATTTATTTCAAAATGCCTTGTCTCCCATTGTGTCATTTTTGGGTTGCATGAACACAAGCGGATGTTTCAAAATGACAGCTAAGATCATAAATAAGTATATGCCAGCCAAATCCCACATGCACACAAAAATGGCATTTGGAATTTGCCCTCATACTCTTAAAAATAAAGGTTCCAAAAGGGGGTTTTCGTAGCGATGTCATAGAAGAACCATTTTTGGTTCCCCAAAGAACCTTTCAGAGAACAGTTTTTAAAAAAAAAAAATTAAACTTACTGTAAAGAATACTTAAAAAATCTAAAGAAACTTTTTTTTTCACTATGAAGAACCTTTTGTGTAATGGATGTTAAAGGTTCTTCATGAAACCATCAATGCCATTAATGAACTTTTATTTTTAAGAGAAACACTATTTCTGTCTATTTCTCTCATGCTCTGAAAGTGTCAGATAAATAGTGTGCAGGCTTCATTACAAACCCTTGAGCTTTTCTCATTTCTGTTTTGACAGGAACACCAGAGGAACACTAGCAGTTCTGAGCTACAGTACCAGACTCCCAGCAACTCTGGCACGTGTGCAGATCGGTAAGTCAGTTGACCTTTTTTCTAAATATGCACACCTCTTTTACCTCATATTACCCAATTTCTGTCACATTTCATATAACATGGAATGAATGGGAAAAGGCTGGACATTAAGAGAGATATGCAGATACTGGGTGGGAGAGAAGGAGAGTGGAGGGTTCCAGGAACACGAGTATATGTGGTAGAGAGGAGCAGAGCAGAGTTTCTCTATCAAAGACCTTTTCCTTCCTCTCATAAATACCACATCGATGAATAATAGCCCTCCCTCTGCACCATGGGCACTGACTCCAGCTCACAGATCTGGACAACATATGAAATCAGTACACATTGAGCCACGGCTGCAGCTGAAATCTCCTCGCCTTTCACTCATCAACAAGTTCATCTGGTGTGTAGCGCTCGCACTGAGAGTCAGTCTGTATACAGCATATGCATGAGGCGTAACCATCTGTAGGTGATCTCATATTCACAACACATATGAACAGGAACTGCTATATCATTCTTGCCATTGAACGTGTGGGACAAGATATTAATTAATGATTCGTAAAGTTTTGGAATCATTGAGAGTTGTGCTATTCTTAAAGGGATAGTTCATCCTAACTGGAAAATTCAAGTCACATAAGATAACTTACAATTGCAAGAAATGTAAAGATATAATGAAATATCATATAAAGATAGGCCTTCTATCCTGCTTCTGGAGACCTACTGTGCAGTTTATATCCAACCTGCTTCAGTACACCTACCTGCGATTTTTTTTTTTTCAAGCGATCCTGAAGACCTTGATTAAATTAGGTTCAGGTGTTTTTCATTTGGGTTGGAGCTAAACTCTGCAGGACAGTGGGTCTCCAGGACCAGGGTTGAATACCTCTGTATGACAAATTGTAAGATATAAAGTAAAAATGATGAGAAATAAAGTTGCCATAATGAGAAAGTTGGAGTTATGAAAATATGGTTGCAGCTGTTAGAAATAAAGTTACATGTATTAGAAACAGTGAGTTATAAAGTCATAGCTTTGAGAAATAACATTGCCATTATGAGAAAAATAAGGTTGCAGACAGTTGGCAGAAATAAAGGTGCACTTATGAGATATAAAGTCAAAATTAAGTTGCTATGAGACATTAACAATTACGAAAAAGAAGGTTGCTGTTGTCAGAAATAAGGTCACTGTTATGAGATATAAGGTAGGAGAAATTGTTAGATATAATCATAAGATATAAAGTTGCTATTATGAGAATATCATAATTAAAAAAAAAAGTTGCTTTATTTAGAAATGAAGATAAAAAAAGTATTAGAAAGTGTAAGATATTAAGTAAAAATTATGGAAAAATACAGTCGTGTGAGATAGGAAAATGTCATTGAAACATCATGGTGAAAAAAGGCACTGAATGAATTTGAGAGCTGCAAAAAAGCTGAAGATTTTCAGTGAATAATAACGGTCTCTGAATAGTGATGGTAACGGCAGTTGATGAAGGTGAGCAGATAATCACTGAATTTTCATATTTGGGTGAAATATCCATTTAATCCTACACTGAAACAGTAAATGTTTCTTATGGGAAGAGTTCAGGTTTCCATGCTGACTGCATAACCTGAGAGTTTGGCCAGACGGAAGCTGAGGTCTGTCTGCCTCATTACCCACAAAGACCCAATGCATCTCAGTGCAGCCTAAGAAGAATTCCTAAAAATCTTCTCAGCCGGACATCCCTGACCATAAACAGAGGATAAAGTGCTTTGTAGAAGAGTGCAGTATGCGTGTGCGTGTCTTTGTGCTTTAGCTTTTTATGTCTCTATCAGCTCCTCCTCAGCAGCAGAGCTAGGAGTGGGACGGGACGAGGGAAAGCAGTTGTGGGAAGTTGGCGAATGAGCTAAGCTTTGAAAGTGAAACATAAGAGAGGCAGATCATAAGAGCCAGGAAAACTGATATTCTCCCCATTAAGGACTTGCTAGCTTCAGTCTCTGTAGTGGAGACTTCAACTTTTAACAGGAAACAGGTCTGAAGGAACCTGCTTGCAGCACACAAGTATTGAGCATTCACACAAATGCAGATGTGATGTGTGTTACATGCTACTTCAGTTTCACTGTTAAATAATCCGATCGCCCAATATCGTGTATTCTGCCACATTGTAAGGATGAGATCCCTTTTAAGGCTGTCCATTTGTTTTTTTTTAAAACATGGACAAATGAAAGCACGGTGGAGATGTGTTATCTGCTCTGGTCACAGTAAAATCTGCCACGTTTACTGCTGAATCTTCATTGGCTAAACAGAGCATTGGTCAGCCAAAAGCATATTTGCCATCATTCGCTCTCATAGGACGCCTCAGGAGTTCCGTATAAAAACTTAATTTCCTCATCGACGTGGCATTCTCTTCTTCCTCTCCTCCCTTCTTTCTGCCGCATTCTTATTTTTCTGTCATCTCAGTTCCTGTCTTCTCATAAATCATGACACTAAGCTTTTACTCTACATTATTTATATCAGTGTTAGAGAGTAAATAATAACTACTGATGCTGTAAATTTAACTACTTTCTTTAGCATGACAGATGTAGCAAGATGTAAGTATATTATATTTGTTATATACTATATTTACTACATTTTCAACTCAGTTATATAAATTTGTATATTCTAAGTATATTCGATTGTTGTAGCATTTTTTAAGTTCTGAAAAGTAGTTAGCTACATGTTGTTATAGCTACTTTCATTAGTATTTTGCTATATCTAACAGTAGATGCATTTAAGGGGCTATGTTTTTTAAAATGTATAAAGACTCAAATCAAGATAAAGAAGGAAAATGACTTGAGATATTAAGTCTTGTTTTCTACCAAAAATGCCATCAAAATTTAGTGAGTTCAAGCATAAAACAAGAAAAAATATCTGTTAATAGTGTAAGAAAAATAAACCTAATTCAAAGGGAAAACAAGATTATTTTTTCTTACTCCATTGACAGATGATTTTTCTTGGTTTAAGTACAAAACAAGAATTTCAGAAAACAAGAATTAAGTAAATGTAGCTTGATTCAAGAAGAACAACAGAAATATAAGATTTTTTTGCAGTGTAGCCTTTGATATAATTTAGTCAAAGACAATGAAGTAAATGAATTTAGGTGATTTCTTTAACTTATGATTAACACATAGCTCAGAAAGCAAGGGAAAGCAAAAAAAAAAAAAAAAAAAAAACTCACACAGATGCAAAACTGGTGTCTTTCAGCAGGTTTGCTCCTTTGAGCCCTGCCAAGGCTTTGGTTTTCCATTTGTCATATGATAGTGCTGATTTTTTGGTGGATTTCATGCTTTGTTTAATAAAACAAAACTTGTGTAAAGCTAATGTGGCGCCACTTTTCATTCAAGCAAATATGCTTTTGTCTCTGTCACCCGTCAGTGCATGAGACGGTACGTCTGTCTTGGAGAGCCAGTCTGGTGTGTGGAGCTGAACGGACAATCATCTTTTAGCATCAAAGCTAATGGGGTGATTGACATTTCTGGGTGGCATGAGCTTTATGTCAGTTTGAGCAATGGTTTGGACATGCACATCCAAACAGATAAAACGTTTAATCTTATTTAACATTCCACAGACCCAATAAAAAGCATGCTTTGCTCATCTGTTACTGCAGTGTAGTTGTAAATAATTTAGTTATCATGTGCTTTGGCGGCATAATTTGGCCAACGCCCCAGTGCACTGCAGTGGTCACTCTGTGATGGACAGCTTTACATCTCTCTGTGAAGTTTTTTTCTTTTTCTTCCTCTTTAAAATGAACACAGTCACATGCAAACATCTGCTCTGTATCATTAAAAATAAAACCCAATGAAAACATGCACATGCCTCTGCTCTGCAGTGCATTTATATTGACTTCTAGAGACTCTGGATTGATTGGGGTCCTGAAAAATGGCCTTTCTCTCTCTTTTTGTACAGCTGTAACAAATTGAATGCCTGACTCTCATCAGCAGCTTTTCCCTCAACCCTGTGATGAATTACTGTCACACAGCATCCCTGCGTGAGCACGGTGAACACAAGAGACGTGGCCTTCGTGACTTGGCGTTGATGTTCTCTACGCAGAGCGAAAACAAACAACCAACATCAAAACAAGCACAAACTTGACATCATGTAGAAGTATGATATATGGTATTTTATTGTGTTTCATTTTGGAGGGTAGGCATCTAATGCAACAATTTACAGATAGAGAAGTGAAAATAAACTGTTGATTGAGTTGAGGTAAGTTTGAGCAGGAATGAGATGATGGACCTATTTCACAGACTATGATGATGCATTCCCACTGTTAGGCATATTCACATCATAAAAACTAGTTGTTATTATTTTATTTTTTATTATTACAGTGCCTATAGAAAGTCTTCATACCCCTTCAGTTTTTTCACATTTTGTTATGTTGCGTTATTATGTTAAACTGCTTTAAATTCCTTTTTTCCCCCACATAAATCTACACCCCACTCACCATAATGACAAAGCAAAAACCGGATTTGTCACAACTTTGCAAATTTATTAAAAAATAAACACTGAAATATGACATTGCACAAGTCTTCATACCCTTTGCTTTGACACTTGAAATTTAGATCAGCAGCATTCCAGTTTCACTGGATCGTCTTTGAGATGTTTCTATACTCCGACTGGAGTTAACCTGTGGCAAATTCAGTTGATTGGACATGATTTAGAAAGGCACACACACCTGTCTATATAAAGTTTAACAGCTGAAATGGATGTCAGAGCAAAAACTAAGCCCTGCGGTCAAAGGAATGGCCTGCAGAGCTGAGAGACAGGATAGTGTTGAGACAGATCTGGGGAAGACTACAAAAAAATATGCTGTGTTGAAGTTTCACAGGAGCATTTGGCCTCCATAGTCCTTAATGGATGAAGTTTGCAATCAGGACTTTAATGCAATCAGGACTCTTCCTAGATCTAGCCTCCTGGCCAAACTGAGCAATCGAAGGAGAAGGGTCTTGGTTAGAGAGGTGATCAAGACACTGATGGTCACGCTGGTTGAGCTCCATGATCTTATATGGAGATGGGAGAAACTTACAGAAGGACAAACATCACTGCGACACTCCACCAATCTGGGCTTGATGGCAAAGTGACCAAACTCAAGCTTCTCCTCAATAAAGATACATGAAACCCTGATTGGAATTTACAAAAATACACCCAAATAACACTCAGACAATGAAAAAAAGATTCTCTGGTCTGATGAGCCTCAATTCCTTATTCATGTCTGAGGGAAACCATGCACCACTTATCACCTGCATAATACCATCCCTACGGTGAAGCATGGTGGCGGCAGCATCATGCAGTGGGGGTGTTTTTCAGCGGCAGGGACTTGGGAAGTGATCAGAGAAGACGGAAAGCTGAATGCAGCTAAATACAGAGATAGCCTTAATGAAAACCTGGTTCAGAGAGCTCAGAACCTCAGACTGGTCTGAAAGTTCACCTTCCAACATGACAATAACCCTACGCCCACAGCCAAGACAATGCAGGAGGGGCTTAGGGACGACTCTATGAACGTCCTCGAGTGGCCCAGCCAGAGCTGAAACTTGGAGGCAATCATACATCTTTGGAGAAACCTAACTGGCTGTCCACCGATGGTCGCAGCCAACCTGACAGAGCTTCGAATGATCTAAAGAGAAGACTGTCAAAAAACAAAACAAATGCAGATGTGTAAAGCTTGTTGCATCATTCCCAAAACTTGTGCAATGTCATTTTTTCAGTGTTTCCTTTTTAATAAATTTGCAAAGTTGTGATAAATCTGGTTTTTGCTTTGTCATTATGGTGAGTGGGGTGTAGATTTATGTGGGAAAAAAAGAAATTTAAAGCAGTTTAACATAATAACGCAACATAACTAAATGTGAAAAAAAATGAAGGGTATGAAGAACTTTCTATAGGCACTGTATATACTGTATATTATTTTTGAATGAAAATGCTATTGTGGATTTTTTCATTTCGTTGTTTGCTGTAGCAGTGTTATTTTAGTATCATTGAGATTTACTGACACAACAAAAAATGCTAGTACACATTTCTTAAATATATTTTCAAATGAATAAGGAACTTTAGAAATACAGTTGAACAAGGTGTATCGTGTTGTTCAGAATTCATTCAGTTCATGCCTGACTGCGATAATTGATTCTGATTGGTGAATGATGGCATGCCATCCATCTGATATTCCCTAAGATTCACTGTTGTCCATGTCAATGCTGTACATCAGTCTGCTTCTCCATATTTATCTGAAACCGGCGCTGCTCTCATGTGTCGTATCACACCACTGTGTCCAAAATCACCCATATACCCTTATTTGAGGGGACACACATTTGTAATGCTGTCAGAAACTAGTGGACATTATCGATCAGTCATTCTGTCACTCATTCAATCCTATAATGCACCTCAATAACATTTTTATTTATTTGTGATAATGACCAACTGACTATAAATGATCCCTTATTTGTTCAACGGTTTATACTATGAAGTAACTAGTCAAAGATATGACAGAAAGAAATCCATTTTAAGGCGGGCATGAGGCAGACACAAACTATGGAAAAAAGGCATACTTGATGCTTCCAGCTGGACAAACTATATGGTAATTTGCATAACTGCATAATTGTAGCTGAGCACACACAGTTGATTAAATGTGGACACTGAGACTGAGGTCCTTCACAGGACAGAAGAGGAGCGTCCTAGCAAGAGAAGTCAGTCTGACCTCATTCTCGTTTTTACTACTGGAACCCAACACTAGTTTAAATGACCCAAAGTATCCTTTCCAGATTAATCAGCATAGCAGCTGAATCTAAATGAGAGCACTCAATTTTTCCATTCTCTGTTTCTTTTGAGTGTTTGATTTTTAGCAGGGAAAATGAGCGCATTTGATCAAACAAATATTCTTGATTTCACCTAGTTTTGCGTAATCAAGGTGCTTGAACTCATCTTGCTTCTTGGATGGATGATAATTAACTGGGCCATAACAATAAGGAGAAACATTTATATGAAATTGATCCAAGGTTATGGGTGAGATTTGGGGCAGTCGGATGGTTCTCATATGGATTGACTTTAGATGCAGTTTGTTAGAATGTTGGGTGTTGTTTATATGACTTCATAAATGTGCAATTAAACAGCGAATTTAAGCAAAATTCTTCTGACACCATTTTACAGAACTACTCAATTTAAAGAAGTTAGTAAAAAAAGTGACTGATCATGTACAATAGAAGTTCCCTTGCAAGAAAAACATAATATTCAAATAAAAACATTTAAATGCAATAAGAACCATGCAAGCATGTTAAATAAAGATATAAAGCCCTTGTTCTGAGCTATCCAGAGTTCTGAACTACCACAATTAACATCAATACTCATCATTAAAACATTTTCTACACAGAGTCTTACAGTAATTAAAAAAAAAATGTAAATGTGCTATACAACGTTTTAAACAAACATAGATAACACTTTACAATATGGGTGCATTAATATGCATTATTTCATGCAATTAATGCAAAAATAATCTTGAGATAATGAATAATTAATGTAATAAGCTTATTTATTCCATTATTAGAATAGAAAGTTACATGGGTCAAAACAATGAAAACACTAACTATTTTATTTTATTTTTTGATTCATTAAAACAGACGGGTGGGAGTTGAAATGCATGGCTTCAACCCATTGTGGTAATGAAATTAATTTGCACTATAGTTAATATTAACGATATGGAATATTTGTAGTGTTGATAGGGAATTAATCCATGATGACATGTTTAATTAAAAGCAATTCATATATGACTTTATTTAATGAGTCATACATTAACTCAAGATTATTTGCTGGACTGTAGATTATTAAACACATGTTTATGACAAAGCAGAATACAATAATACAGTCTGAAGTTAACTTTTTAAAATGAATTATTAATAATGTTAAATAGTTTTTATGTGCATTTTCTAACCATAATCTGTATGTCAAATACTTCAAATGAATCAATTCATTTCAATAAATTCCTAATTTGAACAAATTTATGGCTGCTAATTAATTAATTAACCATTAATTATAATAGTAGCTTCAAATATTGTACAAGATGTAAGGCACTATTTTAGATTGTATAGCTGTCTACTGTAACAACACTCACTGTTCAGACAGTGAATACACAAAAGTTAACTAGATCTGTAGGATGTAATGAAATTCCCCAAATGTTATACTGCATGCAGCGTCCTCACATTTTAAACCGTCAAAGTATCAGTTTTGATGGGATTTTTCCATTGATTTTCATGACTGTAATCCATTTATCTTCAAAATAAGTTGGAATAAGCAGTGTGTTGGAGTGAATCATCAATATAAACTGTGCTGAGTGTGCACTTTCCCCCGCGTTTCTGTCTCCTCTCACATGCAAAAACACCAGACAATTATATATCCATCAATCAATCTCAACTCCAGATTTATGAGCCGTCTCCAGTCTACAAAGAAACAGAAAGAAAGATTCAGAGAAATAATGACATTAGGGTGACAGAGGATGACATTGACAAATTAAGAGAAATAGGAGGGGTTTTATTAGCAAGTTTGGTCCCAGATCCTATGAATTCTCAGACAGTGAAGTGACACAGACAAGAAATCCCAGACGCCACAGTTAGCACATGAAGATTGTATTATGAAGCGAGTCTCATACAGTAAAATGATTCTATTGCTGCAGTAAATGCTTAATTCAAAGAAAAGTATGTGAAAATATGGTCCAATGTACATTTTTTACCAGATGTTTTAACCATATTTTGAATTTTGCATTGCATTGTGTACTTTCAAAAAATCTGTGAAATAACATATTGAAGTACTAAAATCAGTTTTTTCTCTTTATTATGTACCACCATAAAAACACAGGTGGGAAAGAGAAAGCTGATGAATCAAGTTCATCAGAAGTGTATATTAATATAGAAAATGCACAGTGTCATACAAACACAAAACACAATCACAGTAACACACATGCCACTGAAATAATGCACTAAACATTAATGTAACGTAGCATAAATTCCTAATGTATAACTAATAACAAAAAACTAAGAAGAAACAGAATTATTTAAATTAAAAACCATCAAAGTGTCATACAGGGAATTTTGGAAATGTCAATTCACATTTTTTTCACTGTAAATTCTAAGATTACTTGTTCTGTTTCACATACAAAAACTGTAAATTTAACTAAATTCTTCTGTAAAATTAAGTTAAATGACTCATTAGCTTTATTACAGTTTATTACAAGGAAATTTACCATTAACCAATTAACAGGTTTTTACTGTTTTTTTTGTTGTTGTTGTTTTTTTACAATCTTTTACCCTTAAAAAATACAAACATTTGAACATTGTGTTGTAGGGCTGAAAGAAATCTGCATAAACTGGAAAAGATACTACTATTTTTGACAGGATATTATCCATTTTTCTATAGCTTTTTTCTGACAGTATCTGACCATTTGACCTCTTTTTCTCATACATGCATAAACACAGGCATACATTCAATAATGTGTGGTGAAGATCCATGTGTGATGAACTCAAACTGTGTTTGACAGACAGAGGGTGGTGTTTTTGATCTTGAGACTATATTGTGACGAGCAGCAGGCACTGTTTTGGTTCACAAAGATGTGGAACGAAAGGACAGAAAAGAGAAAAAAACATTAGCTCTTCAAACTGAACTCCACCGCTAGACCTAGAGAGAGATTGAGGTAAAGACAAAAGATTGTGACCAGGGCAGGAGAACTCTCTGCTCAATCTAACACACATGTTGTGGGCTAACGGTGTTGTAGCCCAAGGGCACAGACAGCAGCAGCAGCAGCATGTGAAAAAGGTTTTCCACCCAGACCTCACTTCAAATTTAAGAGAGAGAGAGGAAGAAAGGGAGAGGGGTTGAACTGAGATGACTGAGAGGTTGTGTGTTTGAGGAGGGTAGAGAAACCGAGAAGAAAGAGAGATGGAAAGATATGACAAACATCAGAGCCATCTGTGGATTAACACAATTAACACTTCAGTGAAAGCAGGTCCGTCAGCACCTCTCTGCTGCTCAAAGGATGCCTTCAAAGAGCCCAGCATGGCCCTCAAAACTCTCACTGCTGCCCAAAACAGAAATACTGTGTGAATATTGTAACTCGATTTAAATTAAGTAAGTGGAATAAGGAGGTAATGAAATAGAGGGAGAATCTGATTTAGCTAGCACAAGCGTGGCATGAATGGCGTTAAGTGGAGTTTTGTTTCGTTCATGGTGAGTTCAGACACTGATACTTTCCTCTAACATGTGAGCTTTCCACCTCGACAGTCACAGGGACCCCCTCTATAAAAAACTCTAGACTTTCTTAGTAATACGTTACAGTAAGTTGCATTAAAAACAGAGAAATTAATACTTTTATTCAGCAAGGGTGCATTAAATTGATCAAAAGTGACAGTGAAGACATTTATAATGTTACAAAAGATTTTTATTTCATAAATGCTGTTTTGAATGTTCTATTCAGTTATCAAATAATCATGAAAAAATGCATCGAGAAGCACCAAATCAGCATATTAGAATAATTTCTGAAAGATCGTGTGACACTGAAGACTGGGGCTGCTGAAAATTCAGAAGAAATAACTTACATTTTAAAATATATTAAAACATTTCATATAAATTGTAAGATGTCTCAATATTACAGTATTTTAATCAGATAAATGACTCACTTTAAAGTGAACAGTTAAACTTTACATTAGTTTAGCATTAAATCATTTGTAAGTCCCTTTGGATCAAAGCGTCTGCTAAATGACAGTGCAAATGTAAATCATTTAAAACACTTTAAAATAATTGTTTATTGTATTTATTTTATATTTTTGAAAATCACTGAATTGGGTGATACAACATTAAATCCTCATCATAATAAAACTGTACTCACAATAACTGAAATAATGCATTGTCCACTCCAGAATATTTATTATTTAACTAAAGTGACTTAAAAATATTAAACATAACAAGCAATTTGTCACAGAGCCAATAATATCCATAGTATGCATAGTATACATAGAATTTATTTGAACATTTGCAAAATTGCATGAAAGAAAAGCAGAACAAACACAGGCACATTGATGCCATGCAGTGACCTTCACTCTAAGCATACAACTGAAACAAAGAGTTGCTTCTGGCCCCGTTTTATTCTTGAACAATGTGACTAGGCTAGTGCTGACTGTAGGGCTTAGTGACTGTCTCTCTGTGTGTGTGTGTGTAACTGGGGAGCAGCCGGAGGCAGGGGTTTGAGCCAACACATATGGCAGAGAAACATAGTACAGATCTCAGGAGCAAATCTAGAGATTTAGCGACAAGGTAAGACATAGCAACACACACACAAGAAGGGTATAAATGACTTCTTAAGAAAATAATTAATTTGGGTATAAAAAAGTGGTTTCTTTTAAAAAATAATATAAAACAAACTTTTAAAAATGATATACAATGATATAAAATATTGTATGTGTTAAATCCAATCTTAGATATGGATTCCTCTAGTGAGGAATTTTGATTAAAAAAAAAGAAAGATTAAAAAAAAGACATATACCACATATAAACAAGCTTTGAAACATGAGTGACAGCAGCTAAAAGGAGTGTGACGACAGCTGTCACATGACTGAAAGCCACAATCACTTCAGTTGATCTTAGGAAACTTTTACTGCAACACTAATTCTTTTTATTTGTCTCATGTAGACTTTTTTGGACAATCCTTTTGTGAGGTGAGGTGAAGCCTTGGCTAAATTTTTGACGCCAAATAAATGCTGTTAAAAATAGTTTTTTGTTTTTTTTATCTTAGATATATAGCCAAGTTGAAGTCTATCCTCTCTTTCAGTGATTTGGAGAAGGTTGTTCATGCCTTTGTGTCTTCTCGTTTGGATTATTGCAATGCTTTGTATCTGTGTGTGAGTCAGGCCTCCCTCTCGCGCCTGCAGCTGGTTCAGAACTCAGCTGCTAGGCTTTTAACTGGTACCAAAAAAAGACCATATTACTCCTGTATTGATTTCATTTAATTAGTCTACATCAACCTTTGAGATCTCTTCGCTCCAAGGATCAACTGTGTCTGACGGTTCCTCGATCGAGCTTGAAATGTAGAAGAGATAGAGCTTTTTCCGTGCAGCTCCTAGACTATGGAATGAGCTTCTGCTGTCCTTAAAAACATCTCCTACTCTAGGGTCATTTCAGAGGATGTTAAAAACGCATTTATTTTCTTTAGCTTAATGTGTTGTAAATTGTATGTATTTGGATTGTATGTATTTATTTTTTTTTTTCATGTACAGCACTTTGGTGCCCATTGTGGTTTTTGAAAGTGCTTTAGAAATAAAGTGAGTTAAGTTGAGGTGATAATTTTGTTTATCATTATAATTGTTCTTAAGATTTGATCATACATTTAGTGATTTGGTTGGAGCTTGTAATCCTTGTCAAAATGTTTGTTGATAACTGATAACAAAATGTTTGTTGATAACTGATAACAAAATGTTTATTGATAACTGATAACAAAATGTTTGTTGTATGTGTCAAGCTTTTATCTTTATATACTCTATAATCGTTCAACAAAAAAAGTATTTATTTGCTTATTATCGCCATCTAGTGTTCATTTGTTCTGGAGGTCTGTGTTGCCTGTGACATATGACAACATATAGAAAAAAGATGAAGAATCATAAAAGAAAAATAACTAGACAAAAGAAAGAAGTGATCTAATGTTGTTACATATTTCTTTCTAGACTGTGAACGTCATACATATGCTGAACTGGACTGAAGATATGAACATATTGGGCTCTAGTGGGTAAGTGACTAGCAGTTTGCTAACTCAACAACATAAGTGATATTATTGAGCATACATCTGCCAGAAATACCTCATCAAAACCAAAAGCTTTAAGGGGGCAAACCAACTACAGGGAGATGGTTAGATAAGAAATACAAAAGCAAAATAGGCCATGTTTGAGAAAACCATGTGATGTGTGATTGTTGTGCCATGCAGTTCAATTGAAACAGTCAGTGAGACCTGCTGTATTAGTTTTTGCAGCTGTATTAGTTGATACTACTGTTGCTCATACAATAGCATCATTCTATCTAATGACAATCTCTCTTTATTATGTGGAGGTTTTAATATATTGTGTCAGGATCTGATTCTAATATTATACGAGTATCTGTTTTTTGTCCTGGCTCACTGAGAGTTGGTGTAACAGATTCAAACAGCATCTGATGTTTGTTTGAATATGTTGTTTTTTGTTTGTTCATCATTCAGTATATTGACTGTTCTAAGTTAATTATCTGTCAGTCTGCTTTAATTATGTATACAAGCAGAGCCGATCCTCCCTATACGCACAATATGCGAGCTGCGTAGGGCCCCCGAAACACCAGGGGGCCCCCTTGCTCTCAAAGATGTTTTAATTTTAGTTTTGTTTTTGAGTTTGGCAAGCGGTTATGAAAACATGAATGATCATTTATTTTAATGCGGTGCGCTGTCACCCTCTCTACGTAAAAATCAGTCAAATCATGTAACGTGAATGTTGTACAGTCTCTTGACAAAAGCTCGAGACAAAAGAAGCCGCGGAAGAGATAGCCTACCATTTCTTGAGCGCGATTCGAGACGGAGTGAAACACGGACAAATGTGTTTCATCCATTCTATCATCCATTTATTTGATCAAAAATGTAGTAAAACAATAATACTGTGATAATTACAATAAATAAAATAATATTATATTTCCAATTTGTTTCAATACTGAAATTTGACAATATTCAAATAACTTTTTTGACAATATTTTTATGGAAACGGTGATACCATATTTTTCAATAGCATATTTACTTTACTACACCCTCAAAAACTGTTTGACACCCTGAAAACATCAATTCTCGCTACCCCACTTAAAAGGCTCAGAGCCCATCTTTGATAAAGTGTGATTGTTTTTTTGTTAACTTATAAGATGCCTTATATACCTGAAGGAATAATGTAACGTGGTAGAATTATGATTAAATGAATGAATCCATATCCTTTTCAGTATTGTTAAACAAGGTAAATTAAACACTCAATTTTTGTAAAATAGAAAAATATATAAATTTTAGCCATCTGTCAGAATTTGTTTTGACTATTCCATTTGAACAGCAGGTTCTTATTCTAAATAGACTATGCTGTTGTTATCTCATTAGTTAGACAGAGCAGGTGGTTGCATCACATGTAGAGAGCTGTGAGTAAGGCTACATATTTGTGCACGTGCGCCTGAGATATTTTTGTGGTCAGTGTGGCCAGTCAGCACATTTCCAGTCAATGCAAACACAATAAACATCAGGGGTCAGTACCAGCCCCCAACTTGCTAGGTCATGGCTCTCTTTTGCTGTTTTATGTTTATATGTACACCAGAGCAAAACTGCATTGCACACAGGGTGTTTCATATCAGTCCATTATAGCTGATATGAAGATTTGAGTTAGAGTTACAATGCTGTTGACCAGACAGGTGAGTAATTCATTCTAATGAATGTTATGTATTTCAGTCATTCTTGAGAAGTGGGATAAAACAGGGTGCAAAATTGAAAAATAAAACCGTGTACTCAGACAAATGAAACTACATTTATGTATCTTATATGTACTAAGCTACTGAGCTATGCTTTGATACAACCTCCCAACATTTCTCTTTTTTTATCAAAATGTGTTTTTTACCTTGGGCTGTGTAATATAATTTCAACTTTATCTTTAACAGCATATTATCAAAATATTCCTCTGACGTAGGTGACTTCACTGACGGAGTTGACACATTGGCCCCCCCCGGCCAATTTTATTACATTTTAATGAATGTCTGACTGTGTTAACTAAAAGTGGGGACACAACTTTGAAACCTTATGAAACATACATGTCACTTTTGAAAAACAACCTAGGGGAAGTCGTGGCCTAATGGTTAGAGAGTCAGACTCGTAATCGAAAGGTTGTGAGTTCGAGTCTCGGGCCGGCAGGAATTATAGGTGGGGGGAGTGAATATACAGCGCTCTCTCCACCCTCAATACCACGACACGACTGAGGTACCCTTGAGCAAGGCACCGAACCCCCAACTGCTCCCCGGGCGCCGCAGCATAAATGGCTGCCCACTGCTCCGGGTGTGTGTTCATGGTGTGTGTGTGTTCACTGCTGTGTGTGTGCACTTTGGATGGGTAAATGCAGAGCACAAATTCCGAGTATGGGTCAAAGTACTTGGTCATATGTCACTTCACTTTTTCACTTTCACTTTGATATGGGATTTTATTAAGTGTTGCTTTTTATAAAACAAGGTCTTTTCATCATTAAAAAACATTTTTGTCCATGTTATAGCATATGAATGTTTGAACCCTTCTCTGTGGACACACTGTTTTAGATGTAGTGAGAAGACAATACGTGTCATAGATTTCACATAATAATGATCAAATTAAATTGAAGGGGATAATTGTGTTAAATACATTCTATTATTAATCCCCATAACATTTACCATTGAAAATATTTATATTTTTTAAACCTGATAGCAGTTACAATTGCTGGACATGTTTTGTCCCATGTCTCAAGAATGACTGATTTGTTTGTTTTTGGTTCTTTCAGAGTTACATAGTTTATATGTGCTGATGGATGAGTAAACGCTGGGTTGCTGCTGTCCTTCAAAAACAGTACTGGATTAAGTCCATAGGTCATAGGTTTCTGATGACCAAAAGGACACATCTGGTGTTCTGCTTTAATTATTAACTTTTAGTGGTAGTTCATGAAAATTTTATTGAAAAGTTTATTGACAAATTTATTTTCCTAATATTAGTATGAAAATACATTTCAGTTCACACTCTTTTGCACTATGTAATCATATAGTCTCAGTAAGGAAATAAATGTCTTGTAAAAGCGAAGTACTGGCCCATAGTTAGAGTTCAAAAGTTAATCCCAACCCACTTGTGTTTCCATCCTCTTGGTTCAGTCTTTCATGTTAATCAGTGTTTTGTCTGCCAAAGTTAGCTGGCTAAAAGCACCAAAGCAGTCCACTGTGCTGTGACCTAAATTTGTCTAAACCTTCAGAAAAGGTAAAACAGGTCTCTTGTTTTTGATTTCAAAGTAGAGTTGTTACATATAATACTATGTAATTATAATATTTAAACTAAATTTGTAAAATCAGGTGTGTAAACCTTCATATTCTGATTCTGTTTGAATGCAGGTAATTTGTTTAAAGCTTTTGAGCACTTATCTGCAATATCATGTGAAAATGTTAAATTTTTTCTATAGCACATTTTTAAATGCAGTTTTTAAATGCATTTTTTCCACATTCACTAATGTAAAAATGTATTTGTATTTTATATTCATTGACATCAAAGTAAATAATCTAAATATTAATCTAATTGATGTTCATACTTCTCTTTATATATTGGTGCAAGAATGCAAACTCAGTGATAAAATGATATTAATGCTGATATAATGTCAGTTGTGTATATATTGATGATGTCATGATGATGTGTGTGTTTTTTTTGGGGGGGGGTTTTAGTGAGGAAGGAGTCTGTGCAGAAATGACTATGGTCTGTTTGAATGATTTTGAGGAATATGCCAAGCAGCACCTCTCAAAGGCTACATGGGACTATTATGATGCTGGAGCTGATGAATGTTCCACCAGAGATGACAACTTGCTGGCCTATAAACGGTACTATACTGCTGTTAAAGGGATAGTTCACCAAAAAATGAAAATTCTGTCATTAATTACTCACCCTCATGTCGTTCCAAACCCATAAGACCTTCGTTCATCTTCACAACACAAATTAAGATATTTCTGATGAAATTCGAGAGCTTTCTGACCCTGCATAGACAGCAACAAGGCGCAGCACATCCAGGTTCTATGTCAGAACGCCAGCTCCATCGTCATGCGTGGTACAGTTAGAGAAAAAATTGTTGAATAAAGTCATTATTTTTGTTTTCTTTGCGCGCAGAAAGTATTCTTGTAGCTTCATAAAATTACAGTTGAACCACTGATGTCACATGGGCTGTTTTAATGATGTCCTTGCTACCTTTCTGGGCCTTGAACGTGGTAGTCTATAGAGGGTCCGAAAGCTCTCAGATTTCACCAAAAATACCATAATTTGTGTTCTGAAGATGAACAAAGGTCTTACAGGTTTGGAACGACATGAGGGTGAGTGACTACTGAATGTTCATTTTTGGGTGAACTGTCTCTTTAAATTTGTATTACTTTATATTTGTATTACCCTATACAATTTTATGGTCCATGCTTATGAGTAATCTCTAACTAAACTAATCTCATACAATAATATCATCTCTTTCAGGATCCGCTTGAGGCCGCGGATTTTACGTGATGTGTCGATCAGTGACACTCGGACTTCTGTGCTGGGAACAGAGATAAGCTTCCCTGTGGGAATTGCTCCCACAGCTTTCCACTGCCTTGCATGGCATGAGGGAGAAGTGGCCACAGCTAGAGGTGAGAGTGTGATGAAGTGACTGGGTTTCATTACTTCTTGTGTTATGCAGCACTTTGGCCACTAGATGTAATCTTGTTTGAAGCTACTAGTTTTACTTTTTTGCATCTTATCTCTCCATTCTTCTTTCATTTCCCAGCCACTGAGGCAATGAACACCTGTTACATAGCCAGCACATACTCCACATGTTCAGTGGAGGAGATTGCTGCAGCAGCGCCCAACGGGTACCGTTGGTTCCAGCTGTACTTGTACCAGAACCGTAAGCTCTCGGAGCAGATTGTGCACAGGGTGGAGGCACTTGGCTACAAAGCTCTGGTGTTCACAGTGGATGTGCCCTACACTGGCAAACGCCGCAACGACATACGCAACCAGTTTAAGCTCCCACCTCACCTGAAGGTCAAGAACTTTGAGAGAATGTTCCAGGTAGGGCAGTTATTTATTTATTTATTTTTTTAATATATGAACATTTAAAATTTATAATACAGTAAAGCAAGGGTTTTTGGGCCACCAAGGAAATTTGAGAGAAAATAAAAAGATTATGGAAAATATTTTTAAGGCTGTCGAAGTTAATGCATTAACTTAAGAAATGTATTAAATATGTTTAATTCAATAATTATTATAATATTGATTTAACTTAATATATTTATTAAATATGTTTAACTCAATAATTATTTATTTATATGTAATATGTATTTATTTATTATAGTATTGATTTCCACACTTTTTAAATGTGGAATACAGTAAAACGAGTTTTCAAAGTTGGGCAAAGAGGTCACAAAGAAAATCTGAGAAAGAAGAAAAGTTCATAATTAATATAATATGTATTATAATATTTTAAAAAATTAACAGTAACACTTTATTTTAAGGAGCAATTCTCACTATTAACTAATTACTTATTAGCATGCATATTACTAGCATATTGGCTGTTTTATTAGTATTTATAAAGCACATATTCTGCATGACCATATTCTACATCACTAATCATACCCAATACCTAAACTTAACAACTACCTTACTAACTATTAATAAGCAGCAAATTAGAAGTTTATTAAGACAAAAATTGTAGTTAATAGTTAGTTAATAGTGAGAATTGGTCCCCAAACTAAAGTGTGACCAAATTAACATTAAAATGTTGTAGGACTATATATAAAAACAGTTCTTTAAGCTGCTTTATAAAAATAGTTCTCATGAAAAGCACCTCACAAATAAATCTGAACTGAACTCAAAATATTTTCATATTTTAGTAATTTGTGAGCTAATTAAATTTGAGAAACATCATATTGTCTTTATAATATGACTTCACATAATGAATAAGAATTTGTAATTCTTACTTTATAACTGGGATTTTATATATGAAAATATCTCACAAGGGGGTCATCACATTTTGAAAGGTTCGCATCATAAAATTTGAAATAAGCAGTAGATACGGAAGGCCACGAATAACAGAGAGAGGTAGTGGGAAATGTTGCATGCTGAATTCAAACTTATGCTGCTTGTATGAGAACTATGGCTAACCAAGTTTAAGCATACAGTATCTTGTTATGCAATGTCTGTTTGTATGAATCCCTCTTTGCTCCCTCTACAGGAGCAGACAGGTTCCCAGGAGGACTACGGGGTCCCTGCTAACACACTGGACCCGTCGATCAGCTGGAAGGATGTGTCCTGGCTCCAGTCTATATCACGGCTGCCTATAATCATCAAGGGGATCCTTACTAAAGAGGATGCAGAGCTGGCCATAGAGCATGGCGTCCAAGGGATAATTGTGTCTAATCATGGGGGCCGGCAACTGGATGGAGGGCCAGCTACAGTAAGGCAATCTATCCATGTCTCTGTAGTTTAGACGTGATTCCCACCATTCAGAGAGTTACAACTTGACCTTACATGTCACATAGATAGATTGTCTGCCTGAGATAGTGGACGCAGTGCAGGGCCGGGTCGAGGTCTACATGGACGGAGGGATCCGCACGGGCAATGATGTGCTGAAGGCCATAGCCTTGGGAGCCAAATGTGTGTTTATTGGCAGACCAGCAATCTGGGGCCTTGCTTACAAGGTAACTGTGGAAAGCAGTGTTTCTAATGCTTGAAAATCTATTTAAGCCTGTAAATTTTCAATTAACAAATTGTCAGATTCTCGCGTGATATTTGGTCCAGATAAGGTGTTCATATACAGTATGTTTTGATCAGGGGGAGGAAGGAGTCAGAGAGGTCTTACAGATTCTACATGATGAGTTTCGTTTATGCATGGCGCTGTCAGGTCAGTCTGCTATGTAAAATGTAATGTGCCATGTGTCGCATAACAAAAAATGGGTCACGTTTTGATGTCTGACAATTCTCTTAATTTCAAATCGTCTCTTATTCTGCTTAGGTTGCCGAAATGTTGCTGAGATCAACAGGAACCTCATTCAGTTCTCCAGACTTTGAACAGCAAAGAGGACTTTAGTAATTTCTACTTTACCACTGACAGCAAAGATCCACTTCATTCACTATTAATACTAAATATATTCAAGAAACTACTGTTGCTTTAAGTCACATTTAGCAAAAATGACATATTTACCTATGTTCACAGTGTATGGATGGTTATAATACAGTATTTGTATTATGCACATTATGCACGGCACTGCATAAATTCCACACTATTTTGCCTAAGAGTGAATTATTTTAGTACCTGATGAATCTCCAATCAGAAATGGTCAAATTTATGTGTATAGCGCTTTTTAAAATACAAATTGCTGCAAAGCAACTTTATTGTAGTAAGGAGAAAAACAGGAGCAAAGTTGTTCATTCAGGATTCAAATGTTTCAGTTCTCATATTTATGACTTCTATTTCAACTATAAAGCAGTTATGCAGAAGATAATCTAGTAATTGACCTATTTTGTGCTTTACATGCTCCACTATATGGCAGAAACCAATTCACGGGACTGAGTAAGTACAGTAAGTAGTGCCCAAAGACAATAAAGGTATCTTATGTAAATTAAATAATGTTATTTATCGATTTATCATCAGTACTGAATGGATATTGAACATTAAAATATCCAGTGTGGCAATACTGAACAATACGAGGTTCTCGGAAGTAATGAAGCATGGTATGTGTTAAGTCAGTATTTATCTGACAATTAGTGCTATACTTTTTTCTGTTGATTTCTTACTTTTTAAGTAGTAACTCGATTTTTCCCTCTAAAAATCTCATATTCAAGTGTGCATTGTTTTTTTTCACTGTCTTTAACATAAAGATTGTTTGTGTTACAGGCACTGCAGTAAATAAACAGTAAACTGCTAAAGCAGCACAAAAAAATGCAGATTTGCTATCAGGCTTCCTCTTTTCACACCGGTTATGGGTTCACCTCATGTGTATCGCACACAACATCAGAGTGCAAATGCAGCTGAGGGAAGAGCAAAGGCTTGAACTGAAGCCTATTAAAAGTAACATGTCAAAAGGAGGAAGATAGAACATTTTGAAACAACATGTAAGGGTGTGTGTGTGTGTGAGAGAGAGAGAGAGAGAGAAGTGACACAGGAAGTCAATGAGGTTGTGGTAAACAGACTCTACATACCCATTTGTGTCGACTGAGTGTGATCACAGCGTGATGCTTTGTGCTAAAATGAGAAGACACTTCTGAAACCCCCTGAGAAAGCACCACGTCTCGGTAAGCTCCTTTTATTTTATGTTGCCCATCTTTCCTGAATTTTACCCCACTCATAAACTTTACATTTGTGTGTCAGTGCTTTGAAGAGAATGGGTAATGTAGTACTGGTATTTAGTAGTAAGCAGTAGAAAAATATTCAGTAAGTTTAGTATTCAGCTGAAGTTTATCTGCCAGTTACTTTTGTGAACATAACTACAGAAAGACTCCCTCTTTTTATACACACACACATATATAGAAAAGGCCGTGTCTGTCTAAACGGCATCTTTGTGTTCGTTGCACATAGATGGCAGCGCTAACTTCCCCTTTCAGACCTTGTTGTTGGTGAAAGTAACTTTTTTACTTTGATCCAAATATTGTTCCTGCAGATCTGGTGAAACGCTTCACAATCAGAAATCCTATAGAGAGCAAATTTGCAAAGAAGCAGACAAAAGACATGGGGTAAGTTCTGACAGTCTTATGAAGTTATTGCATCATAGGCCTTTCTAGGCCAAATTGGACAGTCGTGTTGTATAATAAACTGAAATTTGTACTTTTGTAATCATTTTTATTTATTTATTTCTCAGATTTTCTTCATTGCTTTATTGCAAAAATACAAATAAGAGCTCAAATAAATCTCAGACCTTTAGTTTAGTTTATTTAGTAGAAACGTGCTTTCGTGTTGAGGCTTAGGTGACAACTAAGATGTGTGATACAGTATACAAATATCTTTTTTCTGTTAAAATACATATATTTAGTAACACATAAAATAATGCATTTAGTTAGTGAACTGATAGTATTTGACAAAAATGGTCAGCTAAATGCTTACTATTACAGAATATTATTATAAATTAGAGGAAAGGTGGAATATAGGTCTTTCGTGTGATCTGACTGTCAAAGTTTTAAATATGTCTTTATTTCAGCAACAGTGGTGAGGAAGGAAAACTGCATCGCAGACTTTCCCGAATAGGAAGCAGATCGCAGAGAGAGCCGCCACGACCCCCTCCTCAAACAGACAAGCCTCCAACGGTGGCTCCTCCAAGACCAGCTGAGACTGCTCCAAAACCTCCAGAACCTGCACCAAAACCAGTTGTAATCCCCCCAAAACCTCAAGTGGCTCAAAAGCCCACTGCCCCTCCAAAGCCACAAATACAAGTGTTCAACAGCACAGAGCATGGCGCTGACATACTCAAGGTAAGAAAAAGACAAGGTGGAAATAAACAGCCTAAAACAGAAATACAGTGTACTTACAAAGCTTGAATGGTGATTTCACTGCAAATACTATATATTAATGGCAATTTTTGCCATGTCCAGGGGTTGGATTGTTTTCGTGGTGATGAGACTCTTTGTGATGTGACTCTGGTACCTGGTGACAGCAGTGAAACTTTCCCAGTCCACAGGGTCATCATGGCTTCAGCCAGTGACTACTTCAAGGCCATGTTCACAGGTGAGTCTTACTAAATCCAGGAGGAGGAGCTTTACTGTCAAGCCCTATTTATGTTTTTTTATGAAGCCCCCTGTGGTTTAATGTGTTACCTTTTTGTGATGTTTCATACACTTGCTTTTGATCAGCTGTGTGATCCTGGGTGAGCCTGATCCTGCTATTTATCCATGTCTTGTGTTTGTTGATTATCACACAAATGGTTATTGGCTGATATCAAACTTTTTTATTTATTTATTGGTATCGGTTGATATGGGATATTTGATTGTGCGTATTCTGTTGCCTTATTTTTAACATTTTACATTTTTTAAAGGAACACTCCACTTTTTTTGGAAATACGCTCATTTTACACCTCCCCTAGAGTTAAAAAGTTGAGATTTACCGTTTTTGAATCCATTCAGCCGATCTCCGGGTCTGGCGGTAGCACTTTTAGCTTAGCTTAGCATAGTTCATTGAATCGGATTAGACCATTAGCATTTGGTCATCAAAAATGACCAAAGAGTTTAGATATTTTTCCTATTTAAAGCTTGACTCTTCTGTAGTTACATCGTGTACTAAGACCGACGGAAAATGAAAAGTTGCGATTTTCTAGTCTGATATGGCTAGGAACTATACTCTCATTCCTAGAAAATCGCAACTTTTCATTTTCCGTCGGTCTTAGTACACGATGTAACTACAGAAGAGTCAAGTTTTAAATAGGAAAATTATCGAAACTCTTTGGTCATTTTTGAGCGCGATGCTAATGGTCTAATCCGATTCAATGATCTATGCTAAGCTAAGCTAAAAGTGCTACCGCCAGACCCGGAGATCGGCTGAATGGATTCAAAAACGGTAAATCTCAACTTTTTAACTCTTGGGGACTTGGAAAATGAGCCTATTTCCAAAAAAAAGTGGAGTGTTCCTTTAAATTAATTGTTGCCTTAAATTTTTTTAAAGTATTTTAAATTATTTTTAAAATTAATTCAAATATGCTTTTTAGAAACCATAATAATTTAATTGAACTTTAATTGAAATGTAATTTAGCAAATCTCTGAACTAATATCCATTTTCTCACTGTACACTGTGTCTAAATTCACTTGTAACATTTAAAACAATTGATTTCAGTGTTTAGTGTTTTATTTTAAACTAGATGTAGTATTGTTTGTACACAAACTTTGATAATCGCTTGAGAAAGCCAAGCCTGAAAGTTTAAAATAGTTTAAAACAAGACGGATGGATGGAAATAATTATCAACTTGAAAAGTATAGGCCAAAATTTTTATATTTGTAATATTTTGTTCAAACATGTCTCTATTTGTTCTGCATTTTAGTTTATAATTAGGTTACCAACGAAAAGCATTCCTCTTTGCAGTCTACTTCTCACTGATCCACACTGATCATTTTTTTGGTTTGGTTTGGCAGGTGGCATGAGAGAGCAGGAGCTGAAGGAGATTAAGCTCCATGGCGTGAGCACAGTCGGCCTGAAGAACATCATCGAGTTCATCTACACATCTCGTGTGAGCCTGAGTCTCGGCACCCTTCAGGACACGCTAGAGGCGGCGAGCTTCCTCCAGGTGCTTCCCGTTCTCAACTTCTGCAACCAGCAACTCAGCAGTGAGGTATAAACCCTTAAGATGTGGTGTTTGTTCTTCTTTTGCGTGAATTATTCATCTGTGCGTGACGTAATAAGCCACATTTTCTACATGGCAGATCACTATAGAAAACTGTGTGGAAGTTGAGCGCATTGCCAGGGATCTTCTTCTGGACGATGTCCAAGAACATGTCCACACGTTTGTGTGCGAGAACTTCTCCGGGCTGATGCAGAGTGGCCACCTTCTGCAGTTGTCCGAGGCGACCATGACGTACGCCCTCTCCAGTGACTCTCTGAAGGGTTTCTCCGAAATGGAGCTGTACCGCATCGCCCGCTCCTGGCTGTCCCATAAATCCAGCGAGCGGCGTTCTGCTGCTTACTCTCTGATGCGCCATATCCGCTTCCCTCTGATGACCCCTGCTGAGCTCCTCCAGATCTCTCAGGAGGACCAGACTGAAGAAGGAGCAGTGAGCAGAGGAATAGAAGAAGGGGAGCCGTTCATGCGATCAGACACGGCCTGTGTCAACCTCCTCCTGGAGGCCAGCAACTATCAGATGCTTCCCTTCCTCCAGCCAGTGCTGCAGACGGAGCGGACCCGGATTCGATCCAATTGCACTCACCTTGTGGCTCTGGGTGGTGTGATGAGGCAGCAGCTGGTGGTCAGCAAAGAGCTCAAGCTATACGATGAGGAAGACGGAGGCAGCTGGAGGTCGCTCCAACCTATGGAGGTGCCACGTTACCAGCACGGAGTGGCTCTTCTAGGGGGCTTTCTTTACATTGTGGGAGGTCAGAGCACTTACGACACCAAGGGTAAGACAGCTGTGGACAGCGCGTACAGGTATGATCCTCGCTTTGACCGCTGGTTGCAGGTGGCCTCTCTGAATGAGAAGAGGACGTTCTTCCATCTGAGCGCTCTTAAGGGGAAGCTGTATGCTGTTGGAGGGAGAAATGCCACTGGGGAGATTGGTAAGAATATGTTTTACCAATTACTCTGTACAAAATGTTCTGTCCTGTCTTAAAATACTGTGGAAAAACAGAAAACTGTCTGTTGTTCAGATTCGGTGGAGTGCTACAACTTGAACAAGAATGAGTGGACTTTTGTTGCACCGATGAGTGAACCTCACTATGGACACGCTGGCACAGTACATGGAGGTCTGATGTATGTTTCAGGTGAGTATCCACTCTGATGTGAGATCAATGTGAAAAGGACATGTATATTATATGTAGTTGTGCATTAATGCGGTAACATCTGATCTACATAATGAGAGGAGAATTTGTATACTAATTAAATGTGGCTCACAAAGCATGTGGCCTTAATCCACCACAGTTCTCTGCATGAGTCTAATGAATGCACTGCACAAGAATTCTTTTATTACTCTTAAAAAAAGAAGAAGAAGAAAACTCTTTTTGGAGGTCTCTTAGCAACTTTGCAACCTTCACCTAATGGCGAAGTTCCCAGAGCTAGAATCAAAAGTAACATGAAACAGATAACCAGGAAACAGAGCTGCTTCAAGCTGAACTGGGTCACTCATCTGAGGTTAGACCGCAGCCTAAAAAAGGCACAGCAGGCTTGTTGTGAAACCATGAGAATGTCCGTGCTTGAAGAATCACAAAGCATTCAATAAACATTATTGAAAATAATGAAATTTAAAGGGGAAAAAATGTATTTGGGGTAATGGGAAGATATTATACAGGCATTTTGGGGTCATTTCCACCATGGTTTTTCAAAAGGTAGCGCACTTATTTACCAAAGATATGAAAGTGTGATGTGTAAAAAAACATCAAGCTGGAAATAACATGTGAGTTCGTTGTGTTTTTATTTTGCATTATTTTGTATTTTTTCAAATTATGCAAAAAAATTGAAAATGTAATAATAATATATGATATATTTCATTGCAGTGAATAAAATTATATTAAACATAAATTATACATTTAATCATTTTTTTAGATAATGCTAACTATGAAATTACACTTTTCCAGACAGCCAATAGTCAGTCTTTTTACCTTTTACTAAAGTAAAACTTTAGTATAGGGACCGATTCTCACTATTAACTAATTGCTTATTAGCATGACTATTATTAATATGTTGGCTGTTTATTAGTACTTATAAAGCACATATTCTGCATGACCATATTCTACATTCCTAATCCTACCCAATACCTAAACTCAACAACTACCTTACTATTAATAAGCATCAAATTAGTGTATTGAGGTAAAAGTTATAGTTAATGGTTTGTTAATAGCGAGAACTGGACCTTAAAATAAAGTGTGACCAAATTATAATTTTATCCACTGTCATTTCCACCACAGATGCTATTAAACACAAAACATCATGTGGTGGAAATGGTGGTGGGACTTTTTTCAGACTTCTCCTGCGATTTATACATTTTTGGTGGATTGTTGAGTTCTGTGTAAGTTTTGTCCTCACAGTATGAGACTAAGTTAAAGGTCCTATACTTCAGCTTCGTAACCACATTCTTTCTGCTGATATGTTTGTTTCCACAAGAATAAAGAATAAGCTTGCTCTAAAAGTTGCATTTACTCTTTATGCCATCAGGCGGTATCACAAGAGATGCTTTCCAGAAAGAGCTGCTCTGTTACAACCCTGATAGAGACGTGTGGAGCAGACGAGCAGATATGATGGAGCTTCGTGGTCTTCACTGCATGTGCACCGTGGGCGACCGCCTCTACGTCATGGGTGGAAACCACTTCCGGGGGACAAATGACTATGATGATGTGCTAAGCTGTGAATTCTACAGCCCTGCAACTGACCAGTGGACAGTGGTGGCTCCAATGCCCAGGGGTCAGAGCGATGTGGGGGTGACCGTCTTTAAGGACCGCATCTATGTGGTGGGTGGTTACTCCTGGAACAGCAGGTGCATGGTGGATATCGTGCAGTGTTATGACCCTGAGAAGGATGAGTGGGAGAAGGTCTTCAGTGTCTTGGAGCCTCTTGGAGGCATACGGGCCTGCACTATGACAGTTCATTGCCCAAAACGTTCAACAGATGAGGCTGAAATACAAGAGTGTCCTCTTTTAACATCCAAAAGCTGAACAGATGGTTTAATATTGCTATTGGCCTTTAAATGTGACATACTGAAATTAGCTTCACATTGCCAGTGATGTGTATTGCAAAAAAAGGTTGAATGATTTGATTACTGTACATGCCACTTTATTAATATCTGAGCTGGGGTAAGGGAAAATAATTTGCTTGTAAAAAAAAAAAAAAGCAGCTAGTGCTCCATTATTTGTTTAAATGTGCATGACTGTGTTTAAATGCTGTTCTCTTTCAATGCCTGATGGCCACAGTGCTCAATTTTGCGTCTCTAAATTATTCTCTTTTATGTGTAACTTGCTTAAGTTACTTTTATATGCTGTGCAAAAAAATAATATTTTTTAATGAATTACTTTGTGTTTGGTATCTTTTATATACATGTATCTTAACATAAAATGTCTACTGATTGCATTCAAGCAAAAATAAATAAATAAATAATATTAATTAATATCGCATTTCTTTATTTCTTTCTTTACTTTTCAAATAAGGGCTAGATAATATACTGTACACATACATAGGATCATGTGACACAGAAAACATTTTTCATTTTGGATCGGCATAGGACCTCAAAACGGGAAGTGAAACTCGGGTCGCCATGAGCGCAGTTGTGCTGTAGGCAATGACAAGATTTATTTTTTGCATTTAAGTCTTTTGTTATGATAGGACAGATCAGAGCTGACAGGAAGTGAAGTGGGAGAGAGATAAAGGCGGGATCGGGAAAGGCCCTCGAGTTGGGATTCAAACTCGGGACGCCCATATGTTGGCGTGCTACCCACAAGGCAAGTTGCAATGCAGTTTTGATCACATAAATGCAGCTTTGGTGAGCATAAGTTTCTTCTTTCAAAAACATTTTAAAAATCTTACTGGCCCCAAACTTTTAAACAGTAATGAATAATCACCACTGACAAAAAGTTCAAATTAATTAAGATGTTATCCATATATTGTACATGGTTGTGTGAACAGAACAGAATGTGCTGTACAACCTTGAGTGGTATATGTTTTGGCTAAGTCATTAGACAGATTATCAGAAGACAAAGAACAACAACCCAAGGTCTGTAGATACCTAAACATAAAAGACTATTACTCTAAAGACTGGCTGAAGAATGTCCCCAGACTTTAACTATGCTCATATCCACATAAAGGCAAGCTAAGCTGCTAATAAAAGTCAACATGATCAAATACCTGATAAAAAGCTGTGATTTTGACGTTTAAGCCAGTTTGTGTAAAACATATGTGGGTATATAATCTAGTAATATTTCAAAAAAATAATAATATATAAAGCAGGAATTGTGTGCACACAGAACAAACAAAACAAAGGTTCTCAGGTGCGTAGAACAAAAAAAGAAAGTTATTAGTCCAATAGGTAGTTGAATTTGTCCGCACACTGCAAAAAAAGACCAAAAAAGGTCTAGCAAAAATCCAATTATTTATTTTTCATATGCAAAAGTGATAAAGTGACAAAAATGCAAAGTGTATTAAAAACAGACCAGTGAGCAGACGTTTCAGCCCACAAAAAAAGAGTATTTTTTTATGAAGGGAAATTGTTAGCATGACAATTATCCCTCATTGATTAAGATCAGCTGTTAACAATTTGTAATTATGTCTATATAAGTGTGGTGTTGCTTTTTTGCCTCATGAGCACTGAAGAAAGCATGGGCTGAAACGTCTGCTCCCTGGTCTGTTTTTAATACACTTTGCACTTTTATCACTTTTGCATATGAAAAATAAATATTTGGATTTTTGCTAGACCTTTTTTGGTCTTTTTGCAGTGTGCGGACAAATTCAACTACCTATTGGACCAAAAAAATAATAATAAAAGTTATTTTATTTTGCGCAAAATACAAATATGCTAAAAATTAAATTAGAACAAAAAATGAAATGGTTACTATACCCCTACAATCTCCTTATGTATCTTTCACATTGTCTATTTGATCATATGTAACGTCATTGCATTAATAAAACCTATTCAGTTGATTTCATGTCAGTAGTGGCTTCTTTTGGTAAAAACAGGAATCCTAAAAATAAGCAGACTGCTGACTAACACCTTGACACTGTTTCTCAACTCCCATCCCCAGCCCATTGGCATTGAGGCTGTCCTTGGCAATAAGGCTTAAAAATGCACCACCCTCCCAGTCCACTCCACCATCTCTAAAGGCTCATCACATCACTGTGGTTTCCAGACTCTGCCCTCTGGAACGGTTTCATCAAAGTGGCATAATACAAAGTGTTACCCAGGAGTGAAGTGGTGCTGGTGGCACTTGCCATGACTCTGTCAGGAGATGTGTGTGTTGTGACGGGAGCCTGCGGGTTTCTGGGAGAAAAGCTGGTCAGGCTGTTGCTGGAAGATGAGAAGCTTGTTGAGATCCGACTGCTGGATAGAAACATCCGGGCTGAGCTAATACAGTCTCTTGATGGTAAGTGATACTTCCCTTCCCCAAGCAATTCTCATCTTGTATTTCTCCTATTTGTGGGATTCTGTTGTCACCTTTTGTATTCTTCGTCTTCCCGTTTTGCACTTGAAATCAGCATTTGCTTGTGAATATTAAGACTAGAGACAATGTAAACTGTTCAGATGCCATTATCATTTCTGTCTTTTTTTTTACTTTCTCAATTCTTTGTAAGTAACAAATTGAGGCTGTTGTCAATGTGTTTCTCTGTTTGTGTCCTCAGATTGCAAGGGAGAGACTAAAGTGAGTGTTTTTGAGGGGGATATCAGGGACCGTGAGCTACTAAGAAGAGCCTGTAAAGGAGCAGCACTTGTTTTCCACACTGCATCTCTCATCGATGTCATTGGAGCACTTGAATACAGTGAATTATATGGAGTTAATGTCAAAGGTGAGAGTTCTGTGCTGGTCATTAGTACATGGTAACAAGACTCAATCAAAAGACTGAATCTCTTGAAACTTATGGACTCCTTTAATGCGATTATTTTAATTTTAAATATTTTAGTTATTTTTTTATGGACACTTAAAAAAAAAAAAACGTTGTGGACCTTGGAGTCAAATAGGTTGAGAACTACTGATTTAAATGATACCTACATTAGCACATCAAATAAAACAAAAATTCAACTTTGATCAAAATATGCCAACACTACACAATATAGTAATCAGAGACAATGAAATGTTGTTTGTTTTTCCATAACAGGAACACAGCTGCTGCTCGAGACCTGCATCCAAGAAAACGTGGTCTCCTTCATTTACACTAGCAGCATTGAGGTGGCTGGTCCCAATCCCCGCGGTGATCCAATCATTAATGGCGATGAGGACAGCCCTTACTCCTCCTGTCTTAAGTTTAGCTACAGCAAAACCAAGCAGGAGGCTGAACAGATTTGCCTTCAGGCCAATGGAGAGCTGCTCCGTAATGGAGGTCAGCTGGCAACCTGTGCATTGAGGCCCATGTACATCTATGGACCAGGCTGTCGATATACTTTAGGCCACATGAGGGATGGAATCCGCAATGGAAATGTGCTGCTGAGAACATCACGACGTGAGGCAAAAGTGAATCCTGTATATGTGGGAAACGCAGCCCTGGCACATATGCAAGCAGGTCGGGCTCTCAAAGATTCCCAGAAAAGGGCCGTGCTGGGTGGAAACTTCTATTACATCTCAGACGACACACCGCCTGTTAGCTACTCAGACTTTAACTATGCTGTTCTTTCTCCATTAGGCTTTGGGATACAAGAGAGGCCCATTCTGCCCTTTCCAATTCTGTATCTTCTGTCGTTCCTCATGGAATTACTGCACGTTGTGCTCCGACCCTTCCTGAAGTTCACTCCTCCCTTAAACAGGCAGCTACTGACCATGTTAAACACACCCTTTAGTTTCTCATATCAAAAGGCCCACAGGGATTTTGAATATAGCCCTCGCTATGACTGGGAAGAGGCACGTAAGTGCACTAGCGACTGGTTAGCATCTGTCTTACCCACAGAGAGACAACAAATTAACTTGAAATGAATAAACATGGTTTAATAATATTGTGCTACCTGTATTTCTAAGCAGTCATGTTCTGCCTGATGTTTTATAGTAAACTTTTATCTAATTAGATCCACTGTAGTAGAAAACATTCGTTGTCTAATGTTTGGTGAATAATGCTTGTTTTATTGTTAAAAAATTACTGAATATTGTTTACACATCTCACAAATAGAAATAAATATCCATAAAAATTAGTAAGTAGTAGTACTAAAAACTTTTTATTATTTGAAAAGATTTTATGACCATATTTTATTTTGACTGTGTTTTAAAATGAAAAAAAGAATTTCAGAAATAAAGGCAAACCAAGTATCAATGCTGTTTAGACAGTACTTAATGAATTTCAAATGACTTAATATTAAACACTATGTTGTGGTAATTCCTAGGCCTACCTGTTTGAGTCTGTATATTAGTCTACTCCACTTGTCTGTTGTTGTCGTTTAGTGGTGAGGAGTTTTCAGTGACCCATGTTGCAAGTTTTTATTCATTTACCGACATACGGAGAACAAGTCGTTTTGAGGAAACATGCTAAGTATCATGAATATTTGATAAATGCTGTGAAATTGATCAATAAATGTTATTATAACTTGATATCCAAATAAAATTGAAAACAGATTTGTCAGCTTGCCTGGCAGGATTAAATATATTGCTGTCCATTTAAACAATTTTGTCTCTTTTAAGAAAATATATACTTTAAAATTTCTAAAAAGACTTATTTAGTATTGTGGTATGAATAACATTCTGTAATTCTGTTAGGGGGAGGCCGGGGGGAGTTAGGGGGTGTGTCCGAAGCGTGAATCGTATTCAGAAAGGCATGGAAAACAAATAACGATTACTAAAGGTCGCCTGTTACATTACAGTACATAAAATTTAACTTACCACATAAACAGAGTAAGGAGAGAAGACTGAGGATGATGGCGACTGATTTACAGATCCTGAGCACCACTGACAATCTAATCTTGTAAAATGTGTGGTAAGTACTGCCGCTCCATAGTATAAACAGAGTACTGCCATCACGAATCTCGAAAGTGAAACTAAAAAGCGATCTTGCATTCAAAAGCAGTTTCAATGCCTGGCATAATAGCGGCTCTCTGATGCCCGCAATTTATATACTGTATAATATACATTTAATGTCTTGTTTCTCTGATATTTTCCTCTTTTTTTATCTGCCATCTCTCTCTATCTATAGTCGATCTGCTAATATCGTCCTGTGCACTCAAATTGAGCGCTCTCTTCTCTATCAGTACAAGACACGCCCCCTTACTGCTGATTGGCTACAAGTGTGTTTTGGGACTCAGTCAGACACTGGTCAAAAGCGTTAGTGCGTTTTCGTTTTAAAACGCATAACTTTTGCTACGGTTACGCCTATCGTTTACACTACTCCAGCGTTTTCAAGGTCGAAAACTGAGACTTTTGAAAACGCTGCAGACCCCGTTTTAATTTGAAAACTCCGGGGTTACGTTTCAGTGTAAACGGTCCAAAACGGAGACTTTTGAAAACGATGGCATGGCTGCCCACATTCCCACTGCGTATCCTTGACGATTGTGTAAACAATAACAGCATGCTTGTTATTGTACCCATAGACATAGGTAGATTCCCCCGTATATATATATCTATGGATTCCCCATTCGATCCGCTCCAAGCACGCATGCGTCTGCCATCTAAATAATAGGGAATCTACCTATATGTATCTATGGTTGTCAAGTCAAGTCAAGTTGAGCTTTATTGTCATTCCGCTACATGTGGGGACATACAGTGGAACGAGATGTCGTGCCTCACAGGACCACGGTGCTACATAAATACAGACATACAACACTATAAACCTATACACAACTAACCTACTGACAGATTTTGACTAAGTATACTGTATATAAATGTTTACCCTATACAACTAAAGATAAAAAATACAAACTATACGAATGCTTCACATAATACTGTACATGTGCAGAGAGAAACATTGTGAGTCAAGCAGCTGGCTGGGGAACAGTACAAGATGATTTGTAGTGCATGAGCATGTAAACATACATATATTGCTGAGTCTTTTGTGGGATTGTGTACACACAGCAGTGTGTGAAAAGTGTCTAGTGTGCATAGAGGAGAGTGTGTTACTACAGGTGGTTTGTACAGGCCCACTCACCTGTGTGTAGCACACTTTGAATTGCACAAAAAAAAAAAGTTCACAGTTTTTTTTGCTTTGGTGTGGTAAGGTTGGGGGGGGGTGTTGCATGGGGTTTCAGAGGGGGGGCGGGGTGATCTGAGTTCAGGGCTCTCACAGCCTGGGGGAAAAAGCTGTTGAGCAGTCTGGCGGAGCGGGCTCTGATGCTCCGGTACAGTCTTCCTGATGGTAGGAGCTGGAAGAGACTGTGGGTGGGGTCCTTCACGATGCTGTTGGTTTTGCTGGAGCATCGTGCAAGGAAAATGTCCAGGATGGGTGGGAGAGGGGCACCGATGATCTTTGCAGCTGTGTTCACTGTCCACTGGAGGGTCTTGCGGTCAGCAGCACTGCAGTACCTGCATGAATGGTCATGTGACATGCGTTTTCGGTTGTGTAGTGTAAACGTTGATCGTTTTCATTCTAAAACGAAAATGCACTAGTGTAAACGGGGCCTAAGGAGCGGCGGGCTGGGCCGCCACTAGACTAGCTAATGTACATAGCGGAAACCCTGATTAATCCTCTGTTTACGATGTCGGCTTTCATAGAGACAGTGAGGGGGACTGATCGGGTCACTATGAATCGGGGGTGGGGGTCATATCCCCCCCCCCCCCGTGCCATCTGGGCACCTGATTATATATTATATGATTAAAATCCTTTCGCAGGCTAAAATAACATGCAAGCATAAGTGCAAAAATCTGCTCACCATCTGACCTATAACATGTAAAAAAAAAATGCCCTGTTTACACTTAAGCCCCGATCACACCAAGAACAATAACTATAAAGATAACGTTATTAGCGTCCACACCTGCGAACGATATCATCTGTTTATTCTAAGCGCACGTGCGTCTGCCGCTTTAAATTCTCGAGCTCGTTATAGGATGGATTCTGATTGGCTGTCAATGTTTGTATGTGCCTTTATCGTTATAGTGTGGACTCTGCTATTATTTTATTATTAGTTATCTTTAAAGTTATCGTTCTTATATTGTATAAATATAGCCGCGATGGGCTACTTTATGTTTTGTACATGCTAAAGCAACAAAGAAACGAATGAATGAGAGAAAGAGCGTGAAAACTGCTTGATATTAAAATGAGTTAAGCTCAACAAGCAGCTGAAAGAGCAGCCGTCTTTTCTGTCTCGGCAGGTCTATTCACGTAAACACATCAATATCGTTGTATGATGCTCAGTTTTTGCTGGTACCATTTACAAAGTAAAGCAAAAGCACTTTTGCAGAAGATCGCCCTATGGGGGATCCTGAACCTGAACAAACAAACAGTTGATGATAATAATGTCTTTCAAGTGGGGCCAGCTGATGGTGTTAATTTCACTTTAACCCAGCTGAAACTGTTTTGAGAGTTTTGGCTCAACACCGTGCCAAAGAGGCCAGAGTCCGGCCTCTGGACAAACAATCAAACATTTCATCTGTGAGGTCATAGGTTCACAACCAGCTGCAGACCAGTGGACGGATCATTTGTTTTTCATTGTTGTAGTCAAAGCCCAGAAAGATTCTCCACTAGCTACACAAGCTATCACAGGATGGAAGCTGGGAATTAATGCCTCATGCTGACATGGTTTATAACAGCACACCAGGAATGGAAGGAAAAACCATTCATCTCGCTTAATCGGGTATTGAAGCATTTTTCTCAGAACCAGGCATTGTGTAACAGATTGTGGCTGGATATTAAGTGGATTCCAGGCTTAGGGCTGAAGAACAGGAACAAAATGCATTGAAAGGATGCAGGAAGAGAAAGAATGATTTTGCACCCAGTGAAGAATCTAACATCTCACTCCGCTGATTTCATCATGCTGATTAATAAAGCCATGGTTTGGAAATGGATCAAGGCTTTTGTTTTTTTGTCAATGTGCGTCACCTCTGCTGTGGGTAAGTTCGATTTAGTCCAATATCACATAGAATATATCTTTAATTGTTCCAGTCATAATGAGTGAATACACCACACCTGAATTTAAATGCTCTGCAGTTTTAGTTAGTGCATATGTTTATTTGGTGAAAGAGAAACACTGAAAATGTAAGTTCTACTGTGTCTGTAGTGATTCACTGACCAGCATTTGTTAATATAAGTATGTACAGAATTTGATTGTAGTGATTTTAATGTTTACAAATCCATTGATTCATTGAAAGCCCGATAAATTTAATTAAACTAAACCAGAGATCATTGACCTCTTTAAAATATATGTATATACTGAAGCACACAGATAATTACAAAATGAAGGTGCAAAATCAAAACTGTATCAAAAATAGCATGTTGAATTGCTCAGATCAAAATAAAAATGCATTGCTCTAACAGTGCTTGTATTTTTGGTGGCTGCAATTTAACATGTTTTTTTTAATGGTATTTGCCTTCCAAAGTTCATTTCCAAAGTATGCAGCTTTTGAAAATACCAGGACCATCTTTATTTAATTATAAAATATTTTACTTTACAAATTTACAAGAATTATTTAAAATTATACAAACTTACACATTTGGGGACAGCAGTGTCTGGTGAAACTATCAATTACAGATTAAAATCTCAACTTTTTGGCGTTGCACTGTTTGGCATACTCATGAATTCCATGCGTACAACTTTACAGGTAATGAGGAAGCATCCCGAAAGTGTGCTGACTTCCACAACACCACTTGGCTGGAATACAGACAAGGCACCAAGCTCCAGGTTCAGTACCTTCTTCTTACACGAAAGAATGCAGACTGTGCCAGCCTCTTCACACAGGACTGCCTCAACCATACCCAGAAACACACCGCTTACTTCAACTCATCCCTCCCCACTAAAGTCATCGTTCATGGATACAGGTGAAGCATTTAATCAGCAGCATTTTATGAAAAGCAATGCTTGTGAATGACCTTTAACACGGATGATTCTTTGATATACTGTGTTTCAGGGCTCTGGGCAGTAAGCCTTCCTGGGTGAGTGGCTTAGCCCAGGCTCTACTGCGGGAGGAGGACGTGAATGTTCTGGTGGTGGACTGGGTCTATGGAGCCTCCTTTGCTTATAACCTGGTGGTAGAGAACTACAAGGAGGTGGCAGTGCAGATATCAGTGCTTATCAATCAGCTTACGGTAAAAGTCTGTGTTTTTACCATGTCCAAGTAGTATAGAATCCATTGTCGTAATAGACCACTTGATCACTAAATGCTAGGCTTTCCTCTGTGAGCAGTGTCCATTTGCTAGAAGTAATAAACATAATAAAAATGTATCAGTACACAGAGAATCACAGTAAATGCATAGGAAGTACATGGTGAAGAATAATGTAAGTACATTTTTGTTGTTGTGTCCATTGTAGAAATATGGAAGCACGCTGGAATCTTTTCATTTCATTGGTGTGAGTCTTGGAGCACACGTGTCTGGATTTGTGGGGACCCTATTTGAAGGCAAGCTGGGTCGAATTACAGGTAATATTTTAATAAAATTCCTAAAATATATTAATATACAGTGGGTAAACAGTAATATCCAAAAGTAAGAGACCATATTGAAAATATAGATTTGAAAACCTTCAAAAGCTGTTATTGGAGCAAAAGCGGACATAACATTAATATGTATATACAATTTAGCAAATATAATAAAATAATTAATGATACTAAAATTATCAATAAACATAAATTAATATATAATTAAATTTTGTCCCAATGAGACCTTTGAAGATGCTACACTAGTGAGTGGAACAAAGACCAACACTGCACCACACTGAATGAGGCTTTCTGACCAAAGCAGAGGCTGCGAGAGCACTTCAAACAAACAATGAGAAATTGTTATGCCGCACAGCCTTGGCGAGAAAACAAGACCTTGTTTGACCATTTATGTGGAACCTTAAAAGTGGCTAAATGTGAATCATTTAGTATAATGCAGAACATATATCTGAGTTTTGTGCCCTCAGGTCTGGACCCAGCAGGCCCAATGTTCAAGAGTGCTGATCCATTTGACCGTCTGGATTCATCTGATGCTTTGTTTGTTGAGGCCATTCACACTGACTCTGACTGTAAGAGTGAATCAGTCCTTTGCCTGAAATTACATAACTTTATTTTTATTTATTCAAAAACACAGTCTAATATTGAACTGGACATGTTTCTTGACAGCTTTATTATCTTGATTTACTATCTAACCACAAGAGTTTGTATAAGTATGCCACTGGTGCTATTGTCAATATAGAAGTATGGGTAATTTGTGCACAACTGACCTGAATATCTGTGCATTTGCCAGACTTTGGTATATCTATTCCTGTCGGGCATGTGGACTTCTTCTTAAATGGTGGAATGGACCAAGCCGGTTGTGCACGCTCAAAGTTTGCTTCAAGTAAGTGGACAACAAAAGCTGACCAAATGCTAACTGAGACATTAAGCTAAATTAAATGTACCATAGCTTGATGATGAAAATCTGTCAGTTTTTATCTACTTTCCAGTGTATGGTTATGTCATTTGTGATCACATGAGGGCACTGCACGTCTACATGAGCGCCCTGAACGGCTCCTGTTCCCTTGTTGGTTTCCCCTGCTCCAGTTATGAGGAATTCCTGGCAGGAAAATGCGTCACCTGCGACGGCCCCTTCAATGGCACGTGCCCACAAATAGGTAATGATGAGAAAGCAGAATGTTTTAAAGGAACATCTTTTTAGAAAGTATTTAAAGAAACATCTTTGTGTTTATGAACACAAATAGTGTAAAAAAAAAAAAAAAAAAGTGCTAAAGTTTTTATATTTACCAAAATATTTAAGTAAAGTGAACTTTTTTTCTTTTACTTTTGAAATTAATTGATATACCAGGACATACAGTGGAAATCCTCACATTTTTAATAGACTCTTTGGTGTATGATTAGATGTCTTTCATAAGGAGGATGGATACTAACACACACATCCTCAATCTCAAGGACTGAATAATAATTCTGAGGGGTTTTGCATGCTAATCTAATCTTGGAGGGTTATGACCTTGATGTTCTAGTTAATTTAGGTGCTCAATCAGGCATTTCTTTTGTATACACGAATGTCTTGCTCCAACTGGACAATGTATCACTTGAGGCTGATTATGTAACAACAGAATAATGTTGTTTCATGTAATGTATGACGCAAGCCTTGCCCAGGTGTGCTCCTTCACTGTCTGTTTTTATGTGTATGTATTTCAGGCTTGTTAAAGAACAGTGGGATAACAGCTAATCCCCTGCCAAATCAAGAGAGGGTCTATCTCCTGACCACTGCTACGGCTCCTTATTGTGGTGTGTATGAGTTTGTGCATATTGTCATTTATCAAAAGTCCACTCTCACAGATAATGTAGGTATTAACCAGTGTTGGGGTAATGCATTACCTAAGAGTTACGTAATCGGACTACTTTGTTAATGTAACTAGTAAGGTAATGCGTTACTTTTTAATTGAAGGAAATATCTGAGTAGTTGTTTTTTCAAGCAACTAACTAAAGTTACTTTGTTTCCCATGTATATTGACTGACAGCTCTCGTGTTGCCATGTTGAGAAAAATCGGGTGTAAGTGTGCACTGTGTGAACATGATGTTACTGTAGTAGACTAAATGTGAACATTCTCATCTGCACAAAAACCGATTCAGTGTTCCTCAAAATAAATAGTAAAATGCAAACTCGGAATATTACAGGTGCATCTCAATAAATTAGAATGTCGTGGAAAAGTTCATTTATTTCAGTAATTCAACTCAAATTGTGAAACTTGTGTATTAAATAAATTCAATGCACACAGACTGAAGTAGTTTAAGTCTTTGGTTCTTTTAATTGTGATGATTTAGACTCACATTTAACACAAACCCACCAATTCACTATCTCAACAAATTAGAATACTTCATAAGACCAATAAAAAAAAAAACATTTTTAGTGAATTGTTGGCCTTCTGGAAAGTATGTTAATTTACTGTATATGTACTCAATACTTGGTAGGGGCACCTTTTGCTTCAATTACTGCCTCAATTCGGCGTGGCATGGAGGTGATCAGTTTGTGGCACTGCTGAGGTGGTATGGAAGACCAGGTTTCTTTGACAGTGGCCTTCAGGTCATCTGCATTGTTGGGTCTGGTGTCTCTCATCTACCTCTTGACAATACCCCATAGATTCTCTACAGGGTTCAGGTCAGGCGAGTTTGCTGGCCAATCAAGCACAGTAACACCATGGTCATTGAACCAGCTTTTGGTACCTTTGGCAGTGTGGGCAGGTGCCAAGTCCTGCTGGAAAATGAAATCATCTCCATAAAGCTTGTCAGCAGAAGGAAGCATGAAGTGCTCTAAAATTTCCTGGTAGATGGCTGCGTTGACTGTGGACTTCAGAAAACACAGTGGACCAACACCAGCAGATGACATGGCAGCCCAAATCATCACTGACTGTGGAAACTTCACACTGGACTTCAAGCAACATGGATTCTGTGCCTCTCCACTCTTCCTCCAGACTCTGGGACCTTGATTCCAAATGAAATGCAAAATTTACTTTCATCTGAAAAGAGGACTTTGGACCACTGAGTTTTTTCTTTCTCCACAGCCCAGATAAGACGCTTCTGACGTTGTCTCTGGTTCAGAAGTGGCTTGGTAGCCCTTTTCCTGAAGACGTCTGAGCGTGGTGACTCTTGATGCACTGACTCCAGCTTCAGTCCACTCCTTGTGAAGCTCTCACAAGTGTTTGAATCAGCTTTGCTTGACTGTATTCTCAAGCTTGCGGTCATCCCTGTTGCTTGTGCACATTTTCCTACCCAAATTCTTCATTCCAGTCAACTTTGCATTCAATATGCTTTGATACAGCACTCTGTAAATAGCCACACCTTTCAGTAATGACCCTCTGTGACTTACCCTCTTTGTGGAGGGCGTCAATGTTCGTCTTTTGGATCATTGCCAACTCAGCAGTCTTCTCCATTATTGTGGTTTCAAACAACAAGAGATACCTGGAATTTATACTGTAGGGATGGTCATTAATTGAAACTCAAATGTAAATATTCTAATATTTTGAGATACTGATTTTTGACTTTCATGAGCTGTAAGCTCTAATCATCAAAATTAAAACAAAAAAACTTTTTGAAATGTTTTACTTTACATGCAATGAATCTAAAATATATGAAAGTTTCACTTTTTGAAATAACTTACAAGAAAAAATGAACTTTTTCACGACATTCTAATTCATTGAGATGCACCTGTATACAAACCTGCAATAATTAAATGTTAAATATAGACAAATATCATTTACATTTTACATTTACATTTATGCATTTAGCAGACGCTTTTATCCAAAGCGACTTACATTGCATTCAAGTTACAGTTTTACATTTTATCAGCTCTTGCTTTCCCTGGGAAATACATAAATACATTTTATGTATTTAATCTCATTTTATTAACCAATGTCTTTGCTGACCGTCGATGATCCAATTCAACCATACTAAGCAAAAATTACACGTTTCATTTTTGTTATTGCTGAATAGTGAGAAGTTTTTTTTTTTTTTTTTTTTTTCCTGCGTCATATTCTTTATACAATTTGTTTAAACTGCGCCCTCTACTGTGCAGACGTGAATTGACATTTCCTTCACTTTTGGTGTGAAAGGGCTTTTTCTTTTGTAAAATAACTTTTTATATTAAAAACAAACAAGCAAGCCCTGTGCAGATTTAAAAAGTAACTCAAACGTAATGTAACGCATTCAATAAAAATCAACTTCTTTTAAAAAAAAAAAAAAAAAAAACGTTAAAAGATCTTACTGAACCCACACTTTTGAACAGAATAGTCACCCCCCCCCCCATAAAATGTTTGTGTATTACTCTATTTAAGAGTTAAAAAAATGTGTTATAAAAAATGATCCCACTCATGCCTCCCTTTTTTTTTTTTTTTTTTTTTTTTTTTTTCTCTCTCCAGCGCATCACATTCTAGTGGAATTAAAGGTGTCCCCTTTAGACAAGACTGCTGATGTTCAGCTCACCCTGATCTCTGTGGGACACCCTGAGACAGAGCTGAAACTCAAACTGTATGTATTGTATTTCCAACAAGCCATAGCCTGTTTTTTTTTTATTGCCTTTAACTGTTTAAATCATGTGTGAATACGTTTGTACATATGTATTTCAGAAATACAGATGAAATTGTGCATAAAAAGGTGGCTGCACACCCAGAGCAACTGTGTAAAATTGACTCTGTGCAACTGAAAAACACAGGAGCACGATTCTACAGACAAGGAGAAATTCATTTTGAGTATATCTGCATCTCTGAAGTCCCTAAAACCAGGTAAATGCAGCATTAATGTTTGCCTTTTAAACTCTTTTTCTCTTTCTGGACTCTCATTACACTGTATTTTGATTTGGACATAAAAAGTGCATGTCCCATCCATGTAACACTATTTAATAGTACTGTATTTCTGTTCAATGTGCAGAGGGCTGGATCCATTATGTGTGAAGAACATTAATATTGGACGGGGAGTGCCATGGTCACATGACTTTGTACAGTTGTGCTAAATTAAAAGAACAACACAAAATCTACTTAAGAGAGCTTATACAAAAGTCTTAAATTAGTGAGACTCAAGCAAAGGTCACACACTAAAACTTGGGTTGGGAGACATTAAAGCTTGGCGACAGACATAAATAGGATACAAGGGGACTGAAATGCTTAAACTCTGTTAGATATATGTATTATGCTTTAGCCCTTATATAATGTACAATATGATTTTTGTGCACCGTTCCAGAGAGTGTTAGTGAAATATCAGCCAAGATGAATCAAGTCAGTCATTCAACACTCAGTAGTTCTTTTATGTGTTAACGTGTGTTGAAAGTACTGGTTCATTTCCAATGATTAAAATGTTTAGTGGTGCAACATTCAAGGTACATTTCAATATTTTGTCACTCTGATTCGCATCTCTAACTGCATACAGCATTCTTGATATTAAAAATTCAAATCTGTTCATTTACAATTAGTGATTAAACCTCAAGTCATATTTTGAACCCAGCACTGAACAATTGGCCCCATGAAAATACATTTTCATCAAATGGTCAGTGTACAGTCTCAGAAGATGATGCTGAAGCATTTACTAACTTCCTGTTATGATAAAGCACACACTTTTGTAATAAATCTCATTATCTAGTATAATTCTGAAGTGCTGTTAAAATTAATTTGTGTTTGAAAATCTAATTTGTTGCCTGTCTCATGTATTCCAAACAGATTTAAGTACTAAGCACATGCCAATAAAAATAAAACATTTTGTAATTTTGTGTGCAATGTGGAATCATATGTAACTGTATCTGTTTTGGGGAGGTTTGATCTTGTGTCCTGTCACTGTACAAAAAAAATTAAAGAATTGAAAGCACATTTAAAGAATCTTTTTACTGTTCGGTGTTAATGTTGTCTTCATTTGTATGAGGGGAAACAGATTCGATGGTGATTTTGGTGGAGGAATCGTTCAGATGTTATGGTCTTTACACTGCTGAAACCATTCCTACAGCTTTGGGGTGTCAGTAGGGGCCAGTGGGGCACATCCTCTTTGGAATCGAAGTCGTCCTGGAGTATCATCCTCTGTTAGATTTATGAAAAAAGGTAACACATAAAAATGTAATTGAGAACACTGCAATAAATCCCATTACTCATTTCAGCACAACATAACCACATCTAGAGGTATGTTTGTATCCATCAGTGTAGTTCGCATATTGTTTTCTGTAGCCCAGGCTGTATTTCTGGACATGATACATATATCTCATTCCTTTGGAAACTAGCGTGTGAAGGTCATGTCTCAAATGACAGCGGAACCCTCCTCCCCCCACAGCTGTCCCACTATCCTGTACCCTACAACGTGCAATATGGCCCTTGTTGGCAAAGCCAAGTATTTCGAGAGGGAGTGCTGGATAAACAGACTTGGTATGTTTGGATCCCTGGATGTCCCAAACCCCTTCCAGTCTTTCATCCAGCCTCTGGCACAAGTGTAAAACCAGCCTTCTCCTAAGCATAGAACATCTATAAAAAAAATATCCTAGGACGGAAACATTGAATATAACTCCACTACCATGTACTAAATAAAACTTAGTTATCTCTCACCCAAGGAAGGCTTTTCCTCTCGCCAGAATGCACGCGTGTTAAATGAGGACATACCATAGACTTTGTGTTTGTTAAAACTATTTAAAGTTAATTATTACAGAACCCCCTACACAAAGTAATGTAGAAATAATAAATATTAATTGCATTAAATCATGAATGAATAGTATCAGTATAATAATAACGCCTACAATGTAAATTAAAGGGAAAATATTTATTTTATTTTTATTAATTATAATAATTCTTATTATAAGCCTACATTAAAAATATAATGTAAAAAATATTATTTTTATATTATTATTAATGTATTATTATTACAAGCCTAAAATTAAATCAATCAGTTAAATTATATTGACCATACTATTCATGAGTAGTATCGTCATGAATTTAATAAAATCACAGTACTATCAATATAATCAAAATAAATTTAATAATAAATTATAATTAAAAACGGTATTCTTCTAGCATATTCATTTTCAATATAATTGTGATATATATTCAATATTATTATATTAACTGACATCCCTTCCTTGCATATGAATTTATCAAATGGCAGGAAAGTCATAAATATAATCCAGGTCAAAAAGAAGTATACACTATAACAATTTATCATGCATATTCATCACTCTGCATTCTCTTAATCAGTAATTGTTTGTGCAGTTCAGTGTCCAGTTAGTGCAGTTGTGCCTTTTCATGCAAACCAGCCCCATCTTTACCGACCCACCCATCAATCCTTCCTTGTGTACTTACATTGTGATTTAAGAAGTGTCCCAGTGTGTTAGCGTCAACACCCCAACCTTTACTTCAAATAATCTCTTTCACTCCCATAGTCCATTAGAGAGCCTGTCATATCAGCAAAGTCCTCCAGAACCAAGCTGGTGGAATCCTCACCAGAGGGCATCTCTGTGTCTGAGGGCCAGAGCTGGTGTGGAGGTTTGGGCACAGGGGTCTTTCCCTGGTCCGGATGGACGTTTCTTGCATCTAAGCCCTGGTTAGACGGGGCTGGATCAATCGGCACGACTGTAGCATCTCCTTGGCTCCCCCTAGGCGGTGAACTAGCACTGCCACCCTCACTGTCCTGTGGCGAGGGGGCGAGGACGTGGTAGAGACTGGGCAGACGGATATCAAGGCGCACACCACTCTTGGCAAACAGCTTGTCATTGAGCGAGTACAGTTTGTCAGCAATGTCACTCCCGAGCATGACTGAGAAAAGACGGGCAATGTAACGATCCTTAGACAGCAGAAGGTAAAGCCGACGTCTGCGCCAAGAGATGTAACGGCAGTCCGTCTCTGCGGTCAGTGTCACCTGAGGTCAAAAGGGTCATGGGAAGTTTAAGGGCATGCAATAGTTCATGGTTGTATGAACATTGAATAATTTTGCTCAATGGCACGGGCTAAAAGATTCTGCCATGATATACCTGATCACATTGGTAATTCTAAAAATAGCATGTTATCGTACCTGGAAGTTGCCCTGTTCTGTTGGTCTTAGAGACTCCCATTCTGGAGAATCAAGAAACTGGTGAGGGAAGATATAATGGAGAAACTGACCTTCTAAGGACACTCTAATCCTGTAAAAGCAAAAGATCTGGGTTTAAACACACATGCTAAGTTCTTAGAAATGTACATTTTGTATTCATGTTTGTTTAATATGGATTTGAAAAACATTTGTACCATTTTCAAGAAATATGAAATGAAAATTTAGTCTAAATGCACATTATTAAATGTTAAAATATGTTACACTCAGAAATACATTACAATACAGAAACAAGATATGTCGCTACTTCCGTTTTATCACAACTTTAAATTTAATGACTAAAAATGTAAAGCGGTGTAATTAAGTAAAAGGTAAAACAAAAATTTTACGTTAAATACATGAGTGTACACATCTTAATTATTATTATTTTTAAAAGTTCAAGGTAAATATCACAAAAATCGTGAATTAATAATTTAAAAATATAATTCCATTTTTTGAGAAGTTTCACCACATGACATTTCTCAACCTGACCTATCCTTGCTATTCATAAAAAGGTCAAATAATCTTATATTTTAAGAGACTTGTTGACCTTGACAGTCATGAGGTCCGCAGGGGTCCTTTCTATTACGTCATTTCCTGAGTAATATTTTTTTTTCTTCGCAACATGATTTGCCACACAAAAGTGTTTAATTAAGCAGTGAAGAAGTTTTATTCAAATATTTTATAAAAAAAAATGAATTGGCTTATGTCTTACAACTACTACTACCATTAATTAATTTTAATGGACTGTATGTGTTAATTATGTTTTTAATTATGTTTTTTTAATTAATCAATAGGTCAAAAAAAGCATTATTAACCCACAACATATTTTTCATGTTATTTCACAATACAACTAAGAACGTTGCCTTAGTATTGTGAGCTACTTCAAACATTAAGATTAGTACACCTTCAGGAAAATAAGCAGATATTTAGTGTGTTTACAGTAATAATAGTTTAAAGACTATTAGTTCAAGATCAATCACTGATCCGGAGAACAGTATGAGAGTTCTGCCAAACATTGTTTCTCACCTGCCAGAAAGAAGAAAAGACAGCTGATCAATGGGCGTCTTCCCCTCGACAGCATATGTCTCCTCGGCCGTTAGAGAGAGCACTTTGTTCTCGCTGGGAGCCGTAATCTCCTTAAACACCTGCACAGGTACATCCAGAGGCAGATAGACCGCTGTGTAAAGCGCAGAAAGCTCCTCGTTAGCTAAACCATCCTGCATCAGCCGAAAAATCAGATGACACACCTGGGCCAAACACTGCAGCATCAGCAGCAAGTTCCAGAGGAAGACATCAAGGCCACACACTGTCAACCAGCCCCACAGAGCCAGACAGAGGAAAGCGGGAGCCAAAAAGCTGAAGATATACAGAGCCCCATATGCTCCACTACCACCCATATAGCCCAAAAACAGAATGGTGTTACCCAGATGGTAGAAGGCCCCTTCGGTGCTGTTGGTCCATCCATCGCAGAGTGTGTGATTGTAAATTATAGAGTCAATCAAGATAGAGTCGCCACTATTCATGTTTATGGCTATGTGGTCTTCAATTCAATGGAAACTGAATATAAAAAAGAGCCTTGTTGGAAAAAGTAGTGGTTCATAAGCCCAAGGTGTTAAAAGTTTGTTAAAAATATAAAACTATTGTCAGATATATATGAAAAAAGATTGTTCCGCTCAGCCTCTAACAGCCAATACACTTCTTACTGGCAAAAATAGTTGGAATGAAAGAAGCTTCATAATTCCGTTCCATTCAGTTCCGTTGACACCCACTTTTCCTTTCGAATTTGACCATATCAACCCTATAGCGTCTCTGCTTCTGTTCCCTGTCCTGCACTGGACTGTTGGAAACATGGAGCGGGAGAGGCGGGGATAGAGACCCTGAGAAGGATAACCATGTTTGGAATTGAAACCCAAGGAGGAAAGAGCCACAGACAGAAAGCAGACTCGCTACTTAACATAACACAATGATGGCCGGGCAGAGTGATTACGATAACAAGTGACATGGACTGACGTCTGTGAAGATCTCTGAAAGCTCTGCCAGATGTCACCAACACCCGTTTTCTCACAATCATACAGACAATTTGTACTCCAGCTCTTCTAATGGTGTTTGAGGGGAGGATCCTAGGCTATGGGGGGCATATTTAGAGAATCTGAGGCAGATAAAATAACAGGGGAGGTCATGTAACACTGTTTACCTCCCCTCCCTGGCCATTCCTTTTTGTAGTTTCACATAACTTGGCCCAGCAGTTGTTGGTAGTTAATATTCTGCTGCTTAGCAGTGCAGTGCAAGAGTGAGTGGATTATTTTTCTTTTATTATTTAAACATAAGTTAAGAGAATATTGTTGTATTGTTGTGTAAAATGCCAAATGGCGTTGTTAGGCATGACAGCATATTCACAATACAGCATGTTCTTCAGTGGCCATTGCTTATAAGTTACTCCATAAATATCAAAATACCAAGGACAAATGGCAATTAACCCTTATTTTATAGCATTACTTCATTAATTGCCATTCTTATAAGAATACAGAAATTTTGTTGTTTTCAGGAATCTATTTGTAAAAAGACATTTCCAAGACTAATAATTACAGTAATTGCTTAGCTGCATGTTCCATCTTTTATAAATTTACCAAAGAACAAAAATTAATTGTTCATTTAGAGAAACTGTAAAATTGGGAAATAAGGCACCAGAAAATGCACATTTGTTTAAATAAATAAAATAAATAAATGCTCAGCTTTTCAATACGTTCATCATAAAATGACCAGTTGTTATGATCAAAACCAAATTAAAGTCCTAAAAATTCTACAGAAGGTTATATACTCGATTAAGAATAAATAAATTTACTTCCTTCGCTTTTGGTGCTGCTGGAAATGTTAAATATCTTCATCACTGGAAAAATAGAAAAATAAGTCTTTGTTTGAGGAAAATGGATGTAATTTAAGGACAGAGGCTTTCCATATTGTGCTGTTTGGATAATTTAAGGTTAGTGAGAGCAAGTCCATTCACCAAAGCCAGGATAGATGAGGAATTGCATTATTTTGATATAAGACATCTGAAATACAGATTATGAATTTTGCAACAAAAATATCTACTTTGAGAGCTGCGCAGTGATATGCGGTGTTTTAGCACAAATGGAATGCTCTATTGAACTACATTGCAATGACAAATCGCTTTGTGGTGTGATTAATAGATCCATTTGTTTTACCTCTTAATCATGACAGCTTATATAGATGGAAACATAACTGAAATGCACAATGAAAGTCAATTTACATTAGATATCTTGTGCAGCTTTACTAGCTTTTATAGATGTTATGAGTGTTAAAGTTACTATTGAGAGCTGTCAATTTGACATGTACCCTGCAAGAGCGGCATGCCGATAGAAACGTTCACTCACGAACTGTGTGCACATTCTCATTGTAGTAAAGCACCATCAAAGCAGTTTGGATGACAGAAATATACCAGAAAAAAACTATTGACATTTAATATATGAAAAATATCAATTATGCATTTGCATTTGTTGTGCATATGCTGGGATTTAATGAATTGAACATCAAAATGTATAAGGTAATTATAAGCAGGAATAGTGAAATAAGCTAAATAAGCAATCTGATCTTGTGTTTGTGTCAGGGACAAAATATACTTGTGAAATCTTCAGGAGAAAATGCAAATTATGAATTGCTTTTGCTGGGTTCACACCAGGTGTAGATACAGAATAAAAGCGCTTCTGCGGGTAGACCTCAGATTAGAGTGTGCTGGGAGCAGAAGCTCTATTTTAGGCCTGCATGCATAGTTAAGTGCAGCTGTCACAAGCCCAACGCTGGTACAGGGAATTCAAAGCCAACCGAGCAGGAGGCTTGAAGGAACGCTCTGTTTGTGTAAAACTGCTTGGCCTGCAGAGTGTCAACAGACACTACTTCATCAATAATTTAATGTGTGATAAAATAAGCAAATCAAGCATGCGATACATGCTGATTAGACTGAATAATTGAATAGGTTGTAAAAAGAGAAAGCCAGCCTTGTTATAAGAATCTCTGCTTATTACATACAAATAAGAAGTGAAGACACAAGAAAAGAGAATGGGTTAACATCTTGCATAGGATCTTTATTGAACATAAATGTACACAAATCACTTATGAAAGAAAGAGAAAGAAAAGACAGTCATTTCCCTCAGAGGAATAAATTCAGCCCCGCATGATCTTCCCCGCAGTGTAAAAATATAAATAAAAGAGCACACCGGGTCCCATTTCACACAGGTTGTCTCACACTACAATAGAAAGAAAAGACAATTAGAAAACATAATAACAGAATCTTTAAATGAACACAAATGTCCTCAAAAATATAAGATACAGAAGATTTAAAGGTGCTGTATGTTTTTGACTCTACTAAAGCATAAAAATACCATAATATGCTTGCCGATATTTAAGAAGCATGCCAAGTTAACATACTTGTTTATCTGAAAACCAATGCTACAGTCAGTTAATCCTCTTTTGAAAATGTGCGTTCCAGGCCGGAATGTCGGTCTCTGGTTTGGTTTGAGAAACCCGCCCACTGCCAGTTTACCCAATTGTATTTCGGCACCCCGGGTTGCCAGTTGGCGTAAAACACAGTTATTTCATGTCATTCATCGTCATGTGCGCTTGTTCCTGTTGGTGTCGTTAATCTGGCAACCTGCCTGTGTGTCAAGTCTGAGGAGGAGGGGCTGGTGAAAAAAACCCTCTCCAATATTTTGAATTTGGACTGCAATACCTAGTTCAACCGCTGGGTAAATCCTACAAACAGCACCTTTAAGGGATAGAATAATTTAAAATATATTTAAATACATTTAAAGGGAGTTCAAATATGGAAGTTTTGGCATTATTTACCAAAGGAGAGTTTTAGTAGAATATCTGAGCTGCTCTGTTTCATACAACAACATGAGGATCAGGGGCTGACAAGCTCCAAAAAAATCACCATAGTCGAGTGATCGACTACTTCAACCACTAGTCGGCGCTGTTGAAAACAATCGACTACTCGAGCGTGCATTAACCATAATGCATGCACAGTTTGCAAGTAAGACGTGAATTTTAGGATTACAATATTGCATGTAGCTGTTACTTTCTATTACTTTATTTATGTTCAATTGTAAAATTCAAATATGTAATGTAATAATATGGGGTGTGCCTGAAGCGAATACCTTATTCGGAATGACACGGATAATGGCTTCAAAAACGAATAATGGATAAGGAATAATTCTGCCTGAATATTCGGCTGAGGCTGGCAGTCTGGTGTTTGCTAGATTACAGGTGAGCCAGGGGATCAGCGCAATATTATACACAGACCTCTAAAGTCACGCAATAATGAGTGTGTGAAGTGAATGAATGTAAACTTTATGAATGAAAAGAGCGCAAATCAAACACCGCATTGCTGTTGCTTCTCCGTGCATCTCTTAGAAATCAGAACTTGGCAAGAGTAATATCAAAGTCTCTTTAAGACAAGTCCTGTCACTCGGCGGCCATCTTTGAAACGCCTCTCGGGCATCCAAGTGCAGCTCCTATCACTTTGTATGGGGAAACATCAAATTCTCCAAAACTGCTCACTAAGCTTACGATTAAATTTCATATTTGAAATCACCAATGAAATCGGACAACAACTGTGTCATAAATGTTGTTTCTTTTGCTCAAATAGCGTTATAAAAAGCGTATTTCTCAGGCTAGATCAGCCAGTGCGCATGCGCAGTCCTGAGCGCGCGTCTCAGAGCGCTGACTGTTTCTATAGCAACCGGGACTTCTAACGGCAGCTGCAGTGACGCGCTGACTTTACCGATTAGCGATTGGCTCTTTCATTCAGAAGGCGAGGCTTCCTGCGATTGAGCGGCCATATTAAGCGTTGCATTTTTCCCCATTCAAAACTATACGAGTGACATGTCTTGGGTATTCTATAGTCTTTGGTAATATCACCTATAATAATACATCATACACGTTCTATTATTTGTGTATATTTAAAAGGCAATGATTTAAACCTTAGGCTACGATAGGGCTGGACAATCATTCAATATCAATATGTATTGCGATATAATTTTTAAATCATGTGACTGGAGTAATGAAATTACTCAGCTTTGAAATCACTGGAATAACTTGCATTTAAAAATATTTTCAAATAGAAAACAGTTATTTTAAATGTTAAATATTTCAAAATGTTACTGTCTTTGCTGTACTTTGGATCAAATTAATGCAGGCTTGTTGAGCAGAAGAGAATTCTTAAAAAAACTAAAATCTTACTGTTCAAAAACTTTTGACTGGTAGCGTATGTTAGCCTATAGTTTGAAGTTAAAGATATTAATATTAATAAAGTGAGTCTGAGATGTTTATTTGACAGTGATTTCACATTTCTTGTTTGTATGAAGACTAAATACAAATAAAAGTTGAACATTAATTTATTTGTGCTGTTTTTCCCCCTAAAATATGATATAGTTTTATAGGAGGAGTTAATAAGACTTGGCAAATTATTTTTCATAAGTTTGTAGGTACAGACATCTGTTGTGGGCATTCTTGGCAGTTTTTATGAGGCTTTTTTTTAATAGTGTTCATATCGATATTGGAATTATATCGTATCGACCAAAATTAAGAAATATATCGTGATATAAGTTTTGGCCATATTGTCCAGCCCTAGGCTACGATATGATACATGAATGAATGGAATAAGCACAGAGCGCTCACCAATCAAACAGCCGTGCTGCGCGTCTCAGTCTCTCAAAAACCAAACCAGCTCTCTCTCAAGAGTAGGCTAATAATCAACTTAGATACAGATACATTTTCTACTAGGCCTACATGTTTGCTTCTTTATCTTTTGCTGGTTTGCGTGGCACACGCACATTTAAAAAAAGACTCGCTTAAAGAGTTCTGTGTAATGAAAATGTGCGCATTTAATTAATTCAGTCGTGTTCAAATGATCACTAAACGTTTAACATGGCATTTTTGTTCAGTGATAACTATGGAAAAAAATATAGTCATAACGGTCTTCTCAAGTAACTGTACGACGTTCCACCTGGTTTTATCCGAATACAGATACAAATAATTTTGTGATTGTTACAGATACAAATACTGGCTGTTACATGAAAATTAAAATATGCAATGTCATACCGGTAAGTATAAAGTTGACAATTTACGTATGTATTTGTTGCATTAGGCTATGAATTAATAAACGTTTATTGATAAGAACTATTTCATGTCTTTTCATTTACAGTAGCATGAACCACGAGTAGTCGAGTATTTTTAAATAAGAAATCGACTAGCAGAAATCAGTAGTCGTGCAACCCCTACCATAAGGGCACCAAAAAAGTAGTCCTTATGACTTGTGCAATTTATTCAGACTCTTCTGAAGCTATATAATAGCTTTTTGTAAAGAACAGCCTTAAATGACAGCTGTGGTCACCATTCATATTGTATAGCAGAGAAAATCTTGGATATATGCTATAAATAACTCCACAGAAGAAAGTGAACTATTCCTTTCGATTCAATTTGCAGTGCAGAGATCTGAAAATTGCATTACCAAAATTCAAGGTTGTGGTGGCTAAGATGTGGAAAAATGAATGTGAAAAATATCACTAAGGATATTCTTTGTAAGAGACTAGTCATTTTTGTAACACTTACCATTCACTCAATCTGATGATGATGATGATGATGATGGTGGTGGTATTATATCTTAAAACCAAGTGCCCTCATGCACTCCTTGTGTGCTTCAATGAGGTCTGTGCAGCTTTCCTCTCCCTTTTCAATTATGCTGCAGTGAAGACAATATTGAGTCACAGTATCTTGCTAAAATGTATTAGGGTGAGTTTACCCAAAAATAAAAATTCTGTCATTATTATTTACTCACCCTTGTGTTGCTCAAAAACAGTTTGATGGAACACACAAGCAGAAATTTGAAGAACTGCTCCTGCCACAATACAACTCTAGTACTAGTTCAACAGTAATCAGACTACTTTTATGGGGATTTGCATCCTTTCAGAAGTTTGAAATTCTCGTTTCCTTTTTAATGTAAAATACCGAGCAGTTCAGTGCTTCAAAAATGATTTTGTGCTTCACAGAAGAAAGTAACGTTAAGTCATGCAGGTTTGGGACAACATGATAAATAATTATGTAAATAACGACAGAATTTAAATTTTGGTGCAAAATATCCCTTTTGAAGCAGAAGTTAATTAATAGCTACAAGTCTCCTCACCAGGCATCTCGTGGTTTTTTGGTCTCAGGACACGCACAGCATGGTTTGAGAGGTTTCTTCTGCTCTGCCCCCTCTATTGCTGGTGAAGCCTCCACACTGGCTGCTGACAGGCTCGACATTTCCACTTACAAACGCTGTCTGAGAAAAACAAAAGAGCATGGGACATATGATTTATGAGCTCTAAACTTCCGTTTCAACATAACATATTTTACACAGCCAGCAGAGTGCAGCAAATTATCCACCATGTCACTAGTTACATCATGTCCTCTGCTCTTCATCGTTTCGTAATAATCATAGACTGTACTAAAATCCAGCTGTCAAATATGCTGTTTCTTATCGTATATACAAGATATTCAAATCGTGCTGTCAGGTAATATCAAATAAAAATGTGTCTCTGACAAACGTTTACTCACTCTATATGAAGTATGGACTGGTGCGTTCACGTGTGTCCTTCCTTACACAACCCGCAGCTGTCAAATTACAGAACAACCCGCGAAAGCGGAAGTGTCACGTAACATCCGGGTCAATGCCATTAAACAAAAACAACAAAATTAACAACGAAGCTACAGTCATTTACTACCTAAATATGATTTACATTCACACACAGTTTAATGACTAAAGGTAAACGAAACGCGATTAAATCTAAATTCAATTCCTAACAACATGCCGAACAATAAATCCCAATAAAAGTCTTATACAGAATAAAAGTCATTTAAAAGTTGAGGTTTATATTATCATAATATTGTTTTATCATTATCTAACATTTCAGTGTATTAATTTTAATGTATATTTTAATATAATTTTAATTAAATTCTGCAAGTGAACGTTGCTTTATTGTTCATCCCAAAGAGGCACAAAATCACTTTCACAGACTTTTAAATGAAATATTCCTCCTGGTGGAATGACCTGCCCAACTCAATCCCAGCAGCTGAGTCCTTAGACATCTTCAAGAATCGGCTAAAAACACAGCTCTTCTATCTTTATTTGACCATCTAACTCTAGCAATTTCTATTCTAATTTTATTCTTTTAAAAAACTAGCCCCTTTTAGACTTGCACTCTATTCATTTACTAACTGCTTGTTTTCTATTAAAAAAAAAAAAAAAACTAACACTAGCTTCTCTATTCTTTTTTTCTATTCTATCTATTCCTTTTCTTTTTATTTATTATACAGTTAACAAAAGCAAAAAGGCCCATAACACTAGCTTGCTCTATTCTTTTTCTATTCTATCTCTTTTCTTTTTATTTATTATATAATTTAAAAAAACCTTGCTACGTGTACTACGTTAAGCTAACTGAGACTTGTTATAGCACTTGCGTATCATTGCTCTTTTGTTGATTTTGATTGCTTCCATTGTCCTCATTCGTAAGTCGCTTTGGATAAAATGTCTGCTAAATGACTAAATGTAAATGTAAATTACATATTTAATGGTTTAATCATATTGGCTAATGTTTTCAATTTAAGTCAGATGAGATATGAACAATATTTTTTTCTGAGTAACTTAGGTATTTGTTAAATTCACATAACTCTACTTTTCCTTCATGCAGCTTACAAAAGAAAATATGTTCATTCATACTGATACAGCTTATGTCATGAATGACTTCTGATATTGATGATAATAGTTTTATTTTTGTGAGAATTCTGTGTGTGATCCATCTAGCTATTTTATTCAGGACAACTGCACTATCTGATTATTTGTTTTTTTGTTTGTTTTTTCAAGAACTGCTTAAAAGATACTAGACCCTAGGCCTGTTTTATACTAGTCTACACATCTTCAGCACATAAACGGATCTCCAAAAGAAGTGCAACATATAGCTTTCATGTTGACCTTGCTTCTGATGTGTAACAGAGTTACATATCTGTACAGAAAATAAAGTGCTTTCAGGGTTACTAAATTGAGTATTTCTTACGATTATCACCATAAATTTAAAAATGGTTATCATAAGAGAGCTTTTGAGGACAGATTTATTGTCATTAAAATCACATTTTCATGAGGAGAGGAATAATGGTTAGATCTAAATGATAATGCGTCTACGTGAAACAGAACCCAAACCCCAAAAACAATGCTGCCTTGTATGCCTGTCACTAAGTGTGCAAGTTGCATCAAGTATGACACATACTTTTTTCCAAACACTGTCAGCTTATATTGCAAAATATTGTGTTGATAAATGTTTATATTGCATTTTCCCCTGCATTTTCTGCTGCGTTCAGCGTGCTATGAGCGGCAAAAATAGAACATTTCAGTCATGACGTCAATTTGTAGGCCAACACAGAATGCCAACTCAGCATGGATTCCCTCAGGCATTTCTACTGGGTTTTTAGTATATTTTTGTTTGTTAGTATGTTACGTTTAATTTATGAGTTGACAAAAGGTAACTTTGCAGGTTTTTTTCTACAACATAAACAGCCACAATATACCTGAAACAGGAATTCAGAAAGTGCTGTGTCCGATTAATTTCACATAATTTGTCATGCATGTAAACAGATGTGTTATTAATCAGAAAACCATTGCAGTACTTATATACATTTTTAAACATAATGATTTCAAAATTATTGTGTCATGTGTGTCATGCAAACACACACACACACACACACACGTTGGTTTTTATGGTTTATGGGGACTGTCCATAGGCATAATGATTTTTATTCTGTACAAACCGTATTGTCTATCGCCCTACGCCTAAACCTACCCCTCGTAGGAAACTTTGTGTATTTTTAGATTTTCAAAAAAACTCGTTCTGAATGATTTATAAGCCTTTTGAATTACGGGGACACTGAAAGTGTCCTCATAAATCACCTTCATGTTGTAAGATCTATGTCATGCCCATATCATTATACAAATTTGTGTCCTCATAAACATGCACACACACACACACACACACACGCACGCACGCACACACACACACACACACACACACACATAGTGTAACGCTAGGGAGGTGTGACAACAGAGCTGGAGAGCTGAGTCCAAATGTAGGCTTTAATGAAAAGACGTAGTCAGACAGGCAGGGTCCAGTAGCAAACAGAAATATACAAGGTAATCTAAAGGGGTAATCCAGAAACAGGCAAAGGTCAGGGCAGGCAGCAAACAATCATAAAACAGACAAACAGTTCAAGGTCAAACACACGAAGGCAAGGCAAGGCAAGGCAAGGCAAGGCAAGGAAACAGAAAACACGAAGATGTAACAGGCTAACAATATCCAGCGATGTGTGTGTGTGAGTGCAACCTAAATAGTCCTCTTGATTGGAAACAGGTGTAAACAGATGATAGGTTCCTAGGCAGAGGGAACCTGGGAAATGGAGTCCAGTGTGAGTAGTAATGGTAAGAGCTCATGGAACTCCAGCTGGTGAGCGTGAGTTTCTCAAACGGAAGGCTGCATCCTCCGAAGGTCACATTTGTAGGCTGCATACGTCATAAAGAAGACCTTATTTTAGAATATTAACAGTTATAAATTTGACCATTATTCTTAGTTAAGTGTAAATTGTTGTAATATGCTTTTGACTCGCAAATGTAATGCTCAGTTAACTGAAATAAACCAAGCTTGATGACGTATGCAGCCTACAAATGTGAGCTACGGAGGATGCAGCCTTCCGTTTGAGAAACGGCCATTGTAATTAAATATATAATTTAATGAGTTTTAAGTATACTGGCAATTGGTTAATACAATAATGATTATAAGTATACCTTTTTTATTATTATTCATGTGTATAGTTCATGTGTTATTTGTAAGATATGTCACAGATTAAATTGTTGCATGGAAGCATCATTTAGTATTTTAAATAGACAGAAGTTTCACAGCTTAATAAAACCAGTGACTAGTCGTGTTTAATGAATTCAGTCACCCACTTGATAACTGAATGCAATGGGATATGTAGATTACAATAAATGAATGCAGTTTAGGTGTTTGTTGCCTTCTGAGAACAAAAGATCAGTTACATGTTACATTACTTGAATACCACTTTGAAATTCAACACTGTATTGTGACTCTCATAAACATAGGCTGCCAATGCAACACAATACTGTATTCAGTTTACTGGAGATCTAGTGAGCTCTATTTGTGATGTAAACACATCCACAATAAAAACACAGACCAGCTTCACCAACTGCACCTAAGAAACATAGGTTAAACTCTGATTTCACCAAAATCGTCTTTGCCTGCAAAAATAGATACCTGTATTTTGTCTCTTTCTGAAATAGCAAAATTATCTGTGCACTCTTGTGTGTTAATTAGAAAGAATCTCTTTGTCATATCAGTAGGCTACAGTCATTTATGCACAATACCAGCGTGAGTAATTCTATCACCGCCCATTGTCAGCCTTGGGTCCGGTTCCATCAGAACCATCTGTCTAGTTCAGATGACAATAGTTGTGATATTCAAAACCACATTGTGTCAAAGAACCGCCCCACAGTCCAGATGAGCTGAGCTGATGTGAGCACGAGGCAGAGATACTGAATAGTTGATGAGACAATAGTTAGTTTGACAGAGGGGGACGAATGGAAAGTCTGGAACTTATCTCCTTCTCCGTTCTGGACTGAGCCAGAGAACTGTGATGGAAAATTACTCTGCGGCTGTGCATGTGCACACGTGAGAGAGAGAGAGAGAGAGAGAAAGCAAGAGAGCGAGCGTGAAGACGAAGAAGAAAAGTGGATGAAATAGTCAGCATAAAAGAAAGGCCAGAAATAAAGTTGTCAGAGATGCACGGTGAGAGATGTTAGAGGTGCTCCGGTGATCGCAGTGCTTAGTCAGGGCCTGGAAATGCAGCGTCTCACACCTGAGAATCACAGCCGCTTCAGTTGGAGCGGGTGGAAAAACCTACTGCTGCCGCAGCTGAACAGACGCTCGCTGTATGTCTACGGCAGTGAGGTGGCTGTGGAGAAGGAGTGCGTTAGACAGAAAGAGGGAGATGTGTTGGTCATCCATCCCTTCAGTCTTTTAAGGTACTGTAATCTGTCTTGGTGTTTTTATTTAGTTTTTTTTGATGTTTTTTGTTTTTTTTAAATACATTTTACTTTATTTTATACCTTTTAATTAAAATAATAAACAAAAAAAAATTTAAAATAGAAATGTAATACAATAATAATTAAAAAAATATTAAATAATTAAAATAAAATATGTTATAAAATAAAATAGAAAAATACCAATGAGTTGAAAAGGACTGTCATGCAAAAATACCATATTTTAAAAATGTGTCTAAATCATGTCCTTATTTATGCAGGAGTTATTACATCATGTGTATGGTGGCCATAACATTCCTCAATCTAATTGGCATTCCAATGGAGATTGCCTTTCTAGATGGCAACAGTGGAGTAGGTTGGGAGGGTTTTAATGTGTTCTCAGACACTCTGTTCCTGATTGACGTGGGGCTTAACTTTCGCATGGGGATCATTAAAGAGGACAGTGAGGTAAGGATTAGCTCTAGACATCACAAATGTCACATTGCTTAATTAAACTTCTCCAATGAATCTTTCTGTATGTTACACAGGGAGTCATTCTGGATTTGAAAAGCATTCGACAACAGTATTTAAAAAGCTGGTTTATACCTGATATTGTGGCAGCATTCCCAGTTGGTTACATACTACTTATTGCGGTAATGTGCCTTTTTCTGCAAAATCTTTTGGCTGTATTGAAATTACAAAGCTCCAAATGGAAAACTTGTGTTTTGTGCCATTGTCATGACAGGACCTACAGTACCACAGTGACTCTCCCTCCTCCAGAGCCACCAAAATGATGCGCATCTTGATGTTTGTGAGAATCCTCAGTCTTGTCCGCCTGCTGCGTGTTTCAAGGCTTGTTAGGTTTTTCAACGAGGTGGAGAGAGTAAGTAATGAATTGCTTGAACGTGAAACTGACCTTATCTTAATTAGACAACACTGAATATCAGTTTAGTCATCATTCAGAAAAATTATTTGAATAATGCTTTTGATTTTTATATTGAATCTCTGCCCATATAGGTTTCAAATGCCAACTTGGAGGTGGTGAGGTTGTTCCTAAGAATCTTGTCGTTGTTTATGATGATTTTCCTGCTGTGCCACTGGAATGGCTGTATTCAGTATTTTGTGCCTATGCTTGAGGAGTTTCCCTCAGACTGCTGGGTTAGAAGAGAGAATCTAATGGTAAGTGTGTGAGCAGCATATTCACATAAACAGCATTCCCACATTTATGGAAATGTCATTAAATTTGAAAACTGTACTTGCAAAGCCTGGAAGTATCATGGAAATTAATAATATTATATATATATATATATATATATACAGTATATATATATATATATATATATTAGATATGCTCTAGAAAGTAGTCTGACATCTTACTTGTATATTATTCTGATTATTCTGAAGCTGAGCACTGTAAGAATATTACAGTAATAATAATACTGAAATCCTCACTTTCATTTTCACTCCTATTAATAACTGTGTGGGTCTTCTGTGATACTGCGTTTAACCTATTATAATTAATTACACTTTTAGAAAAAAGGTCCAAAATGTACTAATATGTACCATATATGGACTAATATGTACACTTATGCCCCATTGACAACTTTTGTGTCTTTATTCTGAGACTGTATTACAGAGAGTGTGTAATATTTGTTGTTTTATGGTTTTAATGTATAAAATATTGTATTAATGTCAATCCTTTGTCTTGTGTAATTTGTCAGAATGCCACAGTGGGAGAGAAGTACTCTTTTGGAGTCTTTCGGGCCCTCTCTCATATGACTGCAATATCATACGGTTCCTCTGAAACACCCACAGGCAAGGAGTATACTTTTGATCAGCTGATTTAGCAAAATGTTAATTTTATACCACAACAATCACAATGCACAACTGATACTTCTTTTAATGCCTGATTTTTGTTTTTTTAGATGAGGTTGAGCTGTGGATTGTCATGACTAGCATTGTGTCTGGAGCAATCATGTACACGGTGATGGTCGCCAACACTGCTGCAATGATGACTGATGTGGACATAACAGCAAGAGCATACAATAACAAGGTGCAAGGAAAACAAATATATTGCTAAAACAACATATTCGATTTTTATCGGGGGTGTCATTCACATTTCCTGTTTTCTGTTCCCTTGTGTGTTTGTTTTTACATAGATAAATCATATGGAAGATTATATGACTTTCATGAAGCTTCCCAAAGCCCTTCGTATGCGCATCAACAACTTCTTTCAGGCTCGTTACGCAGGAAAATGGTATGATGAGAAGGATGTCCTGAAGTGGGTGTCTTCATCTCTCAGAGAGGTACTGCTCACTGTTGAAATTGCTAGATAGTCACAGAAATTATTATTTAGAAGATGTTTGGCTCATGATTTTAATAGTGAAGCAGTGTTTTTATAGTTTAATGATTGTTTGGATGGATTTGTTAGGATATTCTGATGACCATGTGCTCGGCCCATGTGAGAAAAGTTCCCTTTTTCCGGAACTGTGATATAAACTTCATCAATGCCGTTCTTCTGGAGCTGCAGTATGAGGTCTACCAGGAGGGTGACATCATCATCCGCCAGAACACTCCTGGTGACCGCATGTTCTTCATCGAGCACGGGCAGGTCCTTGAGGAGAATGAGTATTTCCAGAAGGAACTGTGTGATGGAGACTGCTTTGGAGGTTTGACTCGAGTCACGTTGCTTAATGCAATGTCTGTTTAGACTATGTGCAGTAGTCTGTGTTGTTTGTAATACTCATGTCTTGAAACAATTTATTAGTAAGCTGTGTTAAAGGGATAGTTCACGCCAAAATTATTTGATTATTTACTCACCCTCAAGTTGTTTCAAACCTGTTTGAGTTTCTTTCTTCTGTTGAACACAAAAGAAGATATTTTGAGGAATGTGTGTAACCCATCAGTTGACGGTAGCCATTGACTTCCATAGTATGGAAAGATACAAATCAAGTCAATGGCTGACATAATTTTCATTTTTGGGTGAACTATCCCTTTAAATAATGTCTTTCCTTCCCTTTTCCAGAGTCATGTCTCCTAACAAGAGGAAGGCATTTAGCCACAGCACAAGCTCTGACTATCTGTCAGCTTTTTTCCTTGTCGGTGGACTCCTTTCATTCTGTTCTGAAGGACTATCCAGACATCAGGAAGGACCTGGAGACATTTCAACAGGATAAAGACATTTTGTTATGTTGAGAAAGTAAGTTTTAGTTCTATCCATGACACAATTTGGAGAACAACTTAGTTGATTTAACAGTTTTACTGGAAACCATGATATATCTTTTTAAGATTCTTTGATTAAGAACACCTTTATTTGAAATGGAGATTTTGTTACATTCTAAATATGTTATTTTTTTAAATCCAACTTACCCCAAACTTTTGAATGGTAGTGTTTATTATATACACTTTAAAGTTATGTTAGGTAAGATAGGATAAAAATATATATTTTTTAAATATAACACACTACATAATAAGGATAATTAAGGATGCAAGAGCTTAATGCATTTTGATCTCTATTTTGCATCTCTACTTTAATTGGCAGATGGCTACACTTGCATCAAGCCCCTCCTGCAGCTTCCTCAGCATGCACTTTACCTGCTTTTGATTTGCCAGCTTTGCTTTACTCGGATCTTCCTCTATATTGGCACAGATGTGGTTTTGGAATATTCTGTTCCAGCCGGTGGATGTGGGCTTAAGTATTCCCTTGTTCTACAGTGTACAACAAGCTGTCGGAAAATGGACTTTGTATAGCAAATAATGTATGACTTGGCAACCGCACTGGAATGGGATTCCTCTGAGAATACTGATAGGATGATTTTAGACTGTTTGTAGGCCACCTTCTTCTCTACTCCCTCCTGGCCTCCGCTGCTAGACTACTTTCCAAGTACCCTCAGGAGGATGCACAGCTCACAGATAAGCATAACCAGTCACAATGTCATGCTGTTAGGATCTCTGCCACTTGCTCCTCTAGTCAGAGATGGGCACAAATACATCAAAATGTATTTAAATACAAATACAAAATATTGTGTGGGAAAATGTATTTAAATACAAATACAAAATACTGTGTGGGAAAATGTATTTAAATACAAATACAGTATTTTGTATTTTGAAAATACACAAAATACATTTGAAATTGGCCATCCAGTGAAATAACACTATTAAGGCCTGTTTACACCAAAATCGATAATTATAAAGATAACTATACTAGTGTATTCTAAGTATACAATGCAGTTGTGTCATCGTCACTAAATGCTCAAGCTCTTTAAAGCAGAAATGATTCCGATTGGCTGTCAGTGTTTTTATCATTCATCATTTTTTGTGCTGTTATGGTTATAGTTGTGGTGTGCTATCTGCTATTCACTTAGATTTAGGATGTACTCACACTAGAGGGATCTGATCCATGCTTGAGCACGATTGACCCCCAAAGTCCAGTTCATTTCACAAGTGTGACTGCTCTGTACCGTGTCCAGTGCGGTTTGTTTAACCATGCCCTGGCCTGCTTGAAGAGGTGGCTCGTGTGCAGTACACATGTAGTGTGATCTCTAACCACGCCGGAGCATGGAACAGTTAAGTTACTATTTTTGTGCTAATGTTATCATTATGACAGCAAAAATCTTTATAACTACTTGGATATCACATTTTTCAATTAATTGAATTCGAGTACATTTAGATTTACAATGGGTCTGGTTCTCATCTTATTGATGAACAGGTAATGTAGTTTGTGAGTAAAGCTGCAAATTCCACCATTAACTTCAGCTGCCTCTGTAATAATCCTGTGATATCTGTCTGTTAGCGAAAGGACAACCGCGCTTGGGCTTTAGTACAAGGCAGCTGTGCCTAGTGTGAGTATGCCCTAGAACAATTAAAAAAAAATCTTTATTATTAGCATTATAGTTATCTTTGTCTTGGGGTACACACACAGAAAGCTGCTTATTACTCATTTATCCATGTTTCTTTATTGCTGACATTTATATTGTCATATTGCCATAGCAAGCAGTAATGATTAAAGTCTAATGAACACATTTGACTAGTTGATAAAACCAAAAAAAACTAACAAGACTGACAAGTGCTAATGCTATGTTCCCCTTGCTAGGTTTTTTTTTTTTTTACCTGCTGAGACAGGTATGCTTTTTTTCCCACAAAAGCAAGATCACCATGTGTTAAAGTCATGCACATAGTAGTGCAATAACCATTTCGAGCATTTTGTATGGTTTATACACAGCAAAACAGCATGTATTTAACTGAAAATCCAGAATCATCAACAAGCTAACTATAAAGATAGCACTGTGAATGATGATATAGTTGTCAACAAATGGGATGCTACATTTTATTCAAAATTAAATATCTTAAATATCTACGATTTTGACTTTAATAAGATTTTCCCAGGAAACCTGGCATCCTCCACGATTCCTATTCAGTCCAACAGCAAAGCACTTGAATGCAACAAGCTTGTAATCAGGACCTCTGAAATTGGGAATAGGACATTTTGATAGCACACGCAGGCAGTATTATTCCTTATTTCCTTACAGGAATCCAGAAAATGACATTACCCAATTCTAGATGGAGTCATACAGCTGCAGCTCACATGCATGAAAGTGGCATGTTTGAGGTCTGAACTAGTTGATACAGGAAACCAGCAGTCTAATAAAGAGGTTGATTGGCAAAAAGTATTTTATGTATTTTGAAAATACAAAAATACTGAGATTAAATGTATTTAAATACAAAATACATTAGATTTTTCTCAAAGGTGTTTAAATACAAAATACAAAATAGTATTTTGTATTTCAAATACGTATTTTAAATACATGTATTTGAAATACTGCCCATCCCTGCCTCTAGTAGGTTTCTGCTTGTCTGCACCTCCAGGATCTGCCTCTGTCTTCCTCTGAAGAATCCAGAACAGCACCCACTGGTGGCCTTCTTTTTCCTGTAGAGAGCATTCATTTTATCTGACCAGGTCCTCATTGTACAGTAGGTATCCGTCAGAGAAGCCTTGTTTAAAACAGAAAATATGTTTAATGTTTTGGCTAATATGTTAGTGCTTTCAAATAGTGTGCTGAGTTCAATTTGACGTTAAATATGTCCCACAAAAGTCAGCAGATTATTTCCAGAAATCAGCACAGAGGATGTACAAATTCTGTCGGGGCCTAGAAAAAACTGTTTCATAAAATGACCCAAAAGTTGTAGAGATAATTGTAGCTCTGTTTAAAGAAAAGTCAAATGTTTATAAAAGTCACATTTTAAAAAGATGTTAATAAAATATTCCTGAATAAACAGTGAAGTTTGTTCTTGTTTTTTCTTCTGAAAACGTTTTGTGAAGATCACGCAGTGTTTTTTCTTCTCTCAATACAGAAAAATGCACTGTTCTTCTTTATTTTCAAGGGTAATATGTGACCGTGTTTAAGTTAGACCTATACTGTAAATCAACAGTGACAGGAGTTTGATAACAGTGTCTCCTCTTAGCTGTCCATGAGTTAATTCACATTCTCTGTAGGCCTTCAAAGAGAAGGTTTCATTAGTCACATATATGTGGATATAAGATACTCTTTCAGATTTAGAGAAACAAATAGGCCAGTCAAAGTTTAGGGAAACTTAAACACTGTCTCTACTCTGTCATGGACATATAAAACATGCATTAATGTTTTTTTAATGTTCAGTCCTTTATTTTGAACTCTATTTATCTTTTTTTTTTACTTTTCTACTATTTATTATTCAAGTTTTTAAATGAATGGGAACATTCAGTTCATTTGGTTAATATAATCAGAAGGAATAGGAAACGTAGCCTAACTTAAAAGAAATCTGTACCACTGAGGAATGAAGTGTCCAGAAACTAAACGAAGCAGAACACTGAGGAGATATCCTGTCATGACTATTGTGCTAAATGTAGTGGCAAATAAAAGCGGCAGTAGCCTGTCTAAAGCTCATTGAATTCTGGGACACTTTAAACTTAAAGGATGAATTGAATTGTGCTTTGTGCTTCTTAACCGAGGGGTAGGTCGTAGGTCACACAATAATAAATCATAAATAATAAGTACACAAAAACCAATTACTGTAATTAAGCAATTATTCAAAGAAAACTTTGCATTAATTGTTTGTATTTGGGTAATATTTTCATTCAAAAGGGTGAACATTGTCACTAAACACAGAGATCTGTTGATCACAAGGGCAAAAATAAATAAATAAATATGCTGAAAACACTTCTTTCGGAAACTTGCAAGACATATTCTAGCTCAGGGATCCTCAAATCTGGACCATTCCTGCAGAGTTTAGCTCTAACCCTAATCAAACACACCTGAGCATGCTAATCAGAGTCTTCAAGATCATTAGAAAATCACAGGTAGGTGAGTTTGATCAGGGTTGGAGCTAAACTCTGCAGCAGATTGGACCTCCAGGGAAAGATTTGAGGAATCTAGCTGCTTCGAAAATTAGGTCAAGGACTGGAAAACCACCGAGCACGAAATGACTGCACAGAACGACAGGTGGCAGTAATGAGCCAAACGGTGTTTGGATGTGCGTCAAGTCTAACGAGTCAGACAAAACGAACCCGGATGTACCGCGAAATTTGAAAGAAGAGTTCAGATAGATATTTGTATGTCGTTGTCTGAATCGAATTTATAAAACCACAGTAACTGTGTTAAGGTATTATGCTGAACTGAATGTGCTCAAGACAGTATCTTCATTGTTTTTGTTATTGTACACTTTCCATATTAGCTGGACAGGCCAAAACAGTTACAGTTAATTGTTTAACGTTAAATGGCTGTAGAAAAGAAGGATTACAAGTATTATGCTTGTATATTGTTATGGTAATATCATATGTAATAATATAATATTAGATTTTCTTATTATTACTTACTGTTATTTCAGCTTGTAAAGCAGGAGGGTCGTTGAGAATGAATCCTTCAGAGCGTTTCTTCGCAAAGCTGCGCAAACTGACTGTTTATCTGGAGACTGAAAGCAACAATCTCCTTCATGCAAGTCAGAACCCCCAAGACGATGATGGTAAGTTGCCAGGAAATATTTTATAGTTACTAATAAAATGATCAGGTCATACGTATGCATCTGTTGTATGTGATCTGTGTTATTCAGAGGATGAAGAGAATGGGGCTCAAGCTCTGTATCAGCTGCACTCTGAAGTCAGAGCACTCAAGGTATGTGTATGTTTAGTTATGTTCATGATTTCACTCTATTTTTAAATATGGACTTCATTTAACACAAAATCATGTGCAGCGGCAAGTTCAAAATCAGGTGGCTACACATGATGCAACAAGCACTGAACTGAGGAACTTTGTAAGAAGATGCTTGGTGCTGAAGCAGAGAACCACAGAAGACATTGACAGGCTGAAGAAACACTATGAGAAGTATGGCTACAGACCACGAACAGCACCAAATGGAAATGCAGGTATTACATTTGAGAATGTTAACATCCTGCTGCCTCTGCTTGGCTTTTGTATTTATTGTCTCTAATTGAAGATTAAAATAGACTTTGTTTGTTTTAAGTTTAGGCTTTGCTAAGATTCATGCTTATTTCAGTGGAAATGTTTTTTATTCGCTCACTATTCTAGAGATGAATGGTACAAAAGATGCAGATAAGTTGGATGCAGCAGATGAAGCGATGGGACAAGGGATTTGTGAAGAGGTTCAGCAGCCTGAGACACCAGAGAAGCAACCACCCGTTGACCAGCTGCTGACCCCAAAGCTCTCCGATTTTGGTCTGTCTGCACTCCAGTTCCAAAGAGTGCTTGGTGAAGCAGAGCCGCCCCACAGTGCTGCTCCTGTCCCAGCTGTGGCTCTGTCACCACCACCATTTGTCATGAACATGCAGCCAAAGACGCCCAAGTGCTCTCTGCGTATGGAGGAGGATGCTCCGACCCCACGACTAGAGGACTTTGGCATCTCTGAGTACACCATGTGCTGGAACAATGACTTTACCATGGATTTGTTCAACAAGAAACCACCAAAGTCCAGCAGGTATGCTGCATACTATGTCTGGGTGTGAATATCACATCACAAGCATGATTTGCTTCAGAAAAGACTAAATATGTCACTTTCCAAACATGCTGTGAATTTTTTTAATTCACAAAATTTAGCCTAATAAGGTCAATTTAATGCTGCTTACACAAAACAGCATTTACATCTTTAAGAGTAAGAGACTTTACTACTGACATTTTGCACTTATTTTTGAAAGTGAAGTTATATTATTTGAAACTCATTAATTTGATTGGGTGTGATGTAATCTAACAGATCTCTGCATGAAAATACGTTTACACTCACCAAGACTGCATTTATTTGATCAAAGATGCAGTGAAAATAGTAATGTTGTGAAATTATTTTAATTTACTTTATTAATTTATTCATGTTATGGCAAAGCTGCATTTTCAGCATGCATTTATTCTAGTCTACAGTGTCACATGATCCTTCAGAAATCATCCTAATATACTGATTTGGTGCTCAAGAAACATTTCTCCTTCTTATTTGTGCAACTTAATATTTTTGTGAAAGTTATATTTTTCCAGGACTCTTTGATGAATAGAAAGTTCAAAAGAACAGTATATTTGAAATAGAGAACTTTTGTAACATTATAAAACATTTACTGTCACTTTTGGTCAATTTAATGCATGCTTGCTGATTATTAGTATTTATTTTTTTATCTTATTGATCTAAATTTTGAAATGTATTGTATGTATATTTAGCACATAATATGTGTGTTGGGTCTTTCACAGTGAAAGAACAGAGAATGGTCAGAAACCCTCTCATTCTTTCCCCACTTTGTCTTCTGGGCCTAACAAAGGTGTTGCCAACGGTAAATAATATCGACTGTTGTTTTCTTAATATTATGAATAGTTATCAACCTGTTTGGAGTTTTAAATAATTGTTTCTTAACAGTATAACATTTAGTTCCTGTAACCCTGCATGTGTGGTTACATTTGTGCGTTAACGATGTGTTACAAAAAAATGCATTCTCGTTTTTTTTCTCCAAGCTTCCCTTTTTTGATTTGCATTGTTGTTTAAATATTCCAGATAGTCTGGAATCCCCAGAGCCTCCTGTGTTTTGCACCCCAGGATTTAAGTTTGAGAAACACCGCGTCCCATCCTCTCCACCACTGAAAGGAACGAATGACCTTGATTCTCCTCCTCGCCCTAATTACTGCCCTTCTACACCAGAGCTCCCTGCATTTGAAACTCCTTTTATCAGCAAACTAATAAAAAAGGTGTGATGCGCTCCTTAACTCATTATTTTAGTTACTAACATGTAAAAATCTACCACAATAGACATGACTAGTATTACATTAAACCATAATCGCATATAATATCATTTAAAATGTGTAATGGTTTCACTCACTCACTCCAATTACCGTTTCAAAGGACGACAGGCAGGAAGAAAGCGATAGACACAGGGCATCACAGGAGGGCAGCTGTCCCCTAGCAGACCTCTCAAACACAAACAGAGCTCCTTCATTTGATGCTCCAGAGATGCCAAAACTGCTACGTTATGAGGATGAGGCCATACCTGAGATGCCGTCTCTGCAGTCCCTTTTGGGGAGTTCTCTTGCTTTCGTAAGTAATCATATTTTGATCTTTTAATCATTGAAATTGTATTATACCCTAGATTTGATGCTAAACCTTAAAAACAAATTGGTGTATAGTTTCATTTATTGAGATGCACTTGACATTTGCCCTTCCTTTAACTCTGAATAGAAAAATGCATCTAGTGATGCTTCTGGGATGAAGATGGGGGCAGATCACATGTTGGACCTGAAGCAGAGCACTGTCCCAATGCATGAAAACGGCTTCAACCAGGATTGGAGCCTTGCAACTCCAAAAGTCAGAGTGAAGTTCCCTGCAGAGCCATGCACACCAGAGATGCCCGAAATAAGTTCAGTCACTCAGGATATTTTAAAAGTGAGTCACTACCTTGTAATTCTGAAATGGCAAAGTTGCAAATTATGACTTATGTCAAAGAAAGAAAATAATATGGTTGTTAAAATAGCTTTTTTTCTCCTCCCCTTTTAGCTTGTGGCTCAGTGCAAGTATTAAGCACTTACTCCTGAATCTGAGCTGATGACCATGAAGCCTGGCTTTCAAAAATTGGAACCAAGAGGAGAACAGCAGATTGTAGTCATAAAGTGATTCTATTGAATTATATTTGATTGTGAGAGCAAACACTTTTAAGGACACTTTAAACCATTTGAAAATAATACTTAATAAAGAGAATTAAAAAAAAGGCATTGGTTATGCAAATGGTACCGATTACACTCAAATGAGTTTGAAAAAATGAGACTAAATTAAGATTACTAAAGAATAGAACAAATACTATTTATATAATTTTTTTTTTAGTCTGAGGAACACTACATTTCAAGACTAGTTTGCAAATAAGGCCAGATGGACAAAATGCTGAAAAGCCAAACACTTGGCTCCATAATGTAAAAAAAATATATAGGTCATTCTGTTGAAGTTTAGCTTATGTCTATGAAAATCTAAACCATTAATAGGGGGGTAATTCTTATGGTAAACTCTGCTTAAGTGAAACAGTTTAAAGGTAAGTGCAAGTGCTTTGTTCATACAATGTCAAAAAGTCAGTTTACAAATGTTTACACGAGACAAGATACTGAAAAAAAAAAACATTTATTCAACATTTTATGGGAATCATGGTAACAGGACTAAAACTAAAAAGGTAGACCTTGTATAAAACCCCATGAAGAACATAAAATATATGAAGAAGAATATCTATATAACTTTCAATCCTCAAGATATGCCCTATCCTGCTGCTGGAGATCAACCTTCCTGCAGAGTTTAGTTCTGGCTTAAACACTGAACCAGCTAATCAAACCTAATTGAGGTTTGCCTGAGAAGCACAGGTAGAGTTTGAACTAAACTCTACGGGAAGGCAGATTTCCAGACAGACATTCACCCTTTGTTTAAATGCAGGCAAGTCTTGTTTTAGTAGGGTCTCATGCGTCCTTGCAGAGGTGGTGCACGGTTAGGCGGAGTGATTGCGATGTCAAGGTAATCTCCGATCTGAAAGCGTTGAGACTGAAGCGTCATGGAGTCATCTGCACCTTTGCGTCCCGAAATTGTATTGCCAATCTCTTTAACCCTACAACAAAACCAGATGGGTTATTCAAAAAAATCAAAACTGACAAAGCTAGAACAAAAAGCCTTCTGTATAGATTACCTGTAGATTTGTCGTTTAGGGTCTGGGTATACTATTGCAAACCCAAAATGTGTGCCCTTTTTTCGAGCTTCCGGATAAACTTCCTTCACCAGGCTTGTCAGTTCCTTCAAAGTAGCATCCATCCTGTAACCAATGCAGATACAATTCAGGATCATACAGTTTATTTCATTTTTAATTCAATGCAAAGTTTATACCTACCAGGTGTAAATCTGAAGCTCGCTAGATGGTACATTCCCCCGGGCAAACTCGTCCATGCGATGATGCCTTCCATTGTTGGTGGTGAACACTCTGAGAAGAAGAGGGCATGTCTGTGGGAAACATGCAGAATTTAATAACACTCTCCTTCGAAACGCAGGCGAATATGTACACGTCTTCAATATTGATATTGCAGACAATGTGAAATGCGTTCGCTGTATGCGTCCTTTATATAACGTTATCAGAGATTTAGATTAGTATGTTCTATACTAAACGTTTTTATTATGTGCAGCAAACTTACATTAATAACTTACGATTTGTATACTATGTTGCAATTAAACATTTTATTACCATATAATTCTGGTATAATAAGCTGTATACTTACATTTTTACTAGTTACACTTACAAATTAGCTTAGCATTGCAAGACGCGTCGTTTGTGCACGACTATTGGCGCAAATGAGGAACAAAAGTAACGAAAAACGAACCTTCTCTCTGTCCACTGGCTTTTCTGGCTCTTTTTTGATTTCCTCTTGTGTGACCCTTGATTCTACAGCCATTTTAATCCGATTTTGTTAGAAAACAAGTGATGAATCGTTGTTCACAACGCCTGTTAATGAGGGATCGCGGCGCGGTGAGATGATGTCACCACTGCAGGGCGCCAATCACAGCCAACCGATGACGGCCAGTGAAATGACGACACACTCGCGTCGCCTTCGCTACCCCCGCCGCCATTTTGGGAGTCAGATTGTAAATATTACTAGGGAAGAAAAGCAAATACGTCCACAAATTCGGTGGCCTTAATATGGTTCACACGTGCGTAGTGGCCGGTTGTCGGAACAGGAGGACTCCTGGGACCACATTATCCTTCTACAGGTTTCCTCGCGACCTGGAGCGGAAGCAGCGCTGGATCGCTGCTGTGAATCGTGAAGGCTGGGTGCCAAACGAGGGCAGTAGACTCTGCAGCACTCACTTCATCTCGGGTATGTGTAAATCAGATGTCATGGGTATTGCATGGCTTTGGTTTTAGCTGGAAATTTAAAAAGCAATGCTCATGTCTGGGTCGAATGTATATATTTCTAGTAGAGTGGGGGGACATTTTTGTATGTTTTCAACGCACCTTTCTGATGTACCATAACGGAACTGAAAGCCAGAAAGTGTTTCCTCTTCATGTTAACTTCATCGTTATTATACACTTTGGGGTTTGGGCTAAATGTAAAATTGTAAAAATGCTTATTTGGCTTTAGATTAACTTTTTGGATTACAAAATAAGGGGTCACACCTCGGCGGTCAAAACAGACCGAAGGCAATAAACATAACATTTTGAATGAAATTAATGTACTAATGATTTTGTTTCAATAATATTTATTCTTTAATATTTTGTATTTTGAGGGGATTTAATGGTACTTGACAGTATTCACCTCTAAATTATGCACTGTTTATGTCTATGTAAAAATAAAAACATTAGAAAAAATATTTAAATTAATACAGAATTTAAGTTGAAATTGAGCAAAGGTGTTTAAAATCTAATACATGGATAGCAGATTGATGCCACCTGGTGGAAGAAATAAAGAAAATCATATGTAATACCCTGATGTAACCACTAGATGACTGTATAAATACAGTATATATAGGGCTGTGTATTCCGTAGTTACTAGTAAGAGTATTTCCGGACATGATTGCTGAATTATCTATCTATCTATCTAGTCACACACACACACACACACACACACACATATATACTGTATATGGGTTGTTGGCGTGACATGGCATTTTCACAGTCTCACAAGATAAAAATTAATATAATGAATATTGTCGTTATTTAAAATGCTGTAACTCATTAAACATTTCTTTGTCCTACATGGAACTGTTATTATAAAAGCTGCAGTGTAATTTGAAATATATATTTATTCTTTTTGAGCCAAATGTCAAAATGTTCCTATGGTGTGACTGTCTCAAGCATGGTTCAATAAATTACAACTTTTATAAATTAAAAAGAAAAGCATAAAAATGTTAATAAATACCTCTGGCATAATTGTACAAGTGTCTATTTTAGTAAATGGCAATAATTTTCTTCATCCATATATTTCTGAAAGTGTAGGAATTTGATGCATTTTGTCTCTGAAAACCATGTCCTATGGTGTGACACCATATCCTGATTTTAAATCGGCAATTCCAGAGAAGACTTTAATTAGTTGAAGGACCCCATTCATGGTCGTGTTACTGAAGCCCACTGTGAAGCCCATGACATGAGCAGATGGTCAATTTTTGTCTCAGAGTTGTTCAAATATTTAACTTTTTTGGAATCACTACAAAAGTGTTACATTTTGTTGTCCTTTGGTGTGACACCCCTAAATTATATATTTTTAATTAAAATCTGCATGTTAAACTACATAATCATGGAAAATGATGCAGATGTGTCTTGCTTACCGCTAATGACAGGTTAGCTTGGAATAGCAAGATCATTAATTGACACTAAAGGCTGAAACGTCCTGTGGTGTGACAGAAAATGTCCTCCGGTGTGACGCATGTACTGTAACACCACAGGACAAAGATGTCACACCAGAGGACAAGGTTTCTTTAAAGGGGATTTTAAATAATTAAATAAGATTGGTTTAACTCCTTTTTATTCTTTTTTTTATCATTTTCAGTGTTATAATTACATTAATTAAACTATTTTCTGATGTTTTTGCAGAAAACTTGTACTGTTATAAAGTGTCATGAAAATAAGTATAAAATGTGATACTTTGTTTTTGAGACAGAAAGAATTGAGGGAGAAAAATTAGTGGAAGAGAGAGGATGCGGAAATATAGATAGAAAATTAACAGGGATCCACCAGAAGTGAGGAGATCCCAAGAGAACGATGCAGAAAGTAAATAGAATCAAAATCATGCCTTAAAAAGAGTAGCTATATAGTCTTTAAAAAATCATTCACATCTTAATGAATATAGTTTCAATCATATATCAATAATATTTAGCTGTATCATAAATATCAATCATATTTAGCTGTGCCGCACATGCAGCAGGGGGGCTAGAAGAGTTTCAGTAACATACTGATTGACTACGAGACTGAATTTTGTTGATGAAAATTATTTTGTTTTGTTTAAAAAAACATGTTGATATTGTTTGTATCAAAATTAAACTTTTTCTCATTTGACATGTTCAAAATTAAATAGAAATACTTTAATAACTACAATTTCTGTCCTTTAGTGTGACACAATGTCCTATGGTGTGACACACATAAAAGAACCACAGATTTGTTTTTATCTCAAAATATCTTTAAAAAAAAACAGTTGAGTATTGCAATAGCGGAGATAGAAATATCTCTCATCTTAAAATGGTTTAATTTTCAGCAGTTTTGAACAGATGACTGCAACGATTGTCTTGTTTTCAAAGTTTGTCTTGAAATTGTCCAACAAGTCATGGGGAAAAATGATGTTAATTATAATTTCATATTAAATAAATAACACTATATGAAAATAAGTGTGTAACAATGAAGATAAAGCTCTCTCATGCTATTTATATATTATTAAGAGGTTTTTTTTCTTAATTTTTGCTATGTCACATCATAGGACAAATTTATGGTACAGTTCAGTAAAAATGTAAAGAAAAAAAAACAATGAAAGAATTGACGAAGTTAGGGACCCTTTACATTTTCTCAAAGACCAGACTTCACACTACATAAATATGTGCATTTCTTCTTCAAAAATGGTCTTTTACAAAAAAAAAAAAAGCATTGTCAACTACCCATGTGGTGGGTGGATGGATGGATGGATAGATATTATTCAGACAATTTTTTCTGTTACTTTTTGGATATATGATTTAGAAATAAATGTATTCTTGTTCTGTTTACAGGAAAACAAGTGAAAAATCCTAGATCCCCAGACTATGTTCCTTCCGTTTTCACTTCAGCGCCACTGTCACCAAATATGAAGGAAGCAAGTCCCTGTGAAATGTATGATAAACAAGAGGCACAAGTGGAGGCAGCCAATGCTTTGCTCTTCCTGCAAGGACAAGGACGTTTCTTGGAGGACCATGGCCAGACTAGAAGTCAAGAAGAGCCAGAAAGTGTTTCTTCTTCATTAAGCAGCTGTGATGAAGAAGATGATAAGATTGAAGATGATGTAGAAGAAGAAATCTCACTGACAAGTGTAAACCAAATGGAAAGCCCAGTCAAAAACATTCCCCCTGACTACGAGTCCAGTCTTGAGGCTCTTAAGAAAGAGAACATGGAGCTGAGGGAATCCATAGAAAAGATGTCTCTCACTGAGGCGTCATTCAGACACGATCCAGAAAAGGTTCGCTTCTATACGGGACTGCCGAACTTCTTTGTGTTTGAGACTGTCATGTTGCTTCTCGTGCCACATATGAAAGGAGACAAAAATGCAAAACTTTCAAAATTCCAGCAACTGCTCTTGACATTAATGCGACTCAGGCTTGATCTTAAAAACCAAGACTTGGCCTATCGTTTTGGGGTCAAGGTTGCCACCGTGACCAGGACTGTCCATCGGATTATTAATATAATGTTCACCACCCTAGTGCCCACTGCTGTGTTTTGGCCATCCAGAGCAGAGCTCAGAAAAAACCTACCTGCAGCTTTGCGTTGCACGTACCCAGACTGTGCAGTGATCATTGACTGCTTTAGGGTATCTCTGGAAAAAGCTCTCAGTGTGGATGTGAATCAAGAGGTTGCATCTACAGCATTGACTGTGCCAGCTCATTCCACGGTGAATGAGCTTAAATATGTGATAGGTGTTGCTCCTCAAGGTGTGGTCATGTTTGTCTCGAGGGGATCACCGGGTCACGTTAGTGACAAAGATCTTGTTGAGAGTTCAGGCCTTCTTTGTAAGCTACTGCCCGGTGATGTTGTGTTGGCTGAGCATGACTTTGACATTGAGGGCTTGGTGGGGGCTCGCAAAGCCGAACTCAAAATCACTAGTAGAAATTGCTATGAAAATTGCCAGAGTGGACAGGATGGAGAAAATTTCTCACTGGTTGGCACACTTTCAGATAAAGCGAATGTTCACAGGCATGTTGGGAAGGTAATAGACATAGTCAAGAGGAGATACTCTATGTTGACCGGACCAGTGGAGAGTCCCTTTACGGTCGTAGACCGCACTTCCAATGTGAGCACTTTTGATAAGATAGTGCAGGTTGCTTGTGCCTTGAATAACCTGTGTATTTCTGCTGCACCCCTGGAATGAGCGCTCATATTTGCGACTTTTATTTGTACATTGGCTGAATGCACCTTTATTGTTTCCCTATTTTAGCGGAATATTTTCGTTAAAAGAGGATCTTAACCTTTCTTAGAACATTTATGCAACCTAAGGACTAGTTTATACCAAACATATTCATAAGGCACAGCTCACTGGACAATCTCCTTTCTAGTCTTTTTACATAAGGAACTTCCTTAGTTTCTAGGCTGACTTTGTTGATGCTTTGGTTTGATGGAGACATTCCATCCATAGTTTAACTTTAATTTAGTATTGTCGAGAGTGAAGCGTGTATGCTGAGAATTTAAAATATTCAAGGCACTAAGGAAAGCATCTCGGTCGGAGACAGTTGTATTTTGACAATAGCTGCCCTTAAGTTCCAGTGCCTTTGTCCTTGTGATGCCTATACCATTGTTTTGCTTCTATATAGATATGCACTATATTTTTTACATTTAATCCAGCAGTACTTTGTTCTTTACTTCTGATGTTGCCATTTCACTCTACCGTGTAACACGGAAGTCTCACAAAATTACAGTTTAGTTATTTGCATTGCTATGTGATCATTGTTGTGTTAAAAACATTTAGTAACATATAGCATGACATTTTCACTCTGAATTTTGACCATTGCACATGTTTCAGCACTGTATCCCTCACTATCACTTAACTGTGTGTTCCATTTATCTGTGTTATTGTTTGTGAAAGCGATGTTTATGTTGAATTTTCCATTTTACTCATGCGTCCTATGTGAAAAGTTCACCAACACGACTGTAATCTAATGTAGCACCCTGTTGTATAACATGTATGAAAATATCTCCATAAAATTTGAGTACCTGTAATTGGAAATTGTATTTTGTTACTTTTCAGCTTCTTTATTCTTATAAATTTCTTCTTTATTCCATAAAAAACAAGACCTTCTAACATTCTGTACTCCATCTAAAACTATTCTAAACAGCATTGTGCTGTTACTTTGTTAGTGACTTAAGTATTTCATATTAATTAAATCCATTGAATTTTTATTTATTCTTTTAAAAATTTTGTCACACCGCAGCAGCATTTAAAATAAAAGTGTACGCAAAAGGTATATAGTTTACCAATATTAGCACATCAAATATATGTGTTCATATATTCATGTACATTTTAGCAGAAAATTATTTTGTTGATGAAATGTATGTGTCATAATGTTGATGATGCAGTTCCTTTTTCACGATCATTCATCAGAACGTGTCAAATCTTGTAAGCAGTGTTTTGTCTCTGCCTTTTTGTTTGTCATGTGTGGTTTAATTATGTGACCTTTTATGATTTCCTTTAGGACTTGAGACTAAAATGACTGATTGATTAAAGGCAATGCAACAACCTGATTAATGAGGAGCCCGGTGAAGAATCTGAAAACAAGTATATTTATAAATATTTTATTATAACATCATTAACAATAAATACCACCTTGAGTTATAATATCTATGCGTGCAACACAAGGCTAGTACACATATCCGCCAGTATTGACCCTGTCCAGGGATCATATCTGCTAGCTCGCATCAGATCAGAATCTCAGTGTTGTAAATGCAGGAAGCCCCGCCCAGGGTATGTGCAGTGCTGACGTGCATGGCTGCCTCACGTGACTCCTCTGGAATGTTAACAATGCAGTAAGTGTCCAACTTTCTACTGCATTCTAATTCTGCCGTTAGTGGCGAGAAAATGGAGGACAATCCCATGATTTTCACTGTGTGCTTTATATGAGAGGACATCGAAAGACGATCCCTGGGCAACAAAACACCAGACAGATAATCTACAACTTTACTGAAGTTTAAATCAGTTCTTTGGATTAAGGTACCACTAAAATCACATGGTGAGTAACTCAAAACTTTTTTTTTTTAAACGCTGGGCATTAGTAGTTTTTAGGGATTTCTATATTCGATTTACGCTCGCAAATCCTTTGTTAGTGTGGGAAGGAAGTAGTATTTGTCATTCTCCCTGCGCTGGAATGCGGACTTGCTCCAGCGGAGCTGCGTTCCTCTCGCTCCTGTACCGCAAAGCGCTGCAGCCTCTAGGCCCTGCAACTTTATTCCGCCTTAAAGTTACTTTGTGTCTAGAAAAGCATTTTGAAGATTTGCTGTTTGTAAATCTGATGAGAATAATGTGAGATTACGTACGTAAAAAACGTTTTGTATGGTTTATATGACTTTATATTCCGTCTTTACAGCTGGTATGGAAGACATACGATAATACTGAATCTTTACCGTAACAAATATCTTAGCTTTGACTGGTATAAACACCTGACTATATTAGTTATGTTAAAATCTCATGAAATTTCGGCTGAGGTGGTGATAAAATAGAGGTAGTGTTGTATTTTCACTCGTGCCTAACAATCTATAACGTTACTTCCCGTAGGTTTTTGTTTATTGATCTCGCGCAGTCGGAAGTTTTAGTAGCAATACTAAAATTATGTACTATAACAGGCCGATAACATTACACATTGACTGTTTTGAAACTGAATAATTCACTCCATCCACAAAATTATCGTTTTCTTTTTTCTCGTAAGATGTGCGATGGCATGTGGTGAGATCTGTGTTCAAACTTACATTTGTTGTTTTTGTCTGCGTTGTGTTGTCAAAAAAATATTTAGGTTAATGATAAATTTATGAAATTAAGCAACAACAGTGGTCTTTTTTTACGACGGCCACAGAGGGGCCAAATTAATATAATGTCAGTGTGATTCTGTTTAAATTACTTCATACTTTCTACTTTGCAAGGAAGACAATGACAAAACTCAACAATAGGAAAGCATACAATAAAAGTATTTTTATATTGATGTTTACTGTGGTTAAATAAACATGCTGTCAAAATTTGTTTATATTTAGCTTATAAATGTCTGTAGAAATTGCATAGCCTATATGAAACTGTGGATAAAGTGCAAGAACAACATTTTCAACAGTAAACTTACATGATTTATGGATCATGCTATAAAAATTAAATGGCTTCCAGTTCACATACTTAATCATTTGTCCAGAACAGGGGAACTGAAAAGGACAATCAGACCCCATCATTAGCTCTGCCTAAGTAATAATTAAGCAAAAGTGTGAAACTGTAATGATTTGACAAATATTATTCTCTAGTTAGAAATAAAGGTAAAAAGCAATAGAAAATGTTTGGCATCACTCATCCTTTTCATATTGTGCTGCTGGAGTTGGAATACCAATAGTTGGATGCCACACCATTCAGTGTCTTGAAATGACGGAAAACATTTATGAAATGGCCTTGGCTATACACTGCCCTCCAAAAGTTTGGAAACGCCCTAGAAATGGGGTTTTGGACAATATTGGCATGAATCCTTTTTAATTTGTGATAATTTTGCACTGATAAGGGACAACACAAACTACAAAAACATATTGTATTACATAAACCGTTTATACATCAAAATATCCACCATTAGCAGCTATTACAGCTCTGCATAATCTGGGCATCTGAGCTGTCAGTTTATTCAAACATTGACTTATATATTACTCCAAGCCTCCTGAAGGATTGCCCAAAGATGATTCACACTGGTTGGACACTTCTTACGGACATTACGGTCCAGTTCCTAGTAGCTCAATTGGGTTGAGGTCGGGTGATTGGGGAGGCCATTCCATGACAGACATGATGCCAGCTGACTGTTTCCTCTCCAAATAGGATTTGCACAGCTTGGAAGTGTGACATTGTCCAAAACCCCACTTTTCTAGGGCGTTTCCAAACTTTTGGAGGGCAGTGTATATTCTTTGACTTTAATGAGGAACATTGCAGAAGAGCTGTGTCTATGAATGTTTATGCTGGTTGTATGTGGGTTATGCAGCTGTGTGTTTGTGGTCAGCTGTACAGTCTAACTGCAGATGTAGCATCATTAAAAGCTTGTGGACTGAATACGAATCTATTAAATGTTTACTTTTCTCATGGATGATCTCCGAAGTGTACTTGGATTAGTGTTTGAAAGCGGAGGTACTGTGAATTGCTGCTGTTACTTGGGGAATGGAAGGCATGGAAAGTATTGTGTTGGAAGCCTCGACAGTAATGGCAATTATACTATATTTGTTCTAGACTGAGCAATGCATTTCCAGTATTGAGCACCCACCTTCCAGAAATATGTTTTTTCTGAAAGTTCTTTCTTCTTTGTTTAATAAATGTTGTGAAACGTTTGGTGTTTGAAGACCCCACGAATATCATGATGAGAGGCATTTTTCACTCCTGTTTTGAATTTGAGGTATTTCCTTTAGAAACAGGAAGTTTGAGTGGGATATATTGAAGGGTTTTCTTTTAGTCCAAGTCACAGTCATGAACCATGATCAGTAGTTTATTAGTCTGTTTCTCCAGAACAGAACACTACATTTTTATTTTCAACATCTTATGCTCATCAAAATACAGTAAAATAGCAATATTGTGAATTTAATCATTTGATTCAAAGCTGAATTTTCAGCAACCCTTACTCCAGTCTTCAGTGTCACATGATCCTTTGGAAATTGATCATATTAAGGCAATAAGAAATGTTTCTTGAGCACCAAATATTATATTATATTCTTTGATGGATGGTTTAAAAGCTTAAATAAACAGCATGCATTTGAAATAGAAATCTTTGTATAAATGCATTTACTGCCACATTTGTTTTGCTTAACATCAATTTAATGCATCCTTGCTGAATAAAATAATTAATTGGTTAAAAAATGTACCCCAAACTTTTCAATGTTGTCATAAGATACAAAGTATATTGTATAAGTTATGACACTGTGTTGTGTAGAAGTTTGATTTTGCATCTACAATAAGGGTTTGCCATATGACCATGTGAGCTGCTGCATAAGGAACATGCTGACCCTTCTGTCTAACACTGTCTCCACAGGCAAAGATGCATACCAGATGGAACAAGTACGCAGATGTAACCCCTCACATGTCTTGGGAGGAGGGGGAGTGTGAGCCCTGAAAGGGGTGCTGGGATGTGAGTAGGCCAGCATCCAGCACGAGCCAGAGCCAAAGAGGCAGCAGCAACAAAGACGAGCAGCAACAGGAATCCTAATCTTCCCTTGCATCTTTCCCATTGCAGCCTGTTATCTATTCAGGTCAGACTGAGCCTGGGTGTGTACAGTTCTGTGTCTTATTGTATGATTGCACTGCCGTTGTGTGTTTTCTTGTGAGTGAGTAACGGGCTACACCTTTTTGTGTTTTTCAAGTGTGAAGAATTTGTGTGTAAAGGCCACGTTCACTCATGAGGCCTAAGACCTTCCCTGCCGCCCCATATGTGGGCAACACGCGCCAGCGCCTGCAGGAGATCAAGGAGGGACTGAAACAACCTGCAAAGCTGGTGAGCCAGGCGCTTCATGGAGGGAGCGCTCGAGGGGAGGGGGGCAGAGGTGGGGACTCTAAGGGCAAAGACCAAGCTGGAAGGCAACAACAGCTCCGGCAGCCTCAGAAGTTCAACAACTACCAAAATGCCCTGCGAGAGATCCGCAAGTCTCTATTGCCTTTTGCCAATGAATCAGGCCCGGGATCCAGCTCAGGACATCCTGGTGAGGTCAATAGACAGATGCTACAGGATCTCGTCAATGCTGGTTGTGATCAGGTAAGCAATGTCTCTGTTGGATATACTGTATGTGTGTATGTATACGAATTTCTGATAGTAATGATATAAGAAATTACAAATAATGATATAAGAAATTATTCTTATTTTTTGTGATATTTATGTAGCATGTATGTGAGTGTATATTTATTTCTGGTTGGTAAGATAAAAAAAAAAAGTATCTTATGCTCAGCAAGGCTGCCTTTATTTGATAAAAAAAATACAATAAAAACATTAATATTGTAAAAAAAAAACAGTTTGAAACATGATTTCTATATTTTAATAAAGTACAATGATAAAATGTAATTTTTTTTATGTGATGGTAAAGCTGAAATTTCAGCAGCCATTACTGTTAAAATGTTCCACTTTTTGGAAACAGTGACCCTTTTTTTCAGGATTCTTTCATGAATAGATTCTTTAAAAATACAGCATTTCAATCAATTTAACGTGTCCTTGCTGAAAAAAAGAAATACTTCAAAAAATCTTGCTGACACAAACACAAGTTATGCTGACTGAGAATAAAAAAAAAAAAAAAAAAAAAAAAAAATATATATATATATATATATATATATATATATATATATATATATACACACACACACACACACACACACATGTACATACATGCACAAATGCAATTGTATATTTATTCAGAAATGTTTCTGAACAAACATTTTGAGCTCTATAACCTTAGCAATTATTGAGCTTTGAACATTGTACAGTAGACATCCAGTGCAGTGCATATCCTCTCTTTGCCAAGTCTGAAATCATTACATAATATTGAATGTAATGTTGAAATGGCAGTTTTTTTGAAGAGTTATTTTCTTGAAGAGCACAGTGGAACATCTCCACCCCAGAGGAAGTGGCAGAAGCCAAGTCAGCCCTTCCTCACCTTTAACACTCAAAATACAAACATTTATACAGAATTGGGTTTCTAGCCAATATTAGTGTTAGCTGATAATGGTCCAGTTAATATATAACTGCATATATATGCTAGAACATAATACTACTGTAGTATTTTGTAACTGATTTTTTTCCATGTATCTGTGTTGCTGTGCAATAGTGGTTGTTGTGCAATCACTATTTAGTTAAATGTGTTACATGTGTTATGGCCCTTTTATTGAAACCTAGTGGCTGAATATTAAAGGGATAGTTAATCCAAAAATTATTTTATCATTTACTCACCCTCATGCCGTTCCAAACCTGTATGACTTTCCTTCTTTTGTGAAACACAAAAGAAGATATTTTGGAGAATGTTGGTAACTGAACCGTTTTGGTGACCACTGACTTCTAAAGTATATATATATAAAAAAAAGAAAACCCTGAGATATTTCATCTTTTATGTTCACAGAACAGTGTTGTTATTATTATACTAAAATTAAAACCTTAACATTGAAATTAAGATGAAATAAAATTAGAACTTATTGAATTAGATTTAAAATAGATAAATAGATCAATTTGAAATGTTGCCTTGGCAACTAACTGATGGAAGTTTAAGTACTAAAATTACTAAAACTAAAGTTAAAAAATATAGAAATATTTAGATATAGAAATATATATATATATATATTTGTAAAACTCTAAATAATATTAAATAACCTCACACTGAAAAAAGTCATACAGGTTTGAAACGACATAAATTATTTAATTGTTTTTGATAATAGCCTGTTCATTCATTTGTCAAACATGCAGGAGACCTAGGTCCTATAGTTTGTTTCAGTCTCTCTAATGCTGACCCATTGTCAGATCATTAATGAATATGTGTTGGAGCTTTGCTACTGATGTTCAGATACAGCTCTGAGAGCAGCCCTGTGATTGCATTAGGCATGTGAGGAATGCTGTGCTCAAGCCCATGCACAACACCACCGAGAAATCCACGGCCCAGTGGAATTACGAGGCCTAGCTGAAGGGAGCCGAGCTGCCTTTATGACATGGCTAAATAGAGACTGGAATGGGGCTTTTTTAGGTCTCTGGAAGCTGAAACATGCTATCAGATGAAGTATAGTATGGAGTCAGACTTGATTTGGATCATGTTGTGTGGATACATTCCTGACTGGCTTATCTTTTGCTGTCGGTCCTGATGCTGGCTGATTATGATATGTATGAATGATCATTTTATGTACTGGTATGAGTTTATGTAGTAACAATTCATTAATATTATCATTAGAGTAAAATGTTTGGGTTACAACCCTCCATTTGAGGACAACTACTTTAAACATGATTTATTTTTTGCCCTAATGAGGAAAAAATGTATTCAAAATTCAGAACTGAGCGCATAATATTTCACAGGCATATGTGGATTTCACAATCATAGGTTGATTTGTCTTTGCCCTTTATTCATGGGACAGCATGTACGGCAGCAGTACACACAGAGGAAGTGCTCAGTTCATTTGTGGATGGGTGGTACAGTTTCCCCAGCAGAAATACAGTAAGAAGGGATGTCAATGGTCTTTTGAATTTTTTGTCTTTACGTGTGGGTTAAAGGTTTTTATTTAGTTTGTGTTTTGTGGCTCAGTCTGTCTGACTTCATGTCTCCTCGTTTTCAGATTTAGCGTGGCCAAAAGTTCGAGTTTGAATCTTGTCCCTGTGCCGTGCACCACATGCACCTAGACCTCCCATAAGATCTGGGCATACATTTCGGCATGTTTTTATTAGTAGTTATATAGTCATTATTGTGAAATGACTCAGTTGTGGTGTGTGACTTGGTATTTTTTGTTCTCCGTCGTCTTCTGACTGGGGCCTGTGTTCCTCCCTGTCCCTCTGTACATTCCAGGAAGGTGAATGGTCCTTCCCTGAGCTGCTTTAGTTTGGTCGCTATAGTTGGATTTCGCCTCACAAATTACACAGCAATGTGGCTGACGGTTACATAACCACCTCTGAAGGAGGAAATGTTTTAGTTGGGGAATGAAAAGGGGGGTGGGGGTGTAGGAAGAAGATGAGTATGACATGTGTTGTGGATTTGTGGTTTCGAGCTTAGGATATGAAAAGCTGTCTGCGTACATCATGCATGTGATGCTTGTGTACTTGTGGAATATACATGATATGATAAATGTCTAGTGCGGTGTTGGCATATCGCGTTTGCACATGATCTAAAGGTTTATATTAGCCTTCTTGCGCAACCCAATTTGTCCAGGATCTTGAACTACAACTGGTCAGTGCTGTGCATTTTTATGTTAAAGTCAACTTGAAACACCATTCGACTTTTGACAGAACATTTAACAAGAACTAATGTAGGACAGGGCTCGATTTATTTTTAATTTTTATTCTCTTCAGGAGTTGATTACATCACTAAAGGTGGGCAACATGTATCAGTGGTTTTGGGGACATCATACAAAAAGAAGAGCAGAGCTAATTATTGTATATAAAAGATAACAAAGACACTTGTTTTTCTTAAAAAATAATCTTTGTCAGCACAGACATTCTAGTGGGCAGTGCGCTGACCTATAACGTGATTGCATTGTGGGCATCCCGAGTTCGAATCCTGGCTCGAGGACATTTTATCAGTTCATGCATGGCCAAGGATTTGAACCCATGACCTTGGCATTGCTAGTGCTATGCTGGGCTGTTTTAGCTGCTCTTTGAGCTATTTTGCTAATTTGTGGATGATGTTCCACCTCTCCATCCACTGATGATGATGCCCATCCGGTCTTGTATCTCAGAGTCCTCCATATGGCTTTCATTACCATGTTCAATGGTGGAATATGTTTCAGAATTTGGGTCAAAGTGGAAGTTCTTAAAAACGAATAGTGATGGAATATAGTTACAGTATCTCACAAAAGTGAGTACACCCCTCACATTTCGGCAATCAATTTAGTATATCTTTTCAAGGGACAATACTATAGAAATGAAACTTGGATATATTTTAGAGTAGTCAATGTGCAACTTGTATAGCAGTAAAGATTTACTGTCCTCTGAAAATAACTCAACATACAGCCATTATTGTCAAAAAAGCTGGCAACAAAACTGAGTACACCCTAAGTGATAACAGCTATACATTGTTTAACTATGCAAAGCCACATGTCCTATTCATCATGTTTATGTTGTTGTCTGCTTGACAGGACCATACAAATTTGTGTATCTTGTTTTAGAGAAGTAAAAATTTGGTTCTTTGAGTACAATTCTCTCATACTGACCACTGGATGTTCAACATGGCACCTCATGGCAAAGAACTCTCTGAGGATTTGAGAATTAGAATTATTTCTCTCCACAAAGATGGCAGAGGCTATAAGAAGTTCAGTAACAGCCTGGAACTGAGTTACAGTACAGTGGTCAGGGTCATACAGAGGTTTTCCAAGATGGGTTTCACTCGGAACAGGCCTTGCAAGGGTCGATCAAAGAAGTTGAGTGCTTGTGCTGTGCGTCAGGTGCAGAAGCTGGCTTCAAAAAACAGACACATGAGTGCTGCCAGCATTGCTTTAGAGGTTGCAGAAGTGGAAGGTCAGCTTGTCAGTGCTCAGACCATACGCCACACACTGCAACAAGTCAGTTTGCATGGCCGTCGTCCCAGAAGGAAGTCTCTTCTGAAGCAGGCTCACAAAAAAGCCTGCAAACAGTTTTCTGAAGACAACCTGGCCAAGAGCATGAATTACTGGAACCATGTCCTGTGGTCTGATGAGTCTAAGGTAAACTTGTTTGACTAAGATGGTGTCCAGCATGTGTGGCGACGCCCTGGTGAGGAGTACCAAGAAAATTGTGCCTTGCCTACAGTCAAGCATGGTGGTGGTAGCATCATGGTCTGGGGCTGCATGAGTGCTGCTGGTACTGGGGAGCTGCGGTTCATTGAGGGAAACAAGGATTCCAACATGTACTGTGACATTCTGAAGCAGAAGATGATGCCCTCCCTTCAGAAACTGTTAACATAACAACCACCCCAAACACACCACCAAGATGACAACTGCCTTGCTGCTGAAGGTGAAGGTGATGGAGTGGCCAAGTATGTCTCCAGACCTGAACCCTATTGAGCACATGTGGGGCATCCTCAAGCGGAAGGTGGAGAAGCACCATGTGTCTAACATCCAGCAGCTCCGTGATGTCATTGTGGAGGAGTGGAAGAGGATGCCAGCAACAACCTGTGCAGCTCTGGTGAATTCCATGACCAGGAGGATTAAGGCAGTGCTAGATAACAATGGTGCCCCTACAAAATATTGACACTTTGGACACAGTTTTGACATGTTCACTTAGGGTGTATTCATTTTTGTTGCCAGTTATTTGGACAATAATGGTTATATGTTGTTATATTTAGAGGACAGTAAATCTGTACTTCTATACAAGCTGCACATTGACTACTCTAAAATATATTCAAGTTTCATTTGTGCAGTATTGTCCCTTGAGAAATGATAAAAAAAAAATTGCTAAAATGAGAGGGGTGTACTCACTTTTGTGAGCTACTGTATGCCACTTTATTCAAGAAGACTATAGACTGTTTACTTTTTAAAGTATGAGTTTGGGAAAAAAGAAGAAAGAAATGTTTGTGTTTCTGTGTGGGTACTTACCGACGCCACAGTCAGAAATTGAATGTCTAGTGTAGCATTGAGGCTCGTGGTCATGACAAGGGTGTAAATACAAACTAGATATTTTGGGACCAACCAAATGAACGCTTAAGGCACATTGGAGCAGAATGATCTCAAAAATAAAGAGAGGAGGAGGGACAATTTAAAACGAGATTGAAGCATAGATTTCCACATAGCTGGAATTCTTGCTTCCTGGCTCATGGAATGTCCTGAACATCTGTCACCATGACAGTGGAGGTCAGGGCTGAAACTCTGACCTGGGGCCAAACCAGACCCAGCCCTTCCCGAAACCAGACTGAAGTCCATGTTGGATTGTTGTGTGTGTGTGTGTATACGCACGCGCTTTTAAAGAGGGAAGAGGCGCCTTTAAATCACCAAGGGGGACGAGAAGGCACACACCCTTGGAGCGGACAGTGATGGAATGCAACAGAAAGCCATGGCACTTCTGAGAGCAGCGATCACAGACAAACAGCGTGTCCTCTGAGTATTTCCTGTGTTTTGTACAGTACCGCCTGTGTAAAGAAGAATTTAGACAAACTGATGTCAAAACACAGAGTAATCTAAACTACTCTGGGAATGTGTAGAATGCATGTGGATGTGGTGCTGCGTACTGAGTGTGCCCACAGTTTATACTGTATAGCTGCTTGTTTATGCCCATTGATTTTTACTCTGTCAGTGCCATCAAACCAAAACTCTGAAATAGTCTTTAACACTCTAACTTTATCATAGTTTCATAATATAAATCTACTTTGAATTTCTATCTTTGAATGCATAGAAGACATAAACAGAAGTATGTGCTGAATTAGGCACTTATTCCCCCCCCCCCCATTTTCCATGGCATGCTTGGTGCAGTATTCTGTTTGACCACCAGAGGCAGTGTAACACAGCTTGCTGTAGTGCTGTAGAATTTGGTTTGGGCAGAATGTCTTCTGAATGAGGTCATATGCCATTCAAGGGGATTTCCTCATATAGGTGTGGGTCTGCTCACAGAAGATTATACATGTCTGAGTTGTTTTATTTTAAATTGCGCCATCACAAAAGGTGACAAGGGAAACTAACTTGTTACCCTTACAGATAAACAGAGTTGTTGCATGGTGGGTAATCGTATAAAGATTCAAGTTGAGAAGAACTAAAAAAATCAGTCTCTATATAAATAATTTAACATTTTGTAACATTTTTTATTACTTTGAATTTAGTCCATTTTCAAAAATTAAGAAAAATAAAAGTTTAAAATTAATGTGCCATTACCGTCAAATCTATGAATAATTTCAAGGGTCTGACAGTGCGATGTGTGGTCAGATGTGCCCAGCTCTGGTCATAGGGCACTTGTGGGCTGGCACAGGAAGGAGCTTGTACTAACTTGCAGAGGAAGCAGCTGCAGGGAATGTTATTTTAACAATTATCTGCTGTGTGTATGTAGTATGGGTTGATTTATATTTACGTGCATGTTCATGTGGACATATGTGTTTATCTAAATAACTGAAGTGCAATAAGGTCATTTTCCATAACCAGTACAAATTCCAAAACTGTACGAGACCAATTTTGATTAAAATATTTGTCAAGCTACATACATTCCTTTTGCTCAAGAACATATATTCCTTTTTTGCTCAAGGATGTTAACTAAATTAAACTAGAGCATTGCCTTTTAAGTGAAGGAAGTCTGACTTTGCCTAAAATGTAAAATAAAATAAATAAAAAAGTTAACATTTTTAGATAATTTTGGCTCTATTACAGTCTCTCCAGTCATGAATTTCTCTGCAAATTAAAGAAGAAAATGAGCACTTGCTGGTTGTCCTACATATAATGTGGGATATTTGTTGGAATTTAGTGGCAGTCATGGTCTCTGCAGCTTTGCCTTGCTTCACATAGTGATTTAATTCAAACTGATTTCTGTGGTTATGACAAAGAGTGCCATGCCTATAATAGGTAGTTGAAATATTGTCTTTAAAAGTACTAGTAGTATTGAATCTCAAGTACCTTTTTATAAACCTTATAAGTGAAGTTGTGCCTCATTTGTGCATAACGACAGTAAATGCATTGTGAAATCCCCCCCCCCCCCCAAAAAAAGAATGCATTGCTTATTTTCTGATAGTTCTCTGCTTGAATTTCTGAAACAGGAAATGGCAGTCCGTGCCTTAAAACAGACTGGCAGCCGTAACATTGAAGCAGCATTGGAATACATAAGTAAAATGGGTTACCTGGACCCTCACAATGAACAGATTGTACGTGTCATCAAACAGACTTCCCCAGGTATGTGGGCACTTTAAAAACATATTACTATATTCATTTTATGAACGATGAACTGCCTTTAAACTCAAAATGACCCTTTTTTAATTCACTACAGGAAAAACTGGCATGCCAAATTTAATGGACCACAGGGTGGCAATGGAGAGCACTGGGGATGGTGCAATGCCACCTTATCATCAAATGGGAGCACCACTGTATGAGGGAGCTGGTTATGGGGCTGAGGGTGAGATGGCTTGTGCATACATGGGTGGACCACCTGTCATGAACTACATGCCACCGCCTGCCAACACTTCACAGGGTCCTACCATGGGAAACCCAATGGGTCGTCCTGCAAGTATGGGTGCCTACTCCACAAGCATGGCTCCCCAAAATAACCCTGGGAACCCTATGTACACTCCTGGTCCAGCCCAGCAAAAAGGCTACCCTGGTGGGATAGACCAGGCCATGATGGGCTACAGTGTGCCTGGACCACCCATGCAAATCCAGCCTCAGCCCTCGGGAGGTCCTGGCACTCATTATGACTACAGGCCTCATATGATAGAAGCCTCCAGCTACGGGGTAAAACGAAGTGCTTCTTTCCAGAATAAGATGACCCCGCTAACATCCGAAAACTATGTTAATATGCCTGGCAAAGGAGCAATGGGCCAAAACTCTGGTGGCTACCCTCCTAACTTATATCTTCCACCACATTCGCACCCACGCCAAGCCAGTCCCACCTCACACCAGGTTCACATGATGCAGCGCTCCCCTGGAGCTATGGGTGGTGAGTTTTCTGATGTTCCTCAAGGCCTCCTCACTCCTTCCAGGGCCAGTCTGAACCTCGACCTCTATGAGCATCACTGGCCAGGAGCCCAAGGTCCTGATGGGACTCCTCCAGCTAGGCAGCCACAGGGGCCCTTTAGAGGGGAGGTACGTGTCCCCAGTAGGACCAATTCTTTCAACAACCACCAGAAGGTGACTGTGAGGCAGGCATTGCCTCCTGCAGCTAGTGTTGCTGGCAAGCAGGATGCATCTTTGGGTCCGCCAAACACAATAACTGCAGTGACCTCTCCACCAATCCAGCTACCTGTTAAGAGTATACGGATCATGAGGCCTGAGCCGAAGACAGCAGTGGGACCATGCCATCCAGGGTGGCTGAGTGCACAAGCCCAGGATGCACCAGAGTCTCATGGATACATGCCAGATGATACTTTTACCCTGGAGCCCAATCAAGAACACCGCTGTCCGCCTCCACCCTACCCCAAAACATTGCTCCTGCCTGGATCTGGACCTGGAACTGAGCCTGCATCCCTGGAGACTGGAGCCATGGGTGGATTTCAAGATGTCAATGCTACAAGTAGAACAGTCCAGAGTGCCTCAGTAGGAAAGCAAGAGAAACCAGTCTCCAAAGACAAAGTGAAGACAGGCAAAGGCGAGAAGGCAGTGAAGGATAAGAAGCAGATTCAAACCTCACCTGTGCCTGTGCGAAAGAATGCCCGTGATGAAGAGAAGCGGGAGTCTCGCATTAAGAGTTATTCTCCCTTCGCCTTTAAGTTCTACATGGAGCAGCATGTGGAGAACGTGATGAAGACCTATCAGCAGAAACTCAATCGCAGGATGCAGCTGGAGCAGGAGATGTCCAAGGTAACCAGTGCTAGAACTCCATTAACCAAAAAATACACAGATCGATAATTTGCATTCCAGACAATTGTTGTGTTAATTGAGTGTTCAATATCGAGTCTAAATGTTATTGCATTATTGTTATTAAATCAAGCCACCCTCTTCTATCTCTTCCATTCCTTCAGGCTGGCCTTTCAGAGGCAGAGCAAGAACAGATGAGAAAGATGCTTTACCAGAAGGAATCCAATTACAACCGACTACAACGTGCCAAGATGGACAAATCAATGTTTGTCAAAATCAAGACACTTGGCATTGGGGCCTTTGGTGAGGTGTGTCTTACACGTAAAGTGGACACGGGGGCCCTGTATGCCATGAAGACTCTACGAAAGAAAGATGTTCTGAACCGAAACCAAGTAGCCCATGTGAAAGCAGAACGAGACATCTTGGCAGAAGCTGATAATGAGTGGGTAGTCAGGTTGTACTACTCATTTCAGGACAGAGATAGCCTTTACTTCGTCATGGATTACATTCCTGGAGGAGATATGATGAGCTTGCTGATCCGTATGGGGGTTTTTCCAGAGCCCTTAGCCAGGTTCTACGTGGCAGAACTAACGCTGGCCATCGAGAGTGTGCATAAGATGGGCTTCATCCACAGAGATATCAAGCCGGACAACATCCTAATTGACCTGGACGGACACATCAAACTGACTGATTTTGGTCTTTGTACTGGGTTCCGTTGGACTCACAACTCAAAGTATTACCAAAAAGGTAAGGGACTTGAAGAAAAGGTGATACTCATAGCTTTTATCCAGAGGTGGGTAGAGTACCCAAAAACTGTACACAAGTAAAAGTAAAAATACTTATAGAAATATTTACTCTAGTAGAAGTAAAAGTAATCGTCTGAATAGTTACTTGAGTAAGAGTAAAAACGTATCGGATAAAAAAACTACTCAAGTAGTTAGTTACTATTTGCTTTGGATCATATACTGAATATAGTCTATTTTTATTTAGATAAAATGTATGTTGTGTGTGTGTATATATGTATATGCATGTTTTTTTAATGTAATTTATTTCAGTGATGCAAAATTATTTTCATCAACCTTTACTCCAGTCTTCAGTGTCACATAATCCTTCAGAAATCATTACAATATGTTGATTTATTAATATGTTGATTTATTATCAATGCTGTTCTTTTTTAGCTTTCTATTCATCAAAGAATCCTGAACAAAATGTCACAGGTTCCAAAAAATATTAAGCAGCAAAACTGTTTCCAACACTGGTAATAAATCAATATATTAGAATGATTTCTGAAGGATCATATGACTCTGAAAACTGGAGTAACAGCTGATGAAAATTCTGATTTGCATCACTGAATTAAATTATATTTTAAAGTATATTAATTATGTATTATATGTATATATAACCTCTGACATGGAAAAGAGTGAAAACTCCTCACATGACCGCTACCAAACATCTGAACATAACGAAACAAATGCACATTGACAGATCTTCTTCCGTCTGTTTTGCAAAATGTAAACAAATGTATATTGTGAAAATAGGCATTCCTCCTGGAACAGGTCGCGTGCCGCCGCTGCGCAGAGCTGACCTGTTCATTTCATACTCTGTGACAGCTTATTTAATGTATAAATTATACATTGTATTTAATGTATAAGGTACATGTACAACAAACTGGTAATGTCATAGTGGTATCGTGTACTGTAATCGAATGTAGCCTATCTGATACCTGTGGAACCGTAGACTGCACATGCAGTGTTCATCTAATAAAGATCTTCATAGCTAGCAAACAATAGCCTTTGCAGGTTTGCTTTCAGTTGACTGTAGATACAAAGCCACACTCTTGATGTTACAACTCTGAGTGAGAACCGCTTCAGACGTCTCAGCGCGTGCGGCAGGGAACTGAACGAATCATTCAAACTGATTTGCGAACCCATTCACTGATTTGCCAACTGGTTTGATCAAGCCTTTGAACAGAATCGACTCAAAAGAACGAATCATTCGTGAATGGGCATCACTCATTGCCCAAAGAAAAGTAGACGGCGCGTTTGGAATAAATTGAAGCATTTTTAACTTGTATTGCATTAAGATAAAGTAATGAGAGGAACGTCGCCCACAGTAACAAAGTAAAAGTACCGTTTTTTTCACTAAAAATGTACTTGAGTAAGAGTAAAAGTACCCATCTTTAAATATATTCTAAAAGTATTAGTTACCCAAAAAATTTACTTTACTAACGAAGTAAATGTAACTCGTTACTACCCACCTCTGCTTTTAGCTGTTTGAAAAGTACTGTTGCAGTGTTCACCAAATCATATTAATTGGTTGTCTTTACTTTTTCTCTTTGCACTTGTTGAATAGGGAACCATATCCGGCAAGATAGTATGGAGCCGAGTGACTTTTGGGATGATGTGTCTAACTGCCGTTGTGGTGATCGGCTGATGACTTTGGAACAGCGGGCAACTCGACAACACCAGCGTTGCCTTGCACACTCTCTGGTGGGCACTCCTAATTACATTGCCCCTGAAGTGCTTTTGCGCAAAGGTATGGAGTGCACAAAGACAACCGGAAGTACAAGCTAGTCACTAGGAAGAGCCAGTGTTTATAGATCAATTCTCCTGTTAAGTGTGATACTTTCTCATGTGCAGGATACACACAGCTGTGTGACTGGTGGAGTGTTGGAGTAATCCTGTTTGAGATGCTGGTTGGCCAGCCACCCTTCCTTGCTCCAACCCCAACGGAGACGCAGCTTAAAGTAAGAGCTCTGTTTGCATTTTATTAGGTCTCTTTGCTTACACGGTTAATGTAAACCAGTGTGTCCAGTCCTGCTCCCGGAGGGCCAATGCCCAGCAAAGTTTAGGTATAACCTGCCCTAGCACACTTGAAAGTTTCTAGTAATCCTGAAGACCTTGATTAGCCGGTTCATGTGTTTAATTAGGGTTGGAGCTGAACTCTGCAAGATAGTGGTTCTCCAGGAGAAGGATTGGACAACCCTGATGTAAACAGACTAGACTTGTTGTCTTTGGTGGAGTTATAACTTTTGGGGTTTTATGGAATTGTGACAAAAGTAAAGAGGCACTGCTAACGTTGATGTCGTCACCTCCACGGGTTCCTTTTTTATAGGCCTGAAGTAAAGTAGACAGCTTGTCTTTGGTAAATTTTTACATGTTTGGGATATATGGAATTGTGAAAATTAACGAATACCATTGTTGTCATCACCTCCACAGGTGATAAACTGGGAGAACACTCTGCAGGTGCCTCCACAAGTAAAACTGAGCCCAGAGGCAGTTGACATCATTGGTCGACTCTGCTGCTCAGCTGAAGAGCGTCTGGGAGGAAACGGGGCTGGAGAGATAAAGGCTCACCCATTCTTTGCCGAGATGGATTTCTCCAGCAATCTTCGTACACAACCTGCTCCATACAGACCGAAGATTGCCCACCCCATGGATACATCCAACTTTGACCCTGTTGAAGAGGAGGGGGGTCCAGGAGCCTGGAGTGACAGTGGAGGCAGCAACCGCACTTGGGACATCCTCTGTTCTCCTCACGGCAAACACCCTGAGCATGCCTTCTATGAGTTCACCTTCCGAAGGTTTTTTGATGATAATGGCTGTCCATTCCGTTATCCCAAGCCCCCCGAGGCAACGCAAAACCTGCCCAGCAGTAGTGGGGCTGGTGGCCTGAAGCCTGAGCTGGAAGAGGAAGAGGTTCATGAGAAGGAAGAGCAAGGGGAAGGGTGTGAGCCGGTTTATGTGTGAGAATGTTGGATCGGGTGTTCATGCTGCTCTGCCTTTACCCATAGAGGACCTCACCAGTTAACACGCTGCATCTCCTACACTTCCTTTTAACCCTACTTTTTCTTCAGGGTGTTTTTGTACAGGTTAAATGCATGGAAGAACATCATAAATGGAGTGCAGAAAGTTTCATGTGAAATGTTTATTCCTCCAAAAGCATTATGCTGTATCCTTTGCCTGTTAAAAAAATGACTGAAGCTCTAGACCTGGGACCAAGGAAATACACGCAGCTTAGTTCATGGGGACGTTGGTGTGACTGATAAAGTTGGCTACTCTCCTATGAGAGCACAAAAACAGATGTGTAGTTGCTGCTCTGTGGTTTGTCAGTCAAACCACTACTCTTATGGTTAGTGTGGTCAGCGTCGACTGTGCCCCATTCCTTTATTCCACTGGGGGGAAATATCCCAGTCTTACATCATATTTTAACACTTCATTCAACTCTCTCAGCCTGGTGATGCTAACACAGCCATTCCAAACACCAGAGGTCATGGTGAGGGATCAGAAGAGAGCTGGGCTTGGGATGGTGGCTCTATGGTCAGGTTGTGATTAGGAGATGTGCCAAGAGCAGAGAGGAAGATCACAATTCTCCTCCATAGTGCAATCCCACAAAAATATAAATGCATGCATGCAACATGCTGTCAGTCACAACTGTGGAGGTTTGCATTTGTTGTTTGTTTGTTTTTTTATAAAACTAAACTGACTTTTATAGTAAAATTCAGAAACATTTTCTGAAGTATGGAAGCCAGATTTGCAGATGTTCTACCGTATGATCCCAGTCATTTCCCCTTCATTTATCTAAAACAAAAAATGTTTTAGAAGATTTTGTGGCGCCACCAAGTGGTTCAAAGTGACACTGTAAACAGTCATGCGGATTCTTTTAAAAATGTAACTTCTACATTATGAACGGACAGTATTAGGTCACTTATTCATGCAAAAGATCATGCAGTATTTTGCAGTTAATACACTAATCACAGCCTTTTTGTAAATATTATAAAGTTATACATGTTTCATGCCTTATCAGGTCAAAAGGTGCTCTCAGACGACACAATATTGAGACAAAATATTTTACGTACAGTCAGCACTTCAAGAACATGGGATCTTAAAACTCCCATTATTGTTAAAGGTTTTATTTAAACATCTTTTAAATGTTAAACAACCCATTACGTTAGAGATAAATTCTGAGGTCATACATAATGTGTGATAATAGAGAATGTCACAAAAAAAATCCCAATTTGGAAAATTAAAAAATTAAGAGAAAATGAAAAAGGTCTGAACCTACGTTTTCTTTGCTTGTCAGAAATATGCATGGTAACATTCGTTCATTCAAATGAAATACCACAAAAAACATTGCGATATTGACATTTTTATTTTGCGTTAAGTGTGTTCGTTTAGTTGCCGAAGTACTGTTTTATTCATTTTATAACAAACATTTCTTAGCTGGCTTGATTTTTTTTGTTTAAAGGCTTCCTAAACCTGTTCCCAATAGTTGCTTTACATTCATCTGCTGCTTTAAGTGTATTAAGTGTCTGTGCTGCAGACATGCAACTGGCCATCCAGAACAAATCTGCAACATAACAGTTTTCAACTTTACAGAATTACAAGCTGGGTCTCCAGCTATTTCCTTTTCTTGTTATGCAGAAGACTTTATATGCTTTTCATTGTATAACTCTGTCTGCTTTATCCTCTTCCTGTTTCCCAGAAGAATTCTTAATTGCATTTTAGTTTCATAAGAAGATCTTAAAAAGTCAGACGGGTGGTTTTTGTTGTGTGTGTGTTCATGCTCATCCAGATCCACTGGAAATGATCTTGTCTGTCGCCATCAGTGAACTTTGAAAGAGAATCATTAGAACAAATGCAAAAATGTTTTGTCATCGAGGCTGCTGCTGCACCATTTCAAAGTGATCAAACAGCACAGTATTATAACAAGACAGTCTATGACTGAAATGTAATGAATACTCTGAGGCAGAAACCTTTAAGAAATGGTGGAAAAGTGGCGAAAGAAAAGACAAATGTATCTGATGGTATGACTATGTGCAATACAGAAAATACATTATATAGTTTTCTAAATACAACAAATAGCCTTTATAACTTTAAAACTGAATTATGCTATCTTAAAATATATATTATATTGATTTATATATTTTCAGTATAGTTTCATGACCCAATGCTGCTTATTGTTATTAATATTACACTATAAAGTATCCTTATCATCATACTTTCATTTATACTTTCTCTCTTTTTGTATAAAGTGTGGTTTTGATTGTCAGTGTGATTGATCTGGTGTAAGACGAACTGTGTGCTAATGAATGTGTGGATGTGTGTACCACGTGCTGATCAGTATTTCAGGAGAAGATGGAAAAGCCCTTCACTTCTTGCTCTCAGGCCGGTCCTGAGTGTGTGAGAGAGGGTGTTTTTTGTGGGATAGCTTGAGAAAGACAAAAAAAAAGCAAGAATGAATGATTGTCATTGGGACTCTGAAGGAGATGTATATGGATGTCATAGCAGGATGAATATGGAAACACATTGTATGCATTTGATCAGTGATAAGGATAGTTTTGAATTTCTGCATGAAGTCCATTTAATATTGTCTTTCTGAGATCTAATCATTTGTGGTGATAATGTGTCACTGCACAAAATGTTCTCTGTATTAGTTATTATCTCTCAAGCTGACTGACAATCATGTGGTTACGTGCTTGCAGTCAATATTGTCAAAAAACCCGAACGACCGCTGACTGAAAGAGCTTTAACAAAAACAGTCGATGATGATCAATTCATATTTGTTTTATATATTGTATCAGTACAATCAGTCCTAAAAGTTAAGTGATACTTTAACAAACATATTGTAATGTAAACGTATATACCAAGTCAAATTGGTATCATGCCTTTGGTCCAATCAAACAAGTTGATTGAGCTCCATGGAGTGTGAAAGCAAGTATGGCAGATGTTTTGCTACCCCATATTCGTCAGAATGGACCACTCAGTGAAAAAGCATGAGCTTTCTATGAATCTCTCAGAGAGTCAGGTTTAGGGTTTGAATGTAATGCGTGTGTTGTGCTTAGGATGGATTCTGTGTTTTACTTTTGAAAATGTTGACTGACAATCTGTATTTAGAATTGTGTGATGATGGGACTTTTTCTCTAATGTATGTTTTTGTATTTTAATGGATGAATGGGTTGGGACTTTTTGACGTTTGTAATCTTTTAACTGTATTATATAATACTGTTACTATTGAACATATATTTATACAGATATACATATTTTTTTGTATCCCTTTATTCTTATTTTTCTCTTTTCTGAGCTAACTTTTGAACCCCCTTGTCTACAGTATTACAGACAGTATGCATTTGGATTTATATCTCATTTTTTACATGTATGAATTGAGAATGTTTAAGAAATGCTTTCGCTGTCCTCATTTGTAAATGTATATGTCTAAATTAAATTAAACAAATCATCCTCTTGTTTTCGAGTGTTTTGTGTGTGGGCCACACCCTATATATGTTTAGCTGATATAACACATCAGAGCATGAATGTCTTTCTTATTAACCCATTTATTTCCAGCAATAACTTTCACCAAAATTTACTTTTTATTAACTTTTAAGTTTGAAGGCAGTCAAATTAGTCATGATTACATAAAGGATGAAAATTTTTACATGGCTGATGTAAAGTCTTGATGAGGTCTATATCAAAAACATCAAAATACAGATACTTCGTGCATATAACAATTGAAATGGTCTATTATTAAGATTGTGATGAGTTATTTCAGAGAGAGCAATGATTACAATAATGTGAATACCTCTTGTCACAATTAGTATGAAAACATTAGTTGTGATTAGTAAACCTTTTTTAATAGAACTGCATATTTATAGGTATTATTACATTAAATTAAGTACAAGTGAAAATAAATTATGCATTATCATTCCCTATCCACAACCACCTAAAAGTAAAAATATAGTACATTTATTTTATAATCAATTTTGAATTTGTAATATTCCACCAGTTACAGTTGTGAATGAAAATGCACCTGCTCACCTAACTTTGAATTTTTTGGGAATAAACGGTTTATTGAGTTAAATACTCATAAAATAAACACTAGCAGAAATTGACAGTGCTGTCTAAAAATGCAAGTGTGTCTACATCAAATGCAATCAAACAAACAAGTCAGATTTGACCTTACAACAAAATGATTAAAAGGTATAGCACATTATCATGTAGGCTATTACATTACCTTTAAGGGGACATCAGTGCTGTCTGCCAAACAGTGCCTGTGTACTCACTGGACCGAAGTGCTGCTTAATCCCACAATGCAGTGCATGGCGCGTCACTGAAGAACGACCATGATGGCGGCGGTCGGTGCACCAGAAGTGATTTCACAGCTGGAAAGCGCTGCCAAAGTTTTAATGGTGAGCATTTCGCCGCCGTTTTCACATCTCTGTCAGTGTGCTGTTAGCTCTGTGTGGGGGGTTCACTCTGAGGGAGTCTCGCGGCTCGTCGTTTAGCGGGGAAAGTCTCGATAAACGCGGAGCGGTGCGTGGCGCAGTGCTCGACTCACTCCATCCCGCTAAACCCAGAGCAGCCACCATCACCTTCATCATCCTCTTCATCACCTCCGCCTAACAGCACCGCTCCGGTGACACAGTCAGTGTTTGTAATGATCGCTGTGAGCTCAGGTGTTGTGTCTCAGAGGCCTAACGTTAGTTTGATCCTCCAGCCTTGTGAAAGCGCGCAGGATGAGTTGAAGTGTGTCTGCTGGAGTTTCTCCATCAGCTGCTGTAGTTACACACACGCTGTTGATTCAGCCGCATGTTTGCTCAAGCACGTGTTTAGCAAGACTTAAAGAGACCAGAGAAAAGAGAAACTTTTAGCTTATTGTTTATCTCATAATAACACCCAATCCTTTATTTTCTGCCGTTATAAGAGTTTACTAGCTACATAGTGGGTTAGCTTAAAGTTGAGAGCAGGACATGTTCAGTTAGATGATGGCCTGTGCAATTTGCTTGTATTGTCTCAGAACCTGTCGAGACAGCATTTCTGGGTGTCATATGGACAGAATGATATGAATTGAATGGTGTGTGTGGTTGTGTAAAGTTACTGCAGTGGTAAAATCTCATGGCACTTTTCATAAGGTTTTCCACTTGAAGCTTAAAGAGTGAAAATGATTCTTGATTTTATTTGGTGAATCGGCTTGTCTCTAATAGTCTGAAGCTTTTAGTCCAGTGTTTTAATCTTAATTTCACAAATAAAAACATTTAGTGGTATTGCAACTGGGTTTAGCTGTATTTTAATTGCAGATATTGATATTTATAGAGAATGGTGGCCAATTTAATGCAAGCGTATGGCATAAATTGTTGATAATAAATAGGAAGTACATTATATATCGACAAGGCTGTGGGTGAATTTTGAAAATGACACCAGGAACAGTTTTCACATGTTAATTTAGTGTGGATACCTAGTTAGCAGTCAATGCCAATAATCTCAAACTGTTGCCTTCCTACAAAAATAGTTTTCATATCGTTTTATTAATATTGTTAATACTGGAGGTCTCTGAATAAAATATTTACACTACCATATTCACACTAGGTCGGTAAGATTTCTTAAATGTTTTGAAGTAAGTCTTTTATGCACACAAAGGCAGCATTTATTTGATCATGAATACAGTAAAAAAAAATAAAAAATATTGTGAAGTATTATTACAATTTAAAATAATCATTTTTTTTTATTCCTGTGATGCAAAGCTGAATTTTCAGCAGTCATTACTCCAGTCTCGCATGATCCTTCAGAAATCATTCTAATAATGCTAATTTGGTTTTTCAAGAAACATTTCTTATCAATTTTGAAAACAGTTGTGCTGCTTGATATTTTTGTGGAATATTTTTTAAACAATTTTTTTAATAAAATTTAAGTGGAAATTAGATACTGTCGTAAAGCAGAAAAAAAATACTGTCACTTTTGATCAATTTAATGGATCCTTGCTTAATTAAAAAAAAAAAAAATCTTACTGACCCCAAAAATTTTAATGGTAGCGTGTAGGGCTGAACGATTTTGGAAAATAATCTAATTGCGATTTTTTTTTTTTACCAATATTGCGATTGCGATTTAATATGCGATTATTTTTTAAAGCTCTTTATATTCTGTATTATTCAACAAAGACAAGCAATAAATCATTGTATAGTATGCAGTGTTGGGCACGTTACTTTAAAAAAGCAATTAGTTATATTACTAGTTACTTCTCACAAATAGTAACTGAGTTACATCATTATAAAATAAACTAATTACCAGGGAAAGTAACTATTGTTACTTTTTTTAAAAAAATGTTCAGATATGTCAAATAACTTGGATGTCCCCAATATTAAATGTTAAATGAATGAAATGGACACTAAATAGAATACATTATTATTATAAAACATTGCACACTAATCTACACTATTTTAATGTTTCTGTGGGACAAGGTGAGACACACCTATCAAATTTAATTGATTATTGTAAATATTATCAACCCTCTATGGACACCTTGGCAATAGAATCTCCATTTTATAGTATATCAGATAATTAATATTGGTCTGGTGAGTAAACAAAAAAAAAAGACAAGCAAATGGGGATTCTATTGCCAAGGTGTCCTTAGAGGGTTGATCATATTTACAATAATCAATTGAATGATTTTCAATTATATATAATTATATCTATATAAAGCTTATGTTTGTAAAATGGCACAGTTTTTTTTTAAATATCTCACTTGGCATCAGTCAGTCAAACATTATAATATGATATTATGATAATTTAGCATTACATTTTAGCATTATATGATGATAGAACTTTAGTAATTAGAATAACCATGTATGAATTCATATTTGTCATGTTGACTGAACTTAGGACTGGTGGTGGTGCTTAAGATATTGTTTGTCATTTAGTGTTTCTATAAAAAAGGAAAAAGAAAACTACAAATAATACTGATAAGATAACAACTACTACGAATTCTATACTAATAACAATATAAAACGCCTAAGGATTATTGAGCTGCTGGGTTCATGAAATATTAATCAGGTTGTCTGCGTTCGCTCGAACTGATTCGCTGAAATCTGTTTTTTTTTTTTTTTTTTTTATTTTTTCTTTAATAATTCTGCATCCATCTCTATCGTGAAGCCTGACCAGTCCTCCGCTGGGTAGATGGTAGCATGAAGTTGAAGTCTAGGTTTTGTCACGGTTTCCAAGCACAGCTCAGAATCTAACAGTAGAGAGGTATTGGTTGTTGTGATCCTGATCATCAGTCAGACTCACTGATGTCACTGCAGTCATGCTTATGCAGACGAATCACTAAAGGATGCTAGTTAGTAGACATGTATCATTACAGTGTAGTATCACTACAGTCGTTTATCATTATATAAAATCAATAGATGGATGAATTGATTTTAGTCTGCTGATAAGTGAGGGTTTATTATCAAGATGTTATTTGCAAAACATCAAATACATTTTTTTATATTTCTCCTTTTTCATGACCAGATACTTTTGCTTCATGTTTTCTTTAAGGGTTCCATAGCTCTTCATGACCATACTGAACATCATTACGTAATTAACTGACCTTGTGTTGTTATCACTGGGTGACGCTAAATAATAAAAAGCACATGTGCATGTCAGCGCTTTTAGGGATGACTGTGCTGTTGTCTTTTGTCTACCAGGGGTCAAACCACCTTTATAAAAAAAGTACCTTCAGTATCTGTGTGAAGCTGAATGTGTTAGAACCCTAAATTAAATGCAGAAGAGAATGTTTTCTGAAAAACAAACATACCCATTGTGTTTGTACCAGTCAGTCACAGCATCGCCACAGGCATAATCTGACCATGAGTTTTGCGTCAGCTTGGTTTAAAGTGAATGTCATACTGATAAACCAAATGAAATTAGTAGATTAGCTTGTTACAGCCTTAATGTTTTGTACAATTGGGTAATATGCAGTTAATATTTCATATCAATGTACGTCTCTACACTGCTTCTCTGTGAAGCTTGGACATGCATGGATTCAGCCTGATCTTGATGCTGCTAAATCTATGATCAAGAGCTAAGCAATCAATATCCACAGGAGGCAGATAGCCTTTGAGTGAACAGAAGCATTAGATGGAGCTCAGAATATAAGGAGAGGTACAGGATCTGCTGTATCTGCCATGTTGAACAGCTTTAAAAGAACAGTAGATTATATCATTGAAGTTTATCAAAACTGATTTGGACTGAATCGGGGGTTTCAAGAAATTTACCCCTTGTTACATGTTGCATGAAGCTCACTGCTGCATTTTAATCCTGACCAATAATAACCTGAGTATAGGTTGTTGTCATAGACTAAGGGTGAATCCCATTTCTCTGTCTTACCTCTTCCTCTTACCCCTTCCCCTTAGTTTTGCGCGTTCACGTGAGAGTAAGGGCTATCCCAATTCTCATTTTGATCAAGGGGTAGGGCTAAGGGGAAGTGGTAGATACCCCTTAAAACCAAGCATTTTCGCGAGCTTACTTGAAACCAAGGGGTACCCAGAACACACTGCGCAACCGGCATCAATGTCGGCCAGATCATCCAGAGAGTCCCATTTTCGGCTTAAATAATTGATTTAAAAATTACGACAGTCTTGTTTTGTGCTCTACACAGTCCTGTACATATATATTTGCAACCATGTTCTTAATTGAAACGTTTTAAAAAATCGCTAGTTTGCTACGCTAACGTTACATTGCTGATTTGCACAACAATCGCAAAAACATCGATGGTGAGCAGTCACCCTTATAAAACTGTTCTTTCTTTGTACTGTAAAACTGTAAAAATGTCTTCATTGTTGTTATTTGAAATAAATATTCAATTAAACTAACTGAAATAAGTTGCAGTTGAAACAATAAATTTACCAACTGGAAATAAATAACTAAAACTGAACTAAAACTAAAATTAAATTAAAATAACAACTGAAAATATAAAAGTAAAAGCTAATTCATAATTTTATTAGCTTTATATATTTATTATGTATAATAAAAAATACTAAAATAACACTATGGAGGAGTACCATATTCATTTGTAGTATTTCTAGCCTTTATAATGCTTACATTTGAAAAGCCAAGAAGGACTGGGTCAAATGTAATAATAATAAATTATATGAAATGAAAATAATAAATTATATGAAATTATACTATATAAATTATATACCGGAAAACGCTTTTATTCAGAAACATGTTTAAGTGGAATATTTTGTAACGCTAACATGGTGTTTAAAAAAAATCATAAACAAAACATTGAAAAGCAATTTGAATATTCATAAGTGATGTACAGAGTGATACTTTACATTTTAACATGCGAGGGACATTGAAACATTAGTTGTCAAACAGTAGTTGGTGGACCCTGCATTACAATTATAGACCACCAAACAATATTCTTGTTAACTCTTAAAAATAAAGGCTCCAAAAGGGTGTTTTCGCTGCAGTGCCATAGAAGAATATGATAGATCCTCCAAAGAACCTTTCATTGAACAGTTTCATGAAACAGGAATCTCTTTTTAGTGTGAAGAATGTTTTAAAAACCTTAAGAACTGTTTTTCGGTATAAAGAACCTTTCGTGGAATGGAAATGTTAAAGGGGTCATATGATGTGATTTCAAGTTTTCCTTTCTCTTTGGAGTGTTACAAGCTGTTTGTGCATAGATAAGATCCCTGAAGTTGCAAAGACTAAAGTCTCAAAACCAAAGATATATTCTTTATCAAAGTTAAGATTCTGCCACGCCCCTCTAAAACAGCTCATTCAAACACGCCCCCACATGTCTACGTCACGATGTGGAAATATTTGCTTAATGCAGCCTAAATGTTCACGCAAAGAAAGAAGGCGTGGTTTCAGTAACCGCTGTAGTGTTGATGCAGCCATGACAGGGAGAAGCTGTGTGTTTTTATGCAAAAGCAAAAACACTTTATTTGGCCTTCCGAAAGTAGATGCAATTAGGAATCATTAAGATTACTTACAACAGAACAGCAATGCATTTTATGGACGACAGTTTCATGAACCTAGGAGAGGAGGTAATTCTGACTTTGCTATGACAATCTGGCGCTTCTGAATCAGTGACTGTATGTTTTGTTATTAGTTTAAGTATATGCAGAGTTTTGCGCGTCCTGTGTGTGTGTGTGTGTGTGTGAGAGAGAGAGAGGGGGGGTCACAGCGCAGCTTCGCGTGTGTGTGTGTGTGTGTGTCGCGTGCGTGCCTGAGAGAGGGAGACACGGTCACATCACAACCGCGGCTTATTTGCAAACACATACGAGCTTCATCACTGTCTGTCACGCGACTCTGTTCCACTCTCGGGCTTGAACTGATGGTAATCTAAGGACATTATTAACTGTCTTTACTTTTATTTTGAAGGTTAAAGCTCGCGATTATGGAAAGGGGCGTTACATTTCTGATGCGGCTTTTGGTGTTCGGCCAATCACAATGCACTGTGCCAGTTGGCCAATCAGAGCAGACTGCGCTTGTCGGAAGGAGGGACTTTGTAGAAAACGAAGCGTTTGAGAGAGGAGGGGCACAGAGGACCTACAATAATGTTCAGTGTTTGAAAAAGAATGTGTTTTTTGAATATTAAAGCATGTCAACATATTCTGTTACACCAAATACACAAAATAATGATCTTTAAAAAAAAGCATCATATGACCCCTTTAAAGATTCTTCATGGAACCATTGATGCCAATAAAGAACCTTTATTTGTTAGAATGGTCATGTTGAGGTTTCCATGGCATCAGACAGGATTGAGACTGTGGAGCAAATGAAGCAGATGTCTGCAGGATTCAGAAAAGTTGACCGGGTGTAATTTACTTGTTCTTGTAGCCTAGGCTGATATTCTTCAGCCAGCAGGTGGCATTGGATATTTGTGTGTCAGAAGTAGCACATTTTTCCAATGCCTCCTGGTGATGCTGCAAAGAGTTGATCTGTGCATGGAAAATGTTTGTTCTGCATCTTCTTTTCGTTTTATATGCCTAGTTTATCATGTCAGGTGATCTCTGTGTGTGTGAATGAAATGATACCCTCTTCTCTCTAGTCTGGTTACTGTGAGTTGGATGACTGCTGTGCTGTAATTAGGAATGGAATGTGATGTTGAATGTTATGACTCAAGTGTGTGATTCATTCAATGGGCAGACAGGCTTGGGTGTGTTCATGTGTTCACCTGTGTGTGGTGAAACATACATTAGAAACTGCTTTATTGGTCATCACTGTGAACAAGCTGCTTGATTTGTCATAACTTTTGGAGGCTCTTTTATGGTTTTAGACATGTTTCTTGAACACCAGATCAGCATATTAGAATGTTTGCCGTCACAGAAATGAATTATTTTAAATTGTAATATTATTTCACAATATTTCTGTTTTCACTGTATTTGACTTCTTGCAAAAATCCTACTGACGGTTTTGAACAGTAGTGTGTATAATAATTTTAATAATACAATCTCGTGTTTGGTTTGATTGTTTTGGTCTGCATATGGGATATTTAATGCAACATGTTCAAAAACCCAAATGTTTTACCCCTCCTATGAATGTGTTCACAGGCACCGCCGTCCATGGTAAGCACAGAACAGAGACAGCATGCAGAGCACATATTCCTCTCCTTCAGGAAGTCAAAATCCCCCTTTGCCATCTGCAAACACATCCTCGGTGAGTCTCAGCACTCGGTTCTCACAGACACTTTGACAAGTACTGACTCTACTGTGCTGATTTTTAATGGCTAAACTCAAAACTCTGGTGTGAATTTCAATTAAACTTTGATTAGAGTGTAAAATAATATTGTAAGAACAATAATAAATGAATAAATAATAATAATAAATAAATGTTGTCTTTCTCTTTCCATAGAGACTAGTAAAGTGGACTATGTGTTGTTCCAGGCCGCCACAGCCATCATGGAGGCCGTGGTTAGAGAATGGATCCTTCTGGAAAAGAACAGCATCGAGTCCCTCAGAACATTCCTCCTCACGTACGTCTTACAGAGACCCAAGTAAGTGTGTGAATGAACATATAAAACGTGACAACATGTGCTTGAGCCATTTCCATCTCTTATCTGATATTGTGTAAATTTCTCTGTTCCTTGCAGTCTGCAAAAGTATGTTCGAGAGCAGATCCTGTTAGCCGTAGCAGTAATAGTGAAGAGAGGCTCTCTTGACAAATCTATCAACTGTAAGAGCATCTTCCATGAGGTCAGCCAGCTCATCAGCAGCGGCAATCCCACAGTGGTAAGACTTCTGTATCACATGGATCAAAGCTGTGAGAGTTTGCAGTGCTATCAAACTATAATTCAGCAAAGGCCTATTAAATGTAAATAAGTGATTCTTTTGGTTAGTAATGTTATTGGTAGTCTCCTATTTAAAAATCAGGGCTGGGCAAACATCACAATGTTCAAATAGTTACAAATATCATGTAATCAGAATCAGAATCAGAATGAGCTTTATTGGCCAGGTATGTTTACACATACGAGGAATTTGTTATAGTGACAAAGCTCCACAGTGCAACAGAATGACAGCAACGGGACAGGACACAGATAACAAGAGAACAATATACAAATATACAAATAGGCAATGTATATACAAATAGGCAATGTAAATAGCAAAAACACTATGCAATACAGACAATCATGTGTGTACATGTCTGACATGTGCAAATTTGAAATGGAAAAAAATAAAATAAAAAATATTATATATGTATGTGTGGTGAATAAATAGTTGTAAAATAGTGTTGTGTGTTCCACGTTAATGTCAGGTGTTCATGAGATGGATTGCTTGGGGGAAGAAACTGTTCCTGTGTCTGGTTGTTCTGGTGCTCAGAGCTCTGTAGCGTCGACCAGACGGCAGCAGTTCAAAGAGGGAGTGTGCTGGATGTGCGGGGTCCAGAGTGATTTTGCCAGCCCTTTTGCTCACTCTGGATAAATACAGTTCTTGGAGAGTAGGGAGGGTTGTACCAATGATTCGCTCAGCAGTCCGGACTACCCTCCGTAGTCTTCTGAGGTCAGATTTGGTAAGCTGAGCTGAACCAGACAGTTATTGATGTGCAGAGGACGGATTCAATGATGGCAGAGTAGAACTGTTTCAGCAGCTCCTGTGGTAGGTTGAACTTCCTCAGCTGGCGAAGGAAGTACAACCTCTGCTGGGCCTTTCTCACAATGGAGTCTATGTGAATGTCCCACTTCAGGTCCTGGGAGATGGTGGTGCCCAGGAACCTGAATGACTCCACTGCAGTCACAGTGCTGTTCATGATGGTGAGTGGGGGGAGAGCAGGGGGGTTTCTCCTGAAGTCCACGATCATCTCCACTGTTTTGAGCGTGTTAAGCTCCAGGTTGTTAAGACTGCACCAGACAGCCAGCTCCTTAACCTCCTGTCTGTAGGCAGACTCGTCACCGTCCTGAATGAGGCCGATCAGTGTGGTGTCGTCTGCAAACTTCAGGAGCTTGACAGAGGGGTCTTTAGATGTGCAGCATTCGTGTAGAGGGAGAAGAGCAGTGGGGAGAGAACGCAGCCCTGAGGGGCTCCAGTGCTGGTGGTGCGGGTGCTGGATGAGAATTTTCCCAGCCTCACAAGCTGCTGCCTGTCTGTCAGGAAGCTGTTGATCCACTGACAGACGGAGGTAGGGACGGAGAGCTGTGTCAGTTTATTCTGAAGGGTGTCCGGGATGATGGTGTTAAAAGCAGAGCTGAAGTCTACAAACAGGTCCTCACATAAGTCCCTGGTCTGTCCAGATGCTGCAGGGTGAAGTGCAGTCCCATGTTGACTGCATCATCCACAGACCTGTTTGCTCTGTAGGCAAACTGCAGGGGGTCCAGTAAGGGTCCAGTGGAGGCCTTCAGATAAGCCAAAACCAGTTTTCAAATGATTTCATGACCACAGACGTTAGAGCCACAGGTCTGTAGTCATTAAGTCCAGATTTTGGGTTTCTTTGGGACAGGGATGATGGTGGAGCGTTTGAAGCATGAGGGGACTTCGCACAGCTCCAGTGATCTGTTGAAGATCTGTGTGAAAATGGGGGCTAGCTGGTCAGCACAGGATTTAAGGCAGGCTGGTGACACACCGTCTGGGCCTGTGCTTTCCTTCTTTTGTTCTTTATGAAGACCTGCCGCACGTCATCTTCACTTATTTTCAGTGCAGGTGTGGGGGAGAGGGGGGTTGCTGGAGGTGTTAATGGTTGTGTGGAGAGGTGTTCAGGGCGGGTGTGGGGTGTTTTTTCAAACCTGCAGCAAAAGACATTCAAATCGTCTGCTAGTTGTTGATTCTCCACAGTGCTGGGGGATGGTGTCCTGTAATTTGTAAAGTCTTTCATACCTTTCCATGAAAGGTAATGTTCATTAACATATATATTAACATATTCGTATACCATATATGTATTTTCCTAAAATCTGTCAAAGGTTTTGGAAATGAGTGAAAATAGGTAGTCATTAATTTCTTTAGTCAATATAAGTTTAAAAAAGTTTAATTGTTTTTTGTAATTTTTTCCAATGAATGTGGTTGATATGGAAATAAAAATAAATAATAAATCATTAAATAACAAATATAAACCTTATCAGTAATCTCAAAGAAGCTAATTTTTTTTATTTTTTTTTATGTGAAAACATTATGAAAATCTATTGGTCAGAACATGTGGGGGGCCCTATTATGTGTTATATTGTGACATATTAATGTGATATTCTGTTTTAAAAAAAAAAGTCCCAGTGTGTCCCTGAATTTCGACCATTCTCCTAAACATAATTTATGGCCACGAGTATTCCTAAACAAAATTGTTAAAAGAGCCCTATGGAAAAATATAGTACATATTGTGTCCTTCAGAGGGCGCTCCAGTTTTATGTTTTGAATTTGTTCAATGGAAGGTTAAAGATTTAATCTGGTCAAATTTAAAAGCCTAGCTGTGATTATACTTCATACAGCAAAAATTAAGCCTTTGGAAAACTACTGTCCTTATTTCATATTTTGTACCAGTATTGAATTAAAATAGGTAATTTAAATAGCTGAATAAGTGTGTTAGACATGTTTCCTGAGATATTAACCCATTTTGTCTTTTGTCTTGATGGAAAGTAATGTTTATCACAGTGCATGCCTGTATCTGTCCTGCTAGCAAACACTGGCCTGCTCCATCCTGACGGCTCTGTTGAGCGAGTTCTCCAGCTCCAGTAAGACCAGTAACATTGGCCTCAGTATGGAGTTTCACGGAAGCTGCAAACGCATTTTCCAGGTCTGTCCTTCTGTCCCAATCATTCTGAGTGTGTCCTTTGTTAACAGGTGTATAGTTCCTGTGCTGGGTGTTTATATTTGTATGTTAACTTGTTACAGCCAAAAACATTTAGAAATATGCATGTGACATGAATGTTTTATTGATATCAAATCATTGACAATCTATTATAGTTTTTGTTAATATTATGAATTAGATTTTTTATATACAGGTGCATCTCAATAAATTAGAATGTCGTGAAAAAGTTCATTTTTTCTTGTAACTTATTTCAAAAAGTGAAACTTTCATATATTTTAGATGTAAAGTAAAACATTTAAAAAGTTTTTTTTGTTTTAATTTTGATGATTAGAGCTTACAGCTCATGAAAGTCAAAAATCAGTATCTCAAAATATTAGAATATTTACATTTGAGTTTCAATTAATGACCATCCATACAGTATAAATTCTAGGTAGCTCTTGTTCTTTGAAACCACAATAATGGAGAAGACTGCTGACTTGGTAATGATCCAGAAGACGAACATTGACACCCTCCACAAAGAGGGTAAGTCACAGAAGGTCATTACTGAAAGGTGTGGCTGTTTACAGAGTGCTGTATCAAAGCATATTAAATGCAAAGTTGACTGGAAGGAAGAATTTGGGTAGGAAAAGGTGCACAAGCAACAGGGATGACCGCAAGCTTGAGAATACAGTCAAGCAAAGCTGATTCAAACACTTGGGAGAGCTTCACAAGGAGCCGACTGAAGCTGGAGTCAGTGCATCAAGAGTCACCACGCTCAGACGTCTTCAGGAAAAGGGCTACCAAGCCACTTCTGAACCAGAGACAACGTCAGAAGCATCTTACCTGGGCTGTGGAGAAAAAGAACTGGACTGTTGCTCAGTGGTCCAAAGTCCTCTTTTCAGATGAAAGTAAATTTTGCATTTCATTTGGAAATCAAGGTCCCAGAGTCTGGAGGAAGAGTGGAGAGGCACAGAATCCATGTTGCTTGAAGTCCAGTGTGAAGTTTCCACAGTCAGTGATGATTTGGGCTGCCATGTCATCTGCTGGTGTTGGTCCACTGTGTTTTCTGAAGTCTCACAGTCAACGCAGCCATCTACCAGGAAATTTTAGAGCACTTCATTCTTCCTTCTGCTGACAAGCTTTATGGAGATGATTTCATTTTCCAGCAGGACTTGGCACCTGCCCACACTGCCAAAGGTACCAAAAGCTGGTTTAATGACCATGGTGTTACTGTGCTTGATTGGCCAGCAAACTCACCTGACCTGAACCCCATAGAGAATCTATGGGGTATTGTCAAGAGGAAGATGAGAGACACCAGACCCAACAATGCAGATGACCTGAAGGACACTGTCAAAGAAACCTGTGCTTCCATACCACCTCAGCAGTGCCACAAACTGATCACCTCCATGCCACGCCGAATTGAGGCAGTAATTAAAGCAAAAGGAGCTCTACCAAGTATTGAGTACATATACAGTAAATTAACATTTTCCAGAAGGCCAACAATTCACTAAAAATGTTTTTTTTTTTATTGGTCTTATGAAGTATTCTAATTTGTTGAGATAGTGAATTGGTGGGTGTTTTGTTAAATGTGAGCCTAAATCATCACAATTAAAAGAACCAAAGACTTAAACTACTTCAGTCTGTGTGCATTGAATTTATTTAATACACGAGTTTCACAATTTGAGTTGAATTACTGAAATAAATGAACTTTTCCACGACATTCTAATTTATTGAGATGCACCTGTATATATTTTAGTTTTTTTAATTTTATATTTTTTATAGCGTTTTTTATCGTTTTAATTTTATTTTTAGGCAAAGATTTTTGGGGTAATTTTTTAGTGTTGATATAATTTTTATTTGTTAGTTTTAGTTCATTTTGTTTTAGCTATTTTAGTACTAAACAATAAATGAAAATGAGAAAATCTATCAGAAATGAAATGTTTTTTTAAAACTTTTTTTATGGTTTAGTTTTAGGTAAAAAAAAAAAAACGGTAACAACCATAATCTGAGATGTTGTAATCACACCGTATATATGCAGAATTATGTAATAATTCTGCATATATATACGGATAATAATCTTGTGGAATTGATTCTTGAAATTAGTACCAATACCCAGCGTTAACTTGACTGCTTGTGCCTTTTATGATGAGTGTGTGTGTGTGTGTGTGTTGCAGGAGGACGATCTCATGCAGATCTTCATGCTCACTATGGAGGTCCTGCAGGAGTTCAGTCGGAGGGAGAACCTCAACGCTCAGATGTCCTGTGTTTTCCAGCGCTACCTTGCGCTGGCCAATCAAGTGCTCAGTTGGAACTTCCTTCCACCCAATCATATCCTTTCATGAAAAGATTTTGCTGACTTTTTATATTTGTGTGTATGTTTGTAGCCATGTCTTTTTTCCTTGTAAATTTAGAGGAAAGTTGAGAGAGGTGATGCAGGCTGGACTTCCTGTGAGCACTAGGAAGCACTAGACCTGGACAGCAGCCAGGAATGTTTTAGAGGCACAAGGGTTAGGAAAGACAATTAACTGTGACTTATTTTTGGATTAATAACAGACAAGCTATAATGTGATAATCATTCTTAACCTTCATAACAATTCTTTGCAAAATAACCGTGAACACAGAACCAGATCCAGGCACATTTCTTGTTGCTCGTTTAAAAAAAAGAAAACTTGATCTTGCGGGTAAATTTTCAGAGCATTTTTTCTTTACCTGCTTGAAGCCACAAAATTTGAAGCTCTTCAGCATTTGTGCTCATGATGGATTTGGATCTTGATGAATTAGAAAGTTTGTCCCACGGTTTAATTGATTTGAATATATTCACATACATTTCTAAAGGTTTTAAGGATCTTGTCTCTCCGTAGTTTTGCTTGTGCCTTTGCATGTGTGATTATTTTTACTATTCACTTGTGCTAGTGTTAGTCCTAAATCATGAGCTGTGATTGATGGTGCGTGTGTGTCTGTGTGTGTTTTAGCTCTGTGAGGCGTTAATCCCACTCAGGCTTTCTTTGTCTCTGTGTCTCTTTAAAGAGATCTGAGCTGGCGTCTGTGCCAACCAGGGTCACATATCACTTACAAAGGAGGCCTGTGCCAAGCCCTTATCGTGCTCAATAAGTGTGCCTTTAAACACACAGCTCATTGAGTGCTGGGCTGGAATGTCAGCCGGCCATTTGTGCATTGATGTGTTTGCATAGTTTCAAGTCATATTAATTGCCCACTGGGCGCTGGAGGGGAGATAGTTCTTTGATACCAAGAACACATTTGTTAAGGACACAGAGAGGACAGAGTGAGTGTATTAGTGTTCAATTTTAAAATTAGCAATACGTTGCATGAATGAGTAGTTAATTAATCTGTTCTTTATTGTGTGCGTTAATACAAGACTTCACAACACTCTGCAACAACCAGTCAATCTTGTTAAAATGTTACATATTATATTTGTATATATATATATATATAAATGTGTGTATATATACACACACACAGTCGTGGTCAGAATTATTGGCACCCTTGGTAAACATGATCAAAGAAGGCTCTGAAAATAAACCTGCATTTTTAATCATTTTGATCTTTTATTTAAAAAAATCACAAAAATCTAACCTTTCATTGAACTAAAACAATTGAAAATGGGGGAAAATCTCATTATGAAATAAATGTTTTTCTCAAATACACGTTGGACACAATTATTGGTACCCCTAGAAATTCTTATGAGTAAAATATCTCTGAAGTATATTCCCATTCATATTTACAATTTTGAGCACTCCAGGGGGGTGGTCATTCTCCAATGAGAAAAACCAAAGAATATATTTCTGATGTGCAGCAAAAGATAATTGAGCTTCACAAATTAGTGAAGTGGCTTTAAGAAAAGAGCTAGAGCCGTGAAAATTCCCATTTCCACCATCAGAGCAATAATTAAGAAATTCCAATCAACAGAAAATGTTATGAATCTGCCTGGAAGAGGACATGTGTCTATATCGTCCTAATGCACTGTGAGAAGGAGAGTTTGAGTGGCTAAAGACTCTCCAAGGACCACAGCTGGAGAATTGTAGAGAAAGGTTGAGTTTCGGGGTCAGAAAACCTTAAAAAAAAAAAAAAAAAAAAAAAAAAAGTCAAACAGCCCCAAATCACCAGATGTTTTTAGGGAGGGTTTCAAGAAAAATTGTCCTCACTCATCCAAAAACCAACTTATATTCATATAAAGCAGATTCAGTTATCAGACACGACTGGAACTTCAAATGGGACTGGCTTCTATGGTCAGATGTAATAAAAAATTCAGCTTTTTAGCAGCAAACACTCAAGATGGGTTTGGTGAACACAGGGATAAAAAGTACCCCATGTGTACAATGAAATATACTGCTGTATTTTTAATGTTGTGTGCCTATATTTCTGCTGGAGGCCCTGGACATCTTGTTTAGACACATGGCATCATGGATTCTATCAAATACCAAAAATCAAACAATCAACAAGTGACTGACTCTGTTATAATGGGCCTTGTTTGGATCTTCCAACCGGACAATAATCCAAACACAAACCTCAAAAACAACACAAAAATGGGTCACTGAGAACAAAACCAAGCTTCTGCTATGGCCATTCCAGTCCTCTGACCTGAACCCTGTAGAAAATGAGTGAGGTGAACTGATGAGAAGAAGCACCGTCATGGAGCTGTGAATCTGAAGGATCTGGAGTGATTCTGGATGAAGGAATGGTCTCTGATCTCTTGTCAGGTGTTCTAACCACATCAGGCATTATAGGAGAAAAAATAGAGCTATTAAACTGGAAAATGGAGGTTTCAAGAAGTATTGAATAAAAGGGTGCTGTTAATTGTGGCCAATGTGTATTAGAGAAAAACATTTATTTCATAATGATATTTCCCCCCATTTTAAATTCTTATTCTCCAATGAAAGGTTAGATTTTTGTGAATTTTTTAAATAAAAGATCAAAAGGATTAACAATGCAGATTAATTTTCACAGCCTTCTTTGATCATATTTACCAAGGGTGCCAATCATTCTGACCACGTCTTTATATATATATATATATATATATATATAAACCGGTCAACCTCATGACACACTAAGCACTAAGATGCAATTAGGGTTTTAAAAAATATATATATATATTATGCTCAACCAGACTGTAGTTATGCATTTATTTGATCAATGCAGGGTTCCTACGGGGTTTGGAAAAGTATGGAATTTGATTTAAGTATTTTCCAGGTATGGAAAAGAGAAAGCAGAGTATGGGAAAAAAAATTGTGTTTCCAGACTTTTGCCCCTATTTAGTTTTTTTTTTTTTTTATAATAGAAAATTATGAATTTAATTAAAATAAATGTAACGTACAAGAAGTGAGGTTTCATGGCAGCTGTTTTGTGATTCTTTAGTGATTGTCAAATACGACTGAATGAATACAAGGTGCACTTTATGGCATACTGCCCCAATGAAAGCCAAACTTCAACACTTTTTTTTACAGTACCAGTCTTTTTTATAGACCCTTGAACTTGGCAAATTTTATGCTATTTGCCAATTTCATGTCATGGTTTCTCCACCACCACAGACGATGTGTTAAATTGGACATTAGGCCTTGATATTAGAGGTACTACCATAAGAAAAGCTAAATTTTGACCAGGTAGATCTCTGTTAATTCATGTGCATCCATGCTATCATTTTATTCTTAGTAATGAATAGATGGCAGTGATGCGGAGAGGAAATAGGTTCTATAAAACTAGAAATTGTAATGCGTACGCATGCAAAACATTTCCATGCACATGTGAAGAGTTTCTCAACGGCACAAAAAAAGTTTCTTCTGTGCATGTAAAAGTCTGTATTTATTTATTTATTATTTGTCACTTTGAGAAAATCAGTTTTAAAAAATAAAAATATTTACAGATGACTGTACTATATACCAAATATAAAGCTGAAATAATGCTCTATGAACCATTTGTTAAATATGGTCTGAAAATCTACCGAGAGGTTTGGAAATTTGAGTCTGGAAAAGTATGGAATTTTGAAATGGAAAATGTGTAGGAACCCTGTCAATACATTAAACAATGTTCAATATTATAAAAATTTCAAATAACAGTTTTGTATTTTAATGTATTGTAAAATATAATTTATTATTTTATGGCCAGGCTGAATTTGGTACTTAAACATTTACATGATATTATTATTATTACTGTGTTAGTCATATTATGTTAAAAACCATTGTGCTGCTTAAGATTTTTGTACAATTACTGCATTTTAGCATATTATAAATGTTTTAGAAAGTTTCATAAAAGGTTAAAAAACTGCATTTATTTAAAATAGAAATATTTCGTTACATTATAACTGTCACTTTTTTGATTAATTTAATACATCCTTGCATATTAAAATAATTATTTTTTTTACAAAACAAACTTACTGATGGCAAACCTTTGGATGGTAGTGTATATAAAATATTTGTATATTACATTTTAATATATTTTAGATAATTATGCATTTTATACATTTTAACTGCAGTCATGACCCATCTCTAGTGTGTGTGTGTGTTTGTGTCTATTCCTGACAGCCGCTTAGACTCTTTCCTCAAAGTGCCGCCATCTCTCAGTAGCCAAGGCCATGGCATGCGTGTCATTTGTCCATGACACACTCCCACTTGATGCATGTACATGTCATTTGTGTGAATCCTAAACATGTGATTCCCTTAATGTCTGCAGGACTGCATGTCTGTCCATGGCCCTAGTGACCCCGGGGCGGGTTGTGGCCGGGCTTTGAGCCGGTCAGGTGCTCTGAATGGTAGAGCGAGATGACAGACGGCTGTGTGCCATTGCTCATTTCTAACACACGTGCACAAGTGGAGCAGAGCTTTGTAAGCCCACTGTCCCGGGCCTGACAGCGGGGAGGAGGGCATTCCTGGGGTGTGAGGGGAATCTTAAGAGGGAGGATGTGACACTCAGGCTTCCTAATAGACTTGGATCTCTTCTCTATTCTTTGGCTCCAGGCAGCTCTCAGCACTCTCATAATCATTATGTTTGCTGAATGCCTCCTGATTGATTCAGTCTGCAGTCCTGAGCTCAACACACAATGTCTTCAGCTCACATTCAGCTACTACTTCACAACACTCCATTTACTTCTTACACTTTAGTGTCCACTTTTGATTAATCGTCCCTGCCAGTATATCAACCAGGGGATCATTAATGTATGCAGTGATTTTCGGTTAAGGAAAGCAGATTCAGACCAGTTCCAACTGAATTATGCTTCTGGTTACTGAATTGAATCACTGTTATATATATCTAAACTAATTTACAGAAATCACATTTTTGAATCTAATTGAGATCAGTAGTTTGTTAATGGAATTGATTTGCTGACTGCTCAAAACATTCACACCCCTTGCCTGTTATTGTTAAGTTCTTTAAAACTAGAAAAAGCTGTTTTCTCTCCGAGTATCACATCTCCGTATAAACTACGCCTTCTATAATGTACTGTTCTATCAGTGTGTGTGACTCTGTATTCACCCCTTGAACTCATGTGACCCTTCATTCTCTCTCTGTCTCAGTCACAGCATGAGTCTGTCTCCTAAAGCCATCATGTCAGGCTTTGTCTTCATCATGACTTCTTCAGCTTTCTCTAACATGTGACACCTTAAGTACAGCACAGAAAAATGTTACATCTTTACTTCTGAAAGACCATATTTGTGCTTTTATGTGAATGTTCTGAGTGTTTGTTTTAAAGCGAAGGAACTGTATATTAATGTTAATACAAATGATTGTAAGTGTTGAGGACAGTCTGAACCCCACCTCTTTTTTTCCAGGACTTTTTACTGTCAGACTGTGGTTTGTTATAGATACACTACCGTTCAAAAGTCTGACTCTAGGATATTTATAAAAATTAATATTTAATACTTTTAATTAATACTTTTATAATGTCACAAGACATTTGTTACAGTAGATTTGTTATAAATGCTGTTGTTTTAAAACAGTTCTGTTAAAGTACCAAAATTTCCATTAAAAAAAAGCAGCACAACTGTTTTCAGAATTTATAATAAGAAATGTTTCTTGAGCACCAAATCAGCATATTAAAGTGTTTTCTGAAGGATCATGTGACACTGAAAATCCAGTTTTGCCATCACAGGAAAAAATTACATTTTAAAATATATTAAAATACAAGACAGTTACTTCAAATTGTAATATTTCAGAATTGCTGTATTTTTTAAAATAAAGGCAACCTTGCAGCCTTGGTGAGCATAAGATTAAACAACCTTCCTGATCCTAAACTTTTGACCAGTAGTGGATTATCAACAAACATAAGATAAACACGTCAGTTACCTTATTGCAAGTCTTTGCAGTGTGCATTTTTTTTTTTGCGAAAGGGCATCTGGTTGCTGCGTCACGTCTCACACTGTTTTTCTTTTTTTCTTAGTATCTCACACCATGGGTGTTTCGGTCAGTGTGTCGAGTTATAATAGTTCAACTTTTAAAAACACAACTCGAGGCTGTTTCTGTGCTATTTTATTGATCTCAGGCTAGCTGTATTGAAACACGATATAATATGTCCGTTGTGAACACATCAGGTGAACGTGACCCTACGTCACCCCAACATTACAGCACTTTACTTGAGGCCGACTAGTCGATTTCTGAGTTCGTCATGTGTTTGGTGTCTTCAGCAGCTGGGACGAGGGCTGGTGGAAACGAGTCATGTGCGTTTGTGAGTAAGCCCGGGTTGGGTTTCAGTAGGTCATATCTTTAGTCACCCTCCCAGTTTTTCATACGCTCGCACACTTTTCCAGCAATGGCTCCAAGTGACATTAAGTGACCGGCTGGTTTATCCCCTGCGCCCCATCCATCCGTCAGTCAGTCTCTCCCTGCTGCGCTCATGTGGCAGGCTGCTATCAGCCCGCTGGTGGTCAGCACACAAGCTCCAGCCGCTCTCCCTCGAGGCCCATTCTCTCCTCAGCACGGGTCACTCAGAGTTCTGCCGGCCCCTTGCTATTTTTAAGAGGCCGTAAAGTCAGGTCTGCTCAGGACGGACACAGGCAGAGGGGTGTAATACTCCAGCACACTCATTCTAGTTTGGCACCTGGCACTTCCCGGTGTCTGCTTAGTGAATGCGTAGGTGAGTCGCCACATAATTTGCTTTGACATATGCGGCTATATGGTAGACGTGAGCAGATACTGTAATGGTGTGTGTGTGTGCGTGAATGAGAGAGCGCTTGCATTTGTCTGCTGGGAGTGACTGTGGGTCCGGCCCAGAGGAATGCGTGGCCTTTGCCGGTAACTGGCTTTGATCAGACATTCCTGTGGGAGGCTTTTCTCTCTCTGTCTCCCTCCCTCCCTGCCTCTTGTTCTATTTATCGTTCCTTTTTTTCCTCCATCTCTTTTCCCAGTGGGCTACATATGGAAAGGGGGAGATTTTGAGGTAAACATTTAGTGGGAGGGGACAGCGCGATTGAATAGTAGTAACGGTGCCGTTGAAGAAGAGCGATAGAGAAGGAGCTGCAGAAAACAGACGCTGGGAATTCACTGCAGCAATTTTCCACACTCTTTTTAGTCCAGGACCGCATGGCCAGAGAGAAGTGACAGAAAGAAAAGGGGGTTAGAAACATCCTTCCTTATCCTTTCTGCTTTTGCTTTTGCTATTGCCCTTAACTGAGGTGTCACTGGGGAGGCACTACATTGCCATGTTTGAAGCGACTCAGAATGTCATGCTCAAGCCAACCGAGTCCTGGAGGGAAACTCTTCTAGACCACCGAGTCATGGACCTTTTCTTCACTGTGAGTACCAACTTATACATTTATTCTGTCTGAGGTTTTTTCCTCAACCTCCTGCTTGGAAATGGCTCTTTTCTTTTCTAATTTTTACCTAATTTCTTATGCCATTGTACGTTCAAAACCTGCGTCCCCTCGTCTTCTGTTTATTCCTCTCATGTTGTTTCTTAAAAAATTGTCCTTGACACTGCATCAAATAATAAGTTATAAATATTTTGCAGTTATAGAAATATAAGGCATGTTTAGAAGGAGTGAGCTGAGGCAGATTATTATATGTTGCAGTGATCAAAGATGGAGGAGTCTGGCCTATGTGATGATTTAAGGAAGTAAAATATATATAAAAAAAACATTTATTTTGTATATAGAAGAATCAGAATGAGCTTTATTGGCCAGGTATGTTTACACATACAAGGAATTTGTTATAGTGACAGAAAAATGACAGCAACAGGACAAGACACAGATAATAAAAGAATAATATACAAATATACAAATAGGCAATGTACAAAATAGCAAAAACACAATATATAATATAGACAATTATGTGTGTACAGGTCTGATATGTGCAAAATTTGAAATGAAAAAATAAGTATGTGTGATGAATAAATAATGTATAATAGTGTTGTGTGTTCCACGTTATTGTCAAGTGTTCATGAGATGGATTGTGTGATATAAAAATAAATATATAAAAATGATTTGGTGTCAGGAAGATTTTTTTTTTTTAAGTTTTTGAAAATTCTCTTGCGCTCACCAGAAGTACAGTAAATATTACATAAAATAACTCTTTGTGAAAACTTTTTTTTCAAGAATTTGAGGAATAGAAATGTCAGTAAAACAGTATTTGAAAAATAAATCTTCTGTAACATTATAAATGCCTTTACTGTCACTATTAATCAACTTAACACATTGTTGATAAATAAAAGTATTAATTTATTCTTTTTTTAAAAATAACTTTTGACCCAAAACTTTTGAACTGTAGTGAAGGAGTGTTATATGATATAGTATATGATGCTTTCAGCACTCATATATACATTTGTGCTTTTCATCTGAAACCGGATCTGTGAGTGACACAACTGTCCCAGAACAAACCATTTTCCAACTGTGAAGTTTGTCTGTGTTGCTCACGGCAATAATGACAACATTACAAGGAAAAATATTAGGTAATAAGGTAATAAATAATTGTATTTCCCCACTGAATGATAATTAGTGCTGTCAGAATTGTACTGAGAAGCAAATCTATCATGAGCATTATTATCATATACCATAATTATCTATAGTTTCTTTTTGATGTCAATGTGTCAGTTTTAGATGGATAAATAAAGCTTAAGATTCCAGTCAAGAGTAGTGAATGATTTTCTTTTCAGTATTGTTTGATTAGTATTCACTAATTTAATTCCCTGTTTGATCTAGTAAGGGCCATGCTGAACAAAATCATTTCATTCCATGTGCTCTATATTAAAGCTGTATAAATTTTAGATTCGGTCTTCCCCTGAAAATCATGTTGTGCGTGCATTCTGCATAGTACAACTTCCAATCATTAGAAATTCAGTTTAATGGCTCGTTACGTCTCGCAGAACTAATGTCTGTGAGCCTCAGGTTGCGATGTGTGGAACATTTCTGTCAGGTTACCCTCGGCATCAGTGATGCACAAGCCAAATAGCGTTCCGCTCTTTCTCCATTACACGGTCTCCCTGAGGCATCTTCTGCCAAATAATGCTCTACTTTCCACCATCAGTCTTGGGTGGTTTCTACGGCCAGATTAGACGTTACTTTCCTTCACTCTGCTGCTCAGGAATGACTCCACAAGGTGCCAATATGCTGCTCCATCGTTCACGCCTCTTTTCTGAGAGGAGGCTGCGATCTGTAAACTGGCGACAACCTGCGCAGCCCTCTTAACAAGGGTCAGTCTGTTGACCTGGAGGTCAAGGGCTGTTCAAACATAAGTGTCTCATTTGTCTTTTCTGGGATTTGCTGTAAGGGGTTTTAAGCAGACTGAAATAGCAGATAGATATTTTTTTTATAGATATTTTTTTTAAGTTAGATTAGGGCTGGGCGATATGGCCCAAATTATCCTCAATTTTTTTCATATCAGTCGATATCAATAATTATCATGATAAATTTCACATTTTTATTTCTTTCTAGTTTAAAAGCAGATTTTTGCTCCCAAGTGAAATTTTTTGAAACCAGACTGTTAATTGTTTGTAAACTACTCTTTATTGTCAGAACATAACAAACACTTCACGTTGTAGATAAGTATCTTAATAGAAAAAAAAATTCTTAGTTTCTGCATGTTTTAATGAGTGATATTGTTTCAAATCATAAAACAGGTTGGTGTTGCCTGACTTTGATTACAAATATCTTCAGTACAGTTTGCAGTGTAGGCTGCAATATTAATAATATTACATATTCTTGTCTCTTAGAAATGCACATTTGTCAGTAGCTTGAGTTAACACTAGTAGTAGCTTGAGTTAGGATGCAGATGTAAATTTATGTTCATTATCAAAAACAGTAACATCTGTAAAAATTGTAACAACCTAATTTTTATATGGTGAAATTGTATTATTCTTACTGAGTTTTATTAAAATTAACATAGTCTTCCATAGTAGCATACATTTTAGATCATGATAACCACAGTTAAAACCACACATATAGCACCTCAACACCATGGTAAAAATGTAACTATGATTTAACTATGGTTATATGTATGAAAAACAGTAATCTAAATACATTTAGTACAAATGCACAAATGCTGTAGCTTAATCACAAAAAATACTGTAATTATATTCCATTACCCTTAATGCATTTAATGCACATATGCATTAATAATATAATACAATTCTATATGATTATACCACATTTCTGCCACAACACCATGGTGCAGTTGGTGTTACTTCAGTAAATCATGGCAGGCGTAAATGATGGCGATTTGCAGAATGAAAAGCCTTCTGACAGTATCGTTGCACACAGTGTTTCTCCTATTTGTCAGCGCTGTTTCATCTGGCTTTATACTTGTTTGAATCACTGAGTCATTTGTGTTCTTCACTGAATTCTAGCACTTCACTCTGGATCTCACAGTGCTGTTTAGTGCTCGCGTAACCGAGACTTTTCAGCGAGTAAACGCATCTGCTCTAGTAAGCTCGCACTGCGCTGCCGTTTGAACTTTTAGCCACGCATGTGATAAACAATTCGTGTGGCATGGTTCAAATGAAGAGCACTGTTTCGTTCCACTTTTGACCCATAAACATTGTCGAACATTTATCGAACTCTTGTTATTGTTTTATCGAGGAAAATTATATTGTAATAATTATCGTTTTATCGCCCAGCTCTAAGTTAGATTCTAAAACTTACTTTTTTTACTTGCTTAATTTATTTTTATTTTCTTATTAAACTTCAGAGTCCTGTAAAATAATGATAAAATAAACTATTCTGGATTTTGTATAAGAATTTAACTGCTTAATAAAATCATCACTGGGGCATCCATATGTAGTTCATTGGATTCATTTGGTTGTAATGTATGAAGGCAGCTCTTTCAGGAAGGTCTAATTTAGTGATTCAGTAATTTTTATCAATATTTCTTTGACATTAAAGTATATGTTACCATTGTTGAAAAGACAAATAAAATTTTCTGTGGTACAATGATGTAAAACATGAAAGCATCCATGATGGTAAATACATTTATATGTACTCTTAAAAAGTTCAGGTTCAGTAAAAAAAAAAAAAAAAAATCAAGGCCACATTAAATTGATCAAAACTAAAAGAAAAGACATTTGTAATGTTGCAAAAGATTTCTATTTCTAATAAATGCTGTTCTTTTGAACTTTACATTCATCAAAGAATCCTGAAAAAATAAATTATGGTTTCCACAAAAATGTTAAGCACACATAATTGCATTTTAAAAACACGAGAATGCAAAAGGTTATTATTACTATTATTATTGATATTTTATGTCATATTATTTTACAATACTACTGTTAGTAAAAAGTGAATAAAAAAAAAACTTCTTTCAAAAACATGTAAAAATCTTACCAATCCCGAATTTTTGAATGGTAATGTAAATATTGTCTCTTTGACATTTTTTTTGACAAAAAAGTAGAGATGGAGAGAACAGGTAAAGATGGATAGGTCAGCAAGTGAGCCAGATTCAAACACTCATCTCCCATGTAAGCGCCACAGTGTCTAGACAATGACTGATAGATTGTACCATTAATTTAGGATTGTTTGAGAGTTCAGTGAAGCCTCTTTGGTGCTGAGCAGCATGATGTTCAGCGGTTTTGTGCCGGTCTCTCAGGGAGCTGTTTGGGCCATGTGATATTTAGTGGTATTTCCAGGGGGGGGGGTTGTTTTTGTTAAGGGATGAGGAGTGGTCAGCTGTCACACCCTCTGTCTCCTTGTAGCGAGTCTCCTTGTAGCTGTGTGTGGTGCGCTCGTTGTTTTTCTACGCCCATGCCAGGGGGATCTGTGTGTGTTAGGGTGAGTTATTGAACGGGAGGGTGAGTGTGCGTGTGTCGGCCTGTCAGCAGTGTCTGTGTGTGTATGTTGGCTCGTCAGCTGTTGGTCCTCACTTCTCAGCTGTGCCCTGAACAGACGAGGGGGCGTCCAGACACGCGCTGCCGGGGTCAGAGGTGACTAGAGATGAGCTGCAGGATTAGACTCTGAACCCTGGATTCAAAGCTCCTGTTAACAGCCTCCAATCCTCCCTCAGGTGGTCTGAGGAGGGGGCAAGCCATCCATCTAAAGAGAAGCGGTCTCGCGGCCTCTTTGATTGCTTCTCAGAGGTTTGGAATCATGCAGAAGAGAGAAAATGAAGCATAACTTAAAATAAATCTCATTCTCTTCGCACCTAATAAAGCCATGGTTGCGCTAACATTTTCCTACCAGCCAAACTGACTGAAGGGTGTTTTTGTTTGTGGTTTTAGTTTAGGTTTGTTCTTACACCCTCCGTCTTCACATACTCGCCCATTTAGTAACAAACAGTCACATTTTTATACATCCATAAAATGGGTGAAACTCAGAAAAACATGTCTGGGTTACAATTCAATAGAGAAAAAAATATTTTGCTTAACTGAAAACAGATTATAATTTACGACCCTTAAGATTTGGATTGTGACATTTATTTTCATGACAGTCAAGCACATTTCCCCCAAATTCTTATTACAGTGTGTCCAGACATTTCACTTTTTTGCTTTTTTTAATTTAGTAGTGATTCTCATTGGAGATTTTTTTTTTTCATATATATAACTTTGTATTTCTGCATTGCAGCAGTGAGAGTGATATGTATTTATTTATGTTAATGAGGTCTCTATTCAAAACACAGCTTATTTCTTTACATATTTTTCTTTATTTTAAATTCTTTGTTTTATAATTTTGTATTTTGAGGTGCAGTATGATAGTGATTCTTATTGTCATTACTATTATTTTATTATAAAAAAAATTTCATACAAAGATTTTTTTTTTATTTATTTAATAATTTTTTTCATTTCAGTATTTTGTGTATAAATATCCAGTATTTGTATTTATCTATTTGTTTATTTGAGAATGAGGTGTCACAATTAAAAAAAAGTCATTTTTTGTATAATATTTTTTTTCTTTAAATACATTTCTTTATTTAGTATGTATTCTTTCTTTTACAATTTCGTATTTTGTGTTCACATGTGTTTAGCGCTAAGCAAAGTTTTAGAAGCTGAGATCAGATTCTGGCTCAGAGCATGTGCATGGTTTGTTTATGGTATAAACACAATCAGGGCTTGTTATGGCACTTTGAGTATAACGCTGTCATGAGGTGATTGATTGTGGCCTCTGATTTTGTAACAGGATCTGAACATACTGAATGTGACTGAAGCAATGAGCGGTGAGAATAGAAAACAGGAGAGGGTCTAATCCTCCTCGTGGACAGACACAAGGCTTTGTCTTTTCTCTATTAATAGGTCTCCCTGTTGCTTTTCTCTCTCTAGCATTCAATTCGGAGAGCTACCTTGTCTTCTTTTGATTTAGATGCCCCCCTTCGCCCCCTGCCAGACTCTAACTATAGTCGGACTCAAGGCGATTGGCATAGTTTGCATGGCATGGATGTTCTTCAGCGCAGCTGTTTGTACAGAGCATGCCGCTCACAGAGCGTTGGCCTTGTACTCTTTCTTTCTTCTGTTTCCCTATCCAGTTTTCTCTCTCTCTCTCTCTCTCTCATCTGCCCCTCACACCCCTCCTCTCTCTCTTTCTCTTTCTCCCTCCCTCTCTTCTTCAGCTCAGAAGATGATTTCGCACCGCTCTAGCAGACAGGGCTGTGCTATGTTGTGTTAGCGTTAGCGCTTTGCCCAGTGGCTGATGTTCATCTGTGTATCTGTAGGAGGTGGTATGTGTTAGGGAAATGCCGCTTTAGGTTCGTCCACGGTCTTCCAGATCGTTCAGAGGGCTCCGTCCAACTCCGTGCACCTCTTCGCACAGCATCTCCGCCAGAACGTCTGGCGAACAGACGAGCGAGAGTAAGATTCCAGGGGTTTAGGAAAGAAAAAGAGCAAAGGAGTGTGCCAAACAACCACATGTGCTGGAGACTCGAGTCGGTCCGCTCAGAAATGTTTAGCCGTCTCTTCAGCCATGTAGCGCTCTCTTTTCGCCGTAGAACGCCTCGGACTGGATTGGTAATTGAGAAGCCGATCTGATTGATTGGCTTGGGTTGTGGCAGCCAGGTGGCGAGACGCAGTAGTTTTGCCATTGGCGAAGGTGAGGGGTATTCCACAATTTTCCTCCGTTCGTTATTCCACTGAGCAGAAGGTTTCAGAGACTTGCGTGAGATGAGAAATCGAAGACAGACCCGCGTATCTGTGCATAAGAGAGAGCAGAAGAAAAAGAGGAGGAGGAGAGGGAAAGTATGTTTTTGTATGTCAATGAGAGAGGCTTTTTTTCTGTGATTCAGGGAGACTGTGTGCGAGCTCCCCAGCCCGTGTGTTTTGTCAGCTGCCCATGGGCCGGTCCATGCAGTTCCTCCTGGACTCTTTGAGGGGGCCTGTCTGGTTTTAAAACTGTAGAGTATACCTACGGTTGCATTTACAGTCTGTAGAACCTCCGCTGCTTCTTTTCTCTCTCATGCGCTCATATGATATCATGTCTCCTGAGAAGAAGGATTCCAGTCTGTTGGTGAGCTGCGCTGATGTCGGTTTTGAGAGTTGATCATTAGGTCCATTTTAGGATAACTTGATCTTTGTGTGGTTGTCGTCGATGTCGGTTAGTCATTGAAGGTATACATTTTGGCATTAAAATCTACTCTTGAGTTCAGAAAATCGATGATCTGGTATCAGGCTTGCGTCTTTTATTATGCTTCTGGAAATAGGATCGGTTTACACCAGTGTAATGAGTTGACGTGTATTTGTCTCTGTCTTGTAGGTGCACAGGAAGATCAGAGAGGACTCAGACATGGCGCAGGATTCCCTTCAGTGCCTGGCCCAGCTGGCCTCCATGCATGGCCCCATCTTCCCCGATGAGAGCGCTCAGGTGACCTACCTGGCCCACCTGGTGGAGGGATTGCTCAACATGATCAATGGGTGCGTTTCTCTGAAACCTTCCATCATGTACTGCACTCATATGCTTGTCATTCACAAATATGTTATTTTGTATTTAGATAACTGCATAGTAGTTGTGTCTAACAAAGGTGGACCTAATGAAAACATGTCTAGGTCACATTTCACCCCACAATCATTACAATTAATAAAATAATTTACATTTTTTGTTATTAATTTAGGACCAGTAATGAAATTTTACAGCAGTGCAAAACATTTTAATGATCTTAAACATAGGCTTAATTCTCTTGAAGTAAAATGTAATTCATTTCATTAATTTGATTGATTTTTTTTTTTTTTTTTTTTTGTTAAATATGGCTCAGACGTGTTCTTGACAGTGAGATTCTGCCATAATCTCAAGTCACAAAACTACTGCCCCATTTATTTTTAAGGGGGTCAAAAATGCAGGATAGGCACAATAAATGAATAAAATACTACTACTTCTATTTGTAATAGTATTTCTTTATTTTCTCCATTTATGTTTATAGAATTAATTAAATGAAACTAAATAAATACTGTTAATTAATTTTATTTAAATGGAGAAAATGTATGCTCATAACAGCCTCTTAAAAATTATTTTCTATGAACCAGATATGATCTATTAATAAAATAAATGTTTAGCACTGTTGTACAACATGTATTGGCAGAGTTGTGTGTTAGGACTTGCATTGTAAATGCTCTGTAATGTCTATAAAGATGGAATGATGTCTCTGCAGCTTTAAATAACACACATTCTCTCATACACTGCTGTTTGGAATTTGAGAACAAGTAGGCGTAGTGAGTCGGGGTCTCTCTCCCCACTCCTCCCTCTCTCTGTCTCTGCCATTCTGTAATCACCTATTCCTGGAGCATTTTTCCAGTTGCATCATCGGAAAACCATGCGGCAGGTCCGCCAATCTGCCGTGATTGAACTCTTCTGCTTACAATTTAAGTCCATCTGATATGGGTTAGAGACGCAGCTGGGAGCATAAAGAAAGGCAGACCTCGAGTGCTCTTTCAGAACTAAAGAGGGAAAAAACCTCTGTGTTCCCAGAATCCAGGTAGTTTGCCAGCACAACAGCAGTTTGGTGTTGTGGTTGAGATCTTTAAGTCTCCCTTTACAGCAGCTGAGGTATTTGTGCTTATAGACAAATATTTTCAGGGGATGAACATTTAGACTGTACCGTACGTGCACTCTGGACCATTGCAGGTTTACACAGTATCTCATGCTACCAGATAGACCCAGATGATGGAGGTTAGTGGTTGGATGATCCTTTAAGGGACTGGCCTGCCACTGTTATTATTTGTTCTTAACTGTCTTTTACCCTGTGACAGGATTGAGATTGAAGACTCTGAGGCTGTAGGCATCTCTAGCATCATCAGTAACCTCATCAGCACATTTCCCCGAAGCGTTCTGACAGCTCTCCCGAACGAGCTCTTCGCCTCTTTCATTAACTGCCTCACACTGCTCACATGCTCGTTTGGTCGCAGCGCCGCCCTGGAGGAGGTGGTGAGTACTGCATTTGTACCACAACAGACCACAACCACACTTAACAGAGTAGCTGAGGTCTATGAATGTCAAACTCGTTATTCTCTGTTTTATATATATATATATAGGGAGATCTGCTCTGTTGCAGCAGACATTTTATTGTATTTAATAGAAAAATAAAACCATTAAACCAGGGTATTGGCACTGATTTGATCCCATTAAGATTCACAAGTTATTTATTTGGGTTCAGGTAAGAGTTTTTATTGTTTTTGAAAGTCTCTTATGCTCACCGAGACTGCATTTATTTGATTAAAAATAGAGTAATAACTAATATTGTGGGGGGGGGGTAAAAAAAAATCTTTCTTTTTATATATTTTCGCACGGTCACATGTGTTTTTTGATGCACATTAAGGAATTTATTTGGTAAAAGTGTTTCCATCGTAGTTTATGCTCATGTTTTCTTACCGAATAAAAAAATGTATCCTACTTAGTTGAGCGCATACATTTTTTTTTATTCGCATTTTTAGAATTTATGCGCATCTTGGCGTTTCCATCCAGCGTTTTTTATTTTTTTATGCGATATCCCAAAATGTCAATGTGTTATTAAATTATTATTGTTATAATTTAAGTACTATTAAAATGTTATTTACCCAATATTAGCGTTATTTAACATCAGGATAACAGCAATATATACTTAAAAAAAAAACTGGGGGGAGCAAACAGCATGGAATATTGAAAGGGATGTGTCATGTGACATGATTAGGATAAAGTCACGTATGTCTCTTTTTCTTTAGCTGGATAAGGATGACATGGTGTACATGGAGGCATATGATAAGCTGCTGGAGTCCTGGCTGACGCTGGTGCAGGAGGACGAGCACTTCCCCCGGGGATGCTTTGTCCAGCCGGCCGTGCAGGTCTTCAACTCCTACATCCAGTGTCACCTCGCAGCTCCCGACGGCACGAGAAACCTGGTGAGAATCTACCTTCACATCCAAATGCATCTTTCTCACCATGTTAAATCTGATCTGTTAACATGGTCAAAATATCTCTGGTTTACCAATTTGTTGGTGATTTGTTGCTTTTCTTGTAATTTTTTTGTTGACTTTGTGGTTTGCTTTTCATCTTAATTAAAATGGAAAACATGAATCACAGCAAATGTCTAAAACAGTTTTCTTTCAAAGAATCGTCTGCCAGAGTAACAGCCATTCCGGCACATGCTTTCAGTCGTATGCTTTGTCTTTTTAGACTGCAAATGGTGTCGCTTCTCATGAAGAGGAAGAAATAAACGAATTACAGGAGGACGACAGAGAGCTGTTCTCAGATCAGTTGGCCAGTATTGGCATGTTGGGCCGCATCTCTGCAGACCACTGTATACCTCTGCTCACAGGGTACAGACACAAAAAGCACTTCAGAGAAACCGCTGTAATAAACATCCACTGTGAGCCTTACATTTCTCATCTGTCTTCAGTTTGTTGGAGGACCGAGTCACACGGCTTCACGGGCAACTCCAGAGACACCAACAGCACCTCATGGCCTCTGCAGACCTGGGCACGGTGGACCGGAAAGTTCTAGATGACCTTTACGAAGACATTCATTGGCTCATATTAGTGTCAGGTCTGTGTCATTCTTAAAGGGGCATTCTGTCATCATTTACTCACCTCATGTCTTTCATTTTCGCTCACAAATGCGAGTAGCATGTTTAACCTCGTATGTTAAAGAGGTTTCCATTCATCGAGGTCATTATAACGTGTAATTCATATGCAACTGGACTTTATTTTTGACTATTTGGAGGCATTTCTCCACTCAGTAAAATTGCTTTTTGTCATTGTATTGAAGTATTTGGTGTTTTAATAGGTTACCTCTTGGCTGATGACCCTCAGGGTGAAACACCATTGATACCTTCAGAAGTGATGGAGTACTCTATCAAACACTCGACTGAGGTGGATATCAACACTACACTGCAGCTGCTAGGCTCTCCTGGAGAGAAGGCCACCTCCATCCCTGGATGCAACAGGACAGACTCAGTTATCAGGTAGAGAGACCTCACAGTATACATGTGACAGTGTGTCATTACTCTGTAAAGAAGATTCCAGTTTATCGGTTGTTAGTAGGTGTGGGAATTATGATATGATTTCGTTTTTCATTTACATTTTTCATGCATTATTGTCCAGTTTTCATTGTTTCATTTATTTATTTATTGTCCTTTTTTACGACACGTTCACAAGTAGACCAGATGCTTTCAAGCTGATTCTTGTGCACTCAGGGCAGGGCTAGGATATAGACTCCCGTCTTGTGTGGCATCCTCAATGACTTTCGATAACCATGAAGATGTAGGAGGAGTTTGTGAAAGGATGTTTTCCACACAAATGAAAATGGTGGAAAATATAGTTGAGTGTTGAATTTGGCTTGAAATATAATCAGATTGTTTCGTTTAAAAGTTATTCACAGAAATAGACATGAAATTTGATGCTGGAAATGTGATGGTGGCACTAGATGGTTTGAGAGACTGAAAATTCAGCTTTGCCATCACAGGAATAAATGACATTTTAAGATTTATTAAAATAGAAAACTGTTATTAAAATAAATATTTCTCAATATTACCGTTTTCACTGTATTTTTAATCCAGTAAATGCAGCATTCATGATCAAAAGAGACTTTTTTTTTTAAAATCCTGCTGATCGTAAGAATTTGATCGCTAGTGTATCTCTTTAACATCTGGTTGTCTGATAAATGCCTTTTTCCAGACGTAGTGGTAATGATCAGCTTGTGAGCAGATTAAGCAGCCAGCTGTTGATCATTCTGTCTACAGGAACAATGACTTGTTTAAAATGTATCACTCAGAATTGCTGCTGGAGAGAGCAGGCGTGGTGTAGTACAGCCGTTTGATCTGCAGTTCATTTGCCCAGCGGGGAATGCCCTAGCACACGCCCAGCTAGACCTGCCACGCGAACAGCAGCCCTCAAGTGGCCCCAGCACCGGCGCCAGCCAATGCTGCAGCACCACTCCCCACACATTATTCAATTAGAGCCAGGCCAGGTGCCACTCAGAGCCCAGGGTCAGAGGGGAGCACTAGGGGCCCGGAGTTGTGCGTGTGTTTAGAAGCTATTTCCAAGTTGATTGATTTTTAGTTTCTATTTTCAGCGTTTCTTTTTTTTTTTTTTTTTTTTAAGGTCTACATTCACCAAGGTTGTATGGCTGGTTTGATGTAAAATTGTATTATTATTATTATTATTATACATATTAACAAATATGAATTATAATAAAATATTTATATTATTTTATAATATATTTAAACAGTAATAAAAATAACCAATACCATTTTTTATATCACAAATAAAAATGATATATTAATATACTTATTTTAGTACTTATTATTATTATTATTATTATTATTATTATTATAATAATAATAATAATAGTAGTAACATACTATTACTGCTAATAATAGTAATATATTAATACTATTTATATTATAATAAATATTAATAACAATCACAAAAACATATATGTTGTTGTTATTACTATTATTATTTTATAAATATTAACAATAAATAATTATTATAATTCATAAATTATAAAAAATAATAAATTATTTTATATAGCAAATCAAAATATATTATTAATTTTTTAAAGTACTTATTATTATTATTATTATTATAAAACTAATAGTAGTAACATTATTACTGCTAATAATAGTAGTTATATATTAATACTATTTATATTATAATAAATATTAATAATAAAAATATAAATGAATACATGTTGTTGTTGTTGTTATTCTTTTATGTGAAGGGGGAAGGAGCAGGAGGTGGGCTGCAGATGTTAAACACTCAGGGATTTTTTTTCCTTGGCATTTCCAAGCAGATATTTGATCTGATTCTAATCTGATTGGAATGGGATACAGACTGTGAATTTAATGAATAGTGTAATTTTAATGATGTAGAAGCTGTTTATGCAGTTACTGGTTGGGTCTCATAGAGACCTGGTGGTATTGTCTGCAAAAATCTGCCTGTAATCTGATTTGGGCTTAATGGATGGTGTTATTCCAAAACTGTGGAATGGGATAGAGGTGAGGATTGAAAGTCTGGAAGGACGCTGAGATGATGGGTAGGGGAGGGATGGAGAATGTGAATGGGGGCGATGTGGAGGTCAAAGGATTTGGAGAGACAGTAGGCTGGTGATGGTGGGGGAAAGCGGGCAGACTGTAGAGGATTTGGAAAGACAGTGGGCCAAGGGATTGTGTTTCCCAATAACAGTCACCGACCCCGCAGCTCCGAAATGTCAGTGAGGTTTTATCTTTACAAACAATGTGAAACATTTAATGGTGCTGCACTCCGCGGGGCGCGTGGGATATCGCTCTTCCAGGATAGTAAGCTGCTGTAATCCCTTTCTTGTGTCCTCTTTCTTTACCAGTGGAGGTGTGAAGGAATGATAGCGTTTGTTATTGTGGGCCTTTGTTGAGTCTCAGTGCATCTAGACAGAACCGCCATGAACTCTGTTCCATCCCCTTTGCCATTTCCCTCCCTTGTTTTTCTTCTCTCTTCATTTTTCTGGAACCAACAGACTGTCAAATTTTATTTCAGATTGTTCTGCTGGCAGGAAGTTGCCTCATATATATGCAGCTAGATTTGCACTTCCATTTCTCTGTATCTCTCTGTCACAGGTTGTTATCGGCGGTGCTAAGAACCTCAGAGGTGGAGTCTCGGGCTACACGAGCGAGTCTGACTGAGCTCCTGAGTCCTCAGATGGGCAAAGACATTGTCTGGTTTCTTCGGCGCTGGGCCAAGACATACCTGTTAGTGGACGAGAAACTCTACAGTCAAGTGAGTTGCCAAAATGAGATCAATCAATGTGTGGAAACAGCAGGCATGATGTCTGAATGAAGCCTTCAGTCTTTTTTGGCTCCATTCAAAAATCACGCACAAATTCCTGGAACCGAACCTAGACATTTTTATGTGCCGCTTTATTACTTCTGACTCTTCCTCTGAGTGTTTGTCTTTTGTCTTTTACTTCTCTCCCTCAGATCAGTATACCTCTCAGCACAGCATTTGGAGCGGACACGGAGGGAGCGCAGTGGATTGTGGGATATCTGTTAGAGAAAGTGATCAATAATCTGTCGGTGTGGAGCTCTGAGCCAGAGCTGGCTAATGACACTGTGGAGCTGCTGGTGACTCTGGTGGAGAAGAGAGAGAGGTTTGTGTCTTGCTGGAGTAATGCGTATGTGTGCATCAATGAGGGCTAAATATTGAGCCTAACGCCCTGCAGGACAGCTGCTCACTGACAGGCACAAGGAGGCCAGTGGTCTGTGCTGATGTCTTCATATACTGTCAGTTGAGACAAGACCAAATGCGTTTAATGTGCCCCACCTGCTGGTGAAGTTGTGCTATTGCATTGCAAAGTGATTTCTTAACTTAAGATTGCATAATGCTACATGAATAAATGTAAATTAACAGTACATGACACTTTGTATCAATGCAAATTTTTTAAAAAGAAATATTGCATTAAGGAGTAGTTTCTCACATTTGCGAACTCTTAAGTCCATTCATAAAGGTGTATATATATATATATATATATATATATATAGAATGCTGTTTTTTTTTTCTATCAAATCAAAGCATATAGTGATTAGGCAATGTCAAGCACAAAAAAGCACCATGAAAGTGATAGTTATGACTCATCTTCTTCTAAAGTCATGTGATTGCTTTGTGTAAGGAATAGACTGATATTTAAAGGGATAGTCCACCTAAAAATGAAAATTCGGTCGTCATTTACTCAGCATCAAGTTGTACCAAACCTGTATATATTTTTTTTGTTCTGTTGAACACAAAAGAAGATATATTGAGGTAAATGGGTAAAGCAAAAAGAAGCTATTTAGTTACAAATTCTTCAAAATACAACGACTTGAGGGTGAATAAGATTTTACATTTTTGGCTGAACTATCTGTTAAAGTAATTTTACTGAAAAGCAATCAATTTCTTCCACTGTAACTCTTAAATCTTGTTCACATGCACTATAAATCAAAAGTTTGGGGCAGTAGAATTTTTTTATCTTTTTGAAAAGGCCCGGTAAATATTAAAAAAAGTAAAAACAGCAAAATACTGTAAAAATAGTAATATTGTTAAATATTATTACAATTTAAAGGTATTACAATGTTTTCTATTTAAATATATTTTAAATGTAATTTATTCCTGTAATGGCAAAGCTGAATTTTCAGCATCATTACTGCAGTCTTCAGTGTCACATGATCCTTCAGAAATCATTCTAATATGATGATTTGATGCTCAAGAAACATTTATTATCAAGGTTGAAAACAGCTGTTCCTCTTAATATTTTTTTGTGAAAAAATATGAGACATTATTTTAGGATTCCTTCAGCTGTTCAAAATAAACAGCATTTATTTGAAATATAAATCCTTTGGAAGGTTATCATTTTCTTGACTGCCATATTTGATCAATTTAGTGCATCCTGAATAAAAGTAAGTTTAAAACAAAAAAAATCTTACTGACCCCAGACTTTTGGACTGTGGTTTATACGCATGTTCAAACTTGGCAAATTCAAATTCTTGCATCTCTCATAAATAATAGTGATGCAACACATTGTGATTGATTGAAAGATGATTTCTTGGGTGAACTATTCCATTAACCTTTCAGTAAAATGTACTCTCTGATATGAGGCTTGTTCATTTGTGTTTCTCAACTCTTTCCTCTGACGGTTCAGGGCGAATATTGTTGTGCAGTGTGAGAACTGGTGGAATTTGGCCAAGCAGTTTGCCAGTCGCAGCCCTCCCTTACATATGCTGTCCAGCACAGTCCAGCGGACTCTAATGAAAGCCCTGGTCCTGGGCGGCTTTGCTCATATGGATTCTGATACCAAACAGCAATACTGGGCCGAGGTGAGGAGAAAATTATTATAGAGAAATATTTGGAAGATCAGGCATTATTGCTAATGAGAACACCAAGCAGTAAAAAAAACAAACAGCATAGCATTGGTACATAACTCTCTTTGTCTCTTTCTGTCTCTGCACTGCAGGTACTGCATCCACTCCAGCAGCGCTTCCTCAACCTCATTAACCAGGAGAACTTCGCCCAGATCTGTCAAGAGGAAGCTGTGAAGCAGGAGATTGTTGCCACTCTGGAAGCTCTGTGCGGCATTGCAGAAGCAACGCAGATCGACAATGTGGCATCTCTCTTCAGCTTCCTCATGGACTTCCTGTCCAGCTGCATCGGCCTCATGGAGGTCTACAGAAACTCACCAGAAACGGTCAACCTCATCATAGAGGTGTTTGTGGAAGTGGCCCACAAACAAATCTGCTACTTGGGCGAGGTGAGACATTAGCTCTTGCATTGATTTTGATGTGATCACACATTTTGAATGTGTGCATCCTGAATGTTTTTCAACGCACCACGGCTCTGTCTCCACAGACCAAGTCTATGAAACTGTACGAGGTGTGCTTGACGCTGCTGCAGGTTTACTCCAAGAACAATGTGGGTCGCAAGAGACTAGATGTAGCCGCAGAGGAGGACCAGTACCAGGACCTTCTGCTCATCATGGAGCTCCTCACCAACCTGCTCTCCAAAGAGTTCATTGACTTCAGTGACACTGGTATGAGCGTTCATTCATGATTCACGTCATTTGCATCATAGCTTGTGAGCGTGTACATGAGAGATGAGGAGTAACCGTGTTTTTGTGCAGATGAGGTGTTTCGTGGGCAGGAGCAGAGCTCTGGTGCTGGACGGGCCGTATCAGCTGCTGATGTTGTGCTGTATGGGGTGAATATTGTGTTGCCCCTCATGTCTCAGGACTTGCTTAAGGTAAAATTCGACTTTTGAGTTTGAGCTGTGCTTTGAAAATTATTAAAGATGCTCTTATATGTTGTTTATTGTTTAAGGAGCGCTACTGTTCTGAAACGCTCTTTCTTTCTCTTGTACCCAGTTCCCTTCTCTGTGTAACCAGTATTATAAGCTCATCACCTTCATCTGTGAGATTTTCCCAGAGAAGATCCCTCAGCTGCCTGAGGAGCTCTTCAAAAGTCTCATGTGCTCCTTGGAGCTTGGCATGACCTCGTATCCTTGCTGTTTTTGTGTATACAGTTACGTTATTTAAAGTCTGTGCTTGCTAAGCATATTGTGTTTGATTTCCTTGTTGAGAGTTTTTGTTGTTGAATTATGGTGGGTATGGTCTAGTGTTTTCCTTAACACACACTGCAGAATGAGCTCAGAGATCAGTCAGCTCTGTCTGGAGGCTCTGTCCCCATTGGCTGAGCAGTGCGCCAAGACACAGGAAAAGGACACACCCCTATTTATTGCCACACGGCATTTCCTTAAAGTGAGTCACAAGATGTTTAAACCAGTGGTCAACTGTTGTGGGTTTTTAACAGGCGATGTTTGTTGCCATTCACAAAAGTTCAACATTTTGGGGCTGGTAAGGTTATGTTCGTTTGAAAGATGTCACTTCTGCTCACCAAGGCTGCATTTATTTGATCAAAAATTCAGTAAAACAGTAATATTGGCAAATATTGTTACAATTTAAAAAGTGATTTTCTATTTTAATATATTTAATAGGAAAATAGAAATTTAGTAGTCATAACTCAGAAATCATATTAATATGCTGATTTGGCGCTCAAGAAACATTATTTTATCGATCCTGAAAATGCTGCTTAATATTTTTGTGTAAATTGTGATGTATTTTCAGGATTCTTTGATTAAAAGAAAGTTCGGCATTTTTTGAAAATTAAAAAATGTCTTTTACTTTTGATCATTTAAATTCATCCTTGTTGAATAAAGATAATTTCTATCAAAAACAAAAATCTTACTGACCCCAAACTTTTGAACATAGTACATAATACAACGACAAAAGAGAACATTTAAATGCATCTCACCACGAAAAAGTAAACACGTTTTACACCATATTTTCTCAAAATTCACAAATAATTTTTTTTTTCTATTGACAAGGCTGTCAGTTATGGAGCCCGTTTCCACCACTGAATAAAAAAAAGGGTAATTGCGAGTTTATATCTCACAATTCTGAATCGATAGCTCGCAATTGTACGTTTAAATCTTACAATTCTGAGACAAAAAGTCAGAATTGCAAGTTTGTATCACGCAATTCTGGGACAAATATTCTGAATTGCTAAATGTTTATTAGTAATTGCGAGAAAAAAGTCAGAATTGTGAGATTAAGTGTCGCAATTACCTTTTTTTATTTTTTATTCAGTGGCAGAAACGGGCTTCCATAGTCAGTAGAAAAGGGATGACATATATGTCAGTATTATTTCTTGTCAGTATTAATTGAAGTCCGTGATCTCAGAATGGTCAAACATGCTAATGTCACTAACCTTCATTGTAATATGCAGTTGTCTGAGATTAATACACGTATATGTTGATTTAATAATGCACATTTCTCTGTCACTCTCTTCCTGCATAGCTGGTGTTTGACATGCTTGTGCTCCAGAAGCACAACACTGAGATGACCGTAGCAGCTGGAGAAGCGCTCTATACACTAGTGTGCCTTCACCAGGTATGTTTTATGCTTACAATATGAATTTTAACTGAACGAAATGCATGATCTTGTGATGCATTAGCAGTCGATGTGGTGTTTGATAAGTGATGGTGTTTGTCTCAGGCGGAGTATTCAGAGCTGGTGGAGACTCTGCTCTCCAATCAGAGGGACGCTGTGATCTACCAGCGGCTGGCAGACGCGTTTAACAGCCTCACTGCCAGCAGTACGCCTCCAACCATGGACCGCAAGCAGAAGGTGGCCTTCCTGAAGAGCCTGGAGGAGTTTGTTGCCAATGTGGGGGGGCTTCTGTGTGTCAAATAAGCCACTTCCTCCAGCAACTGTCCACAACAGCTAACCCCTCTCCACCCCCTCTACCACTCAGAGAAGCCTTTCACCATGCCAAACCATGGAGATGCTGAGACACCTCTGGGCCTTCAGACACACATGCCTTCAGAGAGCAGAGAGAGGCTGGCGAAGGCCGAGAGGAGACGGCCGGTCGTGATCATCTCAGTCTGATCTAACCATTGTTTACTTTGCCACTGAGAGCTCCTCAGATGAACGTTTATGAAATGCAGCGGGGTGATCTTTCTGAAAACTGACCCCTTCCTTCCCCTTTTAGACACAAACACACAAGTCTTTTGCAGACGCTTCTCCTCGAGTGCCTTTGTATGTGGTTTCTCACGGCTCGGATCCAGCTGTGTCTACAGCGACGAATAGAACCGTGTCGTACTGCTATCACGGTAACTAGGATTGTGAGCTGTGGTTGCCTTGATAACTAAAAAGCCTTTCCCAATGAAACTTTAATTGCAGGAAGGCCCTTTTGGATAACCAAATCACTTTTGTGTTTAAGGTTGTATATATATTTTCAAAAAAGACAAAAAATGAAAGTGTTTAAAAGGACTGAAAGGTTTTTATAAGATTCTAGTTGATGGAACTTTCTGATTATTTTTTTTATTGTTATACAACTTCACCAGAAGGACAAGGGGCTTGTTTGAATTTTTCTTTCTGATTGATTTGAATGATTGTAGTTTTACTCTTTGCCATTGTCATTTCGCCCTGATCGCAGCAGTATCAAGCGTTCTCGACAAAAATACAGGTCTGTTGAATTATGATGGACATTTTCACACAATCGCCTGATGTTCCCAATGAGGTTTTGTTTTTCAAAAATAACTTAAACAGTGTTCCACTTACACTAGCTCTCTCTCACACACAAACAAACTCAGAATTGTGGAACAGTCGACGTTGCTGTAGCAATAAAATACCAAAAATGATGATTGAGGGATGTCAGCCGTTTTATTCAGGGCATTTGGTCTTTATTTCCATTGTTCAAAGCACTAATTGTTATTTTGGAATGCCTGAAATGATCTGTAAAGTGTATATAAACTTGTTATAAAAAGTGAGTGGTCTTTCTTGGTCTATACTTTCAATATGTTGTCTGTTGGAATGAAAACAGTTTAGTGCGCTTGTACTCGCTCGGCCACCGTACTGCAAACACGTGTGAAGCTTCCTCTGTTGTAAGTTACTGCTTAAATACACACTGTAACGGCATCGTTCATTGGTTAGGTAAGTGTGAGACTAGTTAAAAACGTAAGTTACGTTTGTATTAAGCATGTTTTGCGACTGTTAGCATCATGTTTGAATGAGCGTTATAACGCTGAATGTTTACGCGTTCCCTTGTCATTCTGTTATGAAGGAGCTGTTATCATGAGCGACAGCGAGGATGATGTGCCTCAGCTCTCCGCCGCGACACTCACAGCGCTGCAAGAGTTTTACACCGAGAGTGGAAGGACGGGACTGGAACACAACTCCAAGACCGACAAGTTCTGCGTTGGTGCTGTAGAGGAAGACTGGGTACAGTACATGCTTTAGAAGCGTCTTGCGTGGTGATTTGTTGATTGTTATACACAAGTAGGCTATATATCTGAGATCAGTAACCAGCTCATGTGTTTGTGATCAGGGCATGAGTCAGTTCTGGTACAGTGAAGACACGGCTATACGGTTAGCAGAGGAAGTCATGCAGCAGGCTGGAGAACATGGGAGGTTGGTCTCGAGCGCCTTTGGCCAGATTTTACATTTGTGCAATTGTTTTGGCGTGTGTAGAACAGAAGGTCAGTATTGATGGGTGTTCACTTCCGTTGATTCGTTTAATGGCCTTTACCGCAGGTTACCTCAATACACCAGTAGGAGGCGACAACTGAGTGGTTTTTTTAATAGTGCTGTGAGCGAAAACATATGGAATGCCAAAGCTGCTGTAATTAGAAATAAATAAAGAAATGTACAAAGAAATGTAAAAAAGCAAACATAAATAAATAAATGTACAAAGAAAAGTAAAAAACAAACAAATATAAATAATTATTTATTATTTTATTTCCTTATGTATTTTTTCCCACATTTATTTATTTATTTATATATATTTTTTTTAATATTTATTTCCACTTTTATTTATTTTCACATTTATGCATTTATTTACGTTTTTATTTCTTTATGTATTTCCACATTTATTTAATTTCACATTTATTTCTACATTTATTCGTCCGTAGGGTAATGAGGAGGGCGTGTTTTACCTCAGGAATAGCAATCGATCCAGAGTAGTCGAGGGGTAAGCTTTGAGGCCACAGTGACACCTTGTGGTGCCCAAACGAAGTACAAGAAGTGTAGCCTACATGACGCACCTGTTGATAGTGTGGGATGAATGTCTTGGATGAGCAATATGGCCAAAATCTTATATCACGGGTTATTATTTCAGTTTCACGTGGGGAGTTGTTTTGGCTGAGAAGCGTGCAATCTGTTATCGCATGCATTTGCTGAAGCTCGTGAAAGCGTGCAATCGCTTTCTAACGCGCGCTGTTTTTTTTTAGGTTTCACATTCAACACATACAACGCATGTTTCAAAGAGTCGGAATAGAAGGAGGCATCAGTTACTGTAGAAGATTTGTCGCCTCGCGCCACTTCCCGTGTGGACAGTCACCGCATCAGCTGATTATAATGGGTTCTCATGGTTTTGTTTCACAATCCTCTCCAGGGTGCGGTTATCCCTATTGCTTGTACACTTTTTTCTACCACATCTTTTCCTTCCCTTCGCCTCTCTATTAATGTGCTTGGACACAGAGCTCTGTGAACAGCCAGCCTCTTTTGCAATGACCTTTTGTGTCTTGCCCTCCTTGTGCAAGGTGTCAATGGTCGTCTTTTGGACAACTGTCAAGTCAGCAGTCTTCCCCATGATTGTGTAGCCTACAGAACTAGACTGAGAGACCATTTAAAGGCCTTTGCAGGTGTTTTGAGTTAATTAGCTGATTAGAGTGTGGCACCAGGTGTCTTCAATATTGAACCTTTTCACAATATTCTAATTTTCTGAGATACTGAATTTGGGGTTTTCATTAGTTGTCACTTATAATCATCAAAATTAAAAGAAATAAACACTTGAAATATATCAGTCTGTGTGGAATGAATGTATACATTATACAAGTTTCACTTTTTGAATGGAATTAGTGAAATAAATCAACTTTTTGATGATATTCTAATTATATGACCAGCACCTGTATATATATATATATATTATATACTGCCTGTCCAAAAAAAAGTCACCACCTGGATTTAACTAAGCAAATAGGTAAGATCCTCCCATTGGATAATTACTGCATGGATGATTATGTTATGTGCCCAAAGAATGAGGTCAGCGGACTACCTGAATATACTGAATGACCAGGTTATTCCATCAATTAATTTTTTCTTCCCTGATGGCACGGGCATATTCCAAGATGGCAATGCCAGGATTCATCGGGCTCAAATTGTGAAAGGGTGGTTAAGGGAGCATGAGACATCATTTTCACACATGGATTGGCCACCACAGAGTCCAGAGTCAGACCTTAACCCCCCTCCCCATTCAAAACACCAAATTTAGCCACAGTGACTAGTTGTGCATCACTGAGTGTGCTGTAAATTCGTTAAATGACAAAACATGTAAAATCTTTAAATGTACTTCTATAAACATACAATACCATTTAAAACTTTGAGTTTTTATGATTTTAAAAGAAGTGTCTTATGCTCACCAGTGAAATGTTTTGACAATTTGAAATAGCTGTTTTCTATTTGAATATAATTTACAAATTTAAATTGATCTGAATTTTCAGCAGTCATTATTCCAGTCTTTAGTGTCACATGATCCTTCAGAAATCATTCTAATATGCTGATTTGGTGCTCAGGAAACATTTATTATCAATGTTGAAAACAGTTGTGCAAACCATGATACATTCTTAATGACCATAACATTCAAAAGAACAGCATTTATTTGAAATGGTAAAGACTTTTACGTCGTTACAAAGGATTTCTCACTTTTTATCCATTTAACATATCCTTTCTGAATAAGTTTTCATTCTTTAAAAAAAAAAAAAAATCGTACTTTTTGAAAAAAATCTTACTGACCCCAATATATATTACTGCTCCGTTGTGTCCCATCTCACTCCAATGTTTTTTTTTTTCTTGGTTTGTAGGATAGCTTGTATAAGTGCACCAAGTGTGTATCAGAAGCTGAAGCAGTTGGAATCCACGAGGTCAGACAGTGTGTCTGCTGTTTTGCTGGAGTTTGACCGACGTTTCGCTGCATATGGAGATGAGTTTGTCTTTTATGATTACAACAACCCTCTGTGCCTGCCTGAGGATCTGCTTCCTCAGAGCTTTGACATTGTCATCGCAGACCCTCCATATCTGTCTGAAGAGTGTCTCAGCAAGGTGGCGCTCACCGTTAAACACCTCACTAAGGGCAAAATCCTGCTCTGCACAGGCAAGTGGAAATGAATATGTATAATATATACATATATAATGTTGCAGATTTTTGAGAAGAACTCGTGTTTTATGTCTTGTTCATGTTCACCTTTGGCTTATTCTTATAGGAGCTATTATGGAGGAGCTTGCTGGGAAACTTATGGATTTGAAGATGTGCAGTTTTTTACCAAAACACAATCACAATCTGGCCAATGAGTTCCGCTGCTATGTTAACTATGAATCAAGCCTTCTCTCATGAAAAAGGCTTTCAATCTGACAACATTTGTACAATGTTTTTTTCCTATCAAACATCAGCAGATGATTTTTTGGAACAATAAATCCTCTCACTCCAAGAGGTCCATAGCAGGATCCAGATATTAAAGCGGAGGATTTGGCCCTTCATCAGAGATCTGCGATCAGTCTTTGATTATACTTTGGCTGACTTGCATTGTCAATTGCACACCCAGCTTTCCGGCACAAAATTGAAGCAAACAATCTCAGACAGTTTAACTTTGTTTCAATGCATAAAATGGGCTTGAAGTGAATGTTTGCAAATGCATTTGTATATAATATACTATACACTAGACTTGTGCGATATCAGTGTTCTTGTCGTTTTAATAAAGTAATAATAGGACTGACCAAAAGTCATGCTAAATATGTCGTCTTGTAAATGATATCCTTGTTTGCCTTTAACAGAAGCATTTCTAGTGATTTTCTGTATACTTGAACAGATCTGAATGGTATTTGGTTATCTAACACGATGCTGACTGACTTTCTCAAGGTACTTTGGATTAGAATATGTTTGTATTTTGGCATAGAAAGTTTTCCTTTTGCTTGGCACTGCAGACTAGAATCTGCAGCTGCGAGAGAAAGTTCTGACTCAAGTTTTTCCTTTCACCAACTGAAAGAAAAATGAAGGAAATAAAACTGAAACAGAAAAAAAGTTTAAAATGGATCAGTTAAGTCCATTCTTTCTGAAGGTGCTGGAATTTTTAGACGATACTCTATTCACGCTTGGCTTGGCCTTCTGTGTTCTTCTGTCTTTTTCCAACAATGGCACACAAGTACAACCCACGGCGATGGACACGTAGCTCTCCGTGTAGGAATGCCGGCCCCCGACGCACGAGCCGGTCCGGCGCAGTATGACAGTCGGCATGAACACTGGAGTGCTGCGGAGGCGCTCGCTTTCCTCCCCGCTCGGTCCGCTCAGGCATCCCTTACACAAACAGTACGCCTCCGGGAGATATCGAGGGTACCTCGCTGGATCATGGGAGATTCTTGGAAGAACAATAATGAAAAAAGTTATTTTTCTTGCAGACAAAAGGCGAGGAATCAAATCGCACAGGATTGGAGTAGGGAACACACAATCGAACTGGCTCTTCTTTAGAACCGAATCATTTTCATGACCGAAACAAAATCGATTCCTGATTGAATGATTCTTATGAGTCGGTGCATCAAAACACATGTGAATCAGGCGTTAAGGTTATTGAATTAATCTGATTTACCGAACCGTATGCTATTACTTTAGCCATCTTTGACTCGAAGTAACACAAAAATTGTGGTTGTCGATATATTCGAGTCCGCTGATTTTTTTTGGTACTGCTGCATTGCATTCATACCGCCTTCAAGTCCAAAAAAATATTTCTACCTCATAAGCACTAAATGGTTAAACTACTTAGTATTCCCATCCTAGTCTTCTCAGTTTTGGGGTCCTACCTGTACGCCCAGGGCGAGAGGCTGAGGAAGTTGACAGGGATGCGCGGTTTGTCGCGCGCTAGGCGAGACGCTGATTGACAGGTCAGATTGTGTCGCTCTGGAGGCGCGAGCTGCAGGGTGTGATGAAACGCGCTGAGAACCCCGACCGAAAGTCTCCCGAACATCTGCTCCAAAATCTCCTCCGGTAAGTCCAGACAGGAGCGAGTCCTCGGTGCTCTCCTGGACACCTTCAGTCCCCGTTCACCCGGCGCGCTGCCGCAACACCACAGCAACACCAACACCAACACAAGCGTCGACGCAAACCGACCGCGCATTTCAGATTACACCGCGTCTAAACGCGCTTTACTGTCAGGAGGGGATTGCTGGAAAAGATAATAAAGTAAATCCCTGGAGAGCTCGTAAACCGATCTACAGAAACAACACCAGTTGTTGCGTAAAGCTGCTCATCCGTCCGTCCCGTAAATGCGCTCAGGATACTTGACTCCAGATATAGGGCGGACTGTTTGATACTGAATAATGATCATGCGCTGCTGCCTTAAACTGATGTGAAAAAAATCTGATTTTTTTTTTTCTGTATTCCTTTTAGATATTTAAGAGATTGAATCATTAGATGCCAAAGAAAAGTCTATACTGTACTTTAATATTTTACACTTACATCTTTACCATCATTGTATGCAGATAGTAAAAAGTTGATGTCTTTACATTGCACAAAATGAATGAAATAAATAATTTGGAATAAACTGTATTATCCCTAAATGTATTATGTATTATTACAAAATATAGTAAAGCATAATGAAATGAGATGAGATGCCTGGAAAAGAATAAAGTATTTTAGGACTACTAAAAATACAGACAAATTTAGTGTCTTGACATATATCAGATATTCCACTGAATAATATCCGTTGCACACATCACTCAGGCAGCAAGTCATCTCCCAGCTCTTCATCAGCAAACTCATCTTCCTCAGTGCGTTTTCTTGCTGCAGTTTTCGGTCTCTGTATTTGAGGCCCCAAAGGATCGACATACGAAGCATCTAAAATGATGAATACAATGGAAGCAATGCATTTTAATAAGCACAGACCAGGCCAGATGCTTTCTTTCCTTCACATGAAAGAGAAAACTATTAAAGCTATTAAATAAACCAGCCAGAAAAAAAGGTAGCATGATTATGGAAATTATAATTTATCATCATACATTTAACACTTAACAGTGGGTTTTATCCAAGCAACTTATTGCACTCAAAAAGTGGATAATTAATCAGTTCACACATTCCCTGAGGATTGAACCTTGGTATTGCCAGTGGCATGCCCTACTGTTTGTGTACTGAAAAATGAAGTATTCTACCACAATTTTATCTTTACTAGATTGTTTATCAGTCACAAATGATGACTGATGTTATTTCTCACCTATTTCCTGCTGAGTGCTGGCCTCATACGGCTCATTGGACCCTGGAAGAGTTTTCAGTTTAACGCTAAGCCTCTCACCCTTGGCGCTGGTGCCATGGTTGCTCTGTCCACTGTCTGAAAAAAACACATCCAAAAGAGCCAGCGTTGAACTTGAAAACATATCTGGAGTGAGAGTTATTTTACAGTAGTGTCTGGTCAGATTCTTCTGAACAAAAGAGAAAAAAAAGGCATTTGCATTTGACTTGCCACCATCAACAATGTAAGCCATTCATAAACGCTACGACAAAACAAATGTTAGGGAATGCTGATAAACAAAACAAAAAGCATGACAAACAACAGCTCCAGCTTGCACTTGAAGCAACGTCTATGTGACACTAGAATCCTAATTACAGTGAGTTCACTCTGCAACCATATGACTTGCATTATGGAAAGCATTTGTGTTGCATAAAGACAATGGCACACAGCTGCATTCCACATCTCAACTGTGACGACAGGAACAGAGCGCTGAGGGGCAGATGTGAGACCGGAGGTTCACAGGCAGGTAACTATATTTAACCATCCCAACGACAGAACACAAAGGCATTAAAATGAAAAACGTATTGCTGACAGTAGTTTTTCCTATCACGTAAACCTGACTGAGGAATCAAGCCAGAATCAAAATAAACATTTATCACATATAAAACAAAAAGCTAAATAAACACTGCCTCTGAATACTTCTATTGTTCGTATTCATAAAACATCTTTAATGTTATATCAGTTTATGCATCCAAATGGCCAAGTAACAGTAATGGGAGTACAGCAAGGTCAAGCGCTCTGATACTGGGACACTGTTGTTCAGGAGTGTACTTGTGAAATATTTCACTGGTTTATTTGCACTCAGTGCTTTGCAAACAGAAAGAAGGTGCTGGAAACACTCTGTCAGACAGTGAGAGCGGGATATTCCCTGGAAACAGTGGTTTTGGCAGATAGGGCTTTCACAGCACATGTTTGCTCTCTATTGTGCTGTGATTGAATTTATATCCTTGGACGCTGTATCATTACAGGGAACTAAAGGCATTAAAAACAACATTTTGACATATGGACTGGGCAACTGGGTTTGAAGTTTTCCATGAAGCTTGCAGCTATGATTTTTTTGTGTTTAATCATCTAGAGGATTGATCAGTACATACCTCTGCCCTGCTCCAGCACAGGACTATACTTAGCTTCTGAGCGAGAAACTGCAGAAAAAAGAAAGGAAAGAGAAGAAGACAGAACTCTGAAGAGACAGTGGAAAGGCTAGACAGAGCGCTGAGAGCTGAGGCCTACAAATTAGGCTGCGCTATACAACAATGAAGATTATTTGTGAATAGAATGGTAAACTTAGTATTATGTGTTGAGTTTAGTTATGACTGCCGGGCAGAATGTGAGGAATGAATGGCATCCGTAACAAAGCTGACTAACGGGTGCAGTAGCAGCAGTTTATTCTGGAGCAGAATGCAATGGCATGCTTGTTTTATAGTTGTACAGGAGTGTGTGAGCGCTTCCTCTAATGTGTTTCTGTAGTGTGTGTAGTCATACCACTGGCTCTCAGAGGAGGGGTATTGATGGGGCTTGAGCTGCTCCCTTTCAGGTGCACAGCCATGAACAGAATAATAGAGATAAACAATAAAAGAGAATAACAGATTACTAACAAAATGATGAAGATGAAGCTTACAATATAAAGTGAAAGAGATTGCAGAATGAATCATTGAGGAAAAGAACATGCTTTCTGGGAAGGAGAAATTCAGTGCTGTCCCATTATTCTCCCAATATGGGAGATTTCATAATTGTGATTATATGCTGTGTCTGAATGGCTGTACAAAAATTATACTACTCTTGAGAAGTTTGAGGTCAGAATGTTTTTTTTTATTCAGCAATGATTCATTAAATTAATCAAAAGTGACAATATAGTTTATAATTTTACAAAACACTTAAATGCAGTTTTATTAAACTTTCTGTTCATCAAAGAATCCTGGGAAAAAATGTGTCACGTTTGTCCTTAAAAATATTAAGCAGCACAACTGTTTTTGACACGTAAATCAGAAAATAATTGTTGTTGTTTTTTTATAATATTTCAAAATAATTTTTACTGTTATACTTTTGATAAAAAAAAATTAAAATTGAATGCAGCCTTGGTGAACTTGATGAAAAATTCTTACTGACCCCAAACTTCTAAATGGATGAATGCCCTTTACTTTTCTTATTTTCCACAGTGATAAGAATTATGACTACATTAAATTTATGAAGAACCCAAATCAAATCCATTATAAAACCAACCACTTTCATATTAAAGTAGATTCCTCTTATTTCTGCTCTATTCTACCGAGGCAGGGAATGATCATACCACTGGGCTTCTTGGGGTTTGAGCCGCTTCCTAATGTGTTAGGAGATGTGAAAAGAAAGTGTTGGAAGAAGAGAGCAGTGAGATGCAGAAAGAGGCTGATAACAGTCACTTGTTTGAAAATGAATAGTGCTGCATGACCTTTGAACCCAGCATTGCCTGAAGCTGATAACTGGACATCACCTGACAAGAGATCCACATCTGATGTCCCAGAAGAGAAATCAAGAACGATAATAATAATATTTTTAATAAAATAAAATCATAATATTACTACACTATAAATTAAAACAAACCATAAACCAAAGGTCTAAAGGGAAGTTGTTGGATTAAAATCTCTAAATCTTGTGATTTAGAGAACAGATCTCTTTTTGAAATATCACAACACAGAGCTAGCTGTCTCCACTTAGCTTGTCCACCTGGATTCACTATATTAGGGGAATTACAGTCATACCACTGGGTTTCTTGGGGAGAGTGTGTGTAAGGTTTGAAGTATTTCCTGTTTACCAACAGAGGCAGATTATAGATTGAGGTCGATGGAAAAAGTAAAGTAGAAGCATGTATTCAGTTAATGACTAGTATTTCATTTTGAAGGTTATCGATGAGGTTAAGTTAAAACTGTGCACTCACCACTGCCAGCGCTGCCTTCCCTGCGGCCTCGAGCACTGCTGTCCCTCCCAGATCTCACCCTCTGTGTGTGTCAATAACAGAATACTGTCAAATATTCTGCAGCTCTATCCTTTGAGGTACAGCTTCAAATATTTCATATACAGACCAACAAACATGTTCTTCAATAATTAACCATGGGTTTCCTGGCTAAAGGAACAGGAGAAGAAGAAGAAACCCAGGTAATCTCTCTCTCTCTCGTTCTAAATTCTAATCTTTGAAACTCTCCACACTTGATTTAAAGATAGACGTTTATCCCTATAAACAGTTTTATGTGTTTTTGCTCACTTCTCACTTCCACTCAACTATTTGCTTATTTATTTGTACATATTCACCTATTTTTATTTACATTGTAAACATTGTATATAAATAATAAGGACAATTGTAAAAGGTAAACACAATGTTTATTGTTATTCTGCTATTGAACAGTTGCTAAACGCTTTTTCATTGTGCCTTTTAACAAAGACAATAAAGATCTATTCTATTCTGAAGCAAAAGAGGCCAGCATATAGACAGCATGAGAGAAATCAGGGTACCTGCTCTCGGATCTCCTTCATTTTTTCAACTTTCTTGAGTTTGGTGGCATAATCCTGCACCTCTTTTAGTCCCATATCTGTGCACAGCCTGACCAGGAAGCGTAGACCTGCCCGACAGGAAATGACAAGAGACTCAGAGCCTCTAGAAGGGTACAGAAAATTAAAAATAACTGAAAATAACTGCTGAACACATTACATTCAACATTTTCAGGAAATTTCCGATGAATGTCCTTGTAGGTCTCAAGTGCCTTCTGATAATTCCCTGAAAACAAATGAAAAATATTAATCATGATTTTGAAGGCACTGAGATGACAGCTTATGGTTAAATTTATTATCATTGTCAAGTTCATACCGCTTCTTCTATAACAGCTAGCCACCATCAGCTGCCACTTCACCTGTGTCGGTCTGAAATTCATGAAAAGTTTTTTTATTTTTTTTATCTCCAGATGCATGCAGAATATTCATGATAAATTCATATAATATTTAGTAACTTACTGAATGAGGGTAGCTCTCTCAAAGTACTGAATAGCTTTTTCACAGAACTGGGTGTCAATGTAATATGCTCCCAACCATTCAATGACACTAATGTTTGAGGGAAAATACCTGTATGACTGAAATAAACAACACATTTATTATTTTAAATGCTACCTCTGCCAATTCTCTTTCTTTCAGTAACTTGAATACCCAAAAATATCCACTAAAATTTTAACTGCAATCGTTCATTTTTTTTTTTACCTCATAGTAGTACTGGAAGGCCTGTGACTTGTCTCCTTCATTATCATAAAGGTCTCCCAGTTTGGCCAGCACCTGGGCATCTGTGGGGGTCACACTGGTGAGCTGCATCAGCCATTCAATGGCCTGATGAGGGTCCTCCAACATCTCATATCTAAAGCTGCTTAAGGAATATAACTCTTACCATACTTACTGTATCCATTCTATTTCCTGGCAACTGAAATTACGAAAACCATCACAGAGCAGAGTTTTATGTAATCTAAATTTTGATTACTGACATTTTAAGGAAGGATACAGATTAGCCAGCTGGTACATGACCTGAGCACTGTTTCTGAGGATAGCGTGCAGTTTGAGGAAGCAGTCCAGGGCTTCCTCCAGTCTACCCAGCCTCTTATAGGTCAAACCTGCAGGATAATACAGAGATTTCTGCTTTAAAATTGCTTACGCTATTAATACATAGTCTTAGTCTCAGCTGAAACATTTCAAATGTAGAAAGGTTAAAACACAAATTTATGTAAATCTCATGTGATGTAACTCTTAGGATGTCAAGTTTGTGATAGCAGACCTAAGTTATAGAGAGCTTCAGTGCAAGATGAGTCATTACGAAGAGCCTCCTTATAAAACTCTGCTGCTTTCTCATAGTCCTCCTTCACAAACTCTGTGTTGCCTTTGTTTACTAGGGCAGCAGGGTTGTAGCGGTCGGCGCTCATGGCCAGCTCAGCATAGCGGTCAGCCTGGTAAAAATCCTTTTCCTGGAGAAGACACAGAAATAGGCAGATGGAAGCAAAAAACCAAGAGCATGTCTGTGAGAACCTTATTAACACCAGCTCTTTGAGGTCAATGCTTTATAGTAATGTACTCACCAAAAAGTAAAGAAAAGAAAGATTAGTGGCAGCAGCACTTTTTACCCGACTGTCCTTCTTCTCAAACATCTTTAGCGTCTCGACCGCCTGGAAACAAAATTGATTAGGCATATTTATAGTGACTTAAAGGAAATTGGTAATGTAGATAGATGTTTCACTATCATATCATTGAATAAATACACTTAAGTTACATCACATTACATTTGCTGCTACATGAAATGAGAGAAGCAATTGCAACACAATACAATATCAGCACACATATACACAAGGCCTACAGCAGAATGACACACACACACGTTCTCCAACAACACAAACATACCTCAGCCTCAATAGTCATGCAGATGGACAGGCAAGAAAACAAAATAAAATGGACCATTGAATGTGGAAAGTGTTATAAGACAGAAACAAGGGTTCCACACAGACATAGCAATATGGCTCTGTTCTGTGGTAATATATCAAATGCAACATAATTTGAGTGTGTCTCCAGGGACCCATCTACCTGTTTGAAGTCCCTCTGTCTTAAGTATGTAATAGCTTTATTGATCTCCAAGTCATTTGCAAGTTCCACGTATTGTGAACCCTTCACCATGTCCACACACCTGAAAAAGTACCAAATTAAGCTTTAGGACAAACTCTATGGATGGTTTACTTTAGTCTATTAGAAATGGTCTTAACTAATAATAATGAACTATAATTAATTATTCAAAATAAATAATACATAAATATTGTTAATGGAATGGCATGGACAAGTCTTGCGCTTTAACGCCCTCTTGTGGAATATACACACTACCACTTAAAAGTTTAGGGTAAGTAAGATTTTTTTTAATGTTTTGGAAATAAGTATTTTCTGCTCACTAAGATTACGTTTTAAACAAAAATATAATAAAACAGTAATATTGCAAAATATTATTACAATGTAAAATAACTGTTTTCTATTTTAAACATTTAAAAAAATTAATTTATTCTTATGATGGAAAAGCTGAATATTCAGCAGCCATTACTCCAGTCTTCAGTCGCCCAGCAATTCTTCAGAAATCATTTTAAATATGCTAATTTGCTGCTCAAGAAACATTTAATATTGTTGTTTCTTCAGCACAATTCTCTGATGAAAAATTCAAAAGAACAGCATTATTTTAACAGAAATATTTTGTAGCATTTTGTCTTTACATCCACTTTTGACCAATTTAATGCTTCATTGCTGAATAAAATAAAAAAAAAAAAAAAAATTATGAAAAGTAGTAAAAATAACTCACCAGTCAAACCCAGCTGCAAATGACGACTCAATGGCTGGAGCAATAAGCTTGGCTGAGGTCATAATGAATTTTTCTGCTAGTGCTTTCCTAGAAAGAAAAGCAAAACACCAAAAAATGAAAAAAAATCTGAAAATAATAAACAAAGCTAAAGAATTATAGATCCAACAGAACGTTCACTACATTATAATACCTCTCCCTTTCCATTTGGTGAAGCTTATCATTCTTTATAGCCTCAATCACCATGTTTGCATGAGGGTCATCCTAAAATAAAAAATAAAAATAAAAATCCATGAAGAATAAGACATAATTCAGTTCAAATATATGACTAACAAGGATTTAAATTATGCACTTACATTTGGAGGGATATACTTGTCATCATCATCAATACCGAGGGGCACACAAATGAGTTTCTGAAAAGCTTTCTTCATCCTCTCCCGGTCTCCAATGGCATAGCAACACAGGATGAGGTTGAAGCCAGTCTTTATGTTGGGGCTCTCGCTCATGATGTACTCAAAGGATGTGATGGCATCTGAGTACTGGCCCATATGTAAGAACACAACTCCAATGTTCTGCATGATCTTGATCCTATACAATAAGAGAACTTTACATGTTGAAAAATCACATCAAATTACCCAAGACCTGCATAAACTGAATGGTGCAAAACAATTATGCAGTTCACACAACACGTGCATCTACAAGTACTGACCTCATAGCATTGTGGGCATTTGAGATCTGATCCAAAGCCATGCGGTAAAATTTGATTGCCTTTGTGTAGTTCTTTTGCTTGAAATAGATATTTGCCATGTTCACTTTCAGTCGTCCTATAGTAGGGTAAGCAGTTACACAAAACCTGATATTAGAAACACACTTATAGAGGAGTGAATCTGAGATATTTTAAAACACATTTGAAATTCGCTCACCAGCATTACTGAACATCTTGTTCTTCACAATGACTTGGTAAGTGTTCAAGGCCTCAGTGTACATGTCATTATTGGCATATTGGTTTGCTAAATTAAACAGCACCTGAACAAAGCATGAAAGAGTCATGTGAATTTTCAGTTTTCAGTCAAGACATGTATTTTACATGGAGCGATGCACTCACAGAGTAGGTCAGATCCAGATTGATGTGGTCTGCAGTGCCTGTTTGTTCTCTCTGTCTCACCAAAGCCCTCTCCTTCCTGCCAGCCTCCTTGGCTTTCTCTAAAGACTGTTGAAAAAAAGCTAATTCAGCATCCAAATGACAATTTTTTAAAATCACTTATAGCAGCTATAAAGCTATACCTACCAGCTGAAGATCCCCACGAGCATGAGCAAGACAGCTCTCCTCTATCAAATCATTCACTTTCTTTTCGAGGATCTTTATCTTCTCCTCTGGACTGAACAAGAAAATAATTAGACCAAAAAGCTGTCCATCCCCAAGTAAAACTAAAGACGTAAAGTGGGATCTAGTAAACAAAACTAGTTGTCAATGGCTTCTCAAGCACTATGAAAGCAGAAGGATGCATACGTGTCTTCATTCTTTGTCTCTAATGGAGGGGCTGGTCCTTTCGATTGCCCCAGGGGATCAAACACTGAGCCTGGAAATTCAAACAATTAAAATGAAGGAAATTGTCATATTTTTCACCAACTCAGGAGTTAAAATATATGAATCAAATATCATTATGAGACAGTTAATATATATTTCAAGTAAAATGTGTCTGAACAGCACATGTGCAAGTGGGTTTCACATGTGAAAGCACCTCTAGCTATAGATGAAGAATATCCTGCTGCTCGCACTGCAGTCATGGGACGAGCCGCACCGTCCTGTACAACACACAAAAACATAGAAGATTAATAAAATGTCACTGCATATGACAAAGGACAAATAAACCAGAGATATGTCCCACCTGAACAGCTCCAGTCATAGGCCTTCCCATAGCAGTGCCAATAGGCATCCGAGACTAAATATTAACATCAGATATATAAAGACAAAAAAGGAAAACAAATAGCATCAATTTACTACCAACATCTGACAAACAGCTTCACAATCCCTCATTAAAACATGAAATGAATCCAATACAGTCAACAAGAAATGTGCTTGTTATGTTTGACCATCCTGATTCTGACTGTATAATCTCTCACCTCTTGGAGACCTTCACCTTTCCTGCCCTGACAGCTGTCTTCCTGATTATAAGACATCGTACATTCTAACAAGCTGCTATCATTCTAATGTAAGCTATTGAATATTCAGTCAGAAATGTAGTAGTGTAACTGTAAATCCATGTGCTTTACTTGCCCCATAAGCTGTTCCAATCGGTCGTCCTCCAATAGCAGTGCCAGGAAATTTTGCAGTCATCTAAAAATATTGAATAAATAAATTTAGTGTCTATTATTACTGGTGTGCTTGACGTTCTAGATTAATCAGCAGATACAGTATAACTTACTGGTGGTCTTCTGCCATGACTAGTCCTGACTGCCTGCTGAAAGCCCACATCGTTGTGAAGGTCCTGCAGGGACAGGAAAATCATGATGCATAAAAGCAAATTATGACATTCAATAAATGCATGTCTAAGGTGCAAGTATTTGTGCACCTCTGAGTCAAAAGTCGGATTGTAATCATTGTAGCCAGTATACAAATCCTCCTCCTCTTCCTCTGGGACAAGATGCACGTTATCCATCTGAATTAACAAAACAAAAACAAAACTTATGCAAGTCTTTTGATGTGAATGCTACATTTGTCAATATTTTATATTAAATTAAATTAAATTAATATATATATATTAAACCATTTAATTCAATTTCTTGCTGCTAACAGCTATATTTTTTATATATATATTTAGTATATATTAAATTAATAGGCTAATTACAAATTATAAGAACAGAAGGCTAATACATTTGTCAGGCAACAATAGACAATGGGAACATCTATAAAACAAGAAAGAAAAGAAGCTATTCTTACAACTTTTAACCATTATTCTTAAATAAAATCCTAGTTAAAAAACATTTTCTAACAGCACAGCTTGTTTACATGTCTAGTCTCGTATACAATTTAACTGCCAACATCCGAGGTTTGTGAATTACGATAGTTTTACTTACCTGGTTAACAGAGCAGTTTGCTTACCAAAGAAAAGTGCAAATTAATAACCGTATTAAATTGAAATATCCCGAAAAACCGTGTATGTAACGTTAGCACAACTGCAGCTACAGCTCGCTAACTACGCTCATCAACACGACACGTCGGTTGCTAGGATACAGAGACGTAATGCCATAGGCGGCACAGGCACACACAAGCGACTTTACTGTGTTTCGCTATTAGTTGCTGCATTGATTATATTTGTGTCTATGTTTTTTGTTTGTTTTTTAAACATTACATATCTGAATGTACGTATGAACGCCTTCTGCGCTTCAATCCAAGGAATTCTCCGTCTGTAAAAGTCCTGATGTATTTAGGCGCGTGTGAGACGCCGTAGCTCCGCCTCTCTTTCGTGCACATGACAAGCTGAAGTCTGGTGATAGTGGGGCTCCTGTGAAGTAGCTGACTGAGTTTTGATATTTGTAAAGGAGTTAGCGATGAGTTCATTAAAAGGAAAGATTATTACTGTTGTCGGGAGGTGAGAGTTACTTTGTTTAAGTTAGTCTGTCAGTTTTGGCAGACGTGTCCCTGAGATTGTCTAGAATAGCTGAGTGGTCTTTGAACTCTACTGTGATTGTGTTTATGAATACATGTATTACTCCATATCAGAAAAGTGCATGTGAAAAATGAACAGTGCAGTGATGTATGACCAAAATAAAATGAGCACGTGACTCTGTATGTGTGCTTATTTGACATATTTTGGGTAGGTTTGGCTTGTACAAATAAGGTTATTATTCTATTTTACAGGGCTTTTTCATGCATGGTGATCAAAGTCATATTATTTTTATTTGTCATGCAATATTAAAGTTCCGGTTTAAGTAGTCTCAGACATGTTTCTCATTTTGGTATATAGATAATGCATTGATTATCACTAATGTTAACAGACTACTTGATCTTTTTCCTAATTGCATGTATGTGGCATAATAAAGCGGGCTGATCGGCCGCTCCTGGGCCATGGTGTTTTTGAGTGGAGGATACATGGTCAAGATCTATGACAACAAACCAGGACAAGCATCAGGGGCCATCACAGAGATCAGGTCAGTTTTAAACAGGAAACAGGAAAGAAAAATGACCTGTTGACCCCTCAGTCGAATTCTCTGCCTTTAGCATCACTGCTCAACTTTTGTCAGAGCAGGTTTGTGACCCATTTTTATGGCACAACCTTACATAAAGCAATGATCCGAGGAGATCAATAGAATAAAAGAGAGGGCATAATATGCAAAGAAAAAAGTAAGAAGTTTTCTACAGCATATTAGTACTCTCTGTCCATATCTGTTTATGTTGTGTAAATAACCCTCTTCCTTGATTCACCTCTTCTGTCATCAGGGGGAGTTGGAGGGCTTTCTCTTTCCTAGATAAGAATTTACAACAAAAAAATAAGTGTAGAAACAAATTTTACTCAGAAATTGATAGAAAATTTCACAAACAATTACAAAGAAACATTGAATTAGAACAATTGAAATTGTATTTTCTTGTAAAATGCTCTACAATATTTTTTCTTTTATTTACAAATTCAAAAAAATATTCTTTACAGTGTAGGTGCCCTGGCTAGAATACAGTAATGACAGAATAGGACACAAAAAACAAATATCTTCTGTGATGCATGCAGGGTTGCTTCAGTTAATGTAAAAAGTGTTTTTGTCTTTTGTCTTGTCAGTCATAAACCATGATTAAAACATTGTATTTGGACAGAACAGCTGTCAGATTTTGTACACATTTTGTTGAATTTAAGATGAATAATGTGTTTTCGTGTGTGAGCAGGAAACAGCTTGAGGAGCTTCAGCAAGCCAAAATGCTGAGAGGAAATCTCACGGCTGCAGAGCAGTTGAGTCTACTCAGCAGTCATGATGACCTGCAGCAGGCCCTGGAGGGAGCAGTCTTTGTGCAGGTATGTTTTCCCCCTCAAACGTAGATGACACCCTGTTGACCCAAAAATGTGACTGGGCTGGATAAACATCTCCCTGATATGTATGAAACGAAAACAACAAGTATTTCATGTGAAAATAAGAAATAGTGTTCACTAATGACAAATACCAAAAACATTATTTTACATTTGATTGTTTTAATGTGCACAAAAAAAGCACATGAAACCAGAAGACATGTCTTTGGTTTTACGTCTGAAACTGTTTGAACATTCCGTGAGTTAATGTGATTAACTATTGAAATTGCACCCGTGTTTAATTATTAAAATGTATTGAACGCTTTGGAGCCAAACCTCTGTTTGCTATTGGAAATTCCTTTTTTTCCATAAAGATTCATAAAGATGGATGAGGTGATGTATCTGATCATGCATTTTTCCTGTTTACTACATTCATTGACAGCTGATGGTTTCTGTTTTTCCCAGTTATGATGACGTCAACATTTAACAACGCCATATAGTCCTGTTGTGTGCTGATACTGTTATATTTTTTACTGTTGTATATCATTTATTTTAGGGGTTTGTGTGCTTTTTTTCTAAAATCTTCACATTCTTAATGTCAGCATGAAGTGAAAATTCACCATTCTCAAATTCATCTATTTTTTTTATGTATGTTATAGATCTTTTTGTAAATGATTTATTAATGTATATGTTAATAAAAAAGACCTTGTGATTTAAAATGTCATAACTGGATCTTCTCTCTGGTGACGTATTCTGGCTTTCTCCAATCATTTCGTATGTACGTCTCAATATGGAAGTGATTATCTGTCATTATTTCAGTTTCATAGCAACTCTGACTACTAAAAAGTGTTCCTGATAAATAATTAAAGAAGCGTGAGTGAATATCCCTGTCTGTTTTATCAGCTTTGGGAAGTTATGGTCCTTTTATAATTATTCACGTCATATTTTTTCAGCCCATTTCACTGTCATTCATTTTTTCCGCTCTTGTGTGTTCTTCTTGTTCCTTTTTTGTGCTCGTATGGAAAAGATGTTGCTACAGCTTCAATTATAGTACATTTCATACAGTCCCTTTGCTATATTGTTGACCATTATCTGCTCTTGTCCTCTGTGTTTTCTGTGAATAGGAGTGTGTGTTTGAGGACCTGGAAGCAAAGCAGACTGTCTTCCATGAGGTGGAGAATCTAGTCACAGAAAGCGTGATTCTCAGCAGCTCCACTTCCTGCCTGATGCCAAGCAACGTGTTCTCTCGTGTCCAGAACCGAACTCGGTGCATCATTTCTCATCCGGTTAGTTATGATTACAGTCTGTGAGAGATTATATTATATATACACTGTGGGGATGCACAAGCTTGAGGCCACAATGAAAAGGTGAGGCTCGCATCAAATTTTTAGGCCTTTGAAATTGTTTTTGAAAGAAATAATGAAAATGAATAAAAAAAAGATTGCCAGTATGTTTGACAGTTCATTTGATATGCATATACTTCAGTTCAGTTTTCTGCAATTACCTCAAATAACAATTGCTATTTTCAAATGTTCTTACAACATTCATGTTTTAGTTTTAGTGCTACTATTTATGTTTACAGGTGCATCTCAATAAATTAGAATGTCGTGGAAAAGTTCATTTATTTCAGTAATTCAACTCAAATTGTGAAACTCGTGTATTAAATAAATTCAATGCACACAGACTGAAGTAGTTTAAGTCTTTGGTTCTTTTAATTGTGATGATTTAGGCTCACATTTAACAAAAACCCACCAATTCACTATCTCAACAAATTAGAATACTTCATAAGACCAATAAAAAAATTTTTTTTTTACTCAATACTTGGTAGGGGCTCCTTTTGCTTTAATTACTGCCTCAATTCGGCGTGGCATGGAGGTGATCAGTTTGTGGCACTGCTGAGGTGGTATGGAAGCCCAGGTTTCTTTGACAGTGGCCTTCAGCTCATCTGCATTGTTGGGTCTGGTGTCTCTCATCTTCCTCTTGACAATACCCCATAGATTCTCTATGGGGTTCAGGTCAGGCGAGTTTGCTGGCCAATCAAGCACAGTAACACCATGGTCATTGAACCAGCTTTTGGTACCTTTGGCAGTGTGGGCAGGTGCCAAGTCCTGCTGGAAAATGAAATCAGCATCTCCATAAAGCTTGTCAGCAGAAGGAAGCATGAAGTGCTCTAAAATTTCCTGGTAGATGGCTGCGTTGACTGTGGACTTCAGAAAACACAGTGGACCAACACCAGCAGATGACATGGCAGCCCAAATCATCACTGACTGTGGAAACTTCACACTGGACTTCAAGCAACATGGAATCTGTGCCTCTCCACTCTTCCTCCAGACTCTGGGACCTTGTTTCCAAATGAAATGCAAAATTTACTTTCATCTGAAAAGAGGACTTTGGACCACTGAGTTATTTTTCTCCACAGCCCAGGTAAGACGCTTCTGACGTTGTCTCTGGTTCAGAAGTGGCTTGGTAGCCCTTTTCCTGAAGACGTCTGAGCGTGGTGACTCTTGATGCACTGACTCCAGCTTCAGTCCACTCCTTGTGAAGCTCTCACAAGTGTTTGAATCAGCTTTGCTTGACTGTATTCTCAAGCTTGCGGTCATCCCTGTTGCTTGTGCACCTTTTCCTACCCAAATTCTTCCTTCCAGTCAACTTTGCATTTAATATGCTTTGATACAGCACTCTGTAAACAGCCACACCTTTCAGTAATGACCCTCTGTGACTTACCCTCTTTGTGGAGGGCATCAATGTTCGTCTTCTGGATCATTGCCAAGTCAGCAGTCTTCCCCATTATTGTGGTTTCAAAGAACAAGAGATACCCAGAATTTATACTGTAGGGATGGTCATTAATTGAAACTCAAATGTAAATATTCTAATATTTTGAGATACTGATTTTTGACTTTCATGAGCTGTAAGCTCTAATCATCAAAATTAAAACAAAAAAACTGAAATGTTTTACTTTACATGCAATGAATCTAAAATATATGAAAGTTTCACTTTTTGAAATAACTTACAAGAAAAAAATAACTTTTTCACGACATTCTAATTTATTGAGATGCACCTGTATTTAATGAAAGCATTATTTACACAGACATGTCAGGTTTTTCTTGTCAGTAAATTCCACTCTGATCTCATGAGCAGCAAGGTCTTGCTGGTCGTGTTGTACTTCAAAGCAGTGTGAGGCAAATAGTTCACCTTCACCTGTATTGTGAATGTTTAATCATGAATGCCAAGCATTTGTGGTCAGACATTTGTCAGAGAGACCTTTATAGTGGGAAAGACGTTCAATACAAGGCCATTATCTCTAGCTCTAGTAAACACATTGGTATAGTGCTTTATCTGTGTCCAGGGCCAGACAAACCGGTGTCATTTCTTTCTTGTTTTGAACCTCACAGGTAAACCCGCCCTACTATGTGCGTCTGGTGGAGCTGGTGCCACACCCCGAAACACTGCCTGCTGTAATGGATGTTGCTTACTCACTGATGACGGATGTCGGGCAGGCACCTGTGCGACTCAGGAAGGAGATCGATGGTTTCGCATTGAACCGTGTTCAGTATGCCATCATAGCCGAGTCCTGGAGGCTGGTTCAGGTTAGTTGAGCCATGGAACAAAACCACATATCAGTTAGAGTCATGATTATACTGAATAATATTTTGACTACCTACCCATTCTCTGGTGAAATTCATAACGCGCCAAGTAAACATTTGTTGACATTGGCACAGAGGGTAGTGAAATGGACAGGACATGTAAGGAGGTGTTGTGCTTATGGGCATTCCAGGTCGCAGTAAATAGACTGTTCTGTTGAACAAAGAATCCTTAAAAAAGTATCACAGTTTCCACAAAAACAAAAAGTCTTTATAAAAAAAATAAAATAAAAAAAAATTTACAACCTCCAAATTGTGTACGGTGAAGTAAAATAGTTGTCAGTTATGTCCTGTCAATTATGAAAAATTCAATTAAAATTGTTTTATTTAGCATATGTAGCTGTTTATTTTTTTGTTATTATTATTATTTTTTTTTTTTCAAATTGTTGCTGCAATTTTATAAAAGCAATGCACCACTTAAAAGGGATAGTTCAACCAAAAATGAAAATGCCCCTCACCCTCAAGTTTCTTTCTTCTGCAGAACATAACAGAAGATATTTTGAAGAATGTGGGAAACCAAACAGTTTCTGGTCCCCTTTGACTTCCATAGTATTTTTATTTCCATACTATGGAAGTCAGTGGGGACCAGCACCTGTTTGGTTAGTAAATGATGACAGAATTTTCATTTTTGGTTGAACTTTCTCTTTAAGGCCTGCATTACAGTGAACTTACCATAAATCATATGGTAAAGACCACCATTACCCAAGGCTTCTCATGGTTTATTGCTTTAACATGTTGTCCACATTACAGGATGAATGTTGTTAGTTTATATCATAGCTCTGATAACAGACCCTTTATTTGTTCATGCGTGGAGAAAATATATTGTTGACAAATCTTATTACTTGCATATCTATGAACAGGAAAATATTATAACTTTTGTAAATTTTGATGCATGTCTCTGTAACACCCTGTTTTTTAGGAAGAAAGGAAAAGGAAATTAGTGGAAGGAATGAATGAACAGAGACTATTGTATTTTGTTAAAATGGAACAAATTGCAACATCCACAGTCTTATCTCACTGTTTACAAATCATTGATTTAGAGAAAGGGGGAAATAAAACAATCTCTTTTCTTTGCTTCTCTTGAGAAACTTTTAGAACGGCCAGCTTATCTTCCCTCACACTGGTGGTTTTGTCCTGGTTATACAGTACACCTGTATTACAGTGTATCAAATGAATATGGGGTAGAGTTAGGTGATCCACTTTAAAAACCAAACCCTTTTCAGCACTGCCCACAAGCTTGAACAAAAAGCAGAGTCAAGAAAGCAGTTCCACAAACAATGGACACTTCACTTTGAACTACTTTTAGAGTGGCTGTTCATTATTCAGTCGAGTAATGACAATTAAAGACAAAACACAAAAAGCATGTTCTGTCTAGGCAGGGTGTATTATGGAGGCATCATCACAAAACTGTGAAGATGATTCAAGGTGACACTAAATGATGTTCTATACACAGGTGTCAGCATGTCAGGATTATATGGATAATGTACCACGTAACAGAGGTGTTGTGAAATTGTGTTTGAAAATGCATATTCAAGTCTCTCAAGAACCCTTTTCCTAACTGTAGTTGTAGCCAATCGTACATAACATTGTTACCCATTTTGTTGAGTAGTTTTGTTTTTTTCATGCAGTGTTCATATCTTAGGAATACTGTCTAATCTTTGGAAAATACCCTTATCCTACATAAATAATACAGATTAACCAAAAACGTTTATGTATAAAACCAGTATCTCTTGATATGAAATTATGAATAATTGTAAGGATTCATCATCACCATTACTTAATATCATAATTTACTCACCCTTATGTTGCTTCAAACCTGCATGATTTCTTTCTTCTGTGGAACACAAAAGAAGATATTTAGCACAATGTTCAGACCACACTTTTTCCGTATAATAACACAGTACAGTACACAGCATGTCCAATAAAGTATGCTGTCCATTCTGCTTTTGTGTTTAGAGACAATTTCACAACTTATATGGCAACACTGAAAATGATATGCTATTCTTACTTAACCTTTTTGACTGACTTGACGTTTCTACTCATTTCAGAGATTTTATAACCACTGAACTGAGGCTGAACTAAAGGAAATCTTATGAGGGTGAAGACAAAATGTCACAGCAGTAAATGTTATTTGTATTGATCTTATTCATCATGCATCATTTAGGAAGAGTGGGATTTATATATATATATAGCTGTAACAGTAAATAAGTGAGTAAATAACCGTTATTCTTCATTTCCTCATCAGTGGTGTTATTGTGCAGTCATTTAGATTTGTATGATTTAAAGCATATCATGTGTTCTGTCTCACTAGTTTTCACGTTTTCTATGCAGTTTCCATATGACAGTGTGTGTAAGGAATTTCTTAACAAGCATTTCTTATGAGGTACACTGTAATTACTGTAATTATTAGTCTTGTAATCTCTTCTTGGTCAGAAGGAAAAGTTAAATTTATAAATTAAACACACCATTTGAGGCACAACTCCATATAATGTTTTGGGTCAACTTCTAAATGACAGAAATTCCTCTCCTCTTTTTTTTGTTGTAGGCAAATACTCTTCAAGCATTTTAAAAGACTGCTTTCTGAGCTGTTAAAAGGTTATGTCAGATGGAGCTTTAAAAGAAGTCATGTTGATGAACCAGTTAACCAGAACACAGACTGGTTATTGCATACTGTTTTTTGTTTAGATAATTAAAAGAAGTAATTACATAAACTGGTTTTACATAAGTTACATATTGTTCAAATACTGGTTAATTGGTGCTGTTGCATCTCTTTTGTTCAATTTGATCTGATGTTCATAACACCACTAAAGGGATAGTTCAAACAAAAATGAAAATTCCATCAAACATTTGCTGCTCTTCATTGACTTCCACAGTGGGGACATGTTTGGTTACCTACGTTCTTTAAAATATCTTCATTTGTGTTCAGCAGAAGAAAGAAACTCATACAGGTTTGTAACAAATTGAGGGCGAGTAAATGATGACAGAATTTTCATTTTTGCATGAACTGTCCCTTTCGTTTACACAGTTGGCACAGAAGCACTTCTGAAGTGGCATTTAGGAGTCTTTACAACTCTAATGCTGCACAGAAGGCATAATTGAGGCTGGCTTTTATGTGGCATCACGTCTTTATGCTGAATTTTCAGCAGGCACAGAGCAGCCTTAAATCGGTGGGGTTAAGATGCCTTAAGATTTCCGTAAACCTCTCCTACAGTTTTTAAAGTTGAGTTCTGTAGATTTTAGACTTACAGACTTATGCTTTCATGGACTTGCCTCTTACTTTTTTTGTGTTTGTGCTTTTTAAATGAGTTGTTTTACTAAAGGAAGAAGAGGTTGTTTTTTATGATGAGGAACATTTAATGTTTGGACGGTGCCCCACACGTCAGATTTGCAGCTCAAATCCACTCATGCTACCTCTCAGAGTTCAGGTGGCTCTTTGAGAGAGAGCCAGCACTGGAAAGTAGAGCAGCTGGGAAAGCTAATGGCTGCCCCCGGTGATTACCGTAGAGGAAAGGCCTCTTTTCACGGTTTCCCCAGCCAGTCAGCCGCCTGGCGACACACGAAATAACGGCCTCGTTGTTGTGTGCAGGAAATGAACAAAGACCACCCTGTCCCCCTCCTAAACTCGTCCCCCACTGCCCGTTCTGTGTCCAAGCTTTGATTTCAGCACAGTCAGGCAACAGGTATCTGTAGCCACAGGTAATCTGAGTGCAAAGTGGGCCCAAGGCCTGGCACAACCACACTTGCCTCCCTCTGCCATGCCATCCCATTGTTCAGAGGAGACTGAGTTAAATGATAAGAGAAACCCAATACAGTGGGAGCAGCTTTAGTGCTCTTCAGATGGGACAAAAAGGGGTGGAGGGCCTACGATTTCCTCTCAATAACAATAACTACTAAGCAGGAAGCTGTAATTTTAGGATTAGAAGATCAGAACATCAGTAAACCACTTTTAGAAACATTGTCTTTCATCCAAGCATATAATACAGTGCGAGTTGCCAAATTAACTTCTCTTTCCTTTCATCCAGGATGGAGTGATCTCAGTGAAGGACATTGATCTGGTGATGTCTGAGGGCTTGGGCATGCGCTACGCTTTTATAGGTCCCATTGAAACCATGCATCTCAATGCACCAGAAGGCAAGCTACCTATTAACCCATGCAATTTTTTAAAAAATGGGATAATGAAACTTTGTATTTAAGCACTGAGAAAGTTTTGTTTTCATTATGCATGGAAAAAAATTGGTGTGGTGCTTGGGGCAGCGAAAAAGCAGTCTGTGAAAACCTCTTATTGATTTGATTACATCCATCTCGCATGACCTTAAGTGTGTGTGTGCAAGAGAGAGAGAGACTGTAAAAGAAACGGAATCAAGCATGAATTTGTGTAAATGTGCATGTGTTTTGAAGAGATCTCATGTTCACGGTGAAAATCAGAAGGCTGTGTGAAATCTATAGGATGACTCTGCTCCCCCTATGAAACGTGCTTTGCCATGTGACACCGGTACTAACCTTTGATGATGACAGATGACTTATTATTCTCAGCCCTGCCTCCTTGTACTGCGAGTGAGGTGCTACAGTGCTCTCACTGTGGTGATAAAGCCCCTCTGTAAACAAGAGTTTCGCCCTGGTTTCTTCCATTGCTTTAATGGCACAAGTTCTTGGAAACTGTAAGCAAAGAACTGTGGCTGAACTTTCACTGGTGCACATCTTATCTGCTAAGAGCCCTCCTAAAAGAACTCATGCCCTTCAGATGAAGAGCTACTCAATTCATGGTTGAAAACTCTTGTTACAAAACAAAAAAGCCAGTAGCTTTATTTGCTGAGTCATTTTGGACACCATACCAAACTGATTATACGTTTTGTGTAACAGTTACTGCACAAGGACAAAGCAGTGTTTGTTATACAAAATATGAATTTTGTAGCTCATTTAAAAAAAGTATTTTAAATGAATTAAAATGGATCAAAATTATTTCTGTTATATGCAGAGTCATGAAAAATATCAGACCTTTATGGTCTACTGTGTTACTTATACTACTGTATTGTAGTAAAAGCACATTTTGATTTTATCCTCAATCTGTGTTTTGTCTGTCCAGGACTGGAAGATTATCTCCAGCGCTACAGCGAGGGCATAAAGAGGGTTCTTAATACCTTTGGGCCTGTTCCAGACTTTTCTGGAGATCCAGCAGCTAGAATTATAAAAGTATGCAATATCAATGATATTATTAATAACTGGAAAATTTCTTGAAACAGTTGCTTTTGAAGTTTTAAATCGGATTTCCCAAATGCTCTTTTTTTTTTAAATATATAATTAATGTAATCATTATAAACTGGAAGATTTGACCATCTACTTTAGGAGATCTGTGAGCTGATCCCTGCTGAACAGGAGCACCTTACAGCCAGGAGAGAGAGAAGAGATCAACTGCTGATGGGACTAGCTAAACTGAAGGAATGAGGCTAGTCCATGAGATACTACTTATATGGACGTGGTTATGGATCATCTGAGCCATTGTTGTCCTTGGTGTTAAATATTTCCCTTTCAGGCAACAGAACATGACTGATTATGGAAGAAAATACTGAAACAAAAGCTAACCTCAGAAAAGTCTTTAGGGTTCATTTAATTATTAATTATAATGCTTTACAAGTATTTTTAAGTCTAAGATTTGTGACAGATACTTGACTAAACAGCACTTTAATGTGAAATTCACAATTAAAAGTAAAATATGCACAATTGAAAATGAATGGCATTTTCGTAACTTCCTCATTGGACATTTATGAATTAATCTCTTTATACATAAGCTGAGCCCAATAATTATGTGTACACTTAACTTGAGATGTATGAATGTCATAACATTTCAAACAAAGTGTCATATGCAAATAAATAATTATTTTCTCAGAACTAACAATGACTTAACTGACTGGTATCAAGGTGGTGATTTTTAGTGCATGACGTCAATTCACACAGGTGTCCTAGCAGAGTAAACACTAGTAGTACATCACATTAAAAAGAGACTGAAATGAAAAACATACAACATATCTTAACTTTCACACAGTATAGTTTTAAATATTTCAGGTCATGAGTAAACCTACAGTCACATAGAAAGTGCTTTTTAGTCTAACGTATCTATTACTTTATATTAGATTAACACTGCAACTTAAATTTGAGTAGTTCAGTAAAGTTTAGGCCCACTAATAATCTCAACATATATATATATATATATATATATACACACACACACACACACACACACGGTCAGAATTGTTGGTACCCTTGGTAAATATGACCAAAGAAGGCTGTGAAAATTAATCTGCATTGTTAATCCATTTAATCTGTTATTTAAAAAAATCACAAAAATCTAACCTTTCGTTGGAGAATAATAATTTAAAATGGGGGAAATATCTTTATGAAATGTTTTTCTCTAATACACATTGGACACAATTAACGGTACTCTTTTATTCAATACTTTTTGAAACCTCCATTTGCCAAAATAGTATAGGAGTTTTCTCCTATAATGCCTGATGTGGTTAGAGAACACCTGACGAGATCAGAGACCATTCCTTCATCCAGAATCACTCCAGATCCTTCAGATTCACAGCTCCATGACGGTGCTTCTTCTCTTCAGTTCACCTCACTCATTTTCTACAGGGTTCAGGTCAGAGGACTGGAATGGCCATAGCAGAAGCTTGGTTTTGTGCTCAGTGACCCATTTTTGTGATGTTTTTGAGGTTTGTGTTTGAATTATTGTACGGTTGGAAGATCCCAACATGGCCCATTATAAGATTTCTAACAGAGTCAGTCACTTATTGATTTTTTATCTGTTGGTATTTGATAGAATCCATGATGCCATGTATCTAAACAAGATGTCCAGGACCTCCAGCAGAAATCTAGGCCCACAACATCAAAAATACAGCAGTATATTTCATTGTACACATGGGGTACTTTTTATCCCTGTGTTCACCAAACCCATCTTGAGTGTTTGCTGCTAAAAAGATGAATTTTTTGTTACATCTGACCATAGAAGCCAGTCCCATTTGAAGTTCCAGTCATGTCTGATAACTGAATATGCTGGAGATTGTTTTTTGGTGAAAGCCTCTCAAACAACATGTGGTGATGTAGGTGCTGTTTGATAATTTATTTAAGGTTTTCTGACCCCGAGACTCATAATATATATATATATATATATATATATTAGTTTTATATGTGTTGTTTTATCTTTTGAAACCAAATGTATCTTTGTGAAATGTTTTGCTCGAAATGTGCAGGCTATTAGCCTACTGTTTGGCTTGATATTTTGTGAAATAATGCAGAGACAGATTATTAGTGGGCCTAAACTTTACTGAATTATTCTACTTCCATTTAAATTGCAGTATTAATCTAATGTAAGTATACGTTTCATGGCACCTGAACGGTTAGAATAAAAAGCACATTCTATTCGACTGTAAGTTGTTTACTCATGACCTGAAATATTTCAAACTATACTGTGTGAATGTTAAGCAGGGGCGGATTTAGTGAATCGGGGGCCCCAGTCAAATATAGGAATGGGGCCCTATACATTTGCACACATTTACCTAGATCAACCTTGAGGTTTCTTTTTTGTCGTGATGCTTGCTGCTGCACAATGGTGCCCCATAGTTGTGTCCAATGTTTCTACATTTTTCATGTACATGTTATAATGGGATTCTTTCATTTACATTTACATTTATTCATTTAGCAGACACTTTTATTCTTTCATGTTGTAGACCATGAAATAGCAATTGATTTACCATTGAGATAAAAAAAAAAATTATAAAACGATAAACCTCACAATTGAAACTTTAAACCATTTTTTTTTAAGAAAAGGGATGAGTCAGAAGTATAAATTATTATATTATTTAAAACGGGTTTATGTGGGTGGATTTTCACATTGGTCTGAACAAAAACTGCACTGGATTATTGAAAATGCACATTCATTCTCTGCCAGTAGGAGGCGCTTTTGGAACGTCAGAAATATAGCGGTTTCCCCGGTAACGGCTGTAAACAAAGCAGCGCTCAGCTCATAAATGATACTTTATCAGGTACAAAGAAAATGCCATCAAAACTTTTCTGAAGAGAATCGGTTCCCTTCAGCGGTCCCCTTCATATAAAAACTTAAATTAGTGAGAATGAGAAAAGTGTGAAAAATATAGCCTATATTGATGAGGAAAGTCCACTGATGAGTTACCAGCTTAAGCCTACATTTAATTTTAGTCATTGTAACTTAGGGCTGTCAATCGATTAAAATATTTAATCGCATGATTGCCATGAGTTAACTTGCGAATAATCACAACTTAATCGCACATTTTTATTTGTTCTAAATGTACATTAAATTAATACTTTTCAAGTTTTTAATACTCTAATCAACATGGGCATGGATAAATATGGATGCTTTATGCAATATATGTTTATTATTAGTGAAACCATAGTCAACATAGAGCATGAAGAGTAGACATGTTTCATAGGTCATAGATGTTTTTCAAAGAAATTTTTCATGTCTATTAGACCAGTGGTTCTCAAACCTGTCCTGGGGACCCCCAACCACAGCATATGTTGTATGTCTCCCTCATTGAACACACCTGATTCAACTCATCAGCTCTTAGTAGAGTCTGCAAGACTTGAAATGGGCGTGGCCTATGAGAGAGACATACAAAATGTGTGGTGGCTGGGGGTCCCCAGGACAGGTTTGAGAACCACTGTATTAGACACATGAAAAAAAGAACATAGAAATACCATGTTCCTATTACTTCTCTTTCTTTGCACTGAGCAATTTACTGACATTTTCGCAAGACAGGGCAGCTCACTTCTTCTGAACATGCAAAATGTATATTTATTATTACATTTGTTTGGTTCTCTGTGCCACATACTGTATTTTGATGCAGCTAAACTCTCAATAAATTTTCATTAATATATTTTACTGTTTCTGTTGTCAGACACCGGAATGAATATGAAATAGTGACTGAAACGCGATCCATTAAGGCTACATAACCAGCTCTTCCTTCTAAGATGTTAATCTGCACAAAAATCCTGATTTATAATCGTGCCGTCGTCTGATAAAATCAAATAGGCTACACATAAGATAAAGACAATAGCTGTGCTGTGATTTCGGCTATACCTGCATGTAAAATTAGAGGAGAAACATATGTGTTTAACTGAAAGCGCAGCTCCTTTCAGAACAGAGCAGAGAGATAGAGAGAGAGAGAGAGAGAGACAGAGAGGTGTGTGCGCGCGATGGGAAAGAGAGAGACCTCGCGCTCGCGCGGCAGTCATCTTCATGCATTATATTTATATTTGCTACAAGCAGAATACACAAGAAGCACGTTCAACTCGGACACGCAGACGGTTGTCGTGGCAATAAACACAGTAAACAGCAACCGTTCGCGTGTCCGCGGCCGCGCTTAATGCGCATCTCGTATATGAAAAGCTTTTTAGGGGGCCCTTGGCTTTTGGGGGCCCAAGGCGGTCGCCTACCTTTGCCTAATGGGTAAGTCCGCCCCTGATGTTAAGATATGTTGTACGTTTGAACATAATACCACATCTACACGCTAGCGACGCGACTGTACGAGATCGCTGCTGAGGCGGCGACGCATTCCAGTTTTGTCGCCTGCGAGCTCAAGAACCTCCCAATGAACGCTGTGACTCCGCCCGATGTCAGGTGCACCTCTCCTCGAGAGAGCACTAAACTTACGCTCACTGTCCTCAGTCAAATCACTTCATCTCACTCTCGAGACCACAGAGAAACTCCTCAAGAGAAAGTACTGACTTTGAACTCACCTGGACGGATATATATCATGGATTTGATCTGAATCATTTTGTAGGCTAACAGGTAAACCTCCTAATACCGCCAGACATTTCACTTTTTTTTAAGTGACATTATTATGTGATAATTCTTCTGTGTTAATTTTGACCAAAGTTACCAAAATGTGTGGGAATGAAGGATATCTTAATTAATATGAATTTATTAATGGATTTAATAATGTCGTTAATATGTTAATGAAAGTATTTTCAATTCAATATGTTGAGTCTTTTAAGTCTTTATTATAGTTTGTGTTATTAGGATTTAGGAATGAAAATTTAAGCTTACCCTATTGGTAAAGTTTGGAATAATATATATATATATATGCATTTTAAAGAAGTCTCTTATGCTTACCAAGACTGCATTTATTTGTAAATTTGTGCAATATTGTACAAACTGTACAAAACAATATTGATAAATATTATTACAATTAAAAATTTGTTTTGTTGTAATATATTTTAAAATTAAATGTATTCCTGTCATAGCAAAGCGTAATTTTCAGCAGTCATAATTCCAGTTTTCAGTGTCACGTGATCCTTTAGAAATCATTCTAATATGCTGTATATTTTACTGTATTTTTTGATCATCCTTGGTGAGCATAAGAGACGTCTTTCAAAAACATTATATTCTATTTTGTGTGTGTGTGTGTGTGTGTGTGTGTGTGTGACCCTGGACCACAAAACCAGTCATAAGGGTCAATTTTTTTAAATTAAGCTTTCCATTGATGTGTGCTTTGTTATGATAGGACAATATTTGGAATCTGAGGGTGCAAAAAAATATAAATATTGAGAAAATTGCCTTTAAAGTTGTCCAAATTAAATCCTTAGCAATGCATATTACTAATCAAAAATTAAGTTTTCATATGATATATTTACGGTAGGAAATTTACTAAATATCTTCATGGAACATGAATATATATAGGATACTTAATATCCTATATATATATATATATACTAATGATTTTTGGCATAAAAGAAAAATCGATAATTTTGACCCATACAATGTATTGTTGGCTATTGCTGCAAATATACCCGTGCTACTTATGACTGGTTTTGTGGTTCAGGGTCACATATATATATATTTATTATTTTTATTTATTTTTTGTCATCTGAAATTTAAATTTAAATTTGAACTCAGTTGTCAAAAATTTGTTGACAATTTTTGAGTTAAATTTACATTTAAATATATATAAAGTGTGTGAACTTTACATATTGTTTAAATTTGAACTCAAAAATGGTCAATAAAATAATATTCATTATATATGTAGTTGCTCAAATTCATCTCTTTCTTTTCAATGATTAGGAGCTGAGAGCAACAGCAGACAGGATGAGTTGGGGAGCACTTTATGCCCAGCTGGGAGGGGTAAATAAACACTCCACCAGCCTGGGAAAGATCTGGCTGTCTGTCCTCTTCATCTTCCGCATTAGCATCCTTGTAATAGCCGCTGAAACGGTCTGGGGGGATGAGCAGTCCGACTTCATCTGTAACACACAACAGCCCGGCTGCAAAAACGTCTGCTACGACCACTTCTTTCCAGTCTCACACATCCGTTTCTGGTGCCTGCAGCTCATCTTTGTGTCTACACCGGCTTTGCTGGTGGCTATGCATGTGACGTATCGCAAACGCAATGTAAAAAAAGGACTTTTGGCCAACCGAGGTGGCGGTGCCAAAGGGGACGACCTGGAGAGTCTGAAGAAGAGGCGTCTACCCATCACCGGGCCGCTGTGGTGGACCTACACCTCCAGTCTGTTCTTCCGGCTCCTTTTCGAGGCCGGATTCATGTACGCTTTGTATTATGTCTACGATGGGTTTCAGATGGCCCGTCTTGTGAAGTGTGAGCAGTGGCCCTGTCCCAATAAAGTTGACTGCTTTATCTCACGACCAACGGAGAAGACCGTCTTCACCATCTTCATGGTGGGATCTTCTTCCATCTGCATTGTGCTCAATGTGGCTGAACTGGCCTACCTGATTGTCAAAGCATTGCTGAGGTGCTCAGCCAGAGCCAAAGGAAGGCGCGCTTTTGTTCACCAAGATAAAATGTCTACAGAAAAGGCACACTTACAGAACGAAAAGAACGCAAGGTTGCTGTCATCCGCTTCGGACTCCTCGAGCGATAAGACTGTTTAAGATTATCCCTACATCCAGTGACTAATTCTACCAACACTAGGCTTGTAGATGACAGTGTTTTAACTTCTCTAATGCCATTAGAGCGTAGAATTAGTATGTTTTGTACCTTGTTTTTGACACCCTGCCCTGACAAAACAAAACCTAACCCAACAGTAGGGTTCAAGCATGCTTCATTCCAGAACTGACATTCCTCCCCCAAGCCAAAAGACAATTAGGATGAACGTATGGCACTGAATTGTCTGTAAAAAATGTTTTAGGTTGTTGAATTGCATTTCCCAAATTACTCAAAAGCCTCACAGTACTCTCTAGTGGCATTAGAAAAGCCCAAGAGTGACTCCTAGTGGTCACAACGACATAAATGAAGTTCAGAGACCGTCTTTGCATAAAATTGAGTGTCCTTTTTTTGAGGGATAATTCACACGATGTTGTATAGACCCTTTTTCTGTTAGTAAACATTGTGACGTTTTTCTGTGGGCGGAGCTTAGCTGGAAGCAGAAAGATTCCTCTGACCGCTTCACTAACGCTAGCTATGAAGTCTGTTAGCTTGTTTTTTAACAATAACTGGATCATTTCCGATTTTACCTACATATGTAAGGTCACTCACTGTCCGGGACCGCGATTGTTATTTGAAAAAGTTAACTTTAACGCACGAAACCAGATTGGCCGACCCGCACACGCTTTAACTCAAAGGATGGACGATCTGACAGGATTCCTCCGGTTGAGTGACACATCTAATGTGTGTAGTTAAGACAAACTCGCCGTGTCTGTCTAGTCGTGAAGATGTATATATTTCAATTTCAATAGGCAACTATTTTTACAGCTAACGTTACATTATTATTATTATTCCAGTATATACCACAATGATTAAGCATATCACAACAACCCCCTGTATATGCAATTACATATGATTAAGCATATAAATCATATCACATGTTTGTTGTTGACACTTACTCACACATGCACACAGACATTATTTCATACACGACATAGTGGTGAGATGCATAGGTCAGAACTGCCTGAATCTTTAGACGCGCCAAGGTTACATAACAACAAAAGACGTTTGGGAACCAGAACCCTACTTCCGGCCAAACTATTTAACCTTTTCTAGAGATAAGAAGAAAGTGTGAAAGCGCTCCACCAGCAGGGCTTTAAACCCGCGAGCATTTTGGAGTGAAAAAACACCAGAATCGTTTCTGGTCTCCAGTCTTTTTGGCTCTTGTTGGAGAAAACCAGGCACTTATCTGTCGTTTCACCACAGCTGCAGGGACAGGACGACTTTGCAATCGAGGGAAAGATGAATGCGGCCAAGTACAGGGATATCCTGGACGAAAACCTTCTCCAGAGTGCTCAGGACCTCAGACTGGGCCGAAGGTTTACCTTCCAACAAGACAATGACCCTAAGCACACAGCTAAAATAACGAAGGAGTGGCTTCACAACAACTCCGTGAGTTCTTGAATGGCCCAGCCAGAGCCCTGACTTAAACCCAATTGAGCATCTCTGGAGAGACCTAAAAATGGCTGTCCACCAACGTTTACCATCCAACCTGACAGAACTGGAGAGGATCTGCAAGGAGGAATGGCAGAGGATCCCCAAATAAACTTGTTGCATCTTTCCCAAAAAGACTCATGGCTGTATTAAATCAAAAGGGTGCTTCTACTAAATACTGAGCAAAGGGTCTGAATACTTAGGACCATGCGATATTTCAGTTTTTCTTTTTTAATAAATCTGCAAAAATGTCGACAATTCTGTGTTTTTCTGTCAATATGGGGTGCTGTGTGTACATTAATGAGGAAAAAAAATGAACTTAAATGATTTTAGCAAATGGCTGCAATATAACAAAGAGTGAAAAATGTAAGGGGGTCTGAATACTTTCCGTACCCACTGTAAATCATCAGTTTGTTGTTTTACACACATGCACACAGACATTATTTCATACACGACATAGTGGAGAGATGCATAAGAAATCTTTAGACGCGCCCATAACAACAAAAGACAATACTTTATTTAACCTTTTCTAATAAGAAGTGTGCGCTGCAAACGCGAGCATTTTTGAGAATCGTTTCTGTCCAGTCCTCTTGTTTTATCTCGTTTCACCACAGCTTTCGTCGGTTTTTTTTTTTTTTTTGTCGGGCAGAGGCAGTAGGTATGCGTTAAAATTTCAAATTGGAGCCTCTACTACATCGATTCTGGCACCCAACATCACAACAAGATGATATTTTAAGCTCGTTATGTAACGTTAGTCGAATCTGTGCTGGTTTGAATGGGCCGCCTCCAGTTATCGCTTTGTTTTGCCTCCAGCTAGCGCTGTGACGTCACTGTGACGGTTGAGTTTTGCTTTGTTTACTTCTTTTTAAACGCAATTTCTTTTGCTCTTTCTGTTACTCATCAGCAGTTTTGACTAGCTAGGCTATATAATTTACAGAGCTGAGCAGGATTTGTATTTGTATTTTTTGTATGTTTTTATATGCGCTTATTTAGCCACATAATGTTTTCAACAACGGCACATCTTTGTTTAGTTTTAAGTCGTTTCACAAGGTTACCTTGCATTGACCCCCTACAGGGGATTTTATATCAGCATACCGCTGTGCCTAATTAGGTTGTTAACAAATAAGTCTGTAGTGGCGTGAGAAGGTTTACTAGCGGCGCGGACTCTGTGACACCGAGTCAGTCAGTCCACCTGTTGACAGGAGAGAGCTCGTCAACTGTCCGTTATCTTCTGCTTTGTTTTTCTCCTCTCTGAGAGGCTCTGTCAGCGGTGACCAGTTTTGTTTTTAAGGCTGTGATTAAACCGCGGGAATTATTGTTACCACATTGTACCTATTGTTGTTATGTTTCCACATGGTATTGATGGAATCCTCTGCTGTTTCCTAAAGTCAGCTGTGATCATTTTTGATTGCCACCTGTTTGTAAAAGTACATTTCTTTGAAATTTTGTCTAACAACTTATCTTTTATATGAATATCTAGGCTAAATAATAATAAAAAAAAACTTGTTATGTGCTGATACTGTTGTATTTCTTAAAGTTATATCATTTATTTTAGGGATTTGTGTGCTTTTTTTTCTAAAATCTTCACATTCTTAATGTCAGCATGAAGTGAAAATTCACCATTCACAAATTCATCTATTTTTTTTATGTATGTTATAGATCTTTTTGTAAATGATTTATTAATGTATATGTTAATAAAAAAGACCTTGTGATTTAAAATGTCATAACTGGATCTTCTCTCTGGTGACGTATTCTGGCTTTCTCCAATCATTTCATATGTACGTCTCAATATGGAAGTGATTATCTGTCATTATTTCAGTTTCATAGCAACTCTGACTACTAAAAAGTGTTCCTGATAAATAATTAATGAAGCGTGAATGAATATTCCTGTCTGTTTTATCAGCTTTGGGAAGTTATGGTCCTTTTATAATTATTTACGTCATATTTTTTCAGCCCATTTCACTGTCATTAATTTTTTCCGCTCTTGTGTTTTCTTCTTGTTCCTTTTTTTGTGCTCGTATGGAAAAGATGTTGGGGATGCACAAGTTTGAGGCCACAATGAAAAGGTGAGACTCGCATCAAATTTTTAGGCCTTTGAAATTGTTTTTGAAAGAAAGAAATAATGAAAGAATTTTTTTTTTTTTTAAAAAGTTTGCCAGTAAGTTTGGCAGTTCATTTGATATGCATATACTTCAGTTCAGTTTTGTGCAATTACCTCAAATAACAATTGTTATTTTCAAATGTTCTTACAACATTCATGTTTTAGTTTTAGTGCTACTATTTATGTTTATTTAATGAAAGCATTATTTACACAGACATGTCAGGTTTTTCTTGTCAGTAAATTCCACTCTGATCTCATGAGCAGCAAGGTCTTGCTGGTCGTGTTGTACTTCAAAGCAGTGTGAGGCAAATAGTTCACCTTCACCTGTATTAAGTGAATGTTTAATCATGAATGCCAAGCATTTGTGGTCAGACATTTGTCAGAGAGACCTTTATAGTGGGAAGGAAGTTCAATACAAGGCCATTATCTCTAGCTCTAGTAAACACATTGGTATAGTGCTTTATCTGTGTCCAGGGCCAGACAAACTGGTGTCATTTCTTTCTTGTTTTGAACCTCACAGGTAAACCCACCCTACTATGTGCGTCTGGTGGAGCTGGTGCCACACCCCGAAACACTGCCTGCTGTAATGGATGTTGCTTACTCACTGATGATGGATGTCGGGCAGGCACCTGTGCGACTCAGGAAGGAGATCGATGGTTTCGCATTGAACCGTGTTCAGTATGCCATCATAGCCGAGTCCTGGAGGCTGGTTCAGGTTAGTTGAGCCATGGAACAAAACCACATATCAGTTAGAGTCATGATTATACTGAATAATATTTTGACTACCTACCCATTCTCTGGTGAAATTCATAAAGCGCCAAGTAAACATTTGTTGACATTGGCACAGAGGGTAGTGAAATGGACAGGACATGTAAGGAGGTGTTGTGCTTATGGGCATTCCAGGTCGCAGTAAATAGACTGTTCTGTTGAACAAAGAATCCTTAAAAAGTATCAAAAAAAGTCTTTAAAAAATAATAAATAAATAAATTTACAACCTCCAAATTTTGTACGGTAAAGTAAAATAGTTGTGTCAGTTATGTCCTGTCAATTATGAAAAATTCAATTAAAATTGTTTTATTTAGCATATGTAGCTGTTTATTTTTTTTTTTTTTTTTTTCAAATTGTTGCTGCAATTTTATAAAAGCAATGCACCACTTAAAATAGTTAGTTCAACTAAAAATGAAAATACCCCTCACCCTCAAGTTTCTTTCTTCTGCAGAACATATGAGACGATATTTTGAAGAATGGGGGAAACCTAACAGTTTCTGGTCCCCTTTGACTTCAGTGGTCAAGCATGGAATGATTCAAAGTCAGTGGGGACCAGCACCTGTTTGAAATAACGTAAATGATGACAGAATTTTCATTTTTGGGTGAACTTTCTCTTTACGGCCTGCATTACAGTGAACTTACAATAAATCGTATGGTAAAGACCACCATTACCCAAGGTAAAATCTATGTAACGAACAGCTTCTCATGGTTTATTGCTTTAATATGTTGTCCACATTACAGGATGAATGTTGTTAGTTTATATCATAGCTCTGATAACAGACCCTTTATTTGTTCATGCGTGGAGAAATTATATTGTAGACAAATCTTATTACTTGCATATCTATGAACAGGAAAATATTATAACTTTTGTAAATTTTGATGCATGTCTCTGTAACACCCTGTTTTTTAGGAAGAAAGGGAAGTGAAATTAGTGGAAGGAATGAATGAACAGAGACTATTGTATTTTGTTAAAATTTTAAAAATTGCAACATCCACAGTCTTATCTCACTGTTTACAAATCACTGATTTAGAGAAAGGGGGAAATAAAACAATCTCTTTTCTTTGCTTCTCTTGAGAAACTTTTAGAACGGCCAGCTTATCTTTCCTCACACTGGTGGTTTTGTCCTGGTTATACAGTACACCTGTATTACAGTGTATCAAATGAATATGGGGTAGAGTTAGGTGATCCACTTTAAAAACCAAACCCTTTTCAGCACTGCCCACAAGCTTGAACAAAAAGCAGAGTCAAGAAAGCAGTTCCACAAACAATGAACACTTCACTTTGAACTTACTTTTAGAGTGGCTGTTCATTATTCAGTCGAGTAATGGACAATTAAAGACAAAACACAAAAAGCACGTTCTGTCTAGGCAGGGTGTATTATGGAGGCATCATTACAAAACTGTGAAGATGATTCAAGGTGACACTAAATGATGTTCTATACACAGGTGTCAGCATGTCAGGATTATATGGATAATGTACCACGTAACAGAGGTGTTGTGAAATTGTGTTTGAAAATGCATATTCAAGTCTCTCAAGAACCCTTTTCCTAACTGTAGTTGTAGCCAATCGTACATAACATTGTTACCCATTTTGTTGAGTAGTTTTGTTTTTTCATGTAGAGTTCATGAATACTGTCTAATCTTTGGAAAATACCCTTATCCTACATACATAACGCAGATTAACATTTACATTTACATTTAATCATTTAGCAGACGCTTTTATCCAAAGTGACGTACAAATCAGGAGAACAATAGAAGCAATCAGACCATCGAGAGAGCAACAGTATACAAGTGACATGACAAGTCTCAGTTAGTCTAGCACAGTGCACGTAGCTAGGATTTTTTTTTATTTAATTTTTTTAAATTAGGTAAGTGTTAGTATTAGTTGGTCAGGTGCTGGCGAAAAAGATGTGTCTTTAGACGTTTTTTGAAAATGGCTAAAGACTCGCTGTTCGAATTGAGATCGGGAGGTCATTCCACCAGCTGGGCACAGTCCAGGAAAAGGTCCGTGAGAGTGATTTGGTACCTCTTTGGGATGGCACCACAAGGCGTCGTTCACTTGCAGAACGCAAGCTTCTGGAGGGCGCATAAGTTTGAACTAGCAAGTTTAGGTAGATTGGTGCAGCACCAGTTGTGGTTTTGTAGGCAAACATCAGTACCTTGAATTTGATGCGAGCGGCTATTGGTAGCCACTGTAACCTGATGAACAGAGGGGTAACGTGAGCTTTTTTAGGCTCATTAAAGACCACTCTGGCTGCTGCATTCAGGATCAGTTGCAGAGGCTCAATAGTACATGCGGGAAGGCCCGCCAAGAGAGCATTACAATAGTCCAGTCTGGAGAGAACAAGAGCTTGGACAAGGAGTTGTGCGGCTTGCTCTGACAGGAAGGGCCTAATCTTCCTAATGTTGTATAAGGCAAATCTGCAGGACTGGGCCGTTGTAGCAATATGGTCTGTGAAGCTTAACTGATCATCGATCACAACTCAAGGAGTTATGGTTGACGAACACAGCTGTATAGAGAAGTTGTGGTGAAGTGATGGGTTGGCTGGGACCACGAGCAGTTCTGTCTTAGCAAGATTGAGCTGAAGGTGATGGTCCATCATCCAGCTAGAAATGTCACTCAGACAGGCTGCAATGCGAGCAGTTACCGCCGGATCCTCTGGTTGGAATGAGAAGTAGAGTTGAGTGTCATCAGCATAGCAGTGGTAGGAAAAGCCATGCTTCTGAATAACTGATCCTAATGACGACATGTAGATGGAGAAGAGAAGTGGTCCAAGCACTGAGCCTTGAGGAACTCCAGTAGCAAGAAGTTGTGACTTCGAAACCTCACCCCTCCA